>CM062248.1:22070161-22720161 GCA_031216285.1 Syzygium syzygioides
TCATTTCCATAATCGATAAAAGCGATCGCATTTCGGATAATATTTTTCGAATCATCGATTTTAATTTTACCAAAATTCTACATCATGCCGTGTGATTCAACGTATCAACATATTTATATAATATTTTGGATGTACAATGTATATTTCATACTTTAATGTAAATCTACTGAAAGAAAAACGGGTTGGCCTTTTTTCCACCGTCCTCGGCACGCGTACGCAACTTTCGGGCCAATGGGACGACGCCACGTCAGCGAATTCGGTGCACCAACCTAGCTCGATTCGAGGGAAAAGGGCAAGAGATTTACCTCCAATCATACACTTTAGGGTAGGCGGATTTTACCATTCAAATTAGTCAAGCATCGTGTCGGTGGACACATCAAATCTTTGATCTTGATGATGGTTACATTAGGCGGGCTTCTGGAAAGAAAGAAAGGGAATTGAGAGACGGCGTCGTCCGCCTCGACGTGGCCGAGGCGAGATCGAGAGCCGGATCTCGAGCTTTTAAGGCATCGCTAGCGATTACCGCCTCGTCGGCGGGATCGATCGCACGCGCGTTGCAATTCGAATCGAGCGGGGAAATGGTTAAGCTTCTCGAGCTGCGCGGTCACTCGAGAGAGAGAGAGAGAGAGAGAGAGAGAGAGAGAAAGGGCCGAGGACGGAACTCGAGTTCGACAGGGTTTCTAACTCGGGCGAACGCGAGAGTTTTTCGTTTGTTCTTCGCTCTGTAAAAAGCAACGGGGGCACCGGCGGGCGACGAAGGAAGACGACGGAACCGATGATCGTGGGTTGGAGCTCGAACCATGTAAAATCCATGGCTGACAGTTCATTTTCTTTGCGAGGCCGCTTTCTTTTTTCTTTTTTTCTTGGCTCGGCTCGGTAAGCAAGTGGGGTCATATCCAATAAACAAATGTAGAAAAACCGCCCGCACACAATCCGTTTCAACTGAACGTCCATAGAAGAACTTCAAATTAAAATGCTCGGTATCAGTAACCTGACGATATATATCCATACGGAACTTCCGACCCTCGGACCGCCATTCGCCCTTCTAGAACATACGCGATCCACCCGGTCTATGCAGAACATCGTGTCGCGCTCAGAGCGAAACGCTAAAAAACGATGAGAAGGATGGTGTCCCTAGACAAAGAACCACACCAACTTCACTCAATGGGAAACCTCCCAAGGAGGGTGGACCAAGGAATTGGAACTCTTTGCTTTTGGGACGTCTAGAGGAGAAAACCGGATTTAACTTGGGCGCCACTCCAACCGCTACTGGTAGTGAAAGGGCCTGCAAAAAGTCCGTGTTCCCATTTAGAATCTTGTTTCAGTCCCACACTCAATTCGATTTGCAGATTCAAATTCGAAAAAAGGTCCCTTTTTCTTCTTAATAAAGGAAAAAATGTTAATATCGTGAAAAAAATAAAAAAACCGATACATTTATGATAAATTTATCCAAAATTAATTTTTTGATCACCAAAAACCCTAAATCGGTACACTCGTGACAAATTTATCCAAAATCAATTTTTTGATCATCATCAAAAATTCTAAATTGATACACTTGTGACAAATTTATCCTCCGTTAAGTTGGATTAATACTACGAAAAATCACAAACGGGTAAATCTATGACAAACAGAGGGGTAAAACCCTGAATCGGTATACCCGTCAACTGCCGCGTGTCATTCAGCTTGACAATTTGACTGCAAAATTTAACGAAATTTAATCGACGGTAAATTTGTTACAGATGTATCAACTTGGAGTTTTTTGTGGTCAAAAAATTAGCTCGGGATAAATTTGTCGCATGTGTACCGGTTTAGGGTTTTTGATGGTATTAACCCTAAAGAAAAGGCACTTTCGATTCTCGGGATCCTTGGTGTTTCGCAAAAGCCGGGTTCAAGGAGCGCACGCGGCGTGGAACGTCCGAATCGGCATATGAAAATGCTAGCAATTCACCCGTCGTGGATTGACGAGCCATACAAGCCGCCTAGGTCGATCGGTGTTTTCTGCATATAACTTGGAGTGATGTGCAGGAAATTCGTCGGCGATTTCGACCGGAACACCGACGATAACATCGAATCATACACTTTAGAGTAGGTAGATTTAAGATTCAATTAGTCGGCCATCGTGTAGGGCGGACACATCAAATCTTGATTATCAAATTAACTAGGTTTTGGGATGAATGAAGAAAGAAAGAAAGAAAGAAAGAAAGTTTAGAGGTGGTATCGTTCGCCTTGACTTGGCAAAGTGAGATCGAGAGTCAAGTCTCCGGCTTTAAGGTCTTGTTAGCAATTGCTACCTCATTCATTCACGGATTGACCGCACACGCGTTTCAAATTCAAAGCGCGACACTTAAAAGAGGGAAAAGGGTTTGAGGACAGAACTCGAGTTTGACGGGCGTGAGTTTTAACCGTCTGAACCACGGGTCTACGGTCCATCTCCCCTTTCTATATTTCTTCCTTTTTGCGCCGGAGCAAATTGATCATTCTCAATAAACAGATGCAGAAAAATCATCTGCGTATAGTCCATTTTCGATCGAATGTCCACGGAAGAACTTTAGATTAAAATAATACTCGATATCAGTAACATGGCGATGCGTCTATACAGAACTTCCGACCCCTGACCGTCATCCGTAGGGGCGAGCAACTTGGACCGCCCAAATCAGGACCGGACCGAACCGGACCGACGGGTTTGCTCCGGTTCTCGGGACTATCGGTCCGGTTCCCGATTCCTAAAAGCGGGAACAGGTTTTCGGGTGGTCCCATTCCCGGTACCAAGGGGGAACCGGATCGGACCGGATCGGACCAGACTGACTGTTTGATATATATTTTTATTATTTTTTTCTTTAAAAAAATTAATAAAATGCGAACTAAATTCTAAGTTAACTTCATTATCATAAATTCATTGATAAAAATCAGTAAAATGTGAATTAAACTCTAAGTGAACTTCATTGACATAAATTAGTAAAATGTGAACTAGACCTTAAGTGTTTAACCAAAAAAAAAAAATAACAAAACTCTAAGCGATCGGTTCCATTGGACCGGATCGGATCGGACCGGCGGTCCTGTCCGGTTTCCGGTCCTAGAACCAACCGGTCCGATCCGCGGCTCCCAAAATTAAGAACCGGTTCTCTCAGTTCGGTTCTCGGTTCCGCCTTCGAACCGGACCGGATGGAACTGAGAATCGGATTGAAAAGGACTGGCGGTCTTGTCCAGTTCCCGGTCCTGAAATCAACCGGTCCGATCCGCGGCTCCCAAAATTAAGAACTTGTTCTCTCGATCCGATTCCCGATTCCACTTTCAAACCGGAACAGACCGGATGGAACTGGGAATCGGACCGGAAACCGATCACCCCTGGTCATCCACACACCCTTCTCGACATACGCAATCCACCCGACCTAACGCGAAACATCACGTTGCGCTCGAGCAAAACACTACAAACCATGGAAAAGACGGTCCCTAGACAAAGAACCCCCACACACGCGCACGCACCAACTTCATTCAAAGAGGCTTTAAGTTCCCACTTTCCTCGATCTGTCCTTAGTTAGGAAACCCTCAAAGCTGGGTTGACCAAGAAATGAAACTGCCGATAGGGAAAAGGCCTGCAAAAAGTTTTGTGTTCCCATTGGAATCTTGTTCAATCCCACACAAGGAAAAAACATGTTTTGGAAACAGAAGAACACATGCCAATTTGATTGATTTGTACATTCAAATTCCCAAAAAAAAAGAGGCCCCTTTTCTTCGCGAGAAAGAAAAGGGCACTTTCGATTCTTGGGATTCACGGCATTTCGGAAAGAGCCGGGGTTCGAGGAGCGCGGGCGGCATGGGACGTCCGAATCGGCGTATTGAAAATCCCAGCAGTTCGCCCGGGGATCCACCGGACAAGCCACCCCGGGTCGAACGGCGTTTTCCCTGCGTATAACTTGGAGCGATATGCGGGGAAATTCGTCGGCGGTTTCGAACGGAACGCCGATGATTACAGCAGAAAGGTGCATATTTTGGGCAAGAGCGTCGTGAAACTCATGAGCTTTTTCGCGAGATCCGTTGAAATTCCATAATAAACACGTAATAGAATACGCAAAGTGTATGATTTCTTAAAATGTTAAAACTCTCTTTTCTTTCCCTCCCATTTTTTCTTTTTTTTTGTCGAATTCCACCTCACTCTCCAAAAAAATTTATAATTTCCCGTTTTCTTTTTCCGTTTTTTAATTGGTAAATTGGGAATTTTTGGGGGAGAATTATGCGGGGTTGGTGGGGGGGCCGGGTCGTAAAACGGTAAAACCAGCCACGGTCTTCAAACAAACCCCTCGATTCGGTCCTTAATTACGAAACTGCCACCGGCGGACACGTGCCCTTCGGTCACGCCACGCTGGCGCCCGCCGCACCAAAGTCAACCGGACTCCTGCTCTTGACTTGACCACCCCCGATAAAATAAAAAAAATAAGGAGAAAAAAAAAGAAAATGAATAATTTCTATTATCATTAAATTAAAAACCTTTTCCGCACCGAAACTGCTCCCACCCCAATCCGCTTCCTCCTCTCTTTACCGTTGCTGCTTTTCCTCTACTTCGCCCGTCTTCTCTTCTCAATTTCTTATTTTTATTTTTTTGACATCTCGATGAATTTTATTCAGGGAAAATGACAAGGAAGGTCTCCGGAAATTTTTAATTTATTTGATGTGGCGCCTGAACTTGGACTTAACGTGCAACGCCGTCCCCGAGCTTTTTATTTGTTCAATACGAGCCATGAATTTTCGATACATGCTCAATTTAGGACATAAATTATGCGAAAATGTTCGACGTGATTTATGTGAGCTCGATTTTATTGAAATGGGTTAATACCATGAGAAAAAATCCTAAACTGGTACATTTGCGACAATTTTATTACGGACTAATTTTTTGACCACTAAATATTTAATTATTTGTAAATTTAACGAAAACTGACGGAGGGTGAATTTATCACGGGTGTATCAGTTTGAGGTTTTTCGTGGTATCAATCCTGTTGAAATATAATATTGGATATTTTTCATATGACACATGGACTGAATTGAATATCTATAAGAATTTTAGAGACCGTAGCGACATTACGTATTAAGTTAAAATTTAAGAATAGTGTTAAATGAATTAAATATTGAAGGACCGCGTTTATAAATTGAACTAACATTCGGGGGTCCATTCGCGCAGCTGTCCCAATTATTAACATCTCGTTGCTCGAACTCTCCTTGTACCGCTTTTTCAAGAACGCTTGGACGCACACACGCACTCAGCTCCCCGTATCCAGCTCGCCTCTCTCAACCTCAGTTCAGCACTCATCCCAAGCATCCATGGCGGCTTCCCTTCTCTCCATCCCCTCCCCCCTCTCCCTCCTCCTCCTCCTCCTCCTCCTCCACGCTCCTCCCTTGGCCTGTAAGTGTTCTCTTCCCATGTGTGTGTGTGTGTGTGTGGGTAGGTAGATTCTTCACTAGTTGAGTAGCTAAATTTGCAAGAGTTTTGAGCTGAATCTTGTCTGGTTTGTGGAGCGAGCCGAGTCTTGCGAGAGATGGGTGCCGGAGCTTCTCGCTCGTCGTGTCCAGATTCGCGGGGCTCGAGGCGGGTTCCGTCCCGTTTCCGCTCCCGGCATGCGATTGTGTCTGCTCGGGGCTGTCCCGTCGTGACCGAGTCGAGCGAGGGAGCTGAGGGACGTGTCTAATTTTATGGTAGTAATCCTTTCTTGCCGCCCCCTGTGTTTTGTGTCTCTGCAGTTTCGCAGCCGTTCGTCGGGGTGAACTACGGGCAGGTCGCCAACAACCTCCCGCCGCCGGAGTCCACGGCGAAGCTCCTGGCGTCGACGACGATCGGGAAGGTCAGGCTGTACGGCGCCGATCCGGGGATCATCAAGGCGCTGGCGAACACGGGGATCGGGATCGTGATCGGGGCGGCCAACGGCGACATACCGTCGCTGGCCTCCGATCCCGCTGCGGCCGCCCAGTGGGTCGGCGCCAACATCCTCCCGTTTTATCCCGCCAGCAACATCACCCTCGTCACGGTGGGCAACGAGGTGAATCCCGCACGGCTCTCTCTTGGGTCGGTTTCAATCTGTGTTGTTCCGACGAAACCGAAAACCAAAGCGCAACCCCTTCCAATTCCGAGATTCACAGGCTCGAGAAGAGCTGTATGATTCAAGAAAGTGTTGAAATGGATTGAGGTCATCATTCGAAATGCATTTAGCTTAAGTTCGCTTCAAGATTTCGACGAGATGGGGCGCGAGCACAAGCTAGGACACCGATCCTAATTGGCGCAAATAATGCGGCCAAACGGGCGTAAAGGCCCTTCGTTTTTTTTCATCTGGCTTTTTGGGTGGATGATGCTATTCCTTTTCTACTTTTTGATGGAGCTGGCGTCAAGAAAAAGACTGAAAAGAATGCTTTTCTTTTTTCTTTTTTTTAATGTTTTTGTTTTTGCAGGTGTTGATGTCCAACGACGAGAACTTGATATCGCAGCTCCTGCCGGCGATGCGGAACATGCAGGGGGCCATCACCGCCGCCGGGCTGGGGGGCAAGGTGAGGGTGTCGTCGGTGCACGCCATGTCGCTGCTGAGCCAGTCCGACCCGCCGTCGTCGGGCCTGTTCCACCCGTCGTTCGAGGGGCGGCTGAGGGACCTGCTGGAGTTCCAGCGGGAGAACGGGTCGCCCCTTGCCATCAACCCGTACCCGTTCTTCGCGTACCAGAGCGACCCGAGGCCCGAGACGCTGGCGTTCTGCCTGTTCCAGCCCAACGCGGGTCGGGTCGACTCCGGGACCGGGATCAAGTACATGAACATGTTCGACGCTCAGGTGAGGTTTGGTTTCCATTTTCTGTCTTGTCTTCTTGTTTTTTCTTCCTGGGATCTGGGCCTGGCTGCGAGAGTTCTCTCTCGGCCCATATCTGCCGACACCACTTGTTCTTTCTTAGTATGTTTTTTTGCACTTGTGCTGTGCTGCGTGTATGCGTCTAACAGTCAAATGCATTGACGTTCGATTCTTTCTCTCCGTGTGCTGGTTTTCTTCTTTCCTCTCTCTTATGCCCACTGGCTATGGTCTGATGGTGTAGCCCGAGTCTAGTTGAGCTCGACTCGTTTAAGTTCGATACAGCTCGATACCGAAACCGAGTCCGAGTTTGACTTGTTTAAGTTCGGGCTCGATCTATTTGAAAAAAGTTTTAAATTTTTTTTTAAGACAATTGGGCCTTGGCGGATCCAAGCAAGCCTCTGCGGGCGTGTTCGACCCGATAAAGTAAATTATCTATCCATGCTCGTCCGACTTGTGGTTTGGGCTCGGGGCGAGCTAATTAAGAACTTTCGATCTGCTTTGTTCTCAAATAGATGGGGCCTGTTTAAGACATTTACTTTCTACAGGTGGAGTCTTAGTCAATCTTTTAGAAACGGTGGGCCTCAACTGAGCAATGAATGAATTCTTTCAGAGTAGACTTAGAAAACGCGAGTCCACAAACCACCCGTTCTTCGTTTAGGTTGGGTTCTCTACTAGCAATGTGGTCCCATAGAACTGAGAGTTGTCGCTTCTATATATACTATAGTGGTGTAATAGTGCATAGCTTGCCCGGTGTACCGCCTTGTTGTGTCCAAATTTCACAGTACTTATTGATCTTTCACTCCTTAACCATGAAATAATAGTTTTCCTGATCAGTTCTCTCATAGTTTAGATGCTACTTGTGATGAAGCGAGGAGATGCTTTATTTCTTCTCCTGTATATGGGTGCAGAAGGAGGCAAGAGAGACGGTTTAATTTTCTCTTCCCTATTCTGGGGCGTTTTAATGGTGAGGTTAGAGTGTTCTGGCTGAAAAAGTTTTGCTTCTGAGTAGAACTGATGACTCAAACCTTCCAACTTCTTGAAACGGTTATTTGTGGTGGTTATGTGTTACTGTAGACTTCCATTCAGGCATTTTTGTCGTCAACCTTTTTCATCTTATCTGTTGAAAAAAGCATCTGATTCTGGTGGTATAAAGGCCCATGATATACTAGCATACATACCAGCACTACTACAAATTGATAAAGTAATAACTGCACTTTGCCTAGCTCATCTCCTTAGAAAGGTGATCATCTTGTGCCGTGAGGTGATGGGAACCTTGGAAAGTTACTTGATGCGATTTGTTGCGACTGTTAACGGGCTGACAGGCTGTCCGGAGGAACAATGTCAGACAAAACCCTTCAAACATCTTTTGGCCATGTATATAAGTGGACCTTAAAAAATTGACTGATGGACCACTCAATGTCAAGCCCCTTCGATAATATGGGCGAAAATGTAGCCAAGGGGATAGGGTAGATCTCATCGACTAGCTATCTGACATGTTCCACGTTCTTTTATCTGAAGAACAACGTGATTTCACTTGATAAATGAGCAAAATCACAATCTGCAGGTTGATGCTGTTTACTCTGCCCTAAAGGCATTGGGGTACAAGGACATTGAAATTGTGGTTGCGGAGACGGGATGGCCGTACAATGGCGACAGCAATGAGGTCGGTCCTAGTGTAGAGAATGCTAAGGCCTACAACGGCAATTTGGTTGCCCACCTTAGATCGTTGGTTGGCACTCCACTGATGCCAGGCAAGTCCGTGGATACATACATTTTTGCGCTCTATGACGAGGATTTGAAACCAGGTCCTACTTCTGAACGATCGTTTGGACTGTTCAAGCCTGATCTGACCATGGCATATGACATTGGTCTTTCGAAGAGTAGCCAGGTAATTGTGGTTCCTTTAGGCCATTGTGGTCCTTCATTTTGGCAGGATTTATTAGACGATATAGGAATCGTGCTGTATCAAACATTCGACATAAGTGGTGTGGTATGCATATGGCTTTGCAATTAAAGTCTGAAATAATGGAAAGTATGAGTCTTGACCTTTGTTACGGGAGACAAAAAGGTGCAATAGGCTTTCAGGAGATTAATAGGCAGCGAAATAAAACTTAACAGAAATCATCTAGGACTTACTCTGTTCTAGTCTGGCACAAAGCTACTATCACACATGATTGCTGCTCTGTCGACCCTGCAAGGCACTTTCAATAAGAATCCGTAGGATTTGGAGGTTTTTCTTTCTTTTTTCAATTTGGTTTTTGGCTCAGAATTTGGGAGAGTTGAGTTCCGCTTAATAAAGATCCTTTGGATACAAACATTCGGAGCCACCTACTTATTTCTAAGGACAACTATGCATACAGTACTTTATTTCTAAGGACAGTATGGTGGATATTGGGTGCTTAAAAGAGTAATGCATTCCTGGTTGCCTTGTATTTATACACGGAAATTAACACTTACTGATTCTCAAAGTTTCTCCTGTCATTCAGACCCCAGCTTCTCCAACAGCTCCAGTGACTCCGACCCCAAAACCAACAGGAATGGGCTGGTGTGTTCCCAAATCCGGTGCTTCCGACGCTCAATTGCAAGCAGCTCTCGACTATGCTTGCAGCCAGAACATTGATTGCAGTCCGATCCAGCCAGGAGGCACTTGCTTCGATCCGAACACTGTAGCATCACATGCAGCTTTTGCCGTGAACCTCTACTACCAAACCGCTGGCAAGAACCCTTGGAACTGCGATTTCTCTCAAACGGCAACACTCACAACCAACAATCCTAGTAAGTTTTCTGTAGCGTAACTCTATGAGTACTCACACTTAACCTAGACATTCTAATTCCTGAACATGTGTTAATGAACACCAATCCATGTATCTTTAGTATCTTATGCCCTTCTAGACATGTGCATATTCATGCGAGATGCATATACTTCTCCTAATTATTATGCATGACCTCAATCAAGTTTTTCTCTCCACTAAAAAAGGCCTTCGTTTCGCAAGTGTATTTGCTACAAATCGTTTTCTCCGGAACTTTAAGCTATTAAGAATCAAGCCATGGACTTAACAGATAGAATAAATACAAGGGGGTTGCCCAAGTTCAAACTCATGATCTATGCTCTGATTCATGCGAGATAAAACATTAATCCCGAAAACTCGAGTTATTAGAAAATGAGCCAGAGCCAGCAATGTCTTTATAGCATTCGATTCGACAGATAGAATGTCAATTTGCCTTCCGTGTTAGTCATGTGGAATGAGTTTATCTCAGTTGTGGGTCATTTACTTATTTGAACTGAATGTCTGAATTGCAGGTTACAATGGCTGTGTTTACCCTGGTGGGAGCACCTGAAGTGTGGTAGAACTCTATTGTTAGGTGTTATATATAAAGGCAGAATAAGGAATGGTGGTGTAGCTGAAGAACTTGTCCTTATATTTAGTTGTAAAAGCCTTCCTCCTTATATTTATATAGGTGTAATATATTTATATGTAGCCTTTTTTTTTTCCACCTTTCGTTTTTCACCATAAGTTAAAAGAGTATGGGAAAAATTCCCCAAGGTTTTAGGTTGAAATGAGTCTAAATATTATGCCATGTACCTCTTCTTTCCAAGATGTATTGTTAACTACATGATTTTTCAGGCATTGATTTCGATCCAAATAATTGCTCTTTTCCGATCCGATTCTTTACTGATTAAATGCGATATTTCCCCGTAGAAGCTGTACCGGACCGTATTCTAATTTTTTTTTATTGTACGAGATGATAAATGAGGTAAATACATACGCATGTGAATATACAAATTGATCTTTCGTGAAGGATGCGCAAGGTTTCGTTCTTTACAAACACAGCTTCTGATCCATAAGAACGAAGCACAAAATTAGCTTTCGGAAGCACAATAAGGGAATGAACGAGACACAATGGGGATATCTTTGGCAAAAGGGGAAAACTGGGAACCGGGGATTGGGCGTATTAGGTCGGGTTCGGAATTTTATTTTGGGTTTGCAGCTCAATACGATCAGGATCATGAATTGGGTTGTTTTAAATGGTGTCGAGATCTTATTGATCAATATCCGACCCTATCATTTTTTAAGCATTACTTCCCTTAAACAAATGAGTCTTATCTTTAATATGCAGGAATTTCGTCTTAAGATATATTTTTTTTGTCAAACCTAATAGAAAATTTACGAGTTGGATCGGGTTATATCCGTCTTTTTACATATTAGAAATAAGGAAGCACTCATCTTTGTTTGCTCGAGCGGGTTTGCGGGTTGTCAAGTCGGAAAAACGCAGTCGGAGCCATGATATACATCTTTTACAAAGTCCTCTGATATCGTAAATAATTTTTAACAACTCGTAATTATTTTGATTCTATCTGTTGTAGGAATTCCAAAAAAAGTGGGGTAAATTATAAAAGTGAAGGAGGTGAGACAAGGTAAGGCTTAGTCATGGCACTACTTTAAAGATAATGATTTCCTTTCAAAACATTACATAAAAATACGTGGTCAAGAGGCATGTACTTGAAGATATTAATGATAACACTGAAATTTAAAAATAAATAAATATGATTTTATTATAATATAAAGGTAGATTTAAGTTGTTTAATAATAAATATTACGCTAAATCTAACAATTATTCCGTTGTCGTCCAGCGGTTAGGATATCTGGCTTTCACCCAGGAGACCCGGGTTCGATTCCCGGCAACGGAATTTTTTTTTCCATTTTCTAATCTTTTTTTCACTTGATGAACTTATGTTCTTGAGACTATAACTTTTAACATATTTTCTTGAGACTAATTTTTTTTTGCCAGATTGGCTGTGGTAACAAATCAAATTTCCAAAACATCATGTTTGTCACAGTATGGTTGTTTGGGAATGAATCACTCGCTCACCCGGATCATCACGTTTGTCACAGTATAATTGTTTGGGAATGCGCTCGCTCACCCAGATTGTAGAGAGAGAATTGAGAGGGAAAAGCTCTGACAAAGAACTCTTTGTATTACTTAATTGTTTGGATGGATATAAATGAGAAGGAGATTGTTTGGATAGTTATAAATGAGAAGAAAACACCCTTTATATAGTAGAGGGTCTCTTATTACATCCATTGATCGACTACCAATCGAGTGGCCGATATCGCATCTCCCGTCCACAAACTATTGGCATGTATGCCAAGAATTCTCTAGAATACGATACAAAGACCCTATCGCCCGTCCCTGGAAATATTGCGAAAGCTCCATTATAATTTGAATGAGCATTTGTCTATTGTGCATAGAAACCTCGCGACCGTGATTCACAACATATCAAACAGAAATCGTTGATGGTAAAACATAGAGCCACGGATGGTTGATACCATATCCCATTCCTGCTCTCTGACCGGTTTTCGAACTGAAAAGACAAGGGAGAGAGAGATGCATGATCGAAACAATTATTAGATAGTTTTTTTTTGGTAAGGAACAATTATTAGATAGTTCATAATGCCAATACAGCAGAATGGCTCCATGTTCATCTTATATGCGCAGGATCACCGAGGCAGACCGGCTCGACCAAGCGAAGTTGGCCAGACAATAGAAGAATATGCAGAAGAAAGAAAGCCTGATCCAGCATCTTCTTTTTCTCCCTAATTCACTTTGAATCATATCTACGTAGAGAATGAAGCAGAGTCGTACAAATCAATGTACCATCCACCCTATGCCGAGAAGTTTCGGTCTCTTCCGCAAAATTCCACTTCCAGCTCTCCTTTCTAACAGGCAAAAGAATAGAACAAATTGAATACGCAAATCAACCGCTAACAATCTCGTGTATGGCATCACTGACGCTTTCATCCTCAGAGCGCACGGACAACTTCATCGCGACTTCTCTATGACTGTCTATTCCGAATGACAAGCGCACCCGGACCTTCACGTTCCCAATATATACACCAGACAATAGGCAGCTGTGGGACCTGGAATTGCTTGGGACCACTTCTGTTCCCTAAAGACATAAAACAACAAACTCTCTTTCACTTCACAGGAAGATAATACATCATAAGAGAGTACATCTAAACAACAGAATGAAAAAAAATGGCGATCGCCAATCTGCAGATTCTGCACTGAGTTGGAGAAAGGAAAATCCTCGCCGTCCTTCCATCTCTCATGTCATTGTTTTCTTATCAGTCTCAATGTCCTTTATTCATGAAAATTAACAAACTTTAGTTCAAGATTTGTCTAAAAAAGAACACCCATTTGTAGGGAAAGGATAGGTCCAACATGGTCGGCAAAATTTCCATTGCTATAAAAAAAAGCACAAGTCCATTCACTTATTCAATGGACTTCACGGCAAGTGAAGAGGTAGAAAGAGCTTGTCTGATATCTGTCTTTATCATGCCTCAAACCGTTATATAGGTGATTCAAAGGCAAAGCATACTGACATGAATTTGTTCATTTGCATCTTTATTAAACAGGTCGATAGAGTTTCAATAGATAGGATTAGTACTATGTCAGAAAGCCCAAGGGAGGTATTACAGTCCGTCACTGGAGTTGTCCAATTGATCCATTAGATAGGTTCACAGCATCAATTTTCTAGCATACATGTTCTTAAACCAACATCAAGCCACAAAAAAAAGTACTTCCAACTAAAGAATACCTCACAGGGCTGCATGCCAAGAAGGTTGATGACTGCATTCACAGCTTCAGCCAAGCTCTCCCTAGGGCCAAGGCCATATTCATCAACCCGCTCATAATCTGCGCCCATGCTTTCCCATGCATTTCTGAAATTGGATACTCCAACTTTCAGCATGTAATCTGCTGCAACAACCTCAAGGTCCTCAAGCTGATATTCATCTTCAACGCCATCTTCCTCCGCTTCTCCACTGGATGGATCAACCTGATAGGGAGGTAAAATATGAAACAGCAAAGTAATTCAAAACTCAAGGAGTAAAATTGGTCTGTTGATTGCATTCTGTCCACTTTATGCAAATTCAATATGAGATTTTACCCAAAAGATCAGAGTAATAGCATTAAGATTGATGGGTTTTTAAAATTACAAGTTGTCAGTAGAGAATGGGCAATCAATCCAGCAGCAGAATGTGACCATATGGTAGCGTGTGTGCTTCTACCATACCAAATGTTTTCACATGTTGAGGCAATTAGAGAGAGGATTTCATATCATCCACAATATCTGACAATGACAACAGATGATATTAGAACGAACCAGTTACTGAAAGACAAGCCATTATTTGAACAATCTTTAGTCATATCACATTAAACATGATCTTGAAGATGACAAGTCATTCTTCTCTAAACTATAAGCTGAAGTAGAATGAGGGGATCATCTAAGTAAAAAGCCAACTTATACCTCTTTCACTATGAACTTCAAAATATTGGAGAATTTTCCAACTGCAGGCACACCGTCAGGCTTTTCAAATGCCACAAAGGTCTGTCCAGGTGAATCATAAGGAAGAGATTGTAGAGGTTTGGATGCAACTTCAGAAAACTCCTCTGCATCTGAGGAATCCACTATAACAGCAACCTAGAAGCAAATTCAGAAACTATAATTGCAGTCTCAGGCAATGTGTCAAAGCAGATACAGCAGTTTTGAAGAAAGCATTACATTTTCCAAAAACACCTCCGGAATCGTATTGGTGCAGTTGTACTGAAACACGACATGGCTATCAAAAATGTGTTTCACAACATTAACTGCATATTCTGTTCCCGCTTCAGTCAACTCAACCGGAGCAGACGACTGCCAAGAAAAGAAAACCTTTTAAGTAAATCTCTACCAACAAAAGATGGACATAAGCATTATTGAGATAAAAATATAACTAAAGAACCTTAAAAAGCTTCCCAAAGCTGGAAAACTCAGCAATTGAAGAAAGAAGTCTCTCATAAGCATCAACAGTTGTTGTAGGGCCACTTGGAGGAGCACCCAGACCAGTAGTTGGCTTCTTTCCAGGGGCTTTTTTCTCTGCAAGTGGCTGAGACTTGATCTCCTTGGGCACAGAGGTTATGTCAAAGGACTCATCTGAAGGCTCCTATATTGGAAATGGACAAGTAAGGTCAAAGTTAAAGGTCTTCAGATAAAGGAGAGAGGGGGCGGGGGGGGGGGGGAGGGGAGAAGACTGACATAATTTTTCAGACTGGTCTCCAAGTTGACCAGGGGAACTTCCAGTGACCCGAAGAGAAACTCGTTCCCGTTTTCACCAGTTTCAACTTCTGAACCATCACCCCCAAGTGTGTTCAGGTAAAGAGTTGCTCTGTCACGAACCTGCATGTGTGCATAAACTAAGTCGAGGCAAGACATGAAGGCTCCTATAGAAAAAAAAATCTAAATTGCATGAAAAGCAAAATATGCGAAGCTAAAAGCATATAACATGATGTATGCCCAGACAACTAACCTCATCATCACTGTCAAAGAGACAGCGCCGTAGAAGAACAAAGACACGGGGCTGCAAGGAAGTTGTCAGTGATTAATCCAGCATTGATCAGATCACAAGGAACTGTTGAAAGGTGAATAAAACATTTGCTAAATAGCAGAAGGAAAAAGAAACTCGGTGCACCTTCAATGATTCGACCATGGCACCGAACTTTGCTAGGGTGCTGACAGCGCTAGCCCGAACAGTAGCATTCTCAAGATGTACCCGATTGTATATGTACCGTATGTACTTACTAGGATCTGAGGTTTTCGGCCCTTCGATTCCCAGAAAATGGAGAATCTGACAATGAAAACGTAACAACACATGTATAAGTTGAATTTTAAAAAATGGGAAACTCTTTAAACATAATGGTAACTTAAACACCCACCTGTGTCGACAGATAAGTAAATTCACAATCTTCAATAAACTCGCACAGATGAAGCAACCCACTTTCTTTTGCTTCAGGTATATCCCTGATGAGGATCACAATTGAATCTATAATTGCCTTTTTATACTCAAATCCACCTTCTTCCCTAAGAATGTTGCTAAGGAAGTTCATCCTGATGAAAACCAAAATAATATATCATCACAGGTTAATCCAGATCCACGTATCAGTTACTTCAGAGAATAACCACATGATAAGATATATTTGTTGTACTAAAAAGAAAAATGGAAGGAGGCCAACTCACAGGGATCTGTATTTCAGAGGAAACTTTAAACATAATGACCTTATGGCTTCCACCACTACAATTTTGAACTCATCAGCAATATCTGACATAAAGTTGGTAATCTGCTTCATCAGGCGATCAACACTCGATTCATTTCCTGTCTTCAGGAGAGTGGTGATGGCAAGTGTGGCAATGCTTCTGTTTTGGTCAGAAATCAGACTCTCCATATCTATATTGCAATTAGTGACGGCCGTTGGATGTGTCATTGCAACCTGTTAAAGAATATTCTCGGAGATTTACACGGAATAGAACTGTGACTGCAGGAATGTTAATGAAAAATATTGGCTGTCCGTCAACCAAACTCTTTTTCGAGGCCTTGTGGAATCCTTGGCCTGGGTCAAATTTTGATGAAAGAATTTAACTATATTGAACACCACAAACGAGAAGCAAACTATGTGGAAATCTAAACTTGAGAGGTCTTATTCCAACTTCCATGATAGTGCCAAGAGAAGAGCTCCTCGCTCTACCACTAGTTCAGTTCTTATACCAAAACCAGTAGCTGTCTTAAACAACCTTTCAGAGCCTGATCACAACTCAATTCTGGACAAAAGTCCACATACATGTCATCTGAATATTTCCATCTTACAATTCATGGGGCGATAAATAGAGTACAACAATCTACAACCAGTTGCTTTCTTTCTTTGTCCTCCTGGGGCTACAAATAAGGTTCATAGACTGAACTAGTCGCTCTGTTTCTTCAAATATATGGGTGCCCGTGCACCTATGCTACATGTGTACGCATACACATATACAACTAATGAAGAAAGACAAAAGTAACAATATATGCAGACTGAACGTGATGATGATGAAACTGTTCTCACCCCTTTAGATGATGGATAGATATTTACATTGATTAGTCTTCTACACATAAAAAAAGGTTTTAAAAAAGAATTGACAGAAAATCTAGGGAGGAGTAGCGTGGCAGGTGTTAACCTTATTCAGAGTGCGAACGGCTGCAAATCTCAGCACTGGTTTCGAAGAACTTAAAAACAGCTGGAGAACAGTTATTGCTGGAGTCAATTCCCTGCTTGTCACTCCATTAAGCTCGGTGATAGCTCTTGCAGCCTCAAGAATCACCATTTCAGCCTTGTGCCGCAGACAGCTTTCCAGATAATCAAAGAATGGTCTTTCACCAGTTTGTGAATTACTGGCTGACTCATGGATAACCTGCATATGTTGTTTAATCAAGGATAATGTCATGCAAATTAGTTATGTCATATTGAAAAGGACTTCTTTCAGCTAAGTAGCTACAAGTACCTGACTCGTATAGCGTATTAAAAGGCACTGGGCCAAAGGTGATCGAACAGACCCCCTTGTCAAGCTTGTTACAAGCTTGCTCACAGCAAGTCTATCATTTTGTCGAATCTGCGTGTTTTGAATAAGATGTGATGTCAGCACCTTGATGCTAATAAGTAATTTATATACAATTTAAGCATACAGTAAAAAGGACAGTCTCGTTATTGTGTGGCATTGTATACATTAGAGTATAATCAGAGGCTCTTTTCTTTCTTTATGGCCAAAAAGGAACGCCTCTTTCCACAGCAAAAAGCGAAAAAATAGCATGATACAAGACAGTATTATGTCCAGCAGCACAAGGCAACGTGCTAGACTATGACCAGTCAATGCAGAGGACAAATTCAGGTTTGTTTTTTGAAAAGAAAAGGAGATCAAAAGAAAAGAAAGGTGATGTGTCATGACACAACATGAATAAGCCAGTTTACGGTATAGACTGAACTGTTAAATTTAAGTTATTCTAGGTATTGAAGAAAAGGGAAGACTAAGTATTTACATTTACCCACCATAATAAAAGAGGACATATAAAAAATCTGTCATCCTTCCTGTCTCTTATCAACAATGCATTTTCATCTAGAGCCATTGACACCTCAACCACAAGACTAATCGTTGAGCCACTTATTTCCTTCCTTAAAAAAAAAAAAATCAAATGCTGCTAATAGTTTGCTTGATTGTGACCAACTAAGGATAAATTATGCCTATTTCAGATCAGAGATCGTTGACCACAGGGAAAGCTGGTATGACGGTGTCAAATATCTCTCTCTCTCTAGACTTTTCATCAACTAAAAGTGATAGGATTCCTCCTACGAGGCTACTTATGAACTTGTATTAGTTTGGAACAATAACAGGAAAGAACCAATTGACAAGTAAGCAATTCCTTAAAATAAAAGAAACAGAGGACACAGAAAGAACAGTGAATAACACTTCAGAATCCACTAGCTAGTTTCTATTTCGGAAAATGAGACAACTTCTCTTCCTGAATGCAAATTCCAGAAGCTAAAAATTCATCTTATTCATAAAGCACAGATTTTTTAGAGAGGTCAACAAAAATGATCTCTTCATGTTTAAACTCAGATAGTAAATCATATTATTGCCATGGCATTAGCCTTCCCCTCGGGATGGGCAGTCTGGTGTCCATAGACATGAAACATACAAAACATGATCAAGTCTAAAATCATCAATGGAAATGTAAATAGCCATGCAGCTGAAATAATACTGAGATATAAGACTGCAGTTTTTTAAAAAAATTGCTTTTAAATGGTAAGTCCAACCATCTAGACAAAAAACACTTTGACCAACCTGATGGAGTAAGGCAAGTGCGTGAAACTGTACAAGGGCTAGTCTTGATTGCACAGCTTCCTGAATCTCATTGCTCCACCTTTTTACAATCTCTGGGTTCGACTGTAAACATAAGACAAATATAAGGAGGCAGGTTTTGACATAAAGAAGGAACTAGTGACCGTCAGCAGAAAGAATTTGAAAGAACCTGAAGTATATGGATCCCGCTAACTAAGGCTGCACTAGCAACCACTGGATTCTTGTCAACAATAGCTTGTTTCAAGTAGCGTTCGATTTGGGTAAGCAGGGTTCCATCTATGATCCGACATAAAACTCGAATTGCATTGGCACGATACATGTCAGTCTTGCTATTCATATCCTTCATAAGGGAGCTTGTCACAATAATTACCTAGCAAAGCAAAGAAAATTTAACAAGTCAGAATTTGCTAAATAAAACCAAGGCTCATTCATATAAAGGAAGTCAGGATTAACATATTCCAATACACCATATAACCTCATCTGCAGAAGGAGAGAGCTCCTTTATCATCAAATAAACCATTCTCCTTAATCCTATATCTTTGGATTGGAAAAGTTTTGTCACAGCAAAAAAGACTTCTGTTGCTTCTATCTGCATGATTGAATGGAGATCCAGTCAAATGTAGAACTCAAAAGGAGACGCATTTAGTCAAATTCTCCATAATCTTGTGCATAAAGGCCAATGAAGCATAGGGGGTAATGATTTGGAACAATTATTAGAAAACTAACAGCATTATAATCAGCCAAAAAATTTGACCTTGGTGAATGTTTCCCCCTGATTCAGCAGATAGAGTAGCTTTGTGATGACCTGCAATCGAGTGAACAAACGTCAGAAAACTCAGTCATCGATAAAAGAACTTTGTGCAAAATTTAGGTTCAAAATTAAATAACACAAAGTGAGACCTGAGAGCAACGCCTAGGATCAAGCTGAGGGTCATTGAAAACTCTAGCTTCCTGAAGAACTGCTCCCTTCTCAATCCCAAGAAACGGAGAGTATTCAGCTGCATAGCATTCGAATTGCAAAATCAGGCGAAATAAACGACCCACATACGGAGGTCTATGCCATCACATTTCACACAGAAAGAACCAGAAGTCTGCAATCATTAGCATCTGATGAACATTAAGCAGTGACACTGAAAGGAAAAAACCCAGATCATTGTCCATCAAGACCGAGTAGATTCGCGCAATTTAACATTGCCATTGCTCAGTGGAGCTGCATTCACGATTACCACCGCCGATAATACGAAACAACACGGAAACACACTCAGATCGAGCGAACGGGAAACCAAATCAAGTCGAGAAAACAGCCATATAGCCCATCCAACCAGACCTATATTCTGACTAAAACGGCGGATCACGCCCATCAAGACCAAGTAGATTTGCGCAATTTAACGTCGTCCACATTTCTCAGTGGAGCTGCATTCACGATTACCGACGCCGATAATACGAAACAACACGGAAATCCACTCGGATCAAGCGCACGTGGAAACCAAATCAAGTCGAGAAAGCAACCATAGCCCATCCAACCAGACCTATACCCTGTCTACGGGTCGAGACCGAGTAGATTCGGGCAATTCAACATCGCCATCGCTCGTCGGGAGCTGCATTCACGACTATCTCCGCCGACAACACGGAAACAAAACACGGGAATCCGCTCGGATCGGGCTCCTGCGAAACCGGATCAATCCGAGAAAACACAAACCATACAGCCCATCAGATCAGACCACCGCCCCGACTAAAGCAACGGATCGCGCCGCCCCATCGAGACCGAGCAGCAGATTCGGCGCAAATTCAACACCGCCATCGCTCAGTGGAGCTGCCGCGTTCGCGATTACCTCCGCCGCCGACGACACGGAGAGAAACAAACACGGGAATCCACGCGGATCGGGCGAGCGCGCAACCCGAATCGAGCCCGAGAAAAAGCAAACCGGCCACAGCCCGCCCGATCGGAGGCCTACACGCCACGACCAGGAACAACGGATCTAGAAGAAGAAGCTCGCGCCCCCGCGCCAGCATCGCGCGGGCGGACGATGTACGAGCGGAGGCGGTTACCTTCTTCGTCGTCATCGTCCTTCTTCACGAACGGCTGAGCCATTGCGGTGCTCCTCTGAGTCTCGCCCCGGCGCGCTACTTGGGGGGCGAAGCTTGCTGAGCGGTCGGCTGATACGGCGAAGGGGAGAAAAAACACTCAGGATCCGGAGCTTCTCTTGGGAAGTAAGTTTTGCAATCTAGTCATGTAATTGTACGTAAATTTCAAATGAGTCCCTGAAATGGGGCGGTTTTCTGGAAAGAGGGCCCCGGAACGGAACCCTGTCTCGAATTAACGGGGGGTTGGAGTGACCGATCCAGTCTCGAATGAGAGCCCGAGATCACTGGTTGGTTAAATCTTCGCCGGCCGGCCTTGCTCCGGAGGCCGGAGGAGGGTCGATTTTAAAAAGGAAAAAAAGGAAAAATCCGTTTTGACCCAATTTAAATCCCAGACGAAGCTCTCGATTGGAGAAGTTTAAGGGTTCCTTTGATCGAAATTTTCCTCCCAAAAAAATACACGCGCGACTCACGCGGCTTCTGAACCTCGAAGCCTCATGAATTGAAGAATTTGTTCGTTGCTTTCAAAAGACACGATCCTCAGTTGGAGGAGCGTCGATTCCATCTAAATTTAGTGTTATCTAATTTCCTTCGTTTCAACCATGGTCAGTTTCCTAAATTGGTGTAACTTCGTCGAAGCAAAGACATCGATGGTATGAGGAATGTTTTCTTTAGTGTTGCTTTTGGCTTGTTTAGTTGGATTTGTGGGTGCATTCTGTCTCCTTTTATGCGAATCGATGCATGTGAGTTGCACTTCCTAATGGCAAGTGGCGTCCGCCGTGCATTTTCTAATTGGATATGCTACGTCGCAGTTCCTACATGCCAGTCGTGGTTCATTTTTTGCAACCTTTTACCGTTTTCGTTTTGCTGTTTATGGCATATGCTTTGTCGTTAACAACCAATCCACCGGTTCATGTTTTGTAGTACATTGCATGACGCCTGCCATCATCAAAATTAGTTCTTAATTTTTTCACGTATATAGCAATTCCTAGAGCCACCACGAGCATCGCGATTTTACCTCTTATATTAGCATTTGTGTTAGGCATGACATGGTGATGGCATCCCTCACCACAAATGGAGGATTTAAAGCGTGAAAATATGTTCGACCAAAAAAAAAACTTGAAAATATGTAAGGTGATTGAATTTAATTGATTTTGTTGTTGTCCAAATTTTCCAATTTCGAGATTGGAGAAATTGTACGCCATGCAAAGAAAGAAGAGCTGATAAGTTAACAGGAAAATTGCTAATTTGTGAATTATAACAAAACGTTGGTAATAAAAAAAGGGGTTACTATCACGAAAATCCCAAACTGATATACCTGTCACAAATTTATCCTGACCTAATTTCTTACTACTAAAAACCCTAAATTGATACACTTGTGACAAATTTACAGTCCGTTAAATTAGATTAATATCACGAAATATCATAAATTGGTAAACTTGTGATATACAGATGGGTAAAACTCTAAACTGGTAAATGTGTCATCCAACTTAACAATTTGATGGTAAAATTTAATGAAAAGTAACAGAGGATAAATTTATCATAAGTGTATCAATTTAAGATTTTTTGTGATATTAACCCTAAAAAGAGGGTGTATGTACCGTATCAACAAGTTATTTGGAAAAAAAAAAGTCTTTTTTACCAATAATATTTTGACACTTACCAATACTTATTAAAATTCATCGTTATAGAAAAAGGGTTGGTATTTTTTTTTTGGCACGGAACAATTGAATTTCACTTGTTTCTGACTTTCCATTATTAACTAAAGCGATTCAGGGGTGGCAATTTTTGACACAAATTAACATGTTTAAACACGATTATATGGCAAACCTAAAAGCGACACGCATTAAAAAAGATAATTTTCCAGGTAAAATTATGGAATCCAAAGACCATTATTTCTTATGTGTTATGACTTATAAGGTTTCTTTGTGTTTGAAGGTCCTAGATTAAAAATAAATCAGAAAAATAAAAGTAGGCTGGTTTGAGGGTCAACTAGTTTGGTTCCCGATTACAAACATGGAGAACCGACTATTACAAGATAAGTTCTTGATGCTTAGTTTAAGACCTATTTATCTTGAAACCGATCATCCTAAGAGTAAGTCTTCTCTTAAGGAGATTTCATTCGACAATTTTACCTCCCTGTAAAAAATTCCAAATGAGAAATATTATGTTTTCTTTGAATTGTTGGAACATTAATCCTAGAAAGTATATTCCCTTTCACCTCTAACTCATTTTCTCCCTTCTTTAGTAAAAACAAGAAAAAAGAAAAAAAAAACTCATTTTCTCCCTTCAAAGCTTTAAAAATTGATGGAGTCTTTACCTGAAAAAAAGAAAAGTAAATGAGCACTAAAAAATTATGGTAAAAGTTTGAGCATTTTGACTATATTGCTACTTTTTACCTGCTCTCAACTCATGATGGTTTCAATAATCGCAATATAAAACATACCAAAATCCATAGCATGGTACTTCTTAAGACCTTTTACATGATATCCAATAGTAAGAAAAAAAACCTAGTTGATCTTATGACACACATGAAAACAATCAAATAAAGCGAGCCATGCGCGCATATTAGGAGATTCACCTAGCTTTACATCAGTCATTTCTTACACCTCTTTTGTTACAAACAAATTCGTTCTTCCAAAAGTGATTTATCAATTTTAACCTGGCTTAGCACGAATTTAGCTGATAATCCTATTCTATTTCCATTTAATTTGATAAAGAATCTTTGCGGTGATATTCTCGAGGTGGGCACTCCAACAAAAATGGGGACAAGCACTCGACGCCATTGTTTCAAACCTTGGTCGTTTCTAAATTTTCCACAGCAGCTTCCTTTTACAGATAAAATATCAATCAACTTTTTAGATTTGAAAATTTGAAATGAAAGGCTCAGTGATAAAATACCAGTTCAAAATAAATTCATTTTACATGGAATTGTACCATGTGGTGCTGGCGTGGAATAGATAAAAGATGAATAACAACGGGGGAAAAAACCATCAAAAACCCCAAACTTTGCCCCGTGTGACACATTTACCCCGAACTTTTTTTTGTGACACCAAAAACCCCAAACTTTCTTATTTGTGACACATTTACCCCAATGTACATTATCTGTCACGCCCCGGACCCCGCCGAGCACGCGACATCCCCGCGACGGTCGATCATGTGAACGCGACATCCCAGGACGCGTCGCCGACCCAAACGAATTACGCGAGCGGAAGCATGTAATAATAACCCAGACAATAAAAACATGACTAAGGAATAGACATCGAAATTTAATAAACATCCAACAAGTTCAAAGCCTTCAATATTACAAAAGGTCACCCGACTTCCAAAATCAAACCACAATTTTTCAAAAGAGGGCGGTGGTTGACAAGCCTATCTTCTCTACAAAAAGGTATTCAAAATACAGGGTGAGTTGGTCTATCCTTCGATCCCTGTGATCCTCTGGCAGCCTCTTCGAATCGATCACGGTCGTGGATCTGAAAGTGGTTATATAATAACCGTGAGACAGAGTCTCAATAAGCAACAACCTAAACCTAACCTAGGCTAATGCGTACCCAGACCAGTCTAACATGCGAACTACTAATAATACAATCAATCTCACATAGAAGGCTTACCTCGCCTCGATCCACATGCCAATCCTGCATATTAGTTCAAGCATGATAATGCAAGAATGAATCACCGCCCCATCACGATCACTAGCACCCACATTTCCACTCGAAATCAATCAATTCAACCCAGTACCCACACGCACATTGAACCAATCATCCACACGCACCATCAGTCAATTCGATCGTCAACCACATGCTCAACCAGCCAATTCAATCACACGCTCAACCAATCGATCCAGTCACACTCAACCAGCCATTTCAATCACACTCAATCACATACGTGGTCGAACATCTTTCTCACGACCCGCGCCACTGCGCCTCAGGTCCATTCTCACTGCCCGCGCCACTGCGCCTCAGGCCCAACCTCACAGCCCGCGCCACTGCGCCTCAGGCTCAGCCCTCAGATCAAGCCGGGCTCCGTCCCGCGTAACCACGCCTCAGGACATTTTCCCATTCCAATGACCCGCGTAACCTACGCCTCAGGTCTAGTCATGCCTCATTAGCCACACCCGCGTAACCTACGCCTCAGGTTGGCAGCCCTCCGATCGATCCGGGCTTTCTTTTCATGCACATGCACCACAACACAATTCGCCAGTCAACACATCGTACAAATCAAACTCAATCATGCTCACCACGTAATATTCCGCCAAAGTCACACTGACAGGCCACCACGCTCCATTCAACTCAGTTCAATTCACACTTCGCCACCTCAATTCACAAAAACCCGACGTTCAAGTCGGTCACGCACAATTACTCACTTAAGCACTCCACTCTAATCAGTCTAGTTTAGCTAAATTAAAATACCACATAATCTAATTTAATCATGAAATAATTAAACTAAATACACGCCCTAGCCATTCTAGCCCGAACTGGTCAATTAAATACCCAAAATACTAAGTAGGGTTTAGAGAGTCGTTTACCAAGTTTTGGTCCGGGAAAAGTCGGCTCGAGCTCAAAATTGCCCGGGCGAGAAATTCTGACCGGGCGCGGGCGCGGGCGCGGGCCACACGGGCGCGCTGACCGGCCAAAGTGGGCACAATGGCCGATCGGCGTGCCTAGTGCGCGGGCGCGGCGAATGCGCGGCGTGCCCGGGGCGCTTGGGCGCGCGGATGGGCAATGCGCCCAGGCGACGGGGCACGGGCACGGCCACGGGCGACGGGCACGGCACGGGCACGGCTTGGCCGGGGCAAGCTTGGCCGGCCGGTTGGCTGGCCGGCGGCGGCTGGCCGGCGGGCGACCGGCGGACGGGACGGAGAGAGAGAGGGCTGAGGGGCGGCGGCTGGGCGGGCAGACGGGGCGGCGACGGCACGGCCAGGCGGCGGCGCGGGGGCCGGTGGGGCGAGCCGGCGAGCGGCGACGACGGGGCGGCTCGGCTCGGGCTCGGGGCAGGGAGGACGCCGGGGGAAGGAGAGAGGCGAGGGGGGGCTGGCGGGCGGACCGGCGACGACGCGGCAAGGCGGCGACGCGTGACCGGCAGGGGCAAGCCGACGAGCGGCGGCGACGGGGCGGCTCGGCCCAGGTGCAGCAGAACCGGGGATGGGGGGGGAAGGCCGAGAGGGGGAGAGGGAGCAGTCGGGGGTGGGAGCCGGCAGTGACGGGGCGGAGGCGGCGGGGCTGCTGGCGACGGCGGCGCGGCGGCACGGTGGCACGACAAGCTCGGGACGGGACGGGGGCGGCAGTCCGGCGAAGAAGAGAAGAAGAACTAGAAGAAAAGAGAGGGGAGGAAGAAGAAGGGGGAGAGAGGAGAGAGAGGAGAGAGGAGAGAGAGAGGTGTCAGGTCAGAGGGGGCAGCATGCAGAAGGGGGAGGGGACGTGCGCATGGTGGCGTGCACGGCAGCGGGGAGAAAGAGAGAGAGAGAGAGAGAGAGAGAGAGAGAGAAAGAGAGAGAGGGAAAAGGAGAGAGAGAGGGGCGTTCCGGCCGAAAAAGAGAGAGAGAGAGAGAGAGGGGGGGAAAAGCTTAAAATTTTGAATTTAAGCGCGAACGAACGGACACGGTCCAAACCAAAAATCGGCCTATCAGTCCCAATTTAATTCCAGAAAAAGGCCTAATAATCCCCGATAAATCCCAACAATATTCTAGGGCACCCTGTCAAAATAAAATAACCCCAAACCACACTACGAGGGAGGTCTACCAGTCCAAATTTGTACCCGGTCCAAAAATTCACTTTTTTCACTTTTCCCGATAATCTCGACACTGGCTGCAATAATATCGACACCGTCCAATTTATTTCGTCCCGAAACTCCCGGAAATCGACTGCCAAGTTCGGGGTATAAATAACGACCAAATTCGATCGAGTGCGATTCTAGCAAAATTTCTAATTTTAAAAATAAGAACCCGAGAGTGATCAGTTCCCGGGCGAAATTTTATTATAAGCGCACTGACGAACTACTCGTTTTATAATTCCCAAAAATGGGCCAAAATCCGGACTGTTACAATTCTTCCCCCCTTACAAAAATTTCGTCCTCGAAATTTACAATTCCACCCGGCTATTCAAACAAATGGGGATATTGGTGTCGCATCAATTCTTCACTTTCCCACGTTGCGCCTTCGGTTCCATGATGTTCCCAAATCGCCTTCACCATCGGAATTTTCTTGTTCCGCAATACTCTTTCTATTCTGTCCTCGATCCATATTGGCTCTTCCACGTACGACACCCTGTCGTCCACGTCTACTTGCTCAAAATTCAACACGTGGGTCGGGTCCGGTTCGTACTTTCTCAACATAGACACGTGGAACACGTTATGCACATGAGATAAATTTGGCGGTAGCGCGAGACGATAAGCCAAGATGCCTACTCTCTCTAAGACCTCGAATGGACCCACGTACCTCGGGCTCAATTTTCCTTTCTTACCAAACCGCGATAATCCTCTCATCGGCGACACCTTGAGAAATACGTGGTCCCCCACTTGGAACTCCAACGGCCTACGTCTCCGGTCCGCATAACTCTTTTGGCGGCTCTGAGCGGTCTTCAACCTTTCCCGGATAATCCTTACTGTTTCTACCGACTGCTGAACCAACTCTGGACCCGTTATACTTCTTTCTCCTACCTCATCCCAACACAACGGTGTTCTGCAAGCCCTGCCATATAATGCCTCAAATGGCGCCATTCTGATACTCTGCTGAAAACTGTTATTGTAGGCAAATTCCGCCAAATGCAACTGTTCTTCCCACTTGCCCTGAAAATCTAGCACACACGCTCTCAGCATATCCTCCAAAGTCTGAATAGTCCTTTCAGACTGGCCATCTGTCTGCGGGTGATAGGCCGTACTAAATTGCAACTTAGTCCCCATAGCTGATTGCAGACTTTTCCAAAAGTTCGCAGTAAACCGGGGATCACGGTCCGAAGTGATCGATACCGGTACTCCATGAAGACGAATTATCTGACGCACATATAACTCTGCCAGCCTTTCAAGCTCGAAGTCCTTTCGCACTGCCAGAAAGTGCGCTGACATGGTCAATCTGTCTACTATTACCCAAATAGAGTCGTGTCCTCTTTGACTTCTTGGCAGTCTCGTTATAAAGTCCATTGTGATATGCTCCCATTTCCATTCTGGGATTTCCAACGGTTGCAACATTCCTCCGGGTTTATAATGCTGTGCCTTCACTTGTTGGCACGTCAAACACTTGGCCACATGCTTGGCCACGTCCACTTTCATTCCATTCCACCAATAGTGCTGCCGAAGGTTCTGATACATCTTAGTGTTGCCCGGGTGGATACTGTAATTGCTCCTATGAGCCTTCGACAAAATCTCCTCCTTAAGTTCCAAATCATCGGGCACGCACAAACGTCCTCGAAACTTAAGAATTCCCTCCTCGGACACCTGAAAGTCCGGCTTCCTCTTAGTGTCATCCATACTCACGATTTTCTGAATCTCAAGGTCCGTAGATTGCAACGCCTTGATCTTGGCTTGCACTTCCGGCTCGATCCTTAATGTCGCCATTAGACTGGAGAGATGTCCTACCTCGAACTTAAATTCCGAGTCCCGCGCTCCTTCCAACAGAATCCACTCTTTAACCAACAATTGCGCGATGCTCGATTTCCTGCTCAAGGCATCCGCTACCCGATTGGCCTTTCCGGGGTGATATAATATGTCACAATCATAGTCCTTAAGGAGTTCCATCCATCGACGCTGTCTCATATTTAATTCCTTTTGAGAGAACAAGTACCTTAGACTTTGATGGTCCGTAAAAATCTGAAATTTCTCCCCACACAAGTAGTGTCTCCAAATCTTAAGGGCGAAAATAATCGCGGCCAACTCCAAGTCATGCGTTGGGTAATTCTGCTCATGAGGCCTCAATTGCCGCGATGCGTATGCCACCACTTTCCCGTGTTGCATTAACACGCATCCCAATCCCCTTAACGATGCGTCACTGTAAATCTCATATCCTCCCGGTCCAGACGGAATCGTCAACACTGGCGCAGTAGTCAATTTCTGTTTTAACCCCTGGAAGCTCCTTTCACACTTATCTGTCTATTCAAACCTTGTCTCTTTCTTTAGTAACTGCGTCATTGGCATCGCTAAAGCCGAAAACCCTTCCACGAAGCGTCTATAATACCCTGCTAAACCCAAAAAGCTCCGAACCTCGGTTACTGTTGTTGGCCTTGGCCAATTCACGATAGCTTCAATTTTTGCAGGGTCCACTGCAATTCCTTCTCCGGATACCACATGTCCCAAGAATGCTACTCGGTGAAGCCAAAATTCGCACTTACTGAATTTGGCATAAAGCGCATGTTCCCTTAGGGTCTGTAGAACCTTTTCCAAATGTACCTCGTGCTCGATGGAACTCTTCGAATATACCAGAATATCGTCTATGAATACGATTACAAATTGATCCAAAAATTCCTTGAATACCCGATTCATTAAATCCATAAAAGCTGCAGGGGCGTTCGTCAGTCCAAACGGCATCACCGTAAACTCATAGTGCCCATACCTCGTCCTGAACGCCGACTTCGACACGTCCTCTTTCTTGATCCTCAATTGATGATAGCCAGTCCTCAGATCGATCTGAGAAAATACTGACGCCCCTTGTAACTGGTCAAATAGGTCATCAATCCTTGGCAACGGGTACTTATTCTTGATGGTCACCTGGTTCAGCTGCCTGTAGTCAATGCACAACCTCAAAGACCCATCCTTTTTCCTTACGAACAAAACTGGCGCTCCCCATGGAGACGCACTAGGACGAATAAAACCTTTATCCAGCAACTCCTGCATTTGGACTTTCAATTCTTTCAACTCCGACATCGACATCCTATAGGGTGCCTTCGAAATCGGTTCCGTCCCTGGGGCTAACTCAATCGCGAACTCCACTTCTCTATCAGGCGGCAGTCCCCGCAATTCCTGAGGAAAGACATCGGGAAAATTGCACACCACAGCTAGGTCCTCTAGCCTCGGCTCTCCAGCCGTTGAATCGACTACATTTGCCAGAAATCCCTGGCACCCTTCGTCTAATAGCTTCGATACCTCGAGCGACGAAATCCAAGGAATCGAGGTTCCTCCTCGGTTTCCCACAAATTCAAATCTAGGGTGTCCAGCTGGATTAAATTGGATCACCCTGCTACTACAATCCATAACAGCTTTCTGTTTGACTAACCAGTCCATACCGATAATCACGTCAAAGTCATGCATACATAATACCGCCAAATCTATCCTTCCTTCCCTATCGCCAATCACTATCTTACAGTCGGGACATCCTAACGAAATCAGCACTTTATCATTCAGTGGAGTAGTAACACACATCATAACCTCAAGCAATTTTGGCTCAATCCCAGATAACTCAACGAACTGCTTAGAAATAAACGAATGCGACGCCCCCGGATCAAATAAGGCATATGCAGCATGATCACAGAGAGAAATTGTACCTGTGACCACGCCCGGCGCGTCCTGCGCCTTCCTCCTTGCCATTGCATACACCCGTCCTTGGGCCGGCGGCCTATTCTGATTTGCCGGCTGGATAGCTCTGAACTGATTTCCATTCCGGGGCGGCGGTGGCAGTAGTGCAGGCTGTCCAGCTTGTCTGTTGTTGGGGCAGTCCCTCATCTGATGGCCCCTCCCGCCACACGTAAAACATGCCCCGTTCCTACTCGGGCAAGGTCCATTCCCGTGTCTTCCTCCACATAGCCTACACGGGGCGTTCTGATAACGGTTGGGCTTTCCAATAGCCCCTCGAGCTGGCGGGACGAAGAGACTGTTCCCCATCATGGGTCTCTTCCCAAATTGACGGTTGTCCCTAGCCGGGGCATACCGCGATCCAGAAGCGGCAGCCCGATCCGTCTGATCTCGCTCGATTGCTTGCGCCCTCTCATATATTTCGTTGTAGCTCCTCAAATTCAAAGAAATCATCTGACTACGAAGGTCCGGCTTCAGCCCATCCCGGAACCTCCTAGCCTTGTCCACTGGGTCTTCCACCATCCTGGGGGCAAATTTGGACAGTCTTGCAAACTCGGCCTCATACTGGTCCACTGACGACTGACCTTGTCGCAGCCTCATAAACTCAGCCAGTTTATGCTCTCGGGCACTTTCCGAGAAGTACTTGCCACTGAATGTCTCGGTAAAGACAGTCCAATTCAGAGCAGTACCAGTGGGGAACACTTGACCCCTGGTGGCTCTCCACCAATCACTTGCATTGTTTTGAAGCTGGTAGACTGCTAGTGTCACCTTCTCTTCCTCAGTACACCCCAGCACCTCGAAAGCCTTTTCTAGCTCCTCAACCCACCTTGGTGCAGCCTCGGGATCACCTTTCCCATCAAATTTCGGGGGTTTCAGCCTTAGGAACTGCTCTACCAGCTTGGACATCGGCCTGATCATGTTTGCTCGCATCATACCCGGATTTCCGCCACTCACATGATTTCCCTGATCCCCATTATTCCCGATGATCTCGCTGGCAGCTGCAGCAGCGACAGTGGCACTCCTTTCTCCGGTCTGTCTACCCGATAAAAATCCCGCTTCCTCTAGTACCCTCCACATTTCGTCCAATCTAGGATCCCCCACGACTCCAGCTTGCGGGGCTACACGACCTCGACCTCGACCTCTACCTCGACCTCGACCTCGACCTCGACCACTCATCTTACTGATTCTCACAAACGCCCACCTGCTAAGTTCCACACAGGAATTAGAAACCTAGGCCAACTATACCAGTCTAAGCCCTAGGCAATGAATCACAACACAACTCATTCAGCAGGCAGCCAATCACAAATAGCACCCAATTACAGCTAACAAGTCCGGGCACTTACCTCAAGTCCCGACGCACCTGCACCTCACATATGTTGCATATCAATCACTTAATAATCACAATCACACTGTCTGGGTAACGCATAGCACACGAGTCTCCCTAACTGTCTACCCCAAAGTCATCGCTCCTTATCACTCCAGGCTTCGACCTACTTGGTTCGAGCTAACCTTGCTCTGATACCAAATCAACAGGGGTGATGTCACGCCCCGGACCCCGCCGAGCGCGCGACATCCCCGCGACGGTCGATCATGTGAACGCGACATCCCAGGATGCGTCGCCGACCCAAACGAATTACGCGAGCGGAAGCATGTAATAATAACCCAGACAATAAAAACATGACTAAGGAATAGACATCGAAATTTAATAAACATCCAACAAGTTCAAAGCCTTCAATATTACAAAAGGTCACCCGACTTCCAAAATCAAACCACAATTTTTCAAAAGAGGGCGGTGGTTGACAAGCCTATCTTCTCTACAAAAAGGTATTCAAAATACAGGGTGAGTTGGTCTATCCTTCGATCCCTGTGATCCTCTGGCAGCCTCTTCGAATCGATCACGGTCGTGGATCTGAAAGTGGTTATATAATAACCGTGAGACAGAGTCTCAATAAGCAACAACCTAAACCTAACCTAGGCTAATGCGTACCCAGACCAGTCTAACATGCGAACTACTAATAATACAATCAATCTCACATAGAAGGCTTACCTCGCCTCGATCCACATGCCAATCCTGCATATTAGTTCAAGCATGATAATGCAAGAATGAATCACCGCCACATCACGATCACTAGCACCCACATTTCCACTCGAAATCAATCAATTCAACCCAGTACCCACACGCACATTGAACCAATCATCCACACGCACCATCAGTCAATTCGATCGTCAACCACATGCTCAACCAGCCAATTCAATCACACGCTCAACCAATCGATCCAGTCACACTCAACCAGCCATTTCAATCACACTCAATCACATACGTGGTCGAACATCTTTCTCACGACCCACGCCACTGCGCCTCAGGTCCATTCTCACTGCCCGCGCCACTGCGCCTCAGGCCCAACCTCACAGCCCGCGCCACTGCGCCTTAGGCTCAGCCCTCAGATCAAGCCGGGCTCCGTCCCGTGTAACCACGCCTCAGGACATTTTCCCATTCCAATGACCCGCGTAACCTACGCCTCAGGTTGGCAGCCCTCCGATCGATCCGGGCTTTCTTTTCATGCACATGCACCACAACACAATTCGCCAGTCAACACATCGTACAAATCAAACTCAATCATGCTCACCACGTAATATTCCGCCAAAGTCACACTGACAGGCCACCACGCTCAATTCAACTCAGTTCAATTCACACTTCGCCACCTCAATTCACAAAAACCCGACGTTCAAGTCGGTCACGCACAATTACTCACTTAAGCACTCCACTCTAATCAGTCTAGTTTAGCTAAATTAAAATACCACATAATCTAATTTAATCATGAAATAATTAAACTAAATACACGCCCTAGCCATTCTAGCCCGAACTGGTCAATTAAATACCCAAAATACTAAGTAGGGTTTAGGGAGTCGCTTACCAAGTTTTGGTCCGGGAAAAGTCGGCTCGAGCTCAAAATTGCCCGGGCGAGAAGTTCTGACCGGGCGCGGGCCGGGCCACACGGGCGCGCTGACCGGCCAAAGTGGGCACAATGGCCGATCGGCGTGCCTAGTGCGCGGGCGCGGCGAACGCGCGGCGTGCCCGGGGCGCTTGGGCGCGCGGATGGGCAATGCGCCCAGGCGACGGGGCACGGGCACGGCCACGGGCGACGGGCACGGCACGGGCACGGCTTGGCCGGGGCAAGCTTGGCCGGCCGGTTGGCTGGCCGGCGGGGCTGGCCGGCGGCGGCTGGCCGGCGGCGGCTGGCTGGCGACGGCACGCCGGCGGGGCTGGCCGGCGGCGGCGACGGCGATCGGCGGACTGGACGGAGAGGGAGGGGCTGGCCGGCGGGTGAGGGGGAGGGAGGAAGGAGAGAGAGAGGGCTGAGGGGCGGCGGCTGGGCGGGCAGACGGGGCGGCGACGGCACGGCCAGGCGGCGGCGCGGGGGCCGGTGGGGCGAGCCGGCGAGCGGCGACGACGGGGCGGCTCGGCTCGGGCTCGGGGCAGGGAGGACGCCGGGGGAAGGAGAGAGGCGAGGGGGGGCTGGCGGGCGGACCGGCGACGACGCGGCAAGGCGGCAACGCGTGACCGGCAGGGGCAAGCCGACGAGCGGCGGCGACGGGGCGGCTCGGCCCAGGTGCAGCAGAACCGGGGATGGGGGGGAAGGCCGAGAGGGGGAGAGGGAGCAGTCGGGGGTGGGAGCCGGCAGTGACGGGGCGGAGGCGGCGGGGCTGCTGGCGACGGCGGCGCGGCGGCACGGCGGCACGGCAAGCTCGGGACGGGACGGGAGCGGCAGTCCGGCGAAGAAGAGAAGAAGAACCAGAAGAAAAGAGAGGGGAGGAAGAAGAAGGGGGAGAGAGGAGAGAGGAGAGAGAGAGGTGTCAGGTCAGAGGGGGCAGCATGCAGAAGGGGGAGGGGACGTGCGCATGGTGGCGTGCACGGCAGCGGGGAGAAAGAGAGAGAGAGAGAGAGATAGAGAGAAAGAGAGAGAGGGAAAAGGAGAGAGAGAGAGGGGCGTTCCGGCCGAGAGAGAGAGAGAGAGAGAGAGAGAGAGAGAGAGAGAGAGAGAGAGGGGGGGGAAAGCTTAAAATTTTGAATTTAAGCGCGAACGAACGGACACGGTCCAAACTAAAAATCGGCCTATTAGTCTCAATTTAATTCCAGAAAAAGGCCTAATAATCCCCGATAAATCCCAACAATATTCTAGGGCATCCTGTCAAAATAAAATAACCCCAAACCACACTACGAGGGAGGTCTACCAGTCCAAATTTGTACTCGGTCCAAAAATTTACTTTTTTCACTTTTCCCGATAATCTCGACACTGGCTGCAATAATATCGACACCGTCCAATTTATTTCGTCCCGAAACTCCCGGAAATCGACTGCCAAGTTCGGGGTATAAATAACGACCAAATTCGATCGAGTGCGATTCTAGCAAAATTTCTAATTTTAAAAATAAGAACCCGAGAGTGATCAGTTCCCGGGCGAAATTTTATTATAAGCGCACTGACGAACTACTCGTTTTATAATTCCCAAAAATGGGCCAAAATCCGGACTGTTACATTATCCATGGGCATTTTCGTCTTTTTCGCTTTTTTTTTTTAAATTTTTTTTCCTTTCCGGCAGGGTTGCCCTCGCTGACGAGGTCTCCGGCGACCTCGCCGGCGTCAGGCGAGGCTCGCCCTCGCCTGGGCTGGGGAGGACGAGCCTCGCCCGACGCCCTCACTAGATCCAAGCGAGGGCGAGCCTCGCCGGCGTCGGGCGAGGCTCGCCCTCCCCAGCCCAGGCGAGGGCGAGCCTCGCCCGACGCCGGCGAGGCTCACCCGACGCCGGCGAGGCTCGCCCTCGCTCGCCCAAGCGAGGGCGGCCCTCGCCCGACGCCGGCGAGGGCAGCCCTCGCCTGGGCGGGGTGAGGGTCCCTCGCCCTCGCCGGCGAGGTCGCCGGAGACCTCGTCGATGAGGGCAGCCCCGCCGAAAAGGAAAAAAAAAGTAAAAAAAAAAGAAAAAGCGAAAAAGACGAAAATGCCCATGGATAATGTACATTGGGGTAAATGTATCATAAATAAGAAAGTTTGAGGTTTTTGGTGTCACAAAAAAAAGTTCGGGGTAAATGTGTCACACGGGGCAAAGTTTGGGGTTTTTGGTGGTTTTTTTCCTAACAATGGGCATTTTGTTTATCTCTACCTCACATACCCAGCTTCCTTAAAAATATGGCAATTTTAAACAAAATTAGAACATAAAATCACATCCACAATTACTAGCTCGGTCCTCTCTCGACATCTTTCACATGTATCTAATTCTGCTTCAACTCAATTATTATCTTTTAGGTGATTTATCGAATTCTGATTTTAAATAACCAAATAAGTAACTGAATGCATGCTTTATATTTTTTATTGAATGCAATATACTTGTACACATATTCTTATAGCCCAATTGAAAAATTAACGCACACATTACTCGTGAGTGGATCAAACCAACAGGTTTGACTTGAATAGGGTGAGGTCCAAAAGAAGATCAGGCGAGGACAACAAGCATCTGCAACTGCTCCTAGTCAATCAATTACTAATTAATTAAAGATTTCTTGTTCATTTTTTTCTTTTGTGGTAACAGATTCATGTTCATACTTGTTCGTAGATATTAGTTCATCGATCCTTTTATGCAGCAGAATAGCATCTTACATTCCAACTTCATTCCCTTTTTTTTACTTTCAATTCATGTTCATGAAGGTTTCTATGTGTCATGAATTCATAATTCAAAAGCTTTTTGGACGTTACCTCCAAAAGTAAGCCCAGGCACTTCATTCCCTTCTTTCTATGTTTTTTTTTCCCTATTCACTTTTACTTTTTTGAATATTTCGCATTCTTCTATTTTCATTGGTTTACTGACTTTTCAAGAGCTGAATGATATGCCAGCAAAATTAAAAAATGGCCTTGTTGTATAGTTCCTGCTGAACCTCTCTAGACCTTGTCTGGACAATGCTATGTCCTAATAAGGTCAGGAGTGGTTTAGGCTTAGGTTGTATTTGGTGTTTTGAGGAGTAATACATATACTTACCTTACCAAAAACAAAAATGATATGCCAGCAAAATTGTAATAAAAAAATGGCCCGGACAAGAACTCAAGGATAGTGTACAAGTATTTCATATGTCATTGGCAACTTAATACTAATGCGTTATGCTCATTTGGTGTCGTTTAACAAATTTATGGCTCTATTTTGCAAACAATATGTCAATCGATAATTTGAATTTGAAAGTTTGAAGTGAACAGCTCGCTAACATGGTATCATAAATTCGTCCTATATAAAATTATTGGCACGTGGGGCCAGCACCAAATAAATAAGAGAGAAATGACAACGACCATTTTTTCATCTCTACCTCACATTTCCAATTTCATTAAGAATATGACAATTTTAAATAAAATTAAAATATTAAATCACCGAATTTGAACCAAAACATAAAAGAAGTGAAGCAACCAACTCGAAACGAATAGAGAAGCAACATTCACAAAAAAAGAGAAAAGAACATGGGGGGAGGGGGAGAGAGAGCAAGAACAAAAAAAAAATCAAGTGAACCGTGAAAATTTAGAGACTTTGGACATTCTTTTTTTTTCATTGTTTTTGTGAGCGATCATGTTACTAAAGATACAATTGACAATTTGTGTTGTGTCATATTATGTCATGTCGAGTTAGGATATAACACAAATATGGCACAAAGACGTGTTTGGTAAATGCGTTGAACCGCCACAATACGAACACGACACTTTTAATAAAACAGGTCAAACGACACGACACGATAAATGCGATTGTTAAATGTGTCACCATATGAAATGTCAACACGACACCATGCAATATGCTAACCTATATACATGCAAAAGATGCAACACATTGCATTACATCTAAAGCTAAGAGCAAAATTGCTTCCCGTGATATTCTAATTACAAGTGAGACGCAGCCTTTTGTATTAACATTAATCTTCTTTAAGAGCAATAAAATTTTATCATACAAATTTCGAACATACTAAAGCCATAAATTTCAAATTCTAAAAATTAAGAACAAAAAAACAAGCAGACCACGAAAAAAGAGAGGCAAAGTTAAAATCAAAATATGCTGGGATACATGTTGGGTGGAAAGGATGTAAATGGAACTTAATTTCTTTGATAGACTTAATTATCCTTCATTGTATTCATCTTCAAAAGGAAGTAAGGCCAATTTAGGAAGAAAAGTGCAATTTTTGCATTACCTCTCATTTCTATGCACTTTGAAAGATATAAAATGTGGCCCCAAAAGGATGTATTTCCCTTTCATTTAGAATCATTTTCATCGTCTTCCTTCATAATTTAAACAGTTGAGCAATTGAAATTTTTTCCTAGGTTAATATTTTAGCTTTAGTTAATTTTACATATGAGCGATGCCTAAAAATTGAAACCCGCCAAATTAAAAACATGATTGATGGAAGTTTTCTCCAGTTAAGAAAGCGCACGCATCTAGAGGATGATGTTTATTGGGCAACAATTACAAGGCACTACATGAGTTTGGCCAATGGAAATGGGATAAGACAGAAGCGGATGTGAAAATGAGGTGGTGGAGATAGTTAGGTTGTTTATATATTAGGCTAAAAATAGTAAGAGTAAGATCGAACATTATGACAAGGATTAGGCATCGTGTGAGCTTATATTCAGAGGAAGATGTTTCCATGGAGTTTTCTACATAATTTCAATATCTTAGGTGTGAACCGAAAGAATCACTCTTTAAATATCATAGACGTGCGAGAAGTTATGTAGTTGTTCAAATGTGTTTTAAGGAAGTCAACTAATCACACTTCAATATGTTTAATTTCAAATATGTGTTTCTGAAGAAGTAAATGATGTGGACTTTTTGGGGGCCTTTTCAGGGCCACCTAATATTCCACAGTGAAACGATGTCAGCTAACTCAACTGAAGGCCTTTCCCAAGAACACGAACTTTCTTGAGCATTGCCTAGGGGAGAAATTGATGTCCACGTTCTCCGGAGTGGACCAAGCCAACAAGCATTTACAGAAAAGCATCCTAAAAGCATATTTCGTTGTTCGTCAATCCTTTTAAGCAGCAAAAAAGCATCTTTTCGTTCAACTTTCCCCCTCAGATCACCATGGACAAATGGCAGAGTCAGAGAAAGGGAGCAGAGGAAGAGAGCATTGAGGGAGCATCCACCATTTCATTCATCTCTCTGGTACCCACGGATGTATGTAGTGGTCAATACGACGTGTTCTTAAGCTTTAGAGGTTCAGATACTTGCAAGGCATTCACTGATCACCTCTACAATAGTTTGATCAAGGTAGGGACTGTACTGATTTGTGTGTTCAGAGACAATAACATCATACCAATTGGTGAGAATTTTGGTTAAGAGATTCTTGATGCCATAAGAAGGTCTAAGATTTCAATCCCCATCATCTCTGAAAATTATGTTTTGAGCAAATGGTGCCTCTGCGAGCTCATTCATGTCATGGACCGCAAGAAGAGCACATCACACATAGTGTTGCCCATCTTTTACAAAGTGGACCTATCGGATATGCGGAATCTAAAAGAAAGTTTTGGGAAGGCATTCCATTCGCATAAAAAGCATTTTGATGAGTGTCGCGACCTTCCCTCGGCTGCACCACCTAGGGATTCGGCTAATGGATTATTAAGTTTAGGCCTAACTTGGGCTCTCCCAAGCCCTTACCAATTCACGAGTTAAGGTTTAAGTTCTTAACATGTTAATCGTTTCAATCAGGAGTCGCCACTAATCTATTTTTTTGTGGGTCGATTAGTAATCCAAGTAAAGTATCAAGAGAATTACTTTACTCTTACGAACAAGAGTTTATGGATTTTGGGACTTGTTTACACTATATTACTCTAATGCCCTTTTGGTACCATTTCTTTTTTATTTCAAAAAAATATTTGTAGACAGTTTGGATTGATTTTAAACCTATCCACTAATATGTGAGGTTATCATGTGGGTGCGCAACCAATAATATAACACTCAATAATGTAGAAGCAATAAATAAATTGCAAGATTTACCTCAAAATAACGAAAGCATTTGCAATGTTAGTTATAAAATCACATTGACAATCCTAGTATGATTTCTAATTAACACACAAATTCACTCAAATCTTTTTTTAGGGTTTACTCTGATTTAACGAAAATTAAACTCTATGCAATGCATTCTACGTCTAGTATGACATGCGACATACGATTTATTTAAATGTCCTAATTCCAACAACAATTAAATGCACTATCTCTAATATGGCACGCAAATGAGCCTAGACGTACGATTTCTAATGACATGCGAGCAATGACATATTGCAAGGTATGAATGACGTCGCAAGATGACATGCAAGCATGATGCAATTAATCTATATGACATGCATATGATATTTTTGTATTTTTCATGAAATTCGAAATTAATTAAATACTTTAATTTAAACCTACGATCTATCCTAGAAATGAAAATCTAATTTATTCTAAAAATATATTTTTGGTATTTTATTAAATTCAGAATGAGAAAATTACCCTAAATATACAATATTATATAAAAAATAGATTTCGAATTATTGACTAATCTTTTTTTGATTTTTTTTATGGAAACACAATCAATTCAATTCAAAAACCAAAAAAAGGGAAGAAATAGTAATCAAATTAACACGACACCAAATTAATAGTATCCACATCCATTTAGATTTAGAAACAATAGATTGACGAATCGTATCCCGGGTATGAGGATCGGATTGGCCAATTTTTCACGCAATCGCAAATCATATCTCTTGCAGGAAATCAGATTGATTGACGATTTTCTGTGCGATCGCGAGTTATATTTCAGGCATGAAATCAGACTAACGATTATTCGCGTTATGAAATCATGAATTAATTCCTACTTTAAAGTTTACTCGGGAATTTCATGGATACAACAGTATCACTCAAAGATTCACATAAGATTGTAATATTTTAAATAAGAAAATAATATATTTGAAAATCAAATTAGATGAGATCTTTTACCTAATTCGAATATTTACTTTTGAAGTTTGGACCGGAGGATAGTGGCCCGCGGATCACTAACGGGACTCACTCAGTAGGGTTTCGGCCAAAGCTCGCCGTGGCGCGGGTCACTTGATATCTCTCGGAAACTTGCTGAATTATTTTTGTATAGGTTGACTCCTTGGATATTGACCGTGGAATGTCCGGGCTTGCTTGACGTGTCGGTGAGGAGCAGGGCGTCACTGAACCTGCTGAATAAGGACCCAGTGATTCGTCTCTCGCCAAGCCTGCAGAAGTCGTGGCTAGGTAGTGCGGCGCGGGATGCCCATGATCTGGACGACTCACGAAGAGCAGCAACAGCAAAAGGTAATCGTCGGATTGAGGTAGCTGGTCGTCTGCAGGGCTTCGGGACAGCAGTGTCGTCGACCTAACAACAATGGCTCGTCGTCACAGTTGGGTACAAGCGTCGCGAATCGGGGCTAGACGGGCGAGCAGCTGACATCGCAGTGGTGAAAATCAAAACAGCGGTTGTCTTCACATTTCAATGCGGGTTCGTAGGCGCTGGTGCAACAACAAAGGCGAGACTCTTCAACTGGGGGCATCACGGGTCAGCTGAAGAGAACAGCAATGTCGTCGCCAGAACAGGGAGCTTGGCTACGTTGGATTGTCGCCAAGGAAGCAGCACCCAGTCGTGGAATTGGAGGAATTCGGTTGTGGCTATGAAGACGCACGCCCAAGAAAGGGGACGACTCTTCTCCCCCTTTTTTACTCTCTCCTGTTTTCTCCTCTTTCTTTTATTGTTCTTTCTTGTCTCCCCTTTTATATGCAAAGGCACAGAACCCACCAAGGAAAGAGACAAAATTTCTTTCCTCTTTTCTTCATTGACAGAATTCTTCTTCGTGAGGAGGAAATATATCTTTATTTTATGCATCCAGTCTTTCTGTTTCTCGTTCATCTTCCTTCCCCTCATATATTGCAAATCCACGTGCCCTTAGTGAAGATATAATAAGATAAAGTATAAATCACCACGTGCAACCTTATCCCTTATCGAATATTTCCATCCCATCATGTCCAAATTCCAACTTTGTCCACTCTTTCACGTGAATATTGTTATCTTGCTTCCAGATCCTTCTTTCTTCATTTACCTTATCATGCCGCGGAAAAAAATCTCCAAGTCTACCAAACTTTCGGCCATAGCATGGGCTTTTGACCCTATTGTTTGTTTAACTCACGCGGGCTTAGTTCAATTAATTAAATTAAGCATAGAACTATTCATTCAAGTCCATTCGCAGCCGGCCTGAAAAATATGCAATTAATGTAATTAAACTATATGATAAATGCTCCTAAAAACTAAATACTAGGCAATCTAATTTTAGTATTTATGTCAAGGGCTAAAGTTTAGTCCCTAATTTTTATGCAATTGTCCTTAAATGACTAGCCAAAATTTAGGTGTCAATAATGAGAAGAATATCCATGAAGGGTAGCGAGCACATAGAGAAGTGAGTGACTTACATGGATGGGAATCTGAGAAAGTTGCTAATGGGAACTTTGCTTCGGCCTGAACTTTTCTTTTTTGATAAGTGAGTTTTCTTGTTCACGCGAAACAGATGAATCACAATGGTTTCCAACGGAGCAAACATCAAAGAAATGACAACCCCTCCGGTCAATAGTATCACTCACCAAACAATATGCTTAGAAAGGACTCGAATGCTCAATCTTCCGAAGCTTTATCACCCCCATATACAATAGACCTCCTCGTGCCAATGAAAGTCGGCTCAATTGAAAAGGACCAGACACTTACTTTACATTTACCATGTCTAGGTTTGATTTCCACTATTAGTAAACCCCATTGGTAGCGATCTGTAAATCAACCATAAGTCCTCAATTTAGACGTGTGTGCTGCCCTAGCCTTTGAGTGGAGTAACCTCCTTTTCTCCTAAACTTTTTTGAATAAAAAAAAATTGATCTCGTATCATTCAACTAGCAGCAATCTTAAGCCTTATAACATAGATTATACTTCTAAAGGCTCTTAACGAGCCAGGTGTACCGTCTCCATCTAATGAAAAGGAAAAAAATGAAACGGCCGCTAGCTATCATCCCCCATTGCTATTTGTGAAACCAAAACATCTTGCATGTTAATTGGCCTTATCCATCCTTCACATGTATGTCGGTGTCTTTTGATGAGATTAAGTATAATTACGAAATTATCAATTGAGTTTTGTTGTTGGACAGGCATGAAGGAGAATTAGTGGAAAAAGTTAAGAAAAAGGTTCTGAGCGAGTTGTGACAAGATTTTCGGCTTGATGTTAGTAAGCAATTAGTTGGAATTGGTGATCATGTGAACAAAATCAGGAATTGGGTAGATACTCCTACCAATAATGCTCGAATGATTGGAATCTATGACATGGGTGGGATCGGAAAAGTGACACTTGCCAAGGTAATCTATAACTGGTTGTCAAATGACTTTGGGCATCGCATCTTCCTTGTAGATATTCGAGAAATAGCTTGCCGCAATAGTATTCCTTATTTACAAAAGCAACTAATTAAGGAAATTCTACAAATCGAACCTGAAGTTTGGAATGTTGAAGATAGAATTAATATAATCAAATCTAGATTCAGAGGAAAAAAGGTTCTCATTCTTTTGGATGATATAGATGACAAGAATCAACTAGATACGTTGGCTAGGGAACGTAATTGGTTTATGCCAGGTTGAATGATCATTGTTACAACAAGAAATGAAGCCATTCTTGATCAATCTAAATTCGAGGTAGACTACAAGTATGAATTGAATGAATTGGATGAGAAGCATGCTTTGCTTCTGTTTAATAGACACGCATTTTGTATGGACCATTCTCCGAGGGACTTTAAGGGTATATCTCATGATATCATATCCATCATGGGTGGGCATCCTTTGGCACTTTAGGTTGTAGGTTCATACTTGTACAAAAAAACGAATCGAAAAGTATGGGAAGACATGCGAAAGCAATTAAGAAGCCAACCACCTAGAGATGTCCAAAAGATATTGCGAATAAGTTATGATGCATTAGAAAATGGACATAAGCAGATTTTTCTCAATATTGTTTGTTTCTTTATTGGCGAAGATAACACTTATGCCATGTATATGTGGGAGGACTATGGGTTTTATCCAAGTCAAGAAATTGAAGAGTTGAAGTTGGGGTCGCTTAATTAAAATTGGAAAATATGATGAGTTTAAGATGCATGATCAACTGAGAAATCTTAGAAGGAGCATTTTTTGTCAAGGACAACCCTTGACAAATGTAGTGGCCACGGGATTCCAACTATAGGGGAGCCGCAAGAGTAGCATGGGAAGTAAAGGTAAAATATGGCACTCCTTTCTTTTTCTCTCCCTCTTATTTTAATATATTTAAAATGATCTTTTTTATATTTCATATAGCATGAACATATGCTCTTACTTTCTAGGAAATTTTTTTTTGTAAACATCCATTTATGTCCATTGTAGATTAATCGTGACAACTAAATAAATTATAAGTATCCGAAGGATAAAAGAGTTAAATCATTTGATTTGATTTCATTGGTATAAATTACATATGTAAAAATTTAGAATTCAGCAAATAATATGTATTAGGGCCAATTATAAGTATCCGAATGTATTGTGGTGCTCCTGTGATTTAGGAATCCAATTTTTGATTTTTTTCTCCATTGTGATTAATTTTGAAGATACTCATCCCTTTGCTCTACTAGTTATTTCTATCTCTTTTCATTCTTATTTCCTCTTAATAGATAAGATAGCAAAAATCCCCTTAAAAATATTTTCAGGAAAATATTACTGTTTTTTAAGGTTTTATCACGTTCACCTAGGTCATTTCTTATAACAAACATTTCTATCCACTATAAGTTGTTTTATATTATTTATATTTTTTGGGACAATGCCTCTTTTGTGCCAAAAACTGCCAGACTAACTAGATTATTTAAAAAAAAAGAAAACTTGACTAATTAGAGGAAATGTTGTGCTTATTATTATATTCATACCTTTGTTTTCATTATATAAGATTTTCAGGACGAAGCAAAATTTTTCAACTATGTTTCTCTTTTACTTAAATTATTGATATTCATGTCATTTTATCATTATATAGTTGTCCATCTTGATGCCTCATAGGCTCATCACTGATCAATGGCAGGGAATTAACCCTAGCAATTAACCAAGAGATGATAGGCAAAGGAAACAACTTTTTATTCTTGATATAATTTGAAATAGTTCATTCCTATGATTCGATATCACACTTTTTTTATTGATCAAAGAACTTCTTAATATTAGCAAAAAGAGCACACTGTACGGGTCTTTGGAAAAATGAAAAAATTTCAAATCTATTTTGAATAGACAGACATGTTGAAAGATGATAATTAGTGTAGGAAAAAAAATTAAATGATTGTAAGATGGAAAGATTTTGATTTAATTTTGGAAAATGAAATACTTATGGGACTAATTTCCAATTTTCTTGACTATTTAAAATATAATTCTATCTATTTTGTTATATCCTATTTCTTCAACTCATTTTGGTGAAATATATGTGAATTGTGTGTAAACTTTTGACGAAAGTTTGAGGTTTGAAATCCCCTTTCCATTTAGTAGACTTTTTAATGTAATATACCGTACAGATTGATGTACAAGCGAAAATTATGAGAGATAGCATGAGGTGATGATTACAACAATTTAGTGACTTTTCTTATGAATAAAATCAAGAGAAATTATACCCATTGCAGGCTTTTCACAATTTTAAGCAGAGATGATGACAAATGAGTCAAACAGTAAAAGTAAATCAAACCCACCAAAAAAACAGTTCTAACCAATTGAACTTTTGGGGGAAAATGTAGGTATTATTATTAAAGTCAATCAAAGCCATATGGGATTTTTTTCACCATGTTCAACTAACTAAATGATCTGTTTTAGCAGGAAATTATAATAGTATGTTTCGACTTATAAGATGCAAAAAGAAACAATGCCATTCTTATGCAAACGGACATATGTCTCTTTAGTGTCTTTTTGGTACATAAAAATAAGTGATATTTCTCCATAAACTTACATATGGCAGGCTTTTCGCTCCAGCAGGTCTGGGTGGCGCTGGTGGAGCGCGCACTCTTCCTCTTGTAAAAGATTGAGTGTTCAAATCCCGGGTGCCGCAAGGTGACTTAACTGATGGCACGTGTGTGGTGACTAGCACGTGTCGCCCCCAGGGTTTACTCCCCGGCTGTCGGCCGTGCGGGAGTTCCCTAGGTTATAAAAAAAAATGATTAAACACTCAAAAAATATTGTTAATAAAATGAAAATCGGGTGCTTCTTTAGCTTCATACAGGTGGCCCACCAACACTCTTTGACAAATTCTTTTGAAAAATTATACACAAGTCATATGAAAATTTACAAGTAAACATATGTATGTTGTAAAATGGTTTCAAGTATTTCGTCTTAGATAAAAGTCAAAGTGCACAAGCTACAAAATTTGAAAAAAATTGAAAAAAGCAAAAGATAAAACATTGAGGTGCATTTGCCTTAGTTGTTTTAAAGCAATAACTATTTTTTTCTTTATTTTCAAAATTTTCGAAATGTCATCGAAAAAGAAGTATTAAATGTGAGTTCACGTGTCCATATTTATATATGGGAAGGATAGAATGACAACAAATCGTGCAAATTCAAGATTTAAAAATAGAAACAAAAACTGAAAAGTTAAAAAGTCAATTTACACGCTCTATGGATTGATTTGATATAGTGGGAGTTTCGCATAACCTGGTTCGATGACTTGATGCGAGTAACTTCAAGCAGAGACTCTAACAAACTCCTTTCTGAAATAAGATGGCTTCAGTGGGGGGTCTATGAAAGCTATCCGCATCTTCCGACGATCAATTTGCATCTATCGAACTTATCGGTGCTGGAACTACCATGGATCTGGATCACAAAGGATTGGGAAGGACGGAGTTTGATCACGGTAAGATGGGGGAAAAGAAGACATCCTCTCTGTGATTTTTTTGGGTTTTGTTTTGTTTAGTCGATCCCCCACTCATTCTTTTGACAGCTTTATTCTCCTCTTTTTGTGTGCATGGCAAAGCGGCTACAAGTTCTTGACCTTGGCTGTTGCTATTGTTTAAGATGTACTCCTGATCTCTCAGCTTTCACGTAGTTGAAGATCCTCACCTTGATACATTGTTCCGAACTGGAGCATCTCCACCCTTTTGTTGGCGAACTCACGAGCCTCATTTCCTTGGACTTGAGTGAATGTCGAAGTCTCAAAGAGCTACCTGTGGAAGTGGGTGAATTAAAAGAGTTAGAAGTAGTTACATTAGATTACACTGGTATTACAGAGATTCCTACGTCTATTAGTTGATATGGCGAAGAAAAAACTCAGCATCTGGAGTTTCTCTTGGGAAGGAGGATTGGGAAGTAATTTTGCAATCTAATCATGTATTGTATATAAATTTCAAGCAAGTCCCTGAAATGGGGCCGTTTTCTAGAAAGAGGGTTCGGAGTGGGACCTTGTCTTGAATAAGAGCCCGAGCTTACTAGTTGGTTAAATCTTTGCCGGCCGGCTTGTTCCGGAGGCTAGAGCAGGGTCGATTTAAAAAAAGGAAAATCCGTTTTGATCCAATTTGAATCCCAAATGAAGTTCTCAATTGGAGAAGTTAAGGGTTCTTCTAATCGAAATTTTCCTCCAAAAAATACACGTGCGACTCACGCAACTTCCGAACCTCGAAGCCTCATGAATTGAAGATTTTGTTTATTACTTTCAAAGACACGATCGTCAGTTGGAGGAGCGTCGATTCCATCTAAATTTAGTGTTATCTAATTTCCTTGATTTGAACCATGGTCAGTTTCCTAAATTGGTGCAACTGATTAGATAAGGCGGTTGCAGCTTGTTGAAGCAAAGACATTGACGGTAGAAGGAATGTTTTCTTTGGTGTTGCTTTGGCTTGTTTAGTTGGATTTGTGGGTGCATTCTGTCTCCTTTTATGCGAATTGATGCATGTGAGTTGCATTTTCTAACGGCAAGTGGCATCTGCCGTGCATTTTCTATTTGGATATGCTAAGTCGCAGTTCCTACATGCCAGTCGTGGTTCATTTTTTGCGACTTTTTACCATTTTCGTTTTGCTTTTCATGGCATATGTTTGGTCGTTAACAACCAATCCACCGGTTCATGTTTTGTAGTACATCGCATGAAGCCCGCCATCATCAAAAGTAGTTGTTCTTAATTTTTCACGTATATAGCAATTCCTAGAGCCACCACAAACATTGCGATTTTACCTCTTGTATTAGCATTTGTGTTAGGCATGACATGGTGATGGCATCCCTCACCACAAATGGAGGATTTAAAGCTTGAAAATATGTTCGACCCAAAAAAAAACTTGAAAATATGTAAGGCGATTGAATTTAATTGATTTTGTTGTTGTCCAAATTTTCCAATTTTAAGATTGGAGAAATTGTACGCCATGCAAAGAAAGAAGAGCTGATAAATTAATAGGAAAATTGCTAATTTGTGATTAAAACAAAATGTTCGTAATAAAAAAAGGGATTAATATCACGAAAAACTCCAAACTGATACTCTTATAATAATTTACCATGAACTAATTTCTTACCACTAAAAACCCCAAAATGATACATATGTGACAAATTTACCATCCGTTAAATTAGATTAATACCACGAAATTGTAACGTTCATTAACGAAAAACAACGCAGCGGAATATAGAACCCTAGACAGAATCCATGTGTATATTGAAATCGAAAGGGAATTTCGAAACGTACCTTTTGCAGATCGAGGATAAATCGATAACTGATTGTGTCTGGATTAGCGCCCCAAGTGTTACGCCTCTACCGGTATCCACACACACGAACGGAATTCTCCAACGATCCACGTGCTAGCGAAAGATCTTGAAGTTTCTTTCTTGAACGCCGTTGTCTTTTCGATACTGTATCGAAAAAACTCTCGACAAAGAACAATTCTCTATCTATTTATATAGCCTCATTATCCAGCGGAATTAAAAGAAGTGGGCCGGGCAATTTGGGCCCACGTTTAATCGTTATCTCATAACGCGCACGACCGCATAGATAATTTAAATAAGATAATAAATTAATATCTACTTCTTAAGTAGATCAAGGCGTATAGAAAATATTAAATCCGTTCGCTATTGTGTGCGACCCTGTAGGTTCACTAAATATTAGCAGTGTGCTCAAAACCCTTTTGGCCCACAAGTCATAAGCGGTCTCTAGCAAGACATTATGACTACCTAAGTAAAGTGAAGGTCGATTTTTCCGACACAACCTAATTCACAACTAATATTAGAGTATCAACATTGATTGATTCTTAGGGCAGACCACTAGCAGAAATACCATAAATTGATAAACTTGTGACAGATAGAGAAGTAAAATTCCAAACTGGTATAACCGTCAACTGCCATGTGTCATTTAACTTAACAATTTGATAGTAAAATTTAACGGAAATTAACGGAGGGTAAATTTGTCACAAGTGTACAAATTGAGGGTTTTTTGTGGCATTAACCCTAGAAAAAGGGTGTATGTACCATATCAACAAGTTATCTAAAAAAAAAGTCTTTTTTACCAATAATATTTTGACACTTACCAATACTTACTAAAATTAATTGGTATAGAAAAAGAGTTAGTATTTTTTTTTTGGCATGGAACAATAGAATTTTGCTTGTTCCTGACTTTCCATTATTAACTAAAGCGATTCACGGTGACAATTTCTAACACAAATTAGCACGTTTAAACACAATTATATGACAAACCTAAAAGCGATGCATTGAATACGAATGTAATATAAATAACGTTTATAACATAATAAATAAAAATTAATGTTTCTCAATGACACGAGCACAAAATCTAGTTATGACATGTGAATGCGAATTAATCTTCCGTGCCAAATCCTGGAGTCAAAGCACACGTCTTAACTCATCACATGCAAAAGTTGTTGTGCCATTGGATTTCTCTAGCTTAATCCTTGGTACACACCAAGAAATTCACTTGACGCAACATTCGTTGCGGTATCATTTCAACAACACGGGTTTTATCATCAATCCCAAATTGACAAAACAATCAAAAACAAAATTGCTAACAAAATCGCATAGTCGCTTCCTACCTTTTGCACTTATAAAAAGTTGCTAACAATTTTATTAGGCTTGGAAGATTAAATCAAGTAAATTAAACGTGTTTCCCCAAGTTGTACATTCTATAGCAAACGGAAATTGTCCATCCGAGAAATTGCTAACGTAAACTGTGTATTGACGGATGTGAACTGCATAATGACGCGGAGGCATGACCACTGCTGGTCGGCCCGCGAAGGCCGTGGTGCTGGTGGTGCTAACGATGGTGCTTGCCCCCAGGAGTGTAGCTGGGGCAGCCCCCAGGGCACGTGGGGGGAGGCGGACCCTTTTTCAAGATCTGGAGAACGACTAGACTCGGCTCCTTATTATTAGCCCGCACTCCTTCGCGCCCATAATTAGAACCCGGCACGCGTCGCTCCTTCGCATCAATGTCCCCATCAAGAACAGCATAATTGCCAGGCGGACCGTGACTTTTGAAGTTAGGGTGTTCTTCATCCTTGGCTGATCTCTGAACAGTTTCTAGCTTATCTTCTTCTTTTGGCTGCTGCGAGTTGTGTGTCTATAAGATGAAGAGAATATGTCTGAGGATGTCTCGTATTTATAACGTGAACGACCCAGCAACTGCTTCTATTTCTTCTTCTCTTGATCAAAGCTGTTGAACGGGCCTGAGATTTTTGAACTTTTGACTGCCGGGGTGGTGCTTGACTTCACTGGTCATAGAGAGGGAAGAAGAAGAAGAGGAGGAGGAGGAGGAGGGATTTGAATCGGTGATCAAGCTTTGGAACTTTTGACAATTTACATTCATTCATTTTTCGAGATACAAGCAATCAATTTAAGGAAAATACTTTTCAAATCATTTATTTTTTTGCGAAATGAACACACCCCTAGTAGTTAAGGTCGATCATAATGGATGTTAAGATTTCGATATAACTCTAGACATGAAGTAAATTCTCTAACTTACGTTTATTTTGAGAAAAGTGAATGATTTGAAAAATATTTTCCTAAAAATAATTGTATTTATCACTTACAAGAATGAATGTACGAAAAATATTTTCTTCATCCACGAAAATGTTTAGACATAAATTATTGTCGATAATAAAAATATTTTTCATTGACTAATTATTGCAAATGTCGAGCAATCTCTTTTAGGGAAATTTTTTTTAAATCATTCATTTTTCACGAAACAAATAGAGCCTATCCTCCGGATTTTCTGCTTCTTTCTCCAACTGCTTTTGGATGGATTCAGTGTAGTCATTCTAACTTTTTCCTTTGGATCAAAATACATTATCTAATAAATTGGTCATGCAAATTTTGCTATGCAAAATTTCGTACTTAACTTACATCGCTTCCACGCTTTATACACCGGCGTGGCTATAAAGACTTGAGTGTTTGAACTAGATACTCACCGAGCGAATTCGAGTGCCACTCGAAGCGTCCATGTTGGACGCGTCTCCGTCGACGGGTGTAAGTCTCATGGAAGGAACACGAAAACGTTAAGAAAATGCTCAGAAGGCTCGAAGGTATTAGACTAACATGCGTAAAACAAAGGTTAGACGAACGAGTGATCACGAGTTACGTAAAACTGGAATGGCACGGTGGTCAAAGAAGGACTAATTTTTATAAACTCGAAAGGGAGGACAAAGAGGTTGAGTTTGATTGTGTGAACATTCCTCGTCCGTTTCAAAGGGGGCTGGCACCAAAGGAGTTAAAAAACCGTGTCTTGGTCTAAACTCCCTTTTCGACTTTGAAATGAGGACATAACGACTTCTCGGGAAAAAGACACCGCAAGTGTTATAACTTTCGTAAGACGTTTGCTTGAGTACTATAACTTTTTTTTTGATCACTTTGAGTGCTATAATTATTTTTTCGATTACTTGAGTGCCATATAACTTCTAAATCAATCACTTAAGTGTCGAAACTTTTTATAAACATCCACTGCAAGTGTTATGTCATGTACGATTTAGGCACTTGAGTGAACATTTTAAAAAAAGTTTTAACGCTCAAGTGATCGATTGAAAGTTATGGCATTTAAATGAACATGTTTTTAGAAGTTATGGCACTTGGCACCTGTAGTGTCCTTATCACCAATTTCTTTTTAGAAACATTCTCTTCCCCGAAGCTATATTTATAGTGTCCATATTAAATAAAACCCAGAATTTTAACCGTAATATCATTCATGAAATATGGTCCTTTATATTTTCTTTTATGTAATAAAGTCCTCAAGCTATCTTTATTTATGTAATTAAGTCCTCTGGTTTATTGCTTGTCGAGAGTAACTATTAAAAGTGCCGGCGCGGCGATTTTATCACGGTGAGAGGTAATTGGTGTTGAGAATATATATATTTTACATATAAAATATTTAACAAACAAGAGGAATATTGGATTTTTCTCTCTATGCATTTTGAGTGAAAGAGATTGTGAGATAATACTTATGGGCTTGCTTTCCGCCTAATCTAGATATTGGAAATACTTAAGCGTGTGAACAGTTGTAATTATGTATTCTTCAGAATTATAGTGAATTTCTTGCGGTTGACACTCCTTGCAAATTAGGTATCCATACTCGAATCGAACCATGTAGATATCTTGTGTTTTTTTATTGCTGCTAGTTTATTTCTTTGGTGATTTCACATTAATTTAATTGTAAGATCCAGTTAGGTTCCTCATTATACAAATGGTTTACCAATTTAGTTTTTAATAAACGCGATGTAGATATTAGAAGCTTGTAAAATTAAATGAACTAGGGAAAAGGACAGGAGGGTTGTGGCTATGGCCGGCGCTGGTGCAGTACCATTTGCCGACTTTTGTAGTAGCGTTTGTCCAGGCATGTTGGCCTCCCCTTGAGAAGAAGCTGGTGACCACGCCTCCAATTATGTGCCTCAAGTAATCGCTTAATAGCTAAGCAAGTATTGTGATAGGTTGACGAACAATTACATGTGATCAAGTGTTTCAATGAAAACACTAGAGTCTGAGAATATTTTGAAAATGGCGAGAACGATGGTCTACAGAGCTACGAAACAACAATGAGTATGATTACAAGAAATGAGGAAGAGAAATTTTGAATGCTTACGAGCTATTGCAAGCACTTACTGATGTCAGCTCAGGAATCACATGTGTAATCAAGATCGAATAATGTTAGGAACAATTCAAGTTTAATGGAGTTTATATGGGAAAAGTATCAACAAAGTCCTAAAACTTATTGCACTTGTGCTAATTGAGCTCAAACCTTTTGATAATTTGCCAATATAGTCCATCTAGCCAATTTTGATTGAAAATCTTTGATATAGATGCCATTTATCCTACATGGCATGACCGGCGACTAGGGTTGATGTGGATAAAATTTACAATTTTGTAATTTTTTTGAATTTTGTAATATTTTTTTAAATTATTTAATATTTAATATTTTTTCTCTTTTCTTTTCTTTTCTTTTCTTTCTTTTTTTTTCCAGCTATTGGCTGGTGAGAGCCAGCGACCCTTGCTTGGTTTGGGTGAGGGCCTTCGCACCCCTTGCCGCCCTCGCTTGTGGCCAATGAGGTCATTAGCCCTTGCCTATGGCCGGCGGTTGGGAACCAAAAAAGAAAAGAAAAGAAATAAAAAAGAAAAAATAAATAGAAAACAAAAAAGTAAAAAAAAATTTAAAAAATTTTTTAAAAATTATTTACGTTAGCGCTCATCATGCCACGTTGAACAATCGTCGTCCACACTAACAATTTCAACCAAAATTAGCTGGACAGATTACGTTGATAAATCATCCAAAGGTATAAGACTCAATTAGTACGATTGAAAAGTTTATGATTGAATTGACACAAGTGCATCTTTTGGACTGTTTTGATACTTTTCCTGAATCTATTTTTGTCTGGATGGATTGAGGAGGGGTTTTTATACCATGCACTGTTTTTTTTTCTCACTGTCACCACGATGAAAAATTCTATATTGCCCGTGTCTCGGGGTCGACCTCCACTGTAAGTTGAGGTTGCGCCTCAGATATGTTGCCCTGATTCCCAAATTTGAGGTCTAGAAACCTTGACTCGAAGTCGTAGTCTTTATCGGAGGTTGGAGAGACAGAGGAATTGGGTTGGGGACGGGATTTGAATAGGTGGTCAAGCTTTGGAACTTAACTTTTGACAATTTACATGCATTCATTTTTTAGAGATACAAGCGATCAATTTAAGGAAAATATTTTTCAAATTATTTATTTTTATGAAACAAATACATCCCAAGTGGTTAAGGTCGACCATAATAGATGTTAAGATTTCAATATACATCTAGACATGAAGTGAATTCTCTAACTTACATTTATTTCGCTGAAGATGAAAGATTTAGAAAATATTTTTCTAAAAATGATTAGATGTATCGCCGGTAAAAATGAAAGTACGAAATTTTTTTCATTATTCACGAAAATGTTTCGACATAAATTATTGTCACTGACTAATTATTGCAACTATGCAAAAGGCTATTCCTAGGGTTAAATAATTTTTTTTTCCTTTCAAAACTGCCCTCACCAATTTTTTTTTTTTGGTTTTGCCCTCATTGTTACTATTCGTCTTCTTTGGACAAGGGTGGCCGATGAGGTCAAATCTAGCTAAAAAGGTCTGGCACCAGGCAAGTAGTGCGACCTAGGTGACCATAGCCTGGGGTTGCACAACCCTAGGCAGCCCTCGCCACCCCCAGTGAGGGTCATGTGACCCCGGTGAGGGTTGCTTGATGTCATGCGACTTCAAACAACAGTTGCTGACGTCAAATTTGGCTCACCGGTGGCTTCCTCCCTTCGCCAAAGCCGGCGAAATATTTGGGTTTTTTTAAACAAAAAATAGAAAAAAATGCAGCTAAAGTTCTTTGCAAGAAGAATTTTTCCATACACAATGTAACCCAAAGTGCTCTACAATTTTTTTTTTTACCAAACGCAAGTTGCATTTCGAAATACCCTTTTAACTTAGGCTCCATTTGTTTCGCAGAAAATGTTACGTTTCTGGAAAATGTTTTCTGAGAAGCCATTTTCCTGAAAAATGACACAATTTTTTGATGTTCGGCTGAAATCTAAGAAAGTCTCGAAAAATATTTTCCACCATTTGGTATGGAAAATATTTTCCTTCATGCACTATTTTTAATAATTTTTTATTTTGTATTTTAATATTTCTTTTCTTTTTTTTTCTCTTTTTTATTTCCCTTTCTTTCTTCCTCTGCCGATCACTAGCCACGGCGATAGCTAGCAACCGGTCATAGGCGAGGCTCGGCCTCGCTCGCCCAAGGCCGACAAGGCTCGCCATGGCCGGCGACTGGCCTTTGGCAAGCGAGGCCTTGCCTCGCCAGATTTGGCAAGGTGAGGCCGAGCCTTGCTAGTCTCGAGCTCAGCCAAGCATCGTCGAATTTGGCGAGGCAAGGCGAGGCCTCGCTCGCCCAAGGCCAGCCAGCTCGAGCGAGGTCGAGCCTAGCCTAGCCTCGCCAGACTTGGCAAGGCTCGGCCTCACTTCGCTGGTCTCAAGCTCGGCTAAGCATCGTCAGCCTTGGGCAAGCGCAAGCGAGGCATTGCCTCGCCTTGCTAGATCTGGTAAGGCTTGGCCTCGCCTCATTGGTCTCAAGCTCCGCTGAACATCGCCGGATCTGGCGAGGCGAGGTTGGGCTTGGCCTCGCTTGAGCTCGCCGGCCCTGGGTGAGCGTGAGCGAGGCCTCACCAGGTCTAGCAAGGCTTGGCCTTGCCTTGTTGGTCTCAAGCTCTACCGAGCATCGCCGGATCTGGCGAGGCTAGGCTAGGCTCGGCCTCACTTGAGCTCGTCAGCCATGGGACGAGAGGACACGCAAGGCAGCAGTGGAGAAGGACCAAACAAAGCGCAAGGCAACAGTGGAGGAGGAGCAACTCTAGAGATGAAAACCCTAGGTTGCGTGAGAACGATGGGGAAAAGGAGAGAGAGGAGGAGAGGACGCGTGAGAAGAGGGGAGATTGGAAAATGATTTCCTTTCCTTCTTCAGTTTTCAAATGATATTTTCCATTGATCGGAAAATATTTTCTTTGACCACTCAATTTCCGTCCACCGAATACTGGAAATTATGAAAAATATTTTTCATAAAACGAACGGAGCCTTAAAGTTATTTGCACTTCGCCAAAGCCTTTCCCCAAAGTGAATCAAAGCCAGCCTCAATGTAGTCATTCTAACTTTTCCTTTGGGTCAAAATACATTATCTAATAAATTGGTCATGCACAATTTGCTAGGTCAACTTTTCTACCGTGAACTTAACTTACATTGCTTCCATGATTTCCGCACCGGCGTAGCTACAAAGACTTAAGCGTCTGAACTAGATACACGCCGAGCGAACTCGAGTGCCCCTCGAAGCGTCCATGTCGAATAACTAATTAAGACGCATCTCTATCGATAGGTGTAGGTCTCACAGAACGAACACGAAAACGTTAAGAAAATGCTCAGAAGGCTCGAAGGACTGTATTAGACTAACATGCGTAAAACAAAGGTTAGACGAATGAGTGATCATCAGTTACGTAGAACTTGAATGGCACGGTGGTCAAAGAAGAAGTAACTTTTATAAATTCGAAGGCAGGACAATGAGGTTGAGTTTGATTGAGTGAAATGGGATTTGTACAAAAAAAAAAGCAGGGCGACAAATGCCCGGACATGAACGTTCTTTGTCCGTTTCAATGGGGGCAGCGTGGGGGCACGAACGGAGTTAAAAAACTGTGTCTCGGTCTAAACTCATTTTTTGACTTTGAAAGAGGATACAACACATCTTGGGAAAAAGAAACCATAAGTATCATAATTTTCACTTAGTGCTCACTTGATCTTTATAATGTTTTTTTTTATCACTTGAATACCATAACTTTCGTGGGCCGCTCATTTGAATGCCATAACTATTTTTTCAATTACTTGAGTGCCATAACTATTTTTTTGATTACTTGAGTGTCATATAACTTTTTAATAAGTCACTCGAGTGTCAAAATTTTTTAAAAAACTGTAATTATAAGTGCTATGCCACGTCGGGTTTTAAGCACTTGGGTGAACGTTTTTAATAAGTTATGACATTCAAATGAATGTTGTTTTTGAAGTTATGACAATCAAATAGTCGAAAAAATAGTTATGGCACTCAGGTAATTGCTGTACAAAAATTATAATACTTGTAGTGTCTTTATCCCCAATTTCTCTTTAGAAACATTCTCTTCCCCGAAGCTATATTTATTATCTATAGTGTCCAAATTAAATTAAACCCAGAATTTTAATTGTTACATCATTCGTGAAATATGGTCCTTTATCTTTTCTTTTGTGTAATCGAGTTCTCAAGCTATCTTTATTCATGTAATTAAGTCCTCCTGTTAATCGCTCGTCGAGAATAACTATTAAAAGTGCCACTGTGGCAATTTTAACATGCTTAGACTTAAATGGTGTTGAGAATATATATACATACATATATATATATATATATATATATATATATAATATTACATTTCCTTTCTGTTGGTTTTGAGTGAATTCTTTGTGAGAGATTGTGAGATAATACTTGTGGGTTTGCTTTGGGTCTAATCTAGGTATGAGAAATAATCAAGCGTATGAGAGATGTAACTTTGTATTCTTCAGATTCATAGTGAATTTCTTGTGGCTGGCTCTTCTTACGAAGTAGGTATCAATATTCGGATCAAACCACATAAAATTGATAGAATTTGTTACCGCTGGAGATTAGTGTTATGAGCTTTGGATTTGACGCATGAGATAGCACCCAATCAAGATCATATTACAAGAGACTCAACATCCTATGTTTTAAACCACATCTATAGTAAGAAAAACCAACCTAGGTCCTATGTTGCGTGTTTGTTTTATTGAATATTTCATGAAAAAGGAAAATACTTTTCGTGAACATCGTTTTAAGAAAAAAATAGTAATATATGATTTAAGAAAAGTGATTTCCTTCTTATCAAAAGAGAAGTCGTTTTCTCCCAATCTAAGCTTATTGTTTTCAGTTCATTGAAAACGTTTTTCATATATCGGTTAGTTTTCCATTATCCCAGCACCGGAAAGTCGGAAAACAATATTCCCAAAAACAGTTTTTCTTCAAAGCGTGCTGATCACAGGGTGGTAATGGTATTTGCTCTACCATAAAACTTATTTTGTGGATACTGGTGGCAAGAATTTAAAACTTGGAAACTACCTCAGTGGCTCTTTCAACCACCACAAAATCTGAAAGCCGGTTCCACAAATTCCTAGTTTCGTATTGTACAATACTACCTTGGAAATTTTTAGAAAATCTTACATCAAGTAAACGATTGCCACAAATTTTATCTAATATCAACAAAATCAGCATAAAGTCAAAGACATTACGTATGAAAATGCATGTTTACATCCATAATTACGTAACCACAACATAAAATAACATTGCAAATTAAGAACATAACTAAGGAAGTAAAAGTCTCCTTACGAAATTGTAGATTGGAAGCAAGTCTTCCTCCTCTACTTGACCGTGTCAGTTTCGCGGAGATTCCGCAAATTTCGTAGGTTCTCTTGCATATCCTTACCATCTTCTAATTGTTACCGAGATGAGATTTTTTTTTTTTTTTCGGTTTTGAACGATTTGTATTATCTTCTGATTTAGAGTGGTTTATAGCCCAGCGTTGATTGTACTGGAAAAGTGGAGTGAACGAGTGGAAAGTCGAACCACTATAAATCTTAGGTTCGTTCTCTTATGTTTTACTCTTCAACTAGTGACATGCCCGTGCGATGCACGGGTTTAGAAAAAGTCATGGTTCTTAAATTTGTTATTTAATTGAAGTTATATATACACAAATTTTTTTAATTTTTTGCGAATTTTACACGTGGTGTCACCTTCGACCAATTATTAATAATCACACTAAAAATTGAATTTAAATTCGGTGAAAAATGTTGAAAAAATGTGATTTTCTCGCTTGGTATTAAGTATTCTTCATCATTGCAAATTCAGTTGTGCTATAATAACATTGAGATAGCTGAAGAAATGTAGCATACGAGAATTAGAAAGAATCGAAATTTTATAAAATGCTAATAAGATGGACTCTTCCAAACTCTAAAATGAATATAAAATGTCGATGATTTTACATTTTTTCTTTTCGTTTCTGAACATTGTTGGCTGAATGTCATATAATTGCCGAGGAAATGCAAAGCTCTCAACAGCAATTTTAATTTTTGACATCATCAATTCGATCCTTCAACAATAACGTACGCAATTTTAATTTCATTGAAATCAATTACGAATAAAAAGCAATTGACACAACGCAACACCACATCAATATATATTCCTACTTTTACTTCCGTCACGAACGCATATAACAATTGTTCACAGGAAGTTCAAGAAAAAAAACGAAAAATAGAAAAAAAAACTATAAGATTATTATCCGATTTGGGTCGATCCGTCTTCTCGAATCGGAAAAGATGTTTTTACGGACTGTGTCTCCTGGACTCACCTTTGCTCGTCTCCTCCGAGTCGCTGCTCGACGAAGAAGGGTTGAGCCCGTACTCGCTCGTGCCACCGTACTCACTGCTCACATACTCTCGACTGTTAAACGTGACTTTCTTGAGTTGCCTCATGTTCTCGCTGTAAGAGACGGATCCGTAATCGGTGCCGCTCGATCCGCCGGTGGCCCAGCTTTGGCTGGCCGAGCTTTGGCCGTTTGACTTCGGCCAGTCGCTTAAGTCGTCGAAAGAACCATCTCCTTCTAGAGCTCGAACAATCTGGTCAATTCACAATTAGTTAGTACCGAGTTTCATATATAATGTGGTATGATCTATGATTTATATTGATGGCTTGAGCAATTGCTGTGTGGGATCATTCAGGTAAAGGTCATGTCAAAAATTGTGAGTAAATGAAAACATAATATGAGATTGAAAAACTAAAGTACCAACTTTCTCGACTCTTTATCCATGCGAGTAGGCCAGATCATGGATCCAGCGATCTCGTAGATTAACCTAGGACCAATCGAGCCAATAACTGATTTTGCTCCGGGGCCCAAGCCCATTCATTTAATGAATAAAGTTAATGTTTCTCAAATGACGAGCTAGCTCAGACGAGGAATTTTAGACTCGATATCCGGACCGACCCACCAGGTCCATCCATTGATACATATCGGTCGCTAGCGGGATTTACCATTCAACTAATACCATGCATAAGAAATATGGTGCGAGTTGTGTAATCTTTCCTAGAGATGCCGTAGTTCAATAAGCAAAAAAACCTGTACCTGGCTCATTTTTGGTCTCCTCCCAGCGGAGTGCCGGATACACGCGCCGGCGCACGCCACCATGCGCGCCATCTCGTGGTGGATGTAGCCGGCTTCCAGCTGCGGGTCGGCTAACTCGTTGAAGTTGCTCTCTTCCAAGGCACGCCCGATCTGGGGCCTAGCCTGCTCATCCAAGAACAACATGAATTTAACCGAAAATTCGAATTTAAGCGGCTAAAATGCGAAGATTTTGAAGAATGATAATTGCATGCATGGCTTATTCGCAGTAAAGTAAAAAGAGAAGAAGAAAAGAAATCATATTGAATAAGTGTGCAATTATTCTCGACTATATGTATTTCCATTTGGATTTATTGGTCATTTAGATATTATTGGTCATTTATTTCCTTAGAATAGAATGAAAGGTAAGAGCCAAACCCAATCCACGAGGCTGTCCTCCATCAGCTCGCCGGTGTGGTCGATCGGACGCCGTCCTGTTATCAGCTCCAAGAGCATAACCCCGAAGGAGAAAACGTCGGACTTGTCGGTTAGTTTGCCGCTCGCCGCATACTCCGGGGCCAAGTAACTGCAAAAAAAAATAATAACAATGTTGATTTGATCTAATTATAAACAATACCATCATTAGTTGGTCAATAATTATGAGGGACTATTTTCAGGGTGGATGAGTTCCGGGTTCTTGACCTGGAATCTATCCTATCAGAGTCGGTTCTCAATTTTTGGTTTTGTGGATTGGACCAGGTAGTTCCAAGCCAATTTCAGGGTTGAATCCAGAACCGGGCCTAAAATTTAGGTAAGTCGACTGCTAATTTAAGAAAGCATATCATAGTGAACATTCTGTGGTATAGTGAATAAGGCATTGATGGATTTCCTAGGCTTCCTAGTTTAAAACATATACCTATCTTTATTTTTTTCTAAACAAAAATAAAAATCTAAAAATTGATTCAAAAGCAGTTCACAGTGTAAAATCGGGAATTGAAACGGTCAAGGTTGGTTTCCTAATATTTACACTGTGAACTGGTTATCTTTTTACCTAGAAACCTATTCGGTCCATGTATGAACCGGCTCAGATTAAGTCGGATAAGACCGGTTCGGTTTGGTTTTCCGGATTGAATTGGACCGGTTGCTCACCCCTATATGAAATGAACGAGGAAAAACCAAATTGCATGAAATTGAGTATTCATATTTCTTACCCGAATGTTCCCATGATACGTGTTGAGACGTAAGAGTAATTGTCCGAAGTAAGCTTAGCTAGTCCAAAGTCCGCCACCTACACGATCCATCGTCATAGTTACCAAATTCAGACGGCTTTGATGCAACTTTTGGCGCCGAAAAAACCAGAAGAGAAACACGTTACCGACCTTGGCCTCGAAGTTGAAATCAAGAAGGATGTTCGCACCTTTGATGTCTCGATGGATGATACGAGGGTGACCTATTGATTTAAGTTGGAATGATGAATTTATCATTGTAGAGAGAGAGAGAGAGAGAGAGAGATGGAGATGCTCACAATCTTCATGCAAATAAGCAAGCCCTTTTGCAGATCCTAATGCAATTCGAAGCCTCGTGGACCAATCCATGGGCGGACAATCTTTCCCTGTGAATTGGGTGTGATTGTTAGTAGTCTATGGAGGTGATACTCTCTCATCAAACTAGGGATTGTAGAACGATACCATGAAGGTGATGCTCTAGGGTTTTGTTCGGCAAGAACTCGTAAACCAGCATTCTCTGGCTTCCGGCGATACAATACCCTACCAGTGACACCAGGTGTCGGTGATGAACACGGCTGATGATCTCGACCTCCGCCTGAAACTCCCGATCTCCTTGTACACTCCCCGCTTTCAAGCACTTCACGGCCACCTCCTGTCCGTTCGGCAACACCCCTTTGTGCACGTACCCGAAACCCCCTTGGCCAATTATGGTATCGAACGCGAATCCATTTGTGGCAGTTGCTAACTCATTGTACGTGAAGGTGCTTTTGTTGAACCCAATCGCGATGGAAGAGTCTGGGCTGTGCAGACTCGGCAAGCTCGAGTTCACGTTGGTGCTGCTTGTGGGCGGCAGCGGCGACAGCTTCGGCCAGCCTGAAGGTAGAGTATTCACTATTGCCCTCGGCGGGGGAGGGATTTGAACGACATGATCTGCTGTAGGTTGTTGAGTGTTACGCCTACTCGAATAGGAACTATTAGAGCTATTGAAGTAGCTTTTGCCAGCTACAAAAAAAAGAAGTAGAAAAAGCTTGATCAATGAACTTGATAATTCAATAAACCCGCTATTAGAATAAACGAAGAAGGTTGAAATTGAGACAAAATTGTAAAGTTTAAACGATAAAATTATAATTTCAATGAAAGATTGCAAATGTTAGAGTCTATTCGACAAAGATAAATCATTTTTATTTATGCAGGACTGTTTCCTTCCCCTTTAGTATAAGCTAAGTTTAGTTCGCGTACGTACCTTTTGAGCCAGCGTAATGGTTCATCTGAGCTTGCGAGTTCTTGTTCTTCTTCTTGGTGCATGACAAGATAAACCACACCAAGAGCACGACCAATAACAATCCTATTCCTATTGCGACTCCGATCATGAGAGGCATGACAGTGACCGACGAGGAGCTATGAGATGTTGGTGAGCCGCTAGTTGTCGAGGAGCCTGTCGGAGGCGACAGAGGAGATGCTGTCCCATTTGGCGGCGGCGTGAGAGAACTTGGAGGCGGTGGAAAATTTGATGCATCAGTGAATGGAGGAGGCGGTGATAATGTGCTACCAGAGGAGCCGCTTGGAGGCAGAATTAGAGGAGGAGAGTTCGTTGGTTGAGGAGGCGGTGGAGAAGATAATGGCGGTGAATTTGATGTCTTCGGCGGTGGCGGTGGCGGTGACGGTTGTTGCGGAATAGGGCTAGGGACAGCTTTCGGAGGTGAGGGCGGGGGATTCAAATTACTCGATGGAGGTGGCAGAGACAGATTCGCCTCTGAAGGTGGTGACGGCGGCGGCGTTGAAGCCGGGGGAGGCGAGGTTGACGGTGGGGGCAAGGCTGATGGTGGTGGCGATGTGGTTGAATTCGATGTCGTGGGAGGGGGAGATGATGGCGGCGGCGGCGGCAACGACGGCGGAGGTGACGACAAATCTGACGGAGAGGATGGAGGGGTTGGCGATGATGGAGAGTCCGCCGGCGGAGATGGTTCCATTTATGGCGCACCGAGGCCGAACCGGCGTCACGGTGGCTCGGAGGAAGAGAGAAACCCCAACACCCTTTCCAAGACCCCCTCCTGAGGTGAGTTTTGAGGAAGGGAAATGGAAAAACAAATTAGCAACGAATCATCATAAATTTCCATAACATAACGAACATGCATGAATCATTCATGAGTCAAATGGTAATAGAATTTAGCAGGGAAAGAAAAGCAACTTTTCATCGGCAAATTTCCATCTGCCAGAGAGAGAGATAGAGAGAATACCTGCCGGAGAAGGTCAAATTCTCCAGGAAACGAGCAGTGGAATCGTTTTGCAAGGGCACTTTCAAAGGGGAGGAGGAGGGCGTGTTCGCTTATGTCCTCCTCCCTACAAATCAGGTGAATCTTCTCTGGATTTGTTATGGTCCAAGGCGGTTCTATTTTTGGTCGATTTTTTTCGTGTTTCTGCTCTGAAATTGCGCGACGAGCAACCGAAGCAGTGATCGGTCGCGACGTGAATTGCTACAAGTATAATGACTTGGAACAACCAAGCCCAAACGGAAATGGTTTCTAGTTGGATTTCGATGGACAGAGAGAGCAAGATCGCTGAGCTTTCTCCCCTTTTTACGATAGTCAGGAAATCAGACAGTCCTCCAATGTTGCACAGCTTGCTAATGCCATGTTGTTCGACGTATCTCAAAAGTTTCTTCAGAGGAGCTTAAATGGGATCGAATGTATTGCTCTATTTTTTCCGAATATTAATTGGCCGTGTTTTCTTCGTTCCGTCATACTGCAAATTTCTCCCGAAAAAAACACACCCTTTAAAAATGCTAGTACGACCATCGTGAAATATATCAAATTATAAAATTTTTCAGGAAAATTATTTAAAAAGTCCTAAACCTACTATGCTTTTACTAAATTAGTTCTAAACCTTTTAATTTTGCTAATCGAGTGCTAAACCTTTTCACATTTTGTCAATTGAGTTTATCGAGACAAATTTGGCTGAAATTTGCTAGCATGGAAGCCGATTGTCTTACGTGGCACGACCGGTATTGACGTGGATAAATTTAATAAATATTTTTTTAAAAAAATTATTTTTTATTTTTTCCCCTTCTTCTTCCTCCTTTTGCTAGTGACTGGCATACCAGTCACAGGCATTGTCAGGCAGCCTGGCCACCTAGGTGAGGGTCGCCCGTTGTTGCCATAGGCGAGGCCTAGGTGGGCGAAGGTGAGCCTCGGCAAGGGCTTCCCTCACCAGATCTGCGCGAGACCAAGCCTTGCCTAGGCCAGGGGGGCCTTGACGAGCGAAGGCTGGCCATACTCGCCCAGGCTAGGGTGACCTCACACGATCTAGCAAGGCCTTTTTTTTAGCAATAATTAATTTAAAAATATTTTTCAAATCATTCATTTTCAGCAAAAAAAATAGAAACTTAATTATTTTAAACTCATACATATGGCATTAACTTTGCAAAACATAATCAATCAAAGGACAGTGGGCAAGACTGCCGTTTGTGATCATCCATATTTATCTTTAAATGGTTGTATTCTTTATCCATGTGAATTGTCTAAAAGAAAAGCCTCGTTTTCTAAGTCAATTTTATGATGGATAAGTCTAAGAAAACTTCAGGTTTTATAATATTTTTCTTTCTTATTCTTTTTGTTCCTTGACAGGTACAAGGTAGTTAAGAAGAAGTAGCCAAGTTCTTATTATAAGATACTGCTTTCTTCGCGCTATACGCTAATTCGAGATGGATCTAGATGATTTTTAGTAAAATATTACATATATATATGTATATTTCAAATGTAAGAATATGTGCTCGATAAAATTAGAAGATTTATAGAGGAACCGCCCAAAAATTCTAAATTTTCGTAATTTTTGATATCTAATGCTCCTTTTGCTTTTCTTTTTGTTGAGATCAAATAAGATTCGACTTCGAGCTATGCTTATATATATATATATAATTAACTAAATTGTATATGGGGTTTGTTTGCTTGGGCTTTCTATTGAAAAGTTATTCATCGACTTCTTGTTAAAATAAAAATATTCTTAAAAGGCTAAGAAGGGATTAAAAAAAACGCGATTTTGTATATTTGTATAATCTGTGGAATATTTCAGGCGTGGTGCATTATGAAAGTTAAATCGAGTCAATTAATTTTTTTTAAAAATATGTTAAAGAAATTTGTAGAAGCCTATAAATAAAATAAAATAAAAATAGAGCTTGCTCCTTGCCGCAAAAAATCACGACAATTTTATAGGCATGCCACCTAGAGGTGAGCATGGTTTCAGGGTAGAACCTAGAACTTGAGAACCTGATAAGAGGGAACTAGGGGTAAGCATGATCCAGGTAGGCGATTCCCGGATAAAGGGTGAGCATGGTTCGAGTGTATAGTTCCTACCTTGGAATCGTGAACTACCCACTAAGAACTGGTTCCGAAAATTTGAACCAGGAACTGCCCACTAAAAACTTGTTCCAAAAAATTAGAACCAGGAACTGCTAGAGGTTCAATTCTCAAGTGGGTCCATAGAACCGGTCCCACTAGCCAAGGACGGAGAGATGAGCATCGACCGAGAAGAGTGAGAGAGAGAGAGAGTAAGCATAAGGCGAAAGAGAAAGAAGGTGTTTTTCGACTTAATGTGAGGTTATGAGTGTCGAGTGAGTTAGATTTAGTTTAGGAATTTAGGAATTTTCTTTTTTTTTTAAAGATAAAATTTAAATAAATAAATTATATTTATTATTATATTATCGGTCTGGTCTGGGTGAGCGGGTGGGCAGTTTCACACCTTGAATCGGGAACCGAACCGGTATTCACTGGTTCCCAAAAATTGAAACCTGAAACCGGATCGATTCCCTTAGGAACTACCAGTTCTAGTCAAGTTCCGGGTGGTCTCGGGCAATTCGGATGGTTCTCAGTTCTTTTGCACATCCCTAACGGGAACTTATAGGTTTCGGGTTTCAAGCTATGTATGGTAAGTTTTAGGTTCCAAAAGTTGGAGAACCTATTTCGACATGTAAGTTCTAGATTCTAAGTAGATGAAACCTAAAACCTGAAATCTAAACAAGTTTTTTTGTGTTTTTTCTTGGTTTATGTTTTCGCGTGATCCTACAGGGTTTTATGGTATTAGATAATGAGTTTATAATATGAAACCACTAGTTTGAGGCTTTCATTTTATTATTTCTTAATGTTTCATATTCTTCGTGTGGTTATGATCAGTGGATCATAACAGCAAATAATGGTCATTAAATATGAATATTCATTACAATTGTTCAATTAATAATACATGTAGAACGTGGGTAGAACCCGAAACTGACCCTCAAACCTATGATAGAGTAGATTCCAAGTTCTAAAAAATTAGAAACCTATTATCATGGGTGGAACCTATATGGAACATGAAATTGCTCACCCGTTATATCGATTTACAAAATGACTTCTTATTTTTAATTATATTTATTTGAACCGTGATGTCAGAAAAACTAATCTTTTGCATTCTCTTTAGTAAATGACAAGCTTGTTTAATATTGTTTTGTTCATTTTCATTTTGTTTAACTAAAAATAAAATAAAATAAAGAATTCGTTAGACCCTAGAACTTGTGATAGGGTAGGTTCCAAGTTATGACGATTAGGTTTTAGATTCCAAAAAATAAGAAATCTGTACCCGATGATAGGTTTCATGTTTCATACGAAACTTGTAAGGAATTTGAAATCGCTTATCCCTAGTGCCATCGCCAACTAGGGGTGTGAGAACCAAACTGAACCCAAAAATTTCATTCATTTCAGTTCAGTTTTGGTTTCGGTTCGAATAATCAAAATTAACCATTTTTTTTTTCAATTCGGTTTATCTCAATTCAGTTCGGATCAAACCGAATTGAAATAAACACTTTGGTTGCGTTTGGTTGTCCGAATTTCTGGTCAAGATAGGATTGGATATGATAGAATAGGAAATCTGGGGATTTGGCCATATCCTATCCATTGTTTGTAAAGTACGGATTTAAAATCGGATATTCTCATATCCTATCCTATTCTATATTTGGTAGAAACTGTATATCAATATAAATGACATATATACCCCTACATGATGCTCATGAAATATTTCGATCTTATTACTATAAAAATAACATTCTCATACACAAATAAACTTGAAAATATGACATTTTATTAGATTTTCAAATTTCTTTGCAAAAAAAATAAAATGAAAATAAAAAACAAATGAGACAAGAAAATTGACATCATCGTCTTTCTTCGAGCGCTTTTCCGCAAACAAATCATTCTTCAGCTTTTTCTTAGGCGGAGGCTCACCGCACCCGCATCCTTCTTCTTCTTATTAAGAGCCAGGCCACCTATTGATTTGCAAAAGCATCAAATGCCAGGGTTTACACATAACAACATTAGAAGAACATCTTAAATGAGATAACAAGGATGGAACTCGAATGTGAAATAAAAAAGCCAACTTTCGACATCAACTGAAGCCGCGAAGAGCGGAGAGACAAGCTCCAAGTTATCAAACTTCAACTCCACCGAGCCTCAGAGCATTGCAAGCACAAAACAAACAATCGAAACAGCGAGATGGTGGGTTCCTTCATCGTCCGCAATTGCATTGTTTTTCAAAACAGATAAATCGAACAGAACTGAATCGGCAATTGCAAGGAAGAAGGGCCACCGATTCCTTGCTCCACTGCGAACTCGATACCATTCGACAAACACGACGAACGCCATTGATGACGGTGCGAAACTGGAGAGGACAGTAACAATACTTGAGCTGAGCAGAGCAGAGTAGTCGGCGCGTCTAGAAGAAGAAGAAGAAGAAGAAGAAGCGACGAAGAGGGTCGGAGCTTCTCTGATGTCGCCGTCGAGGTGCGGAAAAGCGCTTCTTCCCAGCAAGCTTCAACAGTATTTCCACGGACGACCACCTGATCTCCTCCTCTTGCGGGTCCTTCTAGTTCAGCATCTCGACGAGCCGCGTGGGTGAAGAGCGCGTGAATGAAGGGTAGGGTTTCTAAAATTTGCTTTTATATAACAGATAGGAGAAATCCTATTCGACCTTATCCTACCCCTTCCCCTCGAATTTTTTTTATCCAGGTTATATCCCCTCTATATCCAACATTATACTATCCGGGACACCTACCAAACACGGGATAGGATAAAATATATCCTATCTCGAGTTTTATACGGACGACCAAATGCAGTCTTTGGTTTAGCCCTAAAAAGTAAAAGCCCTATTTCGCCTTCCCTCGCGCTCGCGTCTCCCTCTCTCCCTCTCCCTCTCCCTTTCCTCCTCATCGCTCCGCCTCCAAAATTCGTGACTCCCCCCTCTAGCCCTGCCCCTCATCGCCGCCTCCGACGGCCGCAGCTCCCGCTAAGACCACGAGCCCGAGCCGGGCATTTTCCTTTGCCTGTCCATGGCGTCATGGCCGTGCGACTGAGCCCTACCAAGATGAGATCGTGATCGAGGCTCGCCACTACGACTCCTACTCCGTCGCAGCGCTTTCATTCCTCTGGGGTTACCAAGGCGTCGTCAGCTTGCCGCCAAGACTTTCATGGCCGGACGGAGCTCCCTATCACTGGTTCCCCATCTCATACCGGTTGCCTTCTTTTCCGTTCCTTGGTTCCCCATCGTTGGCTGTGGCTCTTGGTGCAAGGGCACTAGGAGTATCATCCCCATCACCGAAGGATACCATCCGCGAACCTGATTCCCGCCTAACGACTCTTTGACCTTTTGGTCCACGGGCAATCATGTTCGTCCAATCCTCTGGCGTCCTTCCATCGAAGGTATAACTTTTAATCCAGATAGGTTAGACTTTACCCTTGATTAATATCTTGAATGTTCAAGATTGAACCTTTGTTTGTGAGATTACATTTTCGCGCGAGACTTGATTAATTCAAAGATTCGGCTGCTACAGGTCACCTCTCTCCCGCTCTCTCTGCTTCTCGATTTTCTTACTGATTGTTTTCCCTATGATGGGTGTACTATTTTTGCATCTGAATTGTGGAAAAGTCTTGATCTTTCCTGTTCTCTTTGCTTGTTCTGTGGATTTCTTCATTTGGGTTGCTTTAGTTTGATGCGATTCTCCGCTGTGTTTAGAGAATTCGGTAGTGTGATGAGGTTTGGTAGCCCTTTGATACGGCAACATTTATGTCTTCTCTGAGTAAAGCAATTGCTCTTGAAGGGTGGCGATGTATTGCTCATTATAGATGTTTTTGAGTTCATGGGTTTTGACTCACTTAGGATCAAGTCATTAGAAATCGATTTGGTTGTTCCCTTTTTCATTTGGGGGAACTGACTAATCCTCCGTGTTTGAGGAGGTTTTTTGGGCGAGGGGCTTGCGGATTGATTGAGTTCTTATTGGCATCATTTTGTGTCCTGAGATTGATTCTTGGAATTAGGTCAGCATAGTGGAAGCATTAGGTTGTAGTTGTTGTTCTTAACTTATTGTTGTGTGCAAAGCTTCGAGTGAAGTTTCCGATTGTGCAAAGCTTCTGTCCTGGTGCTTTAATGGCTTCCCCTTCTATTTTGTTTTTATATGGATTAAGTATTTGCTTGTGATACAAAGTTTGTTAACTTGATATAGCCACTTGAATTATAATAATTTCAGGTTTTAACTGTCATAGATTGGTAAATGTCTACTTTAATGAGTGAATCTAGTGGCACAAATAGAAGGAGGACGAGATCTACTACTTCGGAACACTATAAAAGGACAGAAAATCTAGACAAAGCTGAATGTTTATATCGCGGGGCTATTATTGGTTGTTCTACCTCTCAAGGGACTAGTGCGATGTGTAATCATTTAGGTAGATGTAAGGAATTTCCATATGCAAATGTTGAGAAGAGGCAAAAAAGTGTCTCGGGTAAACTTGTTGCTGTTGGTAGTTCTAGGTCATTTGGTCCATGGAAATTTGACCAAGAAACTAGTCGAAAAGACCTAGCAGCGATGTTCATCATTAGTGACTTACCCTTTAAGTTTGTGGAAAATGAGGCATTTCGGCAATTCGTATGTAGGATCCAGCCGAAGTTTTCAATCCCCCCAAGAAACCAATTGAGGGAGGACTGTTATAAGTAATACTTGGAGAAAAGATGCAAATTGAAAAAATATTTTTTCGATACATCTCCAAGGGTTTGTCTCACAACAAACACATGGACTTCTTGACAAAATATGAGTTACATGTGTCTCACTGCTCATTTTGTAGATGGTGATTGGAAGTTGCAAAACAAAATCTTGAATTTTTGTCAAATCCCAGGACATTCTACTGAGATGATAAGAAAAGCAATCGAAAAATGCTTGACTGGTTGGGGGATTAAAAGCGTTTTTTTTATCACCATACATAATGCGAGCTCAAATGACTTAGGAGTTTAATATTTGAAAGAAAGACTCCACTCTTGGAACACTCTAATTTTGTCAGGTGAGTTACTCCATGTGGGATGTTGTGCTCGCATATTGAGTTTGATTGTGAGAGACGGTTTGAAAGATATAGATGATTCAATTGTTAGAATACGCTCAGCTATACGTTATGCGAGGTCTTTTTCTGCGAGGTTGCAACGGTTTAAGGAGTGCATTGAACTAGAAAATATCAAGTTCAAGAGTCTTGTATGTTTGGATGAGAAGACTCGTTGGAACTCAACGCACCTGATGTTGGAAGCGGCTTTGAAGTTTCAGAAGGCTTTTATCTTACTAGATATTCGGGATAGCAAATTTGTTGAAGAGCTTTCCATGGTGAGGGGGCTGCCTATTAGTGATGATTGGGAATATGCTCGTCAATTTCTTCCTTTCTTGAAGTTGTTCTATGATACGACTTTAAAAGTATCGGGTTGTTCTTATGTCGCTAGTAATGATATGGCGAAAGATGTCTATGAGATTTTTATGATGATTGATATATAGATATTGTGTGAATGAGGATAGGAGTTTGCAGGAAATGGCCAAGAGAATGAAGACCAAATTCAATAAGTATTTTGGTAATGTGAACAATATTAATCTAACATGGTTCATTACATGCATACTTGACTCCCGACATAAGTGGGAGTATGTGCAATGGATGATTAATCAAGTTTATGAAAGCAAGCGGGCAAAAACTTTACGAGATAAAGTAACATCATCTCTAATGTCATTGTTCGAGCAATACTGCACCGGTATATGCCACCAAAGCAATTTGAGGTCAAACGGTACAAGGACAATGAACGTGTCAATGTCTTCTGTGGTTGATGCAGATATTATGACTGCAATGTATCTTAGCCAAATGAGACAATAATATTTGGAAGAAAAATCCGAATTAGATAAGTATTTGAAAGAAAGATGTGAACGCTACAGCGCCAACTTTTTTTTTTTTTTGATAACCCAGGGAATCCTCGTACGGCTGACAGCTGGGGAGTAAACCCTAGGGGCGATACGTGCTAGCCACCACACACGTGCCACCGGATATAGCGCCAACTTTGATATCTTAAATTGGCGGAAAGTCAATTCTTCGAGATATCCTAGCCTCTCTTCCACTGCTCGAGATATTTTGACAGTGCCCATCTCAATTGTAGCATCAGAGGCTGCGTTCAGCACAGGAGGTCATGTACTTAATGTGTTTCGTAGCTTCTTGACCCCAAGCATGGTGGAGGCTCTTATATGTGCTCAAAGATTAGTTAAGATCTGCATTACTTTCATTGTCGATTGAGGAGGACTTAGAAGATCTCAAAAATTTTGAGTCAGGTGAAAAAAAAAATTATCGTGAAATATTTTTTATCCTTTATTATTGCAATAGATACTTTAATTCTCATTTTTATTGTGAATTTAATGTAGAGTTGTTAACTGTGACCGTGGAGCTGAACTCAATATTGATTTCCCTTAATGATTGATGAACAAAAGAGAAGTAGTCATCTCCTTGATGTGTAAAGAAAGCGAATACCGGAGATTTTGTATTTTTTTTTGTAGCTAGTCCATTATATGATTATTTTTAAAAAGAGGAAAGCTCAATAGCATGTCACTATATCGACTCGATTTCATATAATAGCTGTGTGAATGGCCGTGAACCTTTAAAAAAAATTAGAAGAGGAATAATCCTAGCGATGCCTCATCATATAACACATGCCAAGAGATTCTTCAGTGACACGCAATTTATCTTGTGATTTTAACAGGTGCAACTGTGGAACCATTTGGAAAGCAAGTGAGCAACTTTTGTTGTTCTATGCAGTAGTCCATTTGCTTTATCTATTAGGAGCTGACCCTGTACTTGGAGGACTGAGAGGAGACATCACAAAGCAGAACCTTTTGGCAGAGTTGGGTCTTACTAATTTCTGACATTAGAATTAATGTAATCAAATATATGAATTGTTCTTGCAAGAACTTCCTTTTATCTTGGTTCTACTACATTAAAATGGCACTTCTTGTTTTCACCCACTCCAATGAAGTGCATATTTTACATCAGAGGCTAAGTTCATCCGCTGGTGTTTGTACAGGTTGTGATTTTTGCCAGGCTTGAGAAGTGCATATTTTATAGGTTCTTTCTATGCAACGTGTATGCTCACCCGGAATGTGTTTGAGGAAATGTCCAATAGAGACGTACCCATGTTCGACTATCTAGGTCGGCGATTAAGTTGAGCGATATAGAAAGCATGGATTTTGATACACAGTTTGACACTGACAAAAGTGGTCAAGAGTAAGATTGGCTTTTATGTTGTGAAAGTCGTCGGCTTGGGCATGAAGTGATGGTTCTATACTATGGTGAAGGGTTGTTGGTTTGTTATTTTGTTTGTTATTAGAATGTGACTTATTTCAAAGGTTTAGGATACCCATATATACTTTGCATGGATTATGCAGTTTATATAGTGTGATTTATGGTCTAAAGGCATATTTTAGAGAGGTGTGGGTTTTGTGAATGGATTATGCAGTTTATTTTGTTTCTTTATTTACTATACAAAACAGCATGGTACATATGCGACGACGATTAAAGTCGAAATTCACTTGGCCCATTAGAAAATAACCAAATATCCCACGGCATTAAAATTCAAAATCTATAAATTAAATGTCATTAAATATTAAAATGAATTATTTAACTTTAATCTTGTTCAGAATTACGTATTGAATTTATTCATTCAGAAGAGTCTTCCAACACAAATTATATTAATGATATCAAATGTCCTAGTTTTTTTTAGGTCAAAACCTAGTTTAAATATGTGATTTTGTTTTTTTGTTTTTCAATTTTAAATAATGATTTTTTAATTTGTAATATATTTACAATCACTCAACTTATTTTAATTTGTAAGATCGATGATTCTCTTACGTAGAATATCATGATTATGTTCACATTTTGACATTAAAGATTCAAATCTAGGAAATAAATGTCGTTAAATATTAGGGTTAATACCACGAAAAATTTTAAACTAGCATACCTATGACAGATTTACGCCAAACTATTTTTTTACTACAAAAAAACCCTCAAACTGGTACATCTGTAATAATTTTACCCCAAACTATTTTTTTGACAATCAAAAATTCCAAATTGGTACACCTATGATAATTTTACCCCGAACTAATATTTTAATATTATTTTTTCTATTTTTTTTCTTTTCTCCTTCCTTTTCTATTTTTTTCTTCATCTAGTTTATCTTCAACCTCTAGCTAGTTGCTGGTCCGGCAATTGGCCAGAGGCAGGAGCCAGCGAGGTCAGCCTTGGCCCACCTCGAGTGAGGTTCGACCTCGCCAGTTGCCGGCGAGGGGTCGTCCCCGTTGTTGCTGGCGAGGCTCAGCCCCGCCGATAATTGGCGAGGTTAGCCTCGCCCAGAAGTAGTGAGGTTGAGCCTCGCCAGCGACGGCGAGGACAACCCCTTGCCAGTGTGGGGCAAGGCCGACCTTACTAGTTGCCGGTGAGGGGTCATCCTCGCCATCGCTGGCGAGGCTCAACCTCGTCGCTTCTGGCCGAGGCCAACCTCGCTAGTTGCTGGCGAGGACAAGCCCTCGCCGATAACTGGCGAGGTCGAACCTTGCCTGGGGTGGGGCGAGGCCGACCTCGCCGGCCAGAGGTTGAAGATGAAGAAAAAAAAGAAAAGAATTGAAAAACTAAATAAATAAATAAAAAATTCGACAAAATAATATTAAAAAATTAGTTCGGGGTAAAATTGTCACAGGTGTACCAGTTTGGGGTTTTTGGTGGTTAAAAAAATAATTCCGGGTAAAATTGTCACAAATGTATCAATTTGAGGTTTTTTGTAGTAAAAAAAAATAGTTTTTGGTAAATCTGTCACAAGTGTATCAGTTTAGGGTTTTTCGTGATATTAACCCTAAATATTAAAAAGAATTATTTAACTGTCATCTTATTCGAAATAGCAATTCAGCAACACGTAATCGAAATTATAAATAGTTGAATAGCGTAAATGACTAAAATATTTTTATAGGAATAAAAAGCAAAAAATAAGAAGAAAAAATAGAAAATCGAGCCATGAATAAAAAGCAAAAAATAAAGTAAAAGAAGAAGAAATCGAAAACTGTCCGAACAAAATCGATTTTTTGGTTCGGTTCTAATTCAGTTTGAGCGAGTTTCGGTTCGGTTCAGGAGTGCTTCCCTGTCGGTTCGGTTCGGTTCCCTTTTTCAATAAAACCGAACCGAATCAAACCGTTTTCGGCCTATCGGCGGCCACCTTCCGCTAAAATTTTCACGTGCGGCTCCTAGAAAGATCCGAGGAACAGCAGCTAGTGAGAGAAACTGCAGAGCCCCACTCTCTCTCTCTCCGCCGCGAAGCAGGCTGCGAGAAGTACGAAGTGGTGTCTCTCCGACCGCGAAGCTCACATCCCCCTGTCTCTCTCTCTACTGTGAGACCGTGCGATGCCGTCCCGCAGGAGAACGCTCCTCAAGGTCATCATCCTCGGGGACAGCGGGTGAGTTCCCTCCCTTGCTCGCTCGCTTCTGTCTCGCGCGCCGTTGCGCTCTGCGTTCTTGATTGTATCTGATGGGGTGTCTTTGTTGGGTTGCTCTGCATGCTGATCGTATCGTGTTCGCTCGCGCGATCGATGCGTCTGACGTGCGGTTCGTCTGCGGTCGTGGGGGACACGCACACGCGCGCGCACACCCAGATGCCGTGCTTGCCTGTGTCTCGAGAATGTAGGGCGGGGCTGTTGATTGTTTGTCTAGGCGGATCATGACTCCGAGGTGAGATGGACTTGGGTTTGGTTAGACAATCGCGGGGGGAATTGTGGGTGCGTGTTGAGATGGTCCCGGTGTCGGCAGGGTGCAGGGAGGGATGAGAATTGCGTCGGGGAAAGCTCTGTGTGTCTTCTGCCGGAGCTTTTATGGATGAACGTTCTAGCTTAGGGATTGAGAAACAGTTCCCGTCTCTGGTTCTGTTGGGGTCAGCTTCTCTGTGGAAAAAGTGTCGTTCTTGATAAGGAGCTATGCTTATGTTAGTTTAGATCAGCCAGATTTCCTACGGTGAATGTGCTCTGCTCCATTCGAGCGGCTTGCTTTCGTCCTTCTTTTGCCAATTACACGTTGAGGTTCATGTGAAATCAACTTTGAGTTTGGTTTTCCTGTGATTTGCAGGGTCGGTAAGACCTCATTGATGATCCAGTATCCTGTTCCTCCTGCTTCTGTTAGTGTCTAAACATTGGTTTTCTTTAATTTTCTTCATCACGATTATTTTGTTTATCGAAAGAATAGTTACTTACTTGTAGCCGGCTATCCCGGTCTCATTTCTTTTTGAGGATGTTTGCCTTAATCTGTTGCTTCTAAGATATGTAAATAAGAAGTTCAGTAATCAGTATAAAGCAACTATTGGAGCTGATTTCTTGACTAAGGAAGTTCAGCTCGAAGATAGGCTCTTCACCTTACAGGTCAGTGACAGACAGCTGCTATACTACTATAACATGCTTAATTTCATTTTGACTACAAACAATTTCACGCATTATTTGTCATGTTCACATCATTTATTGTGATTTTCACCAAAGAAAGATGATTAAGTGTTGCCTTTTAAATTACGCATGTTAGTATGGCATGCATGAAAATTTGGGGAGAAGAGAAGAGAAGACCGGGGTGGGGGGTGTAATTGTGGGCAGGAGGGGGTCATTTTCAGCCAAACACTGTTCGTCTATTATTGTAAAACTATGGATAAAAATTTTTCGTGAGGCGTTTTGCTTTCTTCTTTTGTATAGACAAGTTCATGTTCAGTAACCTGCACATGAGAAAGGATATGTGCCTGAGAAAATTGATGTTCCTATGCACTACATCTAGTTACAGAGAGGTGTTGTCCCTGAACGTGTGCCTTCTTGTCCTTTTCTTTCAAAAAATGTGGATTAAAAGTTTAATTGGAGAGATTGAATCTCCAAGTTTCAGCCACAAAGTTGTCAAAGAGATCTTATCTTCTGTTTCTTTTGAGCAAGGCTGCAAGGATTAGCTTTTACTGTGAAGCTATCTATCTAAATCAAGGGTTTATGACAGAATGTAGGGCAATTTTCTGTTGCTTCAGGATAAACCTCGGGGAAACAAGTGAGCAAATAGTGAGGATGGAACCATAAACTTGAACCTCTTTGTTGGCAAAAGACATGTCAGAGCCTCTTATTGAGTTATTTTCATGTAGTGCTGTCTGCAGAGTTAGTTTGTAGACTTTGCACAAGCACCTGTGTGGGTAGAATTTGTGCATGAGAAATATCGTATATTACTAGAATGCTGCTGAGTGTCTTAGTAGTAAGTGCTGTCCCATTTCCAGACCTGTTGTGGTGTGGCTCAGCTGAAAAGGTGAGAGCACCGTAAGCCTGTAAGACAAGCATGTGTGTCCTATTTAGGAACATTTTCTGAATTCCAGGGCTTGAGGTGCTATTGCCAATGCTTCAGAGTTCTCTTTAACAGTGTTAACCCACCTTATGTCACTCAGACACTAGCCACAACTACAATGAGATGAATAGGCCAATGGTACATGAGAATATGTGCATATGGTTGCTGCTGCAAATAGTCCTGTGGTGCTATTTATATGCACAAATGCAGGTACAAACATGAACTTGTTGTGTGTTTGTTCCTTTGTCTTTCATTTCCATTTTTGTGGTTAGAGATGACAGCAAAATTGCAGATTCATATCACAGGGATTGAGAGAGAACACAATTTTTGTTTGATTGTTGAGCACTAGAATAGGTCTGCATTGTGGCTTCTGCCAATCAACAATGCTTGGTATCGCAACCGATTATTTTTGACATAATCAGTTGATTTTTTGTTCAACACTGATTATCTATTTTTCCTGCCAATTTTTCACATTTACTGATTGGTGTCATGTATTTCTTCTTTTGTCTGAGAAGATTTGGGATACAGCTGGTCAAGAAAGATTCCAAAGTCTTGGAGTGGCTTTCTATCGAGGTGCTGACTGCTGTGTTCTTGTGTATGATGTTAACGTAATGAAGTCATTTGACAATCTTAACAATTGGAGGGAGGAGTTCCTTATCCAGGTTTTTCTTTAAGCTAAAATCTGAGTGTGATTTGCTTCTCTTTCACTTCCCTAACAATTGTCTGCAGACCTGACAACCTTGAAATTGAAATGAGCTTCAAACCTTGTGCAGGCAAGTCCATCAGATCCACAGAATTTCCCGTTCATAGTCATAGGAAACAAAATTGATGTGGATGGGGGAAACAACAGAGTGGTACTTTCTAAGTTTGCTTGTTTTCCTTCTCTCTTTAGAGCCCTCTTTTCTCAAGTAGCTGTATATGGAAGTTGGGTTGACATAAGCATTCTGATGTGTGATTTCAGGTAACAGAGAAAAAAGCTCGAGCTTGGTGTGCCTCAAAGGGGAATATACCATATTTTGAGACCTCTGCCAAGGAAGGTGTCAACGTAGAGGAAGCTTTTCAGTGCATAGCTAAGAATGCCTTGAAAAGTGGTGAAGAAGAAGAGATGTAAGTTCCTATATGAACCTTGCTCCTGTTGACTAGCATATTAAGTATCTCATGAACTGTGTTTGTGTCTGCCAGTGGATCCTTTGATACATTATCCTCATTTTGTTATTTCTCTTTTGAACCAGAATATGATTGATTTTATTTTGGTTGGCCTTAGGGCAGATTATATTCTTCTTTAGCCATGACACCTAGTTGCTCCACTATTATGTTATAATTGGCATTTCATCTATAAATGTGCGTCTTTCAGTAGCTGAGCTGTAACTCAAACTTATAATTTTTGTCTATAATTCTGAGCCTGTTGATAAATGTGTCGGGCTTCCTTGATTGTCCCAGTTACACCTGCACGAATAGATCCAGTACACTAAAATCTATCTCTATAGTGTACTGTTTCATTTGCTGTCTAGTTCTAAGAGATTTCTCATAAATTTTTTGCGCCTTATCACATGGCTGGTTTTCTTTTATTTGTTATGCAAGATGGCTAGATATCAAATGGATGAAGCCATGGATGTGGGTTATTTTCGATGTGTCTGGATCAGTTGAGTACCAATGATAATGCTAACATAGTCTTGTTTGTATTGCTCTTCGAATACTCTGCAAAATGCAGATACTTGCCAGACACCATCGACGTTGTGAACAGCAGTCAGCCGAGGTCAACAGGATGTGAGTGTTAAGCACTGCCAGATGCTTCTTGCCAATAAATGAATCCATGAAGGATTACACAGATATTAGCGGGTTTTGCTTGTACTAGAGATGATGCTGGGTGTGTACATTGCCTTTGCCGGAGAAAACGGTTGCCGACAGATTCTTTTGTCCGGTTCCTTCTTTTTTTTTTTTGGTAAGGGGTTCCTTCTATTTATTGCCGTGCAAATTGATGTCCTACTTGATTTTGCTTTCATGACGCAGCTTTTGTCTTCATTTGTTGATTTTTGTCGGTGTATCGATCTTTTCTCTTTTTTTTTTTGAATTGTATAACCTTTTTTATGTTCAAAATGATTACCGTACTTGCGTCGCACCGGTTCTAGATTTTGTTAATATGGATAGTAGGTAGGTCGGTCTTGGCATGTGAGCAGGACACTTCACACATAATCGTGATGTGTCCGAATGAGGCTCACGTTTTAGATTTTGTCTTCCCATCTCTCTCTCCCTCTTGCCTCCTCCTACCCGCTTCTTTGCGCAGCCGTCTCCTTCCACATCGACTACGGCTAACACCTTCAATACCACTTGGCTGTTCGATCAATTCTTCACCGACGACTCCTACTCCTCTTTCGATCATCAGTCCACTCATTGATTTTTAGCCGTCGCCCTTTACCTTGCCTAGGCCATGAGGGTCGAGCTCTCGCTAGATTCGACAAGAGCTATCCTTGCCTGTGACTACTTGCCGGTTTTGGCTTAGTACAAGCCATAGGCCAATGGGAAAAAAAGGAAAAAAAAAAAGAAAGGAAAAAAAGAAGGAGAAGAAGAAGAAATGATGAAAACAAAAGAGACTAATTAGTGGGGCCCACTTGGACACGTGGGAGCATTGAATAAAGTGTCTTTCTGCCGATTTCTATATACGTGGCAAGACTGGCTTACCTAATATTTTCACCGGTCAATCAAGATTGGATGAATTGAGCATAGACCTGTCAAATAGGTGGGTCGGGTCGGGTTTGGGTCGGGTCATAAATAATCCGATCCAAATTGACTCATCAATCTGTTTATGACCATTTATGCGTAATGCAATTTTCTTGACCCATACCCGACCTGACCCATACTCGATCAAACTCATATTGCTAAAATATTTTCATATTTAATTAAACATAGGAAAATTCATATCCAAACTGAGATGAGAGTGCAAAGTGAGTAACCGCAAGATTGAGTAAGGGCAAGAGAGACAAGTTTAAGTTAATTGTAAACTCATTTATGACCTATTTACAACCCATTTATGATCCATTTAACACTAATATTATACTTTCACCGATTTATGACCCATTTACTAAATATAACTAACTCATTTATGATCCATCTACTAATATATGAGTTAAATAATGAGTTTATGACTCATTTTGACAGTCTAATTGAGCATTGAATATTTTGCCCATAGGTTTCTCCAAATCTGTGTTAGCCTTTGGAATTCATCTTTCTTTGATTCATGTCTCTTTTCTCTTCTCTAGGAGAAGGAGAAAATATTGCATAGAGTTGTGATTCCATGCTGGCAAAATCTAAGTCCCTCACCAAGCAACACGTGTCTCCTGAGCCTCACCGCATTAGACAAAAGAACAGAGAAATTTTTCAAAAAAGCAAGACTCTTCCTCCTCTCGCTTTCACTTCTAGATTGCACTCACGCACTACTCACTCTCCCTCTCGACTCACGCCTTCAACGGCCCATGCATGCCGACGCCTCCGCATTGACTCGCTCTATACCTCTCGACGCCAATGCCTCCGCCCTACCAGACACCGATGCCGATGCCTCCACCCTAGCAAACACCTCTGCCTCTACCTCTGCCCTAGCGAACGCCTTAGCCTCTTCCTCAGCTCACTTTGTATCTCTTGACGCCGATGCCTTCGCTCTAGCCGACGCCATCGCCGTAGCCGATGATGACGCCTTGACTCGCTCTGTCATTCTCGCTGTCTCCGACTCTGCCCTAGCCGATGCCTTCGCCCCCACCTCAACTCGCTCTGTGCCTCTCAATGCCAATGCCTCTATCCTAGCCGACATCAACACCGACGCTGACGCCTCAGCCTTTGCCTCTGCCTTTGCCCTAGCCGACACCTTAGCCAATGCGCTCCACCTCAACTCACTCTGTACCTTCTCGACGCCTCCACCCTAGCTAACGCCGATGCCTCCGCCCTATATGACGCCTTTGCCTCTGCCTTAATGCTCTGCAATTCTCACCATCTCCACCGTCTAACGAACCACGTTGCTACCTCCAACGAAGCCTCAAGAGGTACATATTTGCTCCATATTTAGTGTAATTTTTGAAGGTTTAATATGAACTACATTGTGGTATAAACTTTTAGTGCCTACATTGTTGATGCGTGATGCCTGGAGGATGTCTATTGTTTACAATATGCTTATTCTCTAGTTTATAGAGTGAGATTGACATGAAGAATGTGAACCATTATAGTTTTGTGACCGTATACATGAGTATGGACGTCCATAACAATTGATATACATCTATTTCTTGTCAAATAGGGTCATTACTAAACTTAAACTTACTGGAATTATCTTTGAAGCTTGCTGGACGGGACTGTTATGGCGCCATTTTAATCCCAATTTAGTATCAATTTGGGTGCAAATTTATCATATGGATGAATCAAAGGTAATTCTTCACTCAAACTATGTGAAATATATTTTGCTTTATTAAGTAACAGATGAGATGTTATTTTTCTTGTAAAAGCACTACATTGATTATTTTTTGTTCTTTTAGTTGTAGCATGAAACTTCCCATCTTACACATGCAATGCATGATATGGAAAAAGATTACGAGTTTTCAGTAAGAATGGTTTTTTCAAATGAACTTGAAGCATACCATAAGTATGTGGCCTATGCAATCAACAATGTATTTGTAGTAAGAAAGGGTAATATGTTTAGAAATAGTTAAGGAGAATTAACTCGACGTATTTTTATGTGCAATTGTGGGGGGCATTCTGCCAGCTCAGTTGATCAAAAAAAGAAATATGAGAGGTATGAAGTTAGATGTGGCTTTCATACTCGTATCAAATTTAAGGTTGATAATGGTGTCTATGAAGTCATGGAGTATAGTTAGGAGCATAATCATGCATTTATTTTGGAAGATCAAAAGAATTTGATTAGATATGAAAGAATCATGCCTGATACTTGCAAGGGTGTTTTAGTTGACATGATTAAAGCCAGCATTAGGGGGATTACAACATATAAGTTTTTAGAAAATGAAGCAGAAGGAAGCAAAAACTTGGGTTTCAACTTGCGTGATTGTCAAAATTTTTTGCAAATGGAAAGATCCGCTAGTATAAGCGGGGGAGATTGTCAAAGTGTTCTAAATCATCTTCATTTCGTGTAAATGCAAAATCCAACGTTTTCATATGCTATACAGGTAGTTCAAGATAGTAAAAGGACAAATTTATTTTGGATAGATAGCTTGTCGAAATTTGATTATGATTATTTTGGTTATGTGCTAGTGTTTGATACTATGTATCCTACCAACAAATATAACATGATATGTGCACCTTTTTGTTGGGATTAATCATCATTGGAAGAATGTTTTGTTCAACCGTGCATTTTTTTGGACGAGATTGTAGAGTCATTTATTTGGTTATTTGAGGCTTTTTTTTTTAGGTCTATGGGAAATAAGGCTCCGAAAACTATGTTCACTGATCTAGACTAAGCCATGGCAAAAGCCATTATAATAGTGTTTCCGAATACACAACACCGTTTATGCACTTGGCACATCGGGAAAAATGCCAACCAAAATATTCCACATCTTTACCATAAGCCGGGTTTTAAGGATAAATATTTCTTAGCGCTTATGCATATATGTACATTGGAGGACGAATTTGAATCTACTTGGAGGGAAATGGAAGAGTAGTGGAGACAATTGGCTTTGGAGATTATACGACATTAGACATAAATGGAGTTGAGCTTTTGGTCATGATACTTTTACATGTGGTATAAAATCCAGCTAAAGGAGTGAGAGCACCAATAATGTTTTTCAATGTATGTCAACGAAGACATTGACTTATGTAGAGTACAAGTGAAGCACATAAGAGAAATTGAAAGTTAAGATGATTATACTTCTCGAGAGAATCCTAAATTGGTGATTTCGGATAATGACATCTTAACGCATGTAGCTTCCGTGTATACCCGTCCCATTTTTAAAAGGTTCAATAAATAATTATTGCAAAGTGTCTCTCAATGTATTTGAAGTACTGTATTTGATTGATTGGTTTATTTATTTACTCTCAAGTATAAGGGGAGTGAATATGCTGTCAAATTTGACATTGCAGACTCTTCAGTTTCTTGTGAATGCAAATTATTTGAATTGAAAGGATGGTTGTGTTGCCATTCCTTGAAAGTGTTGAGTGACAAATCATCGGTTTCGGGTATTCCATTTACCTATAATTTGAAGAGATGGACTAAAGATGCCAAACAAGGGATTATGAATGATGAATCTCATGAAATGGCACTAGGTTCATCTAAATTTAATTGATTTTCCACGTTAATGCATCAATCTGTTGAACTGATGAGTTTGGAAGCCAAAAATGTAAATACTATGAGAATAGTGATGAGGAACATGGAAAAAGCGAAGGCTAAAAATTTTATTATACAAATGAAGTATGATTGTGACTGATGATGCTAGCGATGATGATGACAATGAGGTTTTTTTGTGCGAGATTTCGGTATTGGATCCATTTTGAGGGAAAGCAAAGGGAATAAGTTATGAAAAACTTAAAAGCTCAAGCGGGGAAAAGAAAGAAAAATCTAAGAAAGGAACACCTCCAACGCGAATAGAAAATCGAGATGAGTGACATATTATTCTTGTTAATATGATTAGTTAAATTTTTTGCTTATGTTACATAATGACAATTAATATATTTATTACTTTGTAACGTAGAGTTGGTTGTTCAAGCGACACATGATGAAACTCATTTTCCATATTATTTGAATAATTTCAATCAGTTTCAAAGTGCCTTTTATCCTAGCAACATTGGTGGTTCTACAGTGAATCTAAATTTTTATAATTAGGTATGTCACTCTTAGTCTTCCATTTATACTTACACTTTACTAATTTGATCAATTTTTTAATATGGACGCACTAACCACCATACATCATGCCGCTAGGATCATGAGTGGATTTTTCCCATTTGCTAATTAGGTAGTTACTAGTTTGGTGTATTACAATACAAATGACTGAACTTATTACACACATGAATGAGAATAATCTTGGAAAGTAAATTAGTAGTGACAAATTTATTATATGTAGATACAATCACCATATATCATGCCGCCAGAGATTATGAATGGAATTTCTCCATTCACTAGTTAGATGCTTATTATGAAATCATTTTAGATCATAGTGTTATTTCATCTTATTATTACCATTGTAATATTTATTGTTAATGGTTTCTTCTAGATAGATGTTGGAGTACCATAATAGATCTCATGGAATCTTTTTTTTTTTGGTGTAAAATGTAAGTAGTATATAATAGATGATGTACAGTAGCTAGGGGCATACCTCGGCATTACAACTAGTACTAATAATTCGAGAATATGGAGGTAGGAAATCTCCATAAAGTAGCTAAAACAACGTTAGCTTGCGAAGGTTTGATTTGTTGGTATAGTGAAGCTCTAACTCTTACATTTTTCCGCACCTTCGCCAAAATAATATGAATCTTAGTTGGATTGTTTTGAAACCGCCTATTGTTGCGCTCCATCCAAGTGCAATATACAGTCGCTAGGAAAGATACTTTGAAGAGTTTCACTGTCAAATCTTTGCCTCTTGTTGCTCTAATCATCCATTGAAGCTCCTCATTCCATCCCCATACATTATACCTGATCCCATGTTATGCAAGAATATTAAGCCAGATGCTACCTGTCCATTCACATTGGAAGAAAAGGTAAGTCTTGTTCTCTATACTTGCCCTGTAGAAGGTACATTGGACATCGACTGTGGTCATCCACCATGATATGATCTCTGCTGTTGGAAGCCTATCCCTACATACTAACCAATCAATAAAATTGGGTTTGCTAACGCTGCTACTCCATATTAATTTATACCACTCCACAGCCGGACCCTTGTGTCTAAGTTCATCCAAGACATCATGACAGCAATATCTTGGATTAGACATGACTGGGGTTAAGACATGACGTAGTTTGAGGAGACATCGCCAACTCCAGGCCATACTACCCTTCATGTCCATTTGCAAAAATGGGGTTCCTCTGCATTTTGTACTATGGACCCAGGAGCTCCAAAGTGAAGAAGATGGATGATTGATAAGATTTCACATTGTGCGCCCTAATAACACTTCGTTCCATAGGTTCAAATCAGGCAATCCTAACCCTCCTTCCTTTTTGGGTGAGCATACTACACGCCATGCAACTTTGTGTGATCCACGGTTTGTTGAAGACCCAGCCCATAGGTTGAGTCAAGTACAACTTGCTTTTTTTACTTATGGGATTATTTAGGACATATTTATCTTGGCATTTGTTTAGTAAAATGTAAATAAATTGGTTATTCCTTTGTGCAGGGATCATCAAACCTTTTTCAGCATCACAGGGTGAATGAGTTGAACGATTCTGAAGGAACACATACCGATTAGCTAAAGTAACACATAATTCTTGGAAAGGACGAATCCTCATCAATTGTCCCTTTGTCCATTTTCTTGGCATACTCCAAATGGTCCCAATTCGCTCATTCTTGAAGAAGAAATTCTTGGAATAATGCTTGCGTTTCTCACTTCACCCTTTGCCATACTCTGAAACAGTGACCCTGTCACTATCTAATGGTCACGGTTCACTCATTCTTGAAGAAGGAAATCTATGATTTTTTTTGTTTGGCGCTATGGGAAGATTTATGAAGACTTTGAGATCAAGCATTTGGTGAGATATGAATTTTATTTTGAGTTTTGGAAGCCGATCGTATATTCCTAGTAACACATCTCTATTCTATTTTATAGCATCTTAAGCACAATTCATTTGCCTTCTATGTCTTTCAATATCACGTAGTTCATTTTTCTTCTTTGCAATTGCAGGGTTATTCCACGGAGATAACAACCACTGAAGGCGGATATGGTCTCAATAAATTGTGAAGCAATCAAAAATCTGTTCTAAGTGGTGCGTTAGCTTGTATTGAAAGTTATATATCATTCTTGATGATTAAATTGTCTTTTAGCTACAGGATGTTGGAACTGCAGTGTGGTGTAATTCACTTAATTTGAAGATGTTCACTTCAAGTTTAGTTGTTACTTAAAAATTGATCCTAAACTATTCGTAAAATTCTGAACATGTCAATGAACAAATAATATAATGATAAGAAGAGTATCGTCCCGCAGAAATTGATGATTAATAAACTAATTAAATATTAAAAATAGACTAATTTAAAATTTATATAACAGATCAAAATAGAATTGAAAATAAATAAAAACTGACAACTTTAAAAACGAAATTTTAGAAACTAAAGGTAGATAATCAATCAAATAAAATATGTTAGAGTATCCGATTTCATCATAATCACTAGAATGAATTTCAGATCATTTTGCATACAAAAACAATATCAAATATGTGGTAGCGGAATTTCCTAATCTATTTATTATTCTATCTCTAGGTATAACAAACCAATTCAGTTTATCAATCCACCATATTTCTATATGAATTTAAATAAACATAAGTGTATTAAAATTTGCAAATATTTCCGGTTTACAATGAATCTTTTGGACCACTTTATCATCGAAAGCTACACAAAAAACATGATATATCTTTTTCCACATTTAATTCATGGTTATATATTATAAAAAGCAATAGCATATTATCACTTTTCAGTCTCAAACATGCACATCAAATCATTTAAATTGTGGCCAGTTACTTAAAGGCATTAAACACAATAATATATAACTCACATGAATGAAATCACTTGCAAAATATAAAAAGTATGAAATTCATATCATCATGGTTAGGCTACATAGTAGCCCTAACAAAAGAAAATTAGAACATAACAGAATAAGAAACAAAAATAGAAATTAAACCCTACCTCTTGAATCAAGGAATAAGAATTCTGTCACCACTTATGTCTTCTCTTCAAAATATTTGAAAAACTTTTAGAACAATAAATATATATATAGAAAATTAGTTGTTCCTCCAAGCTCTCAATGTTATCCTATAAATAAGATAACATCTAAGTCTCCTGTCATAAGGAAATTGCTTCTTTTCACATAAAACTAGGGAATAAATTGTATAATTCCCGATATGATATTCACCTTTCAACTTTTCTTTGGGTAGCATATTCATTTCCTTCTTTTTGCCATTTTTCCTTCTTTTCTTCATATCTCATTATTTTGCATAAGCAAGGAAAATTTGAGTCAATAAAATGAAATCCAAATATATTCTAACAAATATTGCATTATTTGTTGCCTAAAGTAGGTAAAATAACTCTATTTTTATGGAGTTATCATAAACGTTCAATAATTTTAGCTAGCATTTTAGATGTTATTTTGTGCATATTTGATAAATTTTCCTGTTACTAAAATATTTTAGTTCCCTTCACTGTTGCTTTTCTTAGCATCCTTGCATTGAAATATTTCTTGAGACTTTAATGCTAACTTTGACAAGTATCACCAATGGCGTTGATATTACTGAGTGGGACCCTTCTACAGATGAGCATATTGCTTACCATTACTCTGTCCGTAATCATTCTGAAAAGGTAATAGCCTCTCAATTTGTGACTTGGGAATTTTGTTACACTGTTACGTTAACCAGCTTTTTCATGAACTCTGGGTTCAATACAAGATAGCTTTGCAGAAAGAACTTGGTCTTCCTATTTTGCCAGACTGACCATTGGTAATATTAATTTGCTTACTATGGGTTCTGGTGGCAAGATATCAGATACAATGGAGGAGTGGGATCAAGAGACTTTAGAGAAGGTTGTGGAGTCAAAGAACAAGGAGTATAAGCAGAACAAGTCCACAGGTATCGTAAGAGTTTCATGAATTCTTTGTCAAGTAACATGATTTGAGGTACAACGGAGGAGTGAGCTCTTGACTCTGTTTTTGGTCCCGTTAGATTATGACATGTTCTTTTTCGGTAACACGTAAAGGTGTGCAACTACTTTTTGGAAGCAGTGGAGAAGAAACAATATGGTTGGTTTTGGGTTTGCCCCAATGGTCGATTTCTTGTTTTGTTGTCATTCTTTTCTTGTGCTGGCACTGTGTGCTCATGTGCATCAGCATGGGTATCTGTTTTGTGTCGGATTGAAGAGCGAGATACTCTGAATGCTAATTTCGTGGAATTTTTTTGTACACTTCTCAGCGACTGCGAGCTATTCCAATCCGATTCTAGCTTGTTTGTCGATGATGTTGAGGCATTTGAAAAGCACTTGAGAGACGAACAATCTAGTGTCATCAAACGCGTGGGGATGCTCATTTGAACCATTTGCTTAATGGAGTTTCCTAGAAACTTTATGTCGATCTTGCTTGTGAATGCCTGACATTTCTTGTTCTTGATAAGAGCTCTGCTTATGAGACCCAAAGAAAATGTGATCTATTATTTTATTTTTTTATATTATAGATTGAACATGATGATGTCTTTCACTTGGGTTTGTGCTTAGGACAAGCTACAGATTCAAGGAAAATTGTCTCCGTGTGAGCTTCATATCGACGATGCTGATGTAGAAGTTCATATTCAAGTCATGTGAAAGTCTCGCCCGACACTTTTCCTTCCCCTTCCTCTAAATTCTGATCATAGCACTAGATTGCTTTTTTTATATATCTAAATAGATTGCATTTGCTTGGTCGAAAGTTTTGGTTTCTTCATTGGAGTTTACAACATGATCCTTTTAGTTTCCCCGCAAAAGTATGGATTTATAAGTGGGGGTGGACATGGATCTAAAGTTCGAAAAGAGTTACACCGTGCGTCGTAGCCCAAAGATTGTTCTTGGATCTCATCAGCATAGCTTAAGCACCTAAAAGAGGAAAGAAAACCCAAAACATGCTCGTAAAGACAATTTGCTGATCCTTAACGAAGGTTTCCTGGGGTTGGACTATTTACTGCCATTCGTTAGTGTTCTTAAATCAATTTGTGCTAAATTAGCAATTACTGTCATTCCTATAGTCTCCACATTATATATATAGCATGTAAATCTTAAAAATGACAAAGGCTTCTCCTTCTTACCAGCCGAGGGTCCTTCTCCTCGATGCGTTTCTTGAAAGTCAATGTATGATCGCACGTACTCATTGCTTGCAGTGCGCTTGCTCTTCCTGATTAGGTCCGCAATTTCCCTAATTGGCTTTGCAGCGAGTCTTTCGCGGTTAGCTGGACGTATATTGGCACACGTCCATTGCCTTAGTAGCTGGCTGGCAACGACGGCTTTAGTAACGTGTGAATGTTCGTCGAGTATGAGAACTTCACTATTTCTTCGCCCAGAATGTTTGTTACTTTGACCCTGTCTCAGGAATTGTGAATCAATTAAAGTCAAGAGATTGTGACTGGATATGTACATATGTGTAAATCTCCTCATGAATCGTGTAATCAGCAACGTACGCTCAGAAGGATCAACTGTGCCACATGTTCCAGGAACAGAAGGTGAGGCAAATGCAAGCAATAGACCATTTTTTGATACAACGAATGCTACTATGGCCAATAACGAAGGGGAAAATATTGTATAGAGCTGTGATTCCACGCTAGCAAAATCCGAATCCCTCACCGGGCGACACATTCTCCCGGGCCCCACCGCATCAGACAAGAAAACAGAGAAATTTTTCAAAAAAACAAGACTTTCTTGTTGGTTTTCTACCGAACATGCATAGTTAAAATTAAATATAAACGCAGCGTAAAGATATAACCACACATGTATCGCCAAAGGTGTTGTTCATGCGTTTTAATCAAAAATCGGAAGACCATAGGGCGTTAAACGGATTACCTTTCGTAGTGTGCTCAAAACGATTTCGAGTCAGATGTTCTTCAGTTCGAGCCCCACAACTGTCGGACCTCTAGTTCAGATACACCACCAATCGCACAACGAACAGAAGGAAGAACTTGCAGATAATCACCTATAAAATTGTGCTAGTAATCTTGTGGCAATAATTCTCCGCACTCTTGATATTTCAGTCACGACGTCAAAAGAGAGAAAAAACTATTTTTAACTCTCACGCACACATATATCACTCTTACTTGCACAGTTTCTTTTCTGTATATCTCAGCAACTGTTACTGATCACAATTTTATTTGTGCGATCAGCAATGGTTGCTGATCGCCAGGCACACTTCACACGATCAGCAACCGTTGCTGGTCATGTGACTTCACACGATCCGCAACAGTTGTTGACCGTAGGTTATGCACACGGTCTGCAGTTGACTATGTACATGCACACCATCATCATTCATTTTTCTTTTAAATTTTAAATTAAAACACACACAATCAGCAAGGAGCTGATCTTGTGCGGCACACGGTCGACATTTGTTGACCGTGTACACTTTTAATTAATTTAATTTTATAAAATTAAGAGTGCAATATCATATGGCACATTAACATGTGTCCACTTTAGGTTTGCGTGTGCATCATATGCATGCATGCTCATGACTGAAATAAAATTAAATTAAATCACATTTAATTTAATCTCAATCTGACTAATTGATCGCTATAATTGCAAACATATTTGCAATATTGCATCTTCCGTACAACGTCATCCTAAATTGGTTATGGTGTGTGACATTCCTAGGTTCATCACTGAGCTGGTAGTAGGACTTGCACTAACACATTAGTACTCCCAAGAGAATTGATTGTCCCGATCAACCTCTAAGTCCTACAAGCCATGATTAACATCTAGCAATATGTCATGACTACCCAGACAGTATGAATATTTTAAGAACATAATGAACCTGTCAGTTTTGGCTACAGTGTAATTCAATCCCTCTGCCTTACTATGTCTCGATCGAACAAAGACCATGGAATATTTGCCAAGTCACCAATTCGATCATATGCACAAATCTAATTGACATGCATTTTATATGAGACATGAACAATTCATTCTCGGTTACAACTCCGGCCGAGGATTTTAATGCAGTGTTAAGATTAGATTGCATAGGACATCATTATTGTATCTTGCATGTAACAAGGAGACAGATTCCATTTTGCGCACACGTGTAACTTTGTATCTGAATGAACTATGGCCATCAAGTACAGAGACGGATCAACAAACCAGCAATATGCGCACCTGTGAACGGTAGTCATCCAACATACAAGTCAACACTGTACTTCAGGTCTAAGAATTATTTACACAAGACCAAAGCATGAACAATTAGACATTGACCACGCTAAAAGCTTCCATGTTGCTAATCGTTCTATGCATGTCACGTTCAGTGAACTTGTCTAATACAAGCACCTGTGTTCTAACTCGAGTATTGCAATATCCAATGACTCGTGACTTGTCATTTCCTTAAGTTTTCAATACTTAATTGGTGAAGTTACGAGCACACCGGTCTCAACAAGATCATTAATATCCACTCAATGATCCATCAACCGAGAACAATTTAAAGATTCAGTCTAACTGTGAACCTGTCACATATATTATTAACGTCTCAAGAATAGATCCAGTAACAATTAATCTTATGGAATCATTCATATATTTAAATAATTGGACAAATGAATGAATACGTCATTGCCATTAAATAAATAATGTAATTGAAAGTACAACTTAAATCCCTAACATGTAACTGTTACATAGTAACTTTAGGGCATACATCTAACATTTCTCTCCTCTCTCTACTTCGCCCTTCCACTTCTAGATTTGCACTCACACTTTGCTCACTCTCCCTCTCGACTCACGCCTCCGATGAACCACATCGTCGCCTTTGACGGCCCATGCCGACACCAACGCCTCCGCCACGCCCTAGTTGACACCTCCGCCTCTGTCTTGACTCGCTCTGTACCTCTAAACGCCGACGCCGGCGCCAATGCCTTCGTCCTAGCCAATGCTGATGCCTCTACCTTGACTCACTCTGTACCTCTCAATGCCAACGCCTCTGCCCTAGCTGACACCGATGCCTCCGCCTCCACCCCGATGCTCTGCAGTTCTCGCCGTCGCTGCCTCCAACGAAGTTGTACCATGACACCGCCTCTGCTGAAGCCTCAAGAGGTGCATATTTGCTCTAGATTTAGTGTAAGTTTTGAAGAGTTGATATGAACTACATTGTGATTTAAATTATTAGTGCCTACATTTCTGATTCATGATGCCTGGTTGATGTCTATTGTTTAATGTATGCTTAGGGCACGTTTGGTAACGCTTCTGTTTCTCTATTTTTCTGTTTTTCTGTTCTCTGGAACAAAAAAAGAACAGAATTTCGTTTGGTAACGCATTTTATTTTTCTATTTCCTGGAATAGAAAAGTGGCTAAGAAATAGATTTGGAGCAGAAATAAGAAGTAGAAAAAATCTACTTCTTTGTTCCTAGAAATAGAAATAGAAATAGAAAGGTCCGATCCTTAAGCCGCATCCTCCTCCATCCTCTGTTGTCTGCAAACCGTCTCAAAGCACCGGTCCGATCCATTCTTGACAGAAATAATTAAAAAATTAAAAAAATTAATTAAATTATAAAAAATTCCAAAAATTCCAAAAATTCATAAAAATCAGAAAAATTCTTAGAAAATCCATAAAAATCAGAAAAACTCAAAAAACCCATAAAAATTTGTAAAATTCCGAAATTGAAAAAATTTAAAAAAATTCATAAAAAGCTTTCTCGAAAATAAAAGGAGACAAATTTCGGGAAAGTAAAAAGTTTTAATAAAATTTTCCCCAAAAAAATAAAAAATAAAAAATTCACATAATGGCTTAGAATAAATTAAAAAATTTCGAAAATTCATAAAAATTAGAAAAATTTCAGAAAAATCCCATAAAAAAATAGAAAATTGAAAAATTCCCAAAATTCATATAAATCAAAAAAAATTCTCAGAAGATCCATAAAAATCAGAAAAACTCAGAAAACCCTTAAATATTTGCAAAATTCCGAAATCGAAAAAATTAAAAAAATTTCATAAAAAATTTTCGGAAAAATAAAAAGAAACAGATTTAGGGAAAATAAAAAATTTTGATAAATTTCACCATAAAAAAATATAAAAAAAATTCACATAATGGCTTAGAATACCTGTGACCACCCACTTTGAATGAAATTTAAATTTTTGAGGTGCCCAAGTAGTATTTTTTAAGATTCCTTAGTTTAGGGATTAAAAGGGGTTTTAAACCCCTAAAAAGGATTAGACAAACCAATAAATCATGCTTATTGATTTTTTTTTCACTTATAACTTACACTTATAATTAAATAAAAGATATAGATTTGAATGCAAAAAATTGGGAATAGAAATTTTATACAGTTACAAAAGCATTTCTGTTTTAGAAATAGAAATTTTGTGCAGTTACTAAACGCATTATTTTGCTCAGAAACTCTTCCAGGAAATAGAAATAGAAAAAACTATTTCTGAAAAGAAATTGTTCCCAGAAATAGAAACGTTACTATACGCACCCTTATTATCTAGTTTATAGAGTGAGATTGACACGAAGACTGAGAACCATTATAGTTTTACAATGTGTAGAATAGAAAATATATTTGGATCTAGCTAGTCAATTTGAGTGTAAATATAAACTATCATTTGTAGAAAAAAAAAACCTTCAAAAGAATGATTTAGCTTAAAAAAAACCCTTCAATTTGGATCTAGCTTCCTGCGATAATAGATGCTTGCCATAGTGGCACTGAACTTGATTTACCGTTCCTTTGCCAAATGGACAGGGTAGTGCTAGACCGAAAGCATGTATGACCAAGCTAGGTATGACCGAGCTTATGACATCTTTCTATCCAAAGAAAAAGAATGATTGAGGTTTTAACATTGTTAGACCGAAAGCATGTCGATTTCTCCACATAAATTACAAAACATTGTCGAACCATCTATTCATTGGTGAGTTTTTACTTTGTAGGCATAATGGCCTTCGTGTATGTGTCTTGCTATATTACAAGAGACTGAAATCGAATTTCAAATGAAAATGGTAGAGTTTCGGTGTTGTGATGCCCCCACGTGGTGCTAAAACTAGGTTGTTGCCTTAAAGGATATCCGAAAGAAAACACATGTCGTTGTGTGGTTATCCTCACTCACTATGTACCTAAATTAGATTCCTATTTCAAGTCTCTTGTTGGAGAGAAAAGTCATATTGTCTAGACATATGGTACTGGAGTGGCTAGGCTTATTTCTTGTTGAGTACTTTCACTTGTATTTTCGTTTTAACAATCGGACGAGAAATAAAATTGTTATCATGCAGGTATATGATGTCTTCATCGAGTGTGAATGAGACTATTTGGAGTGAATTGACCTTTCAAAATAAATTGTGTAAGTGTGGTGAGTGTGCTACCGTGAGAATATCAAAATATTCAAGAAACAAACAGAAGCTCTACTATAATTGTGAGGATAAAACTTGTGATTTCTTTTCTTAGTGTTTGCCTACAAGCGATGTGCTTTATTCTATCACGAAGACTCCGCCTGCAATACTTGAAGATGACATGAGAAACGTTGAGTATTTGCTTGAGCATTTGAAAGATAAACTCAAGAACACTTACGAGAAGATGAAGGTCTTGCTACTTTTTGTTTGTCTATTATTTGTTATTTTATTAGGACTACTTGAAGATGAAGGTCTTGCTACTCTTTCAACCATCTATTTGTCCAGAGACAAATAGATGGTTGAAACATTATGTCGTAACGGCTCTAATGGGCACAATCGCATTATCTTTTTGTGAAAATGCTTTTTTATTGTTCAAATTTTGGGCGATGGATGCACAAAGACAAAAGTTTGAGGATCTTTCGAGAGTAAATTTTGGGCAAAGTTCAAAAGAAATATGCCCATGTCACTGCTATTTTCACAAATTTGTGGTCTAATCATGAAATGGCATTTTCACAAAACGATAATGCCACATCCTTCTAGACTTATTTCCATGTTTCTTAAAAGGAGATGTTAATGACTCATTGCTGTAATTAGCCATGGCTGAAACTTGCCAATCTTATCTTAATATTAGTTTCTGCCCTCTCATTCTGTAAATCACTTAAAATTAAACAATAAAGTAGGGGTCAACCTAAAAGCAGCCATTTCACCGCCATACAGTACTCTGCTTGGGACAATACAGTTGGTATCATTATGATTTGTATCAGGCTTGGCCTCTTCGTTATTAGTGATAATTTCGGGCATTAGTCGGTATCAGAGCCGGCGACGCGGACGAGAAACACGGGCCTTTGAAAACCACGTTTTACTTTCATCATAGAACTCAAATACATTACACAAAGCAGTTACACCTCGTTGTTGTCTCTCTTCACCGTTACTCCTGACCACAAGGTATGGCTCGAATGTATTCGCAGATTTCTTCTCTTTGAGTTGAGCATCAGCATCATCCCCGTAAGCTGTTATGTCGGGTCTTGGCTCGAAATCTTCCACGAACTTCTTCTCTTTGAGCCTGGTGTCATCCCCATAAGCTGTGATGTCGGGCCTCGGCTCGAAATCCTGCACGAACTTCTTCTGTTTGAGCTTGGCATCGTCCCCATAAGTTGTGACATCAGGCCTCGTCTCAAAATGCTGCACAAACTTCTTTATTTTGAGCTTCGCATCATCCCCATAAGCCGTGACACCGGGCCTCAGCTCGAAATCCTGCGTGAACTTCTTCTGTTTGAGCTTGGAATTGTCCCCGTAAGCTGTGACATCATGCCTCAGCTCGAAATCGTTCGCAAATTTCTTCTCTTTGAGCTTGGCATCGTCCCCGTAAACCATGATGTCGGGCCTTGGCTCAAAATCACCAGCCAATCATTTATGGTCCTCTAGTTTGTTGTCTCTGTGGTAGTCGGTCTCCTCGTTCTTGGGGAGAGAAGTGAGATGAGGCTGATCTGATGCAGGGTTGATCACATGGGGGAGGCCTTCAATTGCTCCTGGCATGGGCTCTTCTTTCATGATGCTTACCCAGTACTCACCCGGGTCTGTTCTTGCATCTGTAGTGCCTGTGAACTGAAAAGGTAAACATAGAAATTTGACAGGTGACAAAATGAATCTGGAACCCTATTTTTCTTCAGAAATTTTATCTTGTTTTAACTGGAAACTTCTATGGTTAGAGAGTTTCTAGTTGGTTTGACAGTATTCAACAATGTGTGATCTAAAGGAGAAGCATGAGAGTGCATGGAAAAGCTTACGATGAGAACGGCGATGAACACGGTGAAAGATACTTGAGAATTCATCTCTCTCGCTCTCTGTGTTCGAGCTTCTCTCTTTGAAGAGGAGTATGCTGTTCTAAGTCGGTACTATTTATAGGAGATGTTTCAAAGGACAAAAGGGCCCCTTTGTTAGTCTTCTTCTTTAAGAGTATGAGATCGTGGGTTGACACACGGTAATCATAGAATTGCAAGGAATTGGATCTCCCTTGGTGATCTCTCCAGATGAGGTATTGGGCTTCTTGTTAAAGATTTTTGTAATGTGAATATATATAAAAAGAAGAGTCCCACATAAGAAAAATAGAAGGAAAGTGTTTGGTTTAACTATAAAAACACCTATGAAACAATTGTTTGAAAGGCTGGGCTCTCAAGTCGACATTGCGCACTGGATATGCCTAATTCTATTCTTGACTAAGCACTTAGAATTTAACTGTTCGGTCCAATTTACTGTTGGTGTTGTTCGGTCCAATTTACTGTTTGTGTTGTTCTTATGCAACATATTCCATCATTCAGAAAAGTTGTTTTCTAGAGGCATTATCGCCTTAGGAAAGTGATTTCACACGCCTCTTAGCCGACCAATTCTGTTTTCCGAACTACTTTTATTTTACTTCTATTGCGTAGACCCAAGTGTTATATTTGAGTCTTTGGCATCAAGATCGTGAAATTATATGAAATATACTCTTGTTAACTAATGAACTAAAAGAGGGGATATAGGAGCTAAATAAAACACTTCGGATTTATAAAAGTATCTTAATGCATGAGCAAAAACTAATGGATTCATAACTTAGGGGACAAGGACACAAACAGTTAACTAACTTTTGTACGGCATTCACTTTAGTATCATAATTTTTTTAGCGGTCATTTAAATGTTAGTAAATTTTACAAGCAAATCACTCAAGTCATATCGGTCAAGTCATATTGGCAATTTTCTTGCCAAATCCAAATTTTTTTCACATTCATATATTTTAGGATCAAGAACTCATGATTCGTGCAGGAAAGGATAAACGTGTAAGTAGATTATTATTATCTTTATGTTTTAGATTAGGAGCAAGAGAACCCCACTTGACCAATAAGAGTTAGGTGAAGATACAATAATGCGAAGATCCAGGTTGATGAGATATGGTTTTAGCGATGATGACAAGCTAGCCAAATTTATAAAATCTGTCATTTGTCATGTACCATATAAATACATATGTACATGTTGTCAAGTTTATATTTAAATTAACGCGAAACATGTGAGGTCCATGAGGCAGAGATGCATCATGCATGAATTGATGAAATAAAATTTGTTACAGCTAATGCCGTTCCATTGTAATGGAGCCCTGTTAATCTTATCCGCACATACATCAGTTGTTATGCCTAAAATGAATTTTACACCTGACATATAGTCAGTACTGTGGAAGCAATTGCTAGGGTTTTCTCCAAAATGCCCTTGTTATGATTTGAACCCGATCACTCAGAAACCTCATTGAAACCCTAACTCTATACCATCTTTTTGCCCTGCCGCCGCAGATAGTTATGATCGTTGCCCCCGACATTAGCGCATTCAATTGAATAATCATAGTGTTTGTTACTTTCATCGTTGTTTAATGAAGTGCTCCATGAGCGATGCGCTCCGATGAACACGTCGTGTATGAGAAAGGACTTTTCACGATATATTAGAAGCATGCTTTCTGGGTCATGCAATGAAGGCTCAGCTTGCCTCCTAATTATGCTTTTTCAGCTTATTTCTTTGAATCCGGTTTACTCTATCATAAAAACTAGTGAAAACACCAGCAGTGGAAGTTTAGGAGCAAAAGTTCTCTCCCTTAGAGATGATAGTGATATGTCCGGATTGCAGATTGTTGGGTCAAGTTTGGGTTTCATTGCAAAATAGGGTTAAAACGAGTTTGACATTTAGGTTTACGGAAAAATGAATGATTTGAAAAATATTTTCCTAAAATTACTTTTATAAACAATGCAAGCAATCATTATTAGGAAAGTATTTTTCAAATCATTTATTTTCCGCCAAACAAACAAAGGCTTAAGTGATGAGTATCCCAGATCTCAAACTCCACTAGGATATAGCTGAAGAAATCATTTTTTCCCTAAAGTAGACTACATAATTTAAGTTATTGTGCAATATATTTGTCCATTAATTAGTTTTATTCGAAATAAGCAGAAAACTTATTAATTCATTTTTTTCAATATCCGTTATACTCATTGGATATATTTGGAAATTCATTAAAATTTAAAAAAATATCATAGGGTTTGGAATGTTTTGGGTTCTCCTCGGGACTGGTCGGTCTTCAAGTTTGAGGTATTACCTATCATCCTTAACCAGCTCCGCTGCCATTCCTTTCTTCCTTTTCTTTTCTTTTCTTTTCGCTTGCTAGTATTAGACTCTATTTGATTTGAAAAACATTTTCTTAAAAACAATCGCTTATATTATTTATAAAAATAAATAAGCAAAAAAATATTTTCACTACACACGAAAATATTTAAATATATATTATGGTCGGTAACGAGAATTTTTTTTATTAACTAATTATTTCAAGCGATACAAATGATCATTAAGTAAATATTTTTCAAATTATTCATTTTTTGCAAAACAAATAAAGTTTTAGACTTTGAACACTTGATACTGACATTTCACACCACAGATGAAGGACTTCGCTATAAATTTTTAAATCATCACAGCGCTGGCAAAGCTATCAAGTACACTAATAAGTCACCAAAACAAAGTTTCCCGACCCTACAATCTTACACCTTGATTGCTGTGATGATTGATAAGATTGTAACTACAATGGTCATTATGACTATGATAGAATGAAACTGTAATTACTATTACATTGAGTTTGAACTCTTTGTTGTGATTGTAGCGTGTAAAGTATTTTCTTTTGTCGAGATATCTGGTAAAGTCAAGGTTTCGGCCGGAGCACCCTCAAGCCAAATGCATGGCGCGATCCAGTCACATTGCGTCAAGTATGCTCAATTGTTTTCCAATTCTTTGACAAGTTTTAAACCTTCTTCAACATCTATAATCTATAAACTGTGAACTAAAATAGACTTTTGTTCATTGAATATCCTCTTCTTTTTTTCTATATTAAAATTGATTTTTATGAAATTGGATTACCAAGATCTTATCTAATCTTATAATGTATATAAAAGAAGGATTCTGCGCATTAATTAAAAGGAAATTTTCTTCTTTTTGTCTCCATACTTTCACTATTTCTTTAATCACGTTCTTATATTTTTAATTCGATTTATTAAGTCCATCTACTTTAACAAATTTTCCAATCAAATCCTTCCAACACTAATTTTGACCGAATTCAGCTGAGGTGGCCATCAAATGACACCGAAGTATGATGCGTATAAAAATATGCCGATGCTCACATGGACATGCGTGAAAAACTTTAGTGAATTTAGAGAACATTAGACAATGATGTGGATAAAATTTAGCCAATATAGACGCTCACGTGGACATTTATTCCCCTTCATCTTATTTTTCTGTTGGATTTAGTCTTAATTCATGGTCAGTTGACATTGGATGGAGTGATCAGGATTATCTTGCCTGTAGGTTTTCCAAATCGGTGTCAGCCTTTGATTCTTCTCTCTTCTCTAGTGATTTGTTCCTGCATTAGTTGGTATCAGAGCCGACCATGCGTCTGAGCAAGCATCAACTGGAAACATAGGCCTTTTAAAACCACGTTTTATTTTCACCGTAGAACTCAACTACTGCCATAGAGCAGAGCAGGAGAATTTGAAAGACAAATTGACAGCCAGACCAACGGAACCCGCCACACCCCATACAATTGCCCTAGCCGTACATCAATTCTATTCGAAGAATTTCCCGGCTTTGACCACACGCGCGTTCACATTACATTACACAATTAAGTACAGCACACAAAGCAGTAACACCTTAAGTACATCACACAAAGCAGTAACACCATATTGTCGTCTTTCTTCACCTTTAGTCATCACCATACGCCGAGATATTGGGCCGTGGCTTGAAATCTTTGGCGAATGACTTCTCCTCTTTGAGCTGAGCATCATCCCCGTAAGCCGATATGTTTGGTCTTGGCTCGAAATCTCCCCTGAATTTCTTCTGTTTGTGCCTGGTGTCACCCTCATAAGCCGAGACGTTGGGCCTCGGCTCGAAATCCTCTGAGAACTTCTTCTCTTTGAGCTTGGCATCGTCCCCATAAGCTGAGATCTTGGGCCTCAGCTCAAAATCGCCGGCGAATCTTCCATCGTCCTCTAGTTTGTTGTCTCCATGGCAGTTGGCCTCCTTCTCGGAGAGAGAAGTGAGATGAGCCTGATCTGATGCAGGGTTGATAGCATGGAGGAGGCCTTCAATTGCTTCTGGCATGGGCTCTTCTTTCATGATGCTTACCCAGTACTCACCTGGGTCTTTTCTTGCATCTGTTGTGGAAGTGAACTGAAAAAGTAAACGTAGAAATTTAATGACTGATATAATGGAAGAGTCATAAAAGGGTCAATCATCCATTAATCTGGAACTCCATTCTTCTTTAGAAACTTTTTTTCTTATTTGAACTGGATAATTCTATGGTACTAGTTTGGTTTGACAGTAATCAACAAGGTGCTATCTAAAGGAGAACAATGAGAGTGCATGGGAATGCTTACGATCAGAATGGCGACGACGACCAAGAAAGATACTTGACAATGCATCTCTCGCTCTGTGTTTGAGCTTCTAGTTTTGAAGATGAGAATGCTGCTCCAAGTCCGTTCTATTTATAGGAGATGTTCCAAAGAATAACAGGGCATCAAGGCATTGCGCAAGCAACGCACTCACGGCAATTGGTATTGTTCAAACTGATTATTTTAGTATCGGAATTAATTTAGAGGCCCCCTTTGTTACTCTTCTTCTTTAACAGGATGAGGCCGGGGGTCCACTCACGGAAGTCATAGAATTGCATAAATTTTGTACAAGGACTTAGACCCTCCCTTGGTGATCTCCCCAAATAAGGTGTCGGGCTTCTTATAACAGAGTTCGTAATGTGAATATGGAAAATAAGAGTCCCACATAAGAACAATAGGAGGAAACTATTTTGATTAAATATGAGAACACCCAGGTAATGAATATCTGAAGGGAGGAGGTCTCAAGTGGATATTGTGCACTTGATAGGCATGATTAAACATAATCTTGACTGAGCACTTTGAAGTTAACTGTCTTAACGGTTGTCTTTGCACGAGACACGAACATGCTTAATGTTGAGAGATCTTGTGAGAGGCTATATTGTATTATTTGTACTACCTTTTTTTTTTTACTTTTGCTGCATCGACACAAGGGTTATATTTGACATTCAGACTGAAATATATCAAACATACTTTTATTAACTACTTGACTAAAAGATGGAGTATAAGGGCTAAATGAAGCTTTTTGGATCTATAAAGCATCTTAATGCATAAGCAAAAATTAATAGATTCATTATCTTAAGGGTTAAAGGAAACTAACGATGACATAACTTTTGTACGACGTTTACTTTGATGAAATAAATTTTCAAGCGATTATATAAATGTCATAACTTTTGAAAAGAGATCATTTAAGTTACTTTGACAATTTTCTTGTTGGGAAATTCTATGTGCTATTAATTTTTAGCGAGTAGCTTCGGAGGCTTCAATGTTGCACAAAGTATTTGCTTTCGTATAGATTTTCTTTCATTGTGACGATCCCCATATGTAAAGTTTAGAAGCTACAAAGTCTAACCCAGAGAACCTTATTTGCCATAAAAGGGGCTCGCGAAAATTACCAAAAATATCTTAAACCTATTACATGGATGTCAATTCCGTTCTAAAACTTTCAATTTGGCCAATTTAATCATTCCAGTCAATTTTGGTAAAACATTGTTGACGTTGACACCGACAGTGCCACATAGGACGGCGGCGTCAACGTGGGTAATTTTGGTAATTTTTAAAAATTATTTAGAGTTTTTTTTATTGTGGCCAACAAGGGCCGTCGGTGACCCTCACCAATTGCTGGCCACCCTCGCTAGATCTCTATGAGTGTCGCCTCACCTAAGGCTAGCAAATCCTCACCGTGCTAGCCACAATGACTAAAAAAAAAGAAAAAATTAAAAAAATTCAACAAAAGCTTAAAAAAGCTGTAAAATTTTCCACGCTAGAGCCGGCCAGTGGCCATGCCACGTGGGACGACCAACATCCACGTCAATGATTTTAAACCAAAATTAGCTAGAAGAACTAAATTAGCAAAATTATCAAAAGGTTTGGACTAAATTAGTCAAATTAAAAGATTTATGACTAAATTGACATCCACATAATAGGTTTATGAATTTTTTGGAAATTATCACTTGATCATTCACTTTCAGGCGAGGACTCAACTCAAACTAAATCAAGGCTAATACCATTAAAATCCCAAACTAATATCTCTATCACATATCTATCACATTGTTTTCATCTCACAAAAAACCCAAATTGATATCTCATGACACATTTACCGCCAACCAATTTTCATCACAAAAAACCCCCAAATTGATATCCCATGATAAATTTATCCTAAATAATTTTTGTCTGTCAAACAACTCCATAATTAAAATTTATTATTATTGTTGTTGTTGTTGTTGTTATCAGTGTTTTAAATAAAAGTTGTAACTATCTGTGTGGCGGATGGAAGAAAAGGCAGGCACTAATGGTCAGTCGGCAGGCACTAATAGTCAGTCAAAGACGGCTATGTGTGATTAATTTAACAAAAGTTATAACTATCAGTGTGATGGATGGAGGAAAAGGCAGGCACTAGTAGTCAGTCCCAGACGGCTATGTGTGATTAATGATTAGGATGCAATAACTCATGATACACGTTGGGAGGTATAATCCTATGATTTGATTATTTTAAGCTTTTTTTTAATATTTCATTTATTACGTGAAAAATAAATAATTTAAAAAATATATTTTTAAAAAAATTATTTGTATTGCTTGAAATAATTAATTAGTGAAAAATATTTTCGTTATCAGCGTCAATTTATGTCTAAATATTTTCATAGATAATGAAAATATTTTTTGTTTATTCATTTTTATAAATAATATAAATTATTATTTTTATAAAAAATATTTTTCAAATTATCTTTTTTTCCAGAGCAAATTGAGCCTTTAAGACAGGAGCAAGAGAGCCCCACTTGACCAACAAGGGTCAGTGAAGATCCAATTATGCAATTGAAAAGATCCTTTTAATGAGATATGGTTTTAGTGACGATGAGACGCAAGCTAGATGATGAAATTTGTCATTTGTCGTGTACCACATAATTTCACATGCAGATAAGGTCAAGTTCATATAACGTGAAACATGTGAGGTCCACGAGGCAGAGATGCATCGTGCATAATGATTGAAATATTCTGTGAGATTTATAATCCGATCGGCACACCGTCAATTATTGTGCCTGAAATGAACTTAAATCATATTGCACCTAGCATCATTTATTACTGTGGGAATAAAGATACTACACGTGTCATAATTTTCGTACGGCACTCATTTAAGTATTGTAACTTTTTTTTTCAATCACTTGAGTCTTCTAACTTCTAAAAAATATTCACTTGAGTGTCATAACTTTCAATCGATTATTTGAGTATCACATAACTTTTAAAAAACTTTCACCCAAAAAAAAGTAGTCTATTGAAAAATTATATGGCACTTAATTAATTGGAAAAAAGTTATGACTCTCAAGTGAGCGCCATGACACTCAAGTGACCAGAAAAAAATATTATGATGCTTAAGCGAATGCAATTGTTATTCCTCCAAATGCCCTTATTACAATTTAACCCCAATCACTTGAAATCAAATCGAAACCCTAACTCTAATACCAACCAAACTTCTCTGCCATATGTGCCTAGCCGTCACAATCAGACACGGTCATGTAACGAAGACTCAGCTTGACTCCTACTTATGCTTCTTCTAGCTCATGTCTTTGAATCCGGCTCACCCAGTCATCAAAAACTAAAGAAATCACAAGCAATGGAAGTTAGGAGCAAAAGCTTCCCCCCTAAGTGATTAGAATGGGCGGGCCAAAAGTTCGTTTTGAAAAATATTCGGATTGTGGGACGTGGGTCTTATTCAGTTTTCATTGAAAATAGGGGTCCGAACGGGATGGTGACAAGTATCCCGAAACTCAAACTCGGCTAACAGTATTACTTAAGAAGTCATGTTTTTTCCTCTATGTTTTAATACGAAAGAGACATTAAAAAAATACAAAAATTAAGAGTCCATTATCCCCACTCTATAACCTGATAAAACAAGAAGTAACTCTCAAGAAAAAGTGGAAAAGAACCCAGTATCCAATCGCTTATCATTTCGAGCCTTTCAAAAGTTGTGTTGCACTTTTAACTTAAAATGAGAGCTCCAAAGTCTTTTGATATCTAAGCATGGTCAGCAATGTCAACCATAAACGAACAAAATCAGCAATAGCATTAAAGTTAATTTCAATGATAATCTTGTAAAAACCAAGTTGGTTTGCACAGTTGAGTCCCAACCACAATACCCAAAGTTTTACTAATGACAACATATGCATTCCAACGAAGGTGGCAAATCAACCAAGCTAGTTTGCCCCTTGGTTTATGAATAATCCTCTTGCACCTGCAAGTCCAAGGTTGCTATTAGAGATCTATTAGAATTCAGTTGGGATAATAACACAAACAGTCCGTAAACTTTGGCCTAATATACAATATGATCCATGAACTTTTAATTTGTTTAATGTAGCCCATGAACTTTAGCCTAATGTTCAATGTGGTCTTTAAAATTTTAATTTATTTAATGTGGTCCCTAGACTTTTGGTATATGTTCAATGTAGTCCTTGAACTATATGAAAATGTTCAATATAGTCTCTGAACTTGAATTAATGGAAAAATTATATTAAACATTTTCATATAATTTAGGGACTAAATTGAATATGTATCAAAAGTTCAAGGACCATATTGAACAAATTAAAGGTTCAAAAATTATATTGCATATTAGGTTAAAGTTCAGGTATCATATTAAACAAATTAAAAATTTAGAAACCACATTGCACATTAAGCCAAATATTAAGGACTATTTGTGTAACTTACCTATTCATATTAATCTGCCCTTAAGATAGAGGATCCTAATTGACCAAAATTGGAAAATTGCATAATCCACTTAACGTCAAGTTATTGACAGATGAAGTGTATGATTTCCTTCTCTCTTTTTTTGGTCAAACTATGATTTCCTTTTATGTGCAACTAAATTTCCATTGTATTCGAAGAGAAAACAAAAGTGTCTTGAAAAAATCACTTTGTTTCTCTTATGCCCAAAAACCCACACAATCACTCCAAAAGTTTATGCTCCAAGCATGATGAAAATTCAATCGCCCTTTACCAACAAGATTTGAATTTAATCATTTAAATAATTTCATTGAGAAGAACTCTTCCATTTCTTTTTTTCTTTTTTTTTTAGCGCGGGAGGGGGGGAGAGAGAGAGAGAGAACAAATTCAAGTTATATCCTACAAACAATTGGATAATCCCCTAGGGCATACAACTCACATCTCAAATATCAGTTTTCTTTCAAGTCGCGAGACGTCAATTCATTAGGCAATATTTGCTTGTGAATGGCTAACAATAGAAAATTTCTAGTACATTGAGGTCCCTTCTACTCCCAATTGTTGGACCATAAACTATCATATTCTTATTTTCTATCCTATTGATTATCTCGCATACTCAGCACAGATGGTGCTTGTAGCAAAATAGAGTCTATAGAGCCAACGGCTGTTGTAGCTACTGAATTGAACAAGGTGCATGTTCGATTTCCTAACAAATTTGGATGTAACGATAGCTTTACTTTATCTGTGATAAATGAAATTGTGTTTGAAATCTTGTGGAGCGATTGATGGTGCAAGTAGAGTTGGTGTCTTGATAAGGTCCATAGTCATGGCAAAGTTTAAGTGTGCCTTGGATTAGGAAGATCTTGGACCAATAAGGGTAGGTGAAGATCCAATTATGCGATTGAACAGATCTAGGTTGATCTGATATGGTTTCAAAGATGGTGAGAAGCTAGCCAATTAATGTAATCCGTCATTTGTCGTGTACCATATAAATGCACATGTACATGACGTCAAGTTCATATAACGTGAAACATGAGGTCCATGAGGCAAGGTTGCATCATGCATGAATCAGCAGTACATATTTTGTGAGAACTACAATCGTTCCATTTTAACGGAGCCCAGTTAATCCGATGGTAAAAGTGTCAAAAAAGTCGTAAACTTTTTGCATTTATACCAATTTAGTCCTAAACCTTTTTTTTATGCCAATTCAGTCCTAATCCTTTTGTATTTGTGCCAATTTAATCCTAAACATTTTGCATTGGTGTCAATTCAGTCCTAAACCTTTTTAAGCTAAATTAACTGGAAGGACTAAATTGACACCAATGCAAAAGGTTTATGACCAAATTACAAATACAAAAAGTTTAGGACAGAATTGATACAGAAAAAAGGTTTAGGACTTAATTGGCACAAATGCAAAAGGTTTATGACTAAATTGGCACAAATACAGGACTGAATTGGCATAGAAAAAAGGTTTAGGACTGAATTGGCACTAAAAAAAGGTTTAGGACTAAATTGGCACCAATGCAAAAGGTTTAGGACTTTTTTGACACTTTTCCCTTAATCCGATTCACACGCATATCAATTGATGTGCCTAAAACGAGTTTTGTCCAAATCACACCCGACATCAGTTAGTATTGTGAGCGCAGTGGCTACGATGTTTTCTCTAAGTGCCTCTGTTACATTTGAACAAAACCTAATTGAAACCCTAAGTCGAGTCGGCCGTTTTTGCCCTGCTACAACAACTGAACATGATTGTTGCCTCTGACATTAGTGTATTCGATTGAATAATCAGCGTTCATCATTTTCGTCATTGTTTAAGTAAGTATTCCGTGAGCAATGCGCTTTATCAAACACGCCTTGCGTGACCAAGGACTTGCATCACACTAACTGAGATATATCGAACGCATGCTTTCTAGATCATGCAATGAAAAAGACTCCGTTTGCCTCCTAGTATGCTTTTTTGGGAAAATTGTCCAAAAAAATTCTAATTTTATTATATGGCAGCCAATTCAGTTATGAACCTTTCAATTATGTTAATTTAGTCGTAAACCTTTTAATTGTGTTAATTTAGTTTTGAACAATTTGACAATTTGTTAATTTAGTTCTCAACTTTTTGAAGATTTGTCAATTTACTCCTTTCGACTAATTTTAACCATCAATCATTAACGTGGCGATCTAGTTAGTGCCTGTTATCCTATATGGCATAGCCGACGCTGATGTGGATAATTTTTGCAACTTTTTTGAAATTTTGAAATTTTTCTTCTTTTTTTCTTTTTTATTTCCTTTTCTTTTCTTCCCTTTTTCTTTCTTCTTTTTTCCTTTTTCCCTTTGCCAGCCATCGCTGGGTCTCATTGATTAGGCAAGGACAACCCTCTCCAAGGGCTAGCAAGGGCTGCCCTCACCGGTGGAGGGAAAAAGAAAAAAAAAAGAAAAGAAGAAGATGAAGAAGAAGAAAAGGAAGAAAAGAAGGAAATTTTCAAAAAATTTACAAAATTTGTCCATATCAACATCGGCTATGCCACAAAAAGATAGCTAGTGCTCACTAGACCATCACATCAGCAATTTCTAACCAAAATTAGATGGAATGACTAAATTGACACAATTGAAATGTTTATGATTAAATTGGCAAATTGACAAAAGATTTAAGATTAATTTGGTACAATTAAAAATTTTATGACTGAATTGATCGACGTACAATAAATTTTGGATTTTTTGGACAATTTTCCCTACTTTTTTAGCTCATGCCTTTGAATCAAGCTTACTCTATAATCAACGTTAGGAACCACAGCACTCACCCTTAGGGAGCATAGTGAGTTGGATTAACTCAAACTTTAGACCAATCCAAACCCTATAGGAACGTATTCGGATTGCAAAATGTAGTTCGAATTCGGCATTTAGGTAACAAGTATCCCGAAACGCAAACTCGGCTAATAATATAACTAAAGAAACCATGTTTTTTCGTTTTTTTTTACTAAAGTAGACTACATAGCTTAAGCCATTGTATAACCATTAATAATATCTTATTCAAAATAAATAGAAAACTTATCAATCAAGTTTTCAATTTGTCGTATATTCATTGAATGATTTAGGACTTAAATAAAATTTAATTACCAATTTTGGGTTTCAGATGGGGTCTGGGGTTTTTTTTTTTTTTTTGGACGAGTCGGTGTTTAAGTCCCCACACAAATTTTTCCCCGACCCTACAATCTTACACGTTTGGTCGTAGCAGTAACTGATAAGACTGTAACTACAAGAGTTATTATGATTATAATAGAATGAATCTGTAGTTGCTATTACATTGCTTGAGATAAGTAATCGATTGTAATTACTTTTGATATAACAATATAGTAACAATTGAATAGAGATATGACATCCAAATGCATTACCATTATCCAATAAGAAAATAATCATAAAGATCTTGTCAACGAATGCCCGAGCACTTAACCACACCAAATGAGAAAATATCTTTATTCCAAATGTAGACATTACACATACTACCAGAGTGTGCATTGAAAACAACAAAATTTCTTAGTAGGAGTGTTATAATGTAAAAATAGTATGCTTATTCCTATTGTTTGATGAACCTCTATTGCATGTACATCATGATACACACGTAATAACAACTATATATATACACACACCGGGAGCTACACAATTATAGCTATTTACAATTTGGCTACAATATAGATTATACGAAAGTAATATACTTGTAATGTAATGGTTATAATTGCAATCAAAAGACCGGTAATCAGATTTGGCAAGGAGAACGACATTTTAGGCAAGACACAAAGCTTCGTGATTATACTCGTCAATGGAGACATGCACTGAGATCATAGGGATGATTCCAAAATTACCGTTGGAACACCTCCCTTATTCAATGACCATAAACTACTACAGTCAAACAAATTTTTTTCTCCTAAGTAGTTTATCATTAATAGCCAATGAAAAACGAAAATCTTGCACTTTCATATGTGCTCATTCTACAAGATATCTCTAAGTCGTTCCAAATCGGATCCTCTATGTTTCCCAAAACTTCCATGAAAAATTATTGCACTGAATGACATATAACCTTAACCATCACGGATCATCCCCATCTCAGAATGAATAGTGGATGGAGGAAAAGAACACAAAAGGATACAGAACCGGTGAGCCTGCCTTCTTATGCTTTGTAGGATCAAATGTACGACAGTATGACTAACAAAAACATCCGAAAATAATCTACAATGCACTTCTACAGGCAGCAGTCAATCCCTCCTCGTTCACTACCTCTATCCTACAATTTGCGCCACAAATGCTTGGAGAAACTTCTGTATTCGAAAAGAATGGCCAGGCCTCACTCTTGAGACTAGTATTCTGTCTCCAGAACTCCATCAATGAGTCCAAATTCCATGGCCTGCAATACAAAACAGAAAAGGAGAGTTTAATTCTACTTCTACCTATGAATATTTTATGATGACACTATTAACATCATCAATTGTAAGAAAGATGATTCGAAAATCACCAGAGAAATCCATAAAGATCTAGTCAAGGTAATGTGTGTTAGAAAATCTAATCTAAAAGCTTAAATGATAGGTGGAGGGCGACTACGTGATTATAAAGTCCGTTGAAACCCCATAAACAAGTAATATGGATACGTTAACACTCTTTCTTGCATGCAAACTGGACTAAGAATGCCACATGAATTTTACAAATGGGGAGGCAGCTCACACGTGAAATTAACTGGGGTGAAACCTAACTCCGATACATTATAAAGTCTAACCTAAAAATCTAAACCGAGAGATGGAGCAAAACTACATGAATATAAAGCCCATTGAAACCTCATAAACATGTAAATGGTGTGAACAAAGGATGATAATGTGAAGATTAAATAATGTCAACAGTGCTTCAAGATTCGCTCTAAGGCATTACTGCATTACATTTGAATAACTCAAACACAGGTTGAGAATCCACCATGATAAAGTCAGTGGATATTAGCTGGTTTAATAGGTTTAACATTACATTCCACCTATTTCCTCTTTATCCTATACATACTTAAGACTTCTGGGAAATATATCTGGCATGAATAGTGATTGGCTGCTCGCTGCCTCCTGCTACTTCATTATCCACACTATCCTAATAAACAGTGATTTAAATAAATCTGTAGTGAAAGAATTGACCGATCTTTTCCCCTATTGTATTGAATCAACAAAAAAGAGGTCAGAGCAACGGCCCCCTTTTGTGTGATCCAATATTGACCAGGGCCCCGACTTTGATAGGTCCTTCATTTGACATCCCACAGTGGTTCTTGCTTTTAATAAAGTGGAGCACTTAAGTTTCCCATTCTTTAGAATTACACAAAACCAACTAATCATGCCACCTTGAAAAACGTGCAAAGTGCTAGTGATTTTTAAAGGAAAAGAACTCAGAAAAATTCCCTCAGACCAACTACTCATGCCACCTGAAAGAATGTGCAAAGTGCTATTGATAATCGAGTAACAGGAATCAGCAAAATTACCTCAGAAACGGATAAGAAACGATCCCTCTCTGTGTACTGCTGCACTTTCTCAAGGGGTTGACCAGTAAAAGCAGCATACATTTTGTCAATTTTCTGCAACAGATAATCCGCAAAAGATCAAGCACTTGAGATTGCAACAACCACCTCAATATTCAGCCAAGACACAACAAAAACACCATAAAAAGGACAACTTGATTTTTGTAAAAATGACATTAATGGCATTGCACGACATAAATTTAACTTTCTCAGAAACTGCTAATCTTCTGTCATGTTTTCCAAGAAGCTAGAAAACAATTAATGAGCTAACCAAACCAAGTTTGAATCTTTCACTCAACCACACTGAGGAGAAAAAAAAAGTTGCATTTCACCTCAAGTGATAACAGTAAACCACCCACAAGATACAAGAACTGAGAGATTTAAGAAAGAGATACGAACATGGCGGGCTTGAACTGCTTCATTCACTTGGCGCCTAACATCCTCAACATGGCCCTACAAGAAGAATTATCCGGAATCAGACCTGTGATGACCAATATGTACATCATCTAAAACTATGCAACCATTTCTCCGCTATATCAAAGTTATCCTCCTTGATGTACATAAGCTGCCTATCTGAAACAAATTAAACTGGAGATCAAGTGAAGCGTCGAAAACAAGATAACTTAGCCTCATCATTGTGGCTAAAGGATAATGCAATCAGCTCAACATTAAAGCACTACCACAAAACTGTAAGATGTATACAGCAAGTAGGTAATCCCATGCAAACCAATATAAGGCTAACAGAAATTAAACTAGCAACTAAACTGTAAGACGTGCGCAGAAACTGTAGATCTTCCCCAACTGTAAGATGTGTGCAGAAACCTTAGGTATCCTCAAACTTTAAATTCCTATAACCAAACCGTTTGATGTGTACGGAAAACATAGGTAGTCCTATCCAAAGCAATATTAGGCTACAGAAATAGAAGACCAACCAATATCTCATTGGGACTGAGGCTGTTACAGTGAAGGCTCCAACAGATGCCACTTTACATTCAGCCATGAAAAGGGGAAACAAATTCCAAAAAAATTAATGTCAAAAGCACACAGCATTTGATAAATCATGTCCTCTATACATGATACATATCATCAGAAAAGGTCAAGCAATGAAAGTCTGTCTGCTGGTATGCAACTAACCTGCCTCCAAGGCATCAACAAATTAATCTTTGATTAGTAATTTGCTTTCCCTTTTCATTTCTCCCCGGTGAGGAGTGGCGCAGGGAATGTTAGAGAAGAGAAAAAAGGCTCATTACTCTTAAAGGGTGAAAAAGAATATAGGAACTTGACGTAGGAAATAAGCATAAGAGCCAAGGAGTGGAAAACTTCATTTTCGATTCAGCCAGGGAAAATGGAAGTTGTGAGATGAATTGAAGATGATCTAGTTTCCTCAAGGGAACTAGATAATAGGAAAAAGACAATCTGATACATTATAAAAGAAAAGAAATGGAAAGGAAACACTTTCGGATAAAACAGATGTGTTGATAGAAAACAAGAACAGTTAATGAAACTTAACTGTCTGCTGGTATGTGACTAGCCTTCAAATTTTGGTTTTTTCTTTCTTTCCATTCCTGTGTTATCATTTTGTAGTCCCCAAAAGCAAGCTTCTCCACTGCTTCTTCCTTATTCAAATTCAACCGAGTTCAGCGATGTCTCCTGATCTATTTTCTTGTTTTTTCCACATTTTTTGAAGAAAGAGAGTTCCATTGTTGATAAGATCAACTCCATGGATGAAGTGTCACGGAGCTTTAGAAGCCTGGATGAGTCTTGGTGAAGGTCACAAATCATCAGATAGCCTCAGTTGACACTGGGTGAGGAGTTGCTCAAACTGTGGAGCTTCACGGAGCTTACAGCCCAACTCTGTGAAGAGCTGTGGAGTTCTTTTTAATGAATTGACTATTTTTAATTGCAAATAAGGTAAAGCGTAGTCATATAAAATAGGGTAATTTTGGCGCTATTGCAACCAGAGGTTCGGGACCAACTTTTACTGGTCAATGGAGAAAAATTGAAATATTCTCTATTCATAGTGGGGAGATGAGTTCAGAATTAGTCTTACCTATTTGATGTGATAAAATCTATTTCACATTTCAAGTATAAAATGTTCGACTCACATGCAAGTGGAGTATTGAGAAACATAAGTGGCATACATACATGTTGGACTCGATTCTTGACAGCATAAACTTTTGACATACTTTGGCCATGCTAACTTAACGAAATGTGGGAACTGGGAACAATTAAAGAGATTATCAAAAGGAAATTATCCTTCATGAACTACATACATTGATTATTTAAGTCTATAAATAATGTTCTCCATGAACTTAAATTAGCTTCCGCTGCTTCATTAGGGTAGTGATCTTCCCTTGGATTAAACCTGTTCATAAGTTAGCAACTCTATGGTCCCATCCATCATTCATGCAGGCTTGGGCACAATTTTTGGCCCATCAGACCCCACTAAGCCCAACTAACAGTTGGACAGGCTTGCACATAGTGTCTCATCAATATATCCTCGCCCATGCTATTCTAGCCTCAACAAAATTTAGGTTGGCCCCATGCATTCATTTCTTTTTCAGACTTTTTTTTCCTATCAGTGGGCTCAGACAACACTTTGAGAGCCCAAAGCATCTTATGTTGAACACGTATCAGATTAAGACAAGTATGGTTTACAGAGTTACATGGGCTAAAGCATACACATCAGAGAACAGCATTTGCAAAGTAACCTTTAATCCTATTCACGAGGACACAGAGGATCTCCTAAGATGCCAACTTCTGGTCTCAAAGGATCCAACTCTGTTTCTCACTCATGTCTATAATCTTGTCAGGATCACAAATGGCAATTAGAGTGCACTCCAACCAATAGCAGTAACCAAGCAAAAAAGACTGTAATAAATGAGAACTTCCCATTATAGATTGCTAAAATAGCCTACGAGCAAGAGATTATAATGCTGAGACTGAAAAAACATATCTTTCGGACTCATTATGAGAACCAAGCTAGTATGATCAGCTTGCTGTCAAAGGAACTTCAATAAGTTGATTGAAGCCAAAAGTAGGTTCCAAGACCAGCGGGCACTTGTCAGAGGAATATCAGATCAAATAGAAGCAGGCTGGCTCAAACAGAAAGACATTTTAGGCTCCAAAACTTTGGAGGTTCTAGTGCATGCTCTGCTCTTTGTAAGCAACTACCTCTTTAAGTAAGTTTGTTCTGCTTGGTGAGTGGTGAAGAAGAGGTTCTTATGCTTTAGGTTTGATCATCTCATAATCACAAAGACATGCTTCTTCCAACAAAAATAGAAAAGGACTGACTGAAACCATACCCCACATCCACTTTGAGGCTGATGTATCATGATCCGTGCATTTGGCATCGAATAACGCATTCCCTTCTCTCCACCAGCAAGAAGAAGTGCCCCTTGGCTTGCTGCCACTCCAAAACAAACTGTACCAACCTTTGGTTTTATCTGGTAACATGTAGAGCGTCTATAAATGCTTTCGGCATAGAAATCTCAATGGCGCTTTCTATAAATGGTGTTAGGGGGCTGCTGATTCACAGCTCTACAAACTTGTCAATGCAGAGAAGACCAATAGGGTTGCCCAAGTTTTTTGTATAGGCCGCATGAATGTAATTAAGCCAGCATTAGTGCCACTTACTTCCGTTCTTATGATCACATCAAAAGTAGAAATGTATTTTTAGTAGCCAAGTCCCAAGAAGACATGGACCACCCTTATATCCCATAAAAGTTACATTATCATTCTAGAAAAGTGTACCTCCTTCTCCACCCATATACTCCCACAAAAAAAAAGGAAAAAAAAAAGGGAGTGGGAAGGACAAGGGATTATCAGAGATCTGTTTCCCTCCTTAGCACAGCTAACATATTTCTCAGACATGCCCTTTAACTATCCTCTCTTAAACTTCCAATCAAGACTTTCCATCAAAAAGTGAAACGCTCAAGCAACATAGTTTGACTTTCTTAACTAACATAATCCGTCCCCATCCTTAGAAGCATCTCCCTTTAATTATCTGAATCAAGCCACACAGCATGGACAATTGTTTTGACCTATAAACTTAAAAACAGATTACTGTGAAGGTCTTCAAACTATGTTGGAAAGTCATGCCATCTGAGAATTGTGTCATTATGCAAAAGGCTCGTGGACATATTATCACAAAGGAAAACCATACGCAGAAGACTCTTACCCAAGACATGCAATCATAAATTGCCAACACTGAGTATGTGCTTCCACCGGGGCAATTCAGATACATCTGAAAAAGCAAATTGACACGTCAAAAAACTAGTTAACAATTAAAGTTTGCAAGGGGAGTTTTACAATTATTGATAGGCAATAGATTGAGCACAGCACCAGTATATCTGCATCCTCGTCAATGGCTGCAAGAGTCACAAGCTGTGATATAACCCGCTGAGCCACCTGTGAGTTGACTGGCTGCCCAACGAAAATTATGCGGTTTCTAAATAACACAGATGAGAGGTCCAGTGCCCCTCCAGGAGTTATTACTGCAGGCATTACAGGAGGGTTACCCTTTTTGGCTTCTATTGCACCACGACTGTCCATGACAAAATGCAATAAACTCATACTCATACTTCTAGTACAAAGAAATGCAAATTTAGCGGACTGATGAATCTGATATTATACCCAATAGCTAAATTCAAAAATTGATGAGCAAAATGGATGAAAAAGACGTGTGTTTAATCATGATGCGGGAGCAACTGTTTCTATGAAACAACTCTTGAGCCTAACTCAGGTTTCATCGAATGATCTAGCCCAATCATTGCTCATGCAAGCAAAGGCAAAATTCGTCCACAACTTAATTCAATGGATCCAAGGTTGAAAGTGTCGACTCTGAATAGTAGTTATAGAATCACAAGATTAGTTATCGATTTCAAGTGTGTTGGTCAACTACCGAGTGCGCTGATCGACTACCAAGTGTCTGCTGGTCAATTCCTATGGATGTCTATTGATCTTCCAAGATGGCTGTTTGACCACCAAGACTAGGGCACGAATTAGGAAAATCAAGTCCTAGTTACTATGTATCTAGCCCTAGTTATTATGCATCTTAAGTGTGTTGTCAATTTCAAGCCTTAGTTTTATGAGTCTTAAGTGTGCTGTTAATTTCCATACGTCATAATAGTGTGTAACTAATTCCAGAGTCATTATTGTTTGCTAAATTTCATAGTCATAGATTCCGAGTGTCATTTAGGTTTGTTTAGTAACAAGCAAAGTGTCTCTACAAATAGTGGAGTGATCTCACATGTCGGGGCAGACTTGAATTTTGATGAATACATGAGATTTTCCTCAAGTGAGTCAATTTCTATATGCAGCTCTTTATCCAATTTCTTTGGTGGTGAACCTTGAATTCCTTATCCTTGACTGGTGGCGTATTCCTTTCTACCTAGGAGGTGAACTTTTTTATCCTTGGCTGGTGGAGTGTTCCTTTATGCCTAGGTGGTGAATTGGGTTCTTTATCCTCGGCCAAGGTGTGATCCTTTAAGCCATGGTAGTGAACTTCATCTTTCCCAACTTCATTTTCCACTCATACATGCCCATTTAAAACCCTTCCATCTACCATTTGCAGAAATCCCTTACTATACACTTAATCCTAGAAATCAAAATTCCTAATCTCTCAATTCCATCATGCATCAAATAAGCATGGTAGTCGTAAAATCTCATTTCCACAACAGACACCATAAGGAGTTTCATGCTGTCTGGGCAAGCTATAGGTTTTCACTGTGAAAAAAGATCCACCTTGAACAGATTGAGCAAACATATGCATGGTTCCAAATGAATTCACCCAAAATATTATCATTAATTCAAGGAAAGGCAAAACTTTTTGACTCGGAAGAACACGGTACAACATATTTTTATCTTTAAGAAGACAAGTGAGGCAACAACATAATGTAGCATCAATAGTAACTCTAACAATATCATAGAAAGAAAGGTTAGTGGAGTTCACCTCAAATTGGAATCATATAAATCCTTCGTGTCCAACTTGCGAGGCACTCCATAACTTCTACTGGACAATCCTGGAACAAGCACATTCAGTAGCATCATTCACTAAGGTCCAAACGTAACCTGAAACAAAGAATAGTGCGTTCTTCCTCACCCGGAATAGACTAACCACTTAAAATATTAAAACAGGAATGGAAGCAGCCCTAAATTTCGCACAGAATGAATCTGAATTCATTCAGCGCATGCACCAATCATGAACTAGCGCATTGAGCACAAAGCATTGGTGTGGAGATTAAGATAATATTCGTGCCAAACATTCATACACCCACAAAAAAAACACCGAGCGTAAAATAGGATAGCCAAATTAAGTTGAGGCAACGAACAATTGCAATATACGGAATTGCAAAAAGCGCGAAAGCGAACGAAACTCGACAGTCTGCCATTAACCAAAAACAAATGGCGAATCGAAGCCAACCTGAGGCCACAGCACCGTAAGGCGTCGGCGTAGGCGGCATCGCCATCTCCATGCTCCGCGACACCGAAACGATCCTGGGAAACAAAAAACCAAACAGGCAGCAGTCATAACTCAACCCAACGCACAAGCACAAAGAAGCCCAACCTCAAACTATCTCCATCTCCTCAGCGACGAGCGCACAGCACCGGCACCGCAGTCAGACGAAAACCCTTTTGGCCAAACACGAATGCCCTTTTCTAATTGCGTTCCCGAGGACCCAAGAGACCGAATCGAGAGCTCAAATTTTGCCAGTTCGTCGTACCTCGAGCTCGAGGCAGCGCGAGGAGCGGCGTTCGCGGCGGCGCAGGAAAGAGAGGGCGCGGGCATCGAGGCGGAGAAGGGTATCGGAGCTAGGGCTTGGGACTTGGGAGGGAGAGAGGTTGAGCCTGCGGAGAGGAAGGCTGATCCTCCGTACATGGCAGACATGGTTCCTCTCTGGTTTGGATAGTTCTTTGGACGGTGCTAGCACTGAGGGAGAGAGAGAGAGAGAGGGAGAGGGAGAGAGACCGAGCTCGGCGAGAGAGATGTTCTTGACACGAAGCGACGGCGTTTAGTCTTGGCTGTAATCGGACGAGGTGTGCAAAAAAGATTATGGGATAAGAAGACACAAATGATCTATCAATTTTGGTCCAATCTATAGTATGATCCCTAAATTCTTAATTTATTCATATGATTTTTGAACTTTGCTTCAATGTGTAATGTAGTGCTTAAACTTTTAATTTGTTCAATCTAATCTCTAAACTTTATTCCAATATGTAATGTAGTCCCTGAACTTTTAAAATATTTAATGCGATCCTTGAAATTTTGATACATATTCAATTTAATCCATGGATTATATGAAAATGTTTAATGTTATCATTGGAGTAAAGTTCAAGAATCACATTGAACATTTTAAAAATTAAGGTACCGCATTGCACATTAGAGTAAAGTTAAGGGACTAGATTGAATAAATTAAAAGTTCAAGGACCATATTACACATTGGGTCAAAGTTGATGGATCATTTGTATCATTTTTCCAAATATTATCATTACGAGAGGCGATCTTAGTTGGATTTGGAAAATTTTTCAGCCTATAGAGTTATCGGTTCAAAAAATCTCAATCTAATGGCGCATTAGTTTCATGGAAAATGAATGACTTGGAGAACATTGTCCAAGAAAATGATCGCTTGTATCGCTTATAAAAATAAATAAATAAAATAAATTTTCATCGTTTAAGAAAATAGTTAGATATAAATTGTTGACGACACTAAAAATATTTTTCATTGACTAATTATTGCAAATGATACAAGCGACGCTTTTTGTGAAAATATTTTCCAAATCATTTAGTTTCCACGAAACAAACGGAGCCTCGAATCAATAAAACTACAAACGAAACCAATTCAAAAATTTCAGTTTATTATCGGTTTGGTTCAATTTCAAACCAATTCTATATAGCCGATTTACGAGTAAAAAGTTTGACACTTATTTAGACTATCTAGGGTCAGAGAATATAATATCGCTAACGAAAAAAATATGAATCAACTAAATGTAATAGCACCAAGGGTCAGAGAGAACTCTCTAAATATATTATTTGAGATTAAAAAAAATCAATAACGACCAACTTGAGAAATAGAAAACTTTCATTTAATAGTATAGAGCAATCTTAGTTAGGAACAACTTTTAAACTTCAAATTTTATTCTTCAAAAGGAAAATTAATTTGTTATTAATTTTATCGATTTGATTCGGCTTTAACGGTTACGAATGTTGTAAACCAAAACCAAATCAATAAACCAGTAACAAAAATTACGCAAACCAAAATCAAACCAATAAGCGATAAAACCGAACGTATTGGCTTGTTCGATTTGATTCGGCTCGGTTTAGCCGTTTTTAGTCTCCTATTAACACCTCTACTGGAATCAGCGGCCTAGTTGAGTAGGTTCAAAAATGGATATTGTATGTCTCTAAGGTAGGAAGTGATGAATTTAAGTTCATCGGTTTGGGGCTTACCCAGCAGGTACCCTTGCAAGATGTCTAGTAGAAGGGATAATGACACGACGGTCCCTATATTTTTGCCCGAAAATCAAAATTATCTCTCTATTTTATTTTAATCAAAAGTGTCCATCCACCTTCCAAACATTCTACTTACTCCTTTTGCTATATTCTTCTCTTATTGGTGAATTTTTGCTTACATAGATAGTTGGATCGTTGAGTAGGATGTTGGAGCACACTGTCGTGTTATGATCCACTCACCGGGGACTTGATAAGCCCAATGCATCCCAACCCGTGACTGATGTTGTTCCCATTTGAGACTCTCGCCAAAATCCAGAACTCATGCATTTGGGCTCACTTTAGAACTCTTCCTATGCTGGACTTGTTATGACCGGAATCGAAACGAAACATGTCATAATACCCATTTTGTAATTGTGTACCCAAACGTAGTGATACCTGAACTGAAAATACCCTAAAATTTCGGGTCGGTTCGTGTTTCAGTTCGGGTATAGGGTTCGGTTTTGACACCCCTACTTTTAAGTTAGTCAACCTTGTACCATGTACTCTTAGGACTGCGAGGTGTAACTCACAATCGTTGCAGATTCTTCCTCGTTAAATCTCCCTAAATGGAAGGTAGAAAGAACTAGACCACTCTGTAAGACAAGAAAACATCATGAGAATGCTGGGTAACGAGTTTGATTCAGTTCATTAGCATGGCAACATATAATTGAGCATGTAGGTAAGCAACTAAACCCCAATGAAAAAAATAGAAACATTTTGAGAGGCATTAGATGATTATCTAATGGAGTGATTATAGTGGTGGCATGTAGTTACACATATAAGAAATAGGTAGGTTATTGGATGGACTAAGTTTAGCAATGATCAAGAATAGTATTGGAATACTGAAGGAGCCAGACAAATGACACTTTTGACATAGATATATAAATAGATACATAGATGAAATAGGTGGTTATTCTTTTTTTTTTTTATCGGTAAATAGGTGGTTATTCTATGAGATGAATTTGCAAGAATGGTATTGAAATATTTAAGGAGTGAAATAAAGGGCGTTTTTGGCTTAGATATATCTATTCAGAACGAAATGGAAAAACAAATTGACAATTACTAAGATTTAGCGAATTATTTTCACAATTTATACATAGGTTAACTTGGTTTCAATTTTGTATTATTGTTAGGAACATTGTTAGTGTAGAAAAATACTCGGTACATATACATCATTGGATGAGTGATATGTGTGCTGCAATTAGTTTTATAGCCTAATTCATGTTTGAATATTAAACGAGTTTTCACAATGGCAATGGGCCAATAAAAATCCCAATTTTCTGCTTTCTTCTTAAATATCTCTTTTGATTTTAACATTGTCCTTCTATTTTTGTTTTTTGAAAAATGACATAAATGGTTCACTAACTTTGACCCAGTATGCAATATCATCCTTAAACTTTTAAATTATTCAATGTGAACCATGCACTTTAACCCAATGTGTAATGTTATTATTGAACTTTTAATATATTTAGTGTGGCCCTGAAATTTTGGTACATAATCACTTTAATTGCTAAACTATATAAAAGACAACATTGAACATTTTCATATGGTCTAGAGACTAAATTGAACATTTTTTAAACGTTCTAGGATCACGTCAAACAAATTAAAAGTTCAGGAATAACATTGTACATTGAGATTAAGTTCAAGAATTATATTGAATAAATTAAAATTTTATTGATAATATTGCACATTAAGGGCATGTTTGGCAACTAGCCAAATAGTGAAAATTTCTATTCTTTTGTTCTTAGAATCACTTTTGGAATAGAAATCCGTTTGTTAAATTTTTTGATTCTGGGCACAAATTCTTGTAAATGTGTGCCCAAAATCAATTTTTGAGCTGAATCAAGAATAAAAAAATGAGAATCAATTTTGGGAACAAAATGAGAATCAATTTTTCTTCTTCTTCTTTTTCTTGGTTTTTAATGTAGCTTCTAATGTCTGGCGCGAGGGCCACCCTTGTCATGTCTGACAAGATTAAAATATTTTAATAAAAATTATTATTAATAAAAAAATTATTTATCGGCCATGAACAAAAAAATTGTTTTACCAACCATGGCCAGCCATTAGGCCATGAAAAAAAATGTATTATTAATAAAAAAAATATTTTATTAGCCATGGCAAGCGACCAGGCCATGGCAAAAAAAAGGAAAAAAAATATTTTCAATAAAAATATTTTTTATTAAAATATTTTAATAAGAAATATTATTAATAAAAAAATATGTTACCGGCCATGGAAAAAAATAAAAAATATATATTTTCAATAAAAAATTTTTTATTAAAATATTTTAATAAAAAATATTATTTATAAAAAAAATATTTTATCGGCCATGGCACAAAAAAATAAAAAAATATTATTAACAAAAAAAATTTACCAACCATGGCCAAAAATAATAAAAAAATTATTTTTTAAATAAAAGTATTATTAATAAAGAAATTTTTTATCGACCATGGCAAAAAAAGTAAATAAATTATTTTTTAATAAAAGTATTATTGATTAGAAATATTTTACAGGCCATGGCTAAGAAAGAGGAGAAGAAAAAAAAATAAATATTAAAATATTTAAAATATTATTAATAAAAATAAATTTTATGTCGTTATCAAATATATTTATGTTTTTTTTACTATTTTAGGAATAGAAATTTTGGGCCGTTCTTTACGAAAAAAAAAAATTTGGGTCATTACCAAATGCCTTCAAATGCTCAGAATCAGTTCCCGGACATAGAATTAAAAAAAATTATTTATGAGCAGAATCAGTTCCTAAACACAAAATTGTTGACATGCTCACCCTAAACCAAAGTTCAATGGCATTTTGTGAAGTTATCATTTTCTTTTATATGTTCAAAAAGAAATGATCAATGTATGCAGGCTTTGAGTTTTTATCTTCGTTTTTTGTCCTTTCTTCTTATTTACCGAGTCGTCAGACCTGAAGCTAATATCCCTAGAACCTCTCCCTCCCTAGACGGTCGGGACAGGAACTACCGACGGCGGTTGCGACGGCGGCTCCCTTGAAGTGCCCACCGGCTCCGGCGTCGCGGATCAAGCTTGCGGCCCCGGCGCGACGGCGAACGCCCTGACGGCGGAATACTTCATCGCAAGGTGCGTCGAACTTGCCAGGTTCTCTTGTTTCGCCATAGCGGAAATGCAGTAGTTGCATGCTTAGGGAGATTCGGTATGATGTGCCTCTTTCGGGAGCAGTCTCGTCTGTAATCTGGGGGAGATGGGCTCGGTGTTTCATTTGTCGCCGAGGAAATTTGGGTATTGTCAACTAGTGCTCAATATGCGTTCTGCACCGGGGGAGGTGCTTCCATTCAAATTTTCTCCATTTCCATTGGCCTTTCATCGAGATGCTTAGCGGCGGAAACATTGTGTAACCTGATGGGGTTTGGGATTCTGTGTGCTGTTGGGAACCGGAGTTGGGATGTATGGTGGAATTTGCTTGAATTTGAGCCGGGTTTCGGAGAGTGTTTGGGAGCTGTCAGGTTCAGGATTGGGATCGAGTCAACCGTCACAATGCATCGGCGCAAGCTCATTCTGCTGCCATTGCTGCTCTAGCTTAAATTTTCCCAATTTTTAGTTGTGACAAAGATACTTCCCCTTTTGAATGTTGAGTCCATTCGTGCTTAAAACAAATGGAGAAGCGACCCTCGATTTCCTGACTCTAGGTTCATTCTTTGTTTCTTGAGCCATGCTTCTCCTTCCCTCCATTACGAACTACTAATTTTGTTTGTGTTGGAAACTTCACCGCGTGAACGAGATCAAGGTGGCAAGTTGAGTGAGCACTTTCTCTGTGTTGGTTTCTTGCGCCTGCTGTCAATTTCTTTCCTTTTGTTGCTCCTGTTAGAGATTGATGGTTTTGGGCTTTCTTCCTCGTGGTTCGAATTGATGATCTTTCAGTTGATTGTGGATAGTGTTGGAAGTTGTATCTGTATCTTGTAAGGTCTCAGTTCCTTTGGCCAGTGAAATGCAAGAGTAGCTGCTGACCATAAATGTCTTAGTTGTTAATCTGAATATTCAACGGATACGTGTGTTTCCATCCATTAAAGTCCCTTTGAAAAACATTGACCTGGTGAAGATTCCATTTTAATCGCTTTGGTCGATTTGGAAATCTGTGTTTTTTTTTGCTTTTAATTTTTTGCTGTTTTTTGTCAATGTATTCATGTTTGTATCACTTTCTGCCTTCATACTAACTTATTAATGTATCATCGACCAAGAAAACTCTTGCACATTTGAAAGCATAATGCAGAACTTATCATGAATCTCAATCATACAGATATGTGTTCCATATTGATGAACTCTGCTTACTGTATACCCGATTACAAAATTGAAGTTATACTTCTTTAAATAACAACATAGAATATACTTGTCATGCTTAAATACTAATCTTCTTCTATTAATAGTTGCGGATATGTGTTCCATGGGTTGCTGATTTTGTTTACTTGATTTCTACACTAGAACACTAGTTTTATATATATATATATATATATATATATATATATATTACTTAAACTAATAGACAAAATACTTTCCCCATTTAGTTAGTTATTCTTTTATACTAAGAGCCACTGATTCAGTAGTATTTCTCACCAGTTGCTAAGCGCATAGCACAGGTGATAATTTACATTAACTAAAATAATGAAGGTACACGAATGTTTTTTTTTTGTCACTTATGTTGGAAGGAAAAAGCTTACTCTGACAATTATTGGATTTGGAATCATTAGAGGTCAGGATGTGCTTCTATGAAGTACATGAAAGATGCATATTTTTCTGTCTGGACAAATCTGATCATGTATTTTGGAGAGACGGCAAAACAGATTTTGTTGTGAGGATAGCAAATTAAGGAGAAATCTGTTTCCCAAATTTGTCGCTTGTCCAAAAGTGAGTAATTAGACATGCTTATATTTCGATTAAGTATTGTGATTTTTCAAAGGGATGCTGGATGAGTAAATGTTCATAAGTGAAGTTAGACAACGACCTGCAGATTTTTATGTAGATTCCAGAAATATAATTGTCTTGTCAATTGCTGATTGGATATATTTTGAGCCTTTTTAGACAAAAATGTGGACGCTTTGATTCAAAGTTGAGATCACTTGAAAGGGATCAATTCTTTCTCTCTCTCTCTCTCTCTCTCCCCTTGTATGTGTCTGTGTGTCTTGTTGTTGTTGTTGGGGAGTGGAGGTAATCAATAAAATTATTACATGGAAGAGATTAATGGCTGGTCCTCCTGATATGAGGTATTCACTCTGTAAAGGAGTGCAGGAGATTTATTAGCTAATGTCCTTTTTGTACCCTGACACTAAAAGAAGGAACTGGGACCCAATCTGTCTGTGTCTGTGTGTGTGTGTCTCTCTCTCTCTCGGTGAAGAAGTGAATAGCTCTTGTAATGGTGATTGGGTTATCTGTTATTTATTGCCTGTTGAGTATGCTTTGTGTTCCTTTTTTCCTCATTGTTGTCTCATTATATAGTTCTTATGCATAGTGAAGAGAAACTAATCTGCTGTCCTTAGTAAATGCTACAATTTAATTTTGGGCCAGAGCATAATAGATGATGTGTCAATTGTTCAGTAAGATTTTTTATCATAAAAGATTAAAATCATAGGCATCTTTTTTTCACTTTGGGCTGGGCATATTTGTTCAATCAACATTTGTCAGTTGACATGTTTATTCTGTTGCAGGAATTTCTGGGTTGAATTGGAACTGTGGGGATCAAAGAGTATGAATTTCGCAGCATCATTTTGTAGGAGAGTTAATATTAAAGAGCTTACGACCAGCATCCCTGTTTATAACAGTGCCAGTGGTAGATCTCTCTCTCTCTCTCTCTCTCTCGTTCTCTCTCTCTCTCTCTCTCTCTCTCTCTCTCACACACACACACACACACACACACACACACAGGTCTTACGATCTGCTAATTGCCATAATTTCTTCTGTTGGCTTAAGATGCATCTGGTGGAGGATTGAATTTGCTGTTCAGGCGTTGGGCCACTAAGAAGTCGGCTGGATCAACAAAGAATGGAAGAGACTCAAAACCGAAGAATCTTGGAGTGAAGAAGTTTGGTGGAGAGGTAAGTTACTAATGATTCAGCAATTGCAGGACCACCATAAGAAATGGAAGAAGCAAAATGTATCTGAAAAGCCAGTGGTGAAGAAGTCAATCTAGCCTATCAGTCTTTCTTATTCTTTCTTTGATGACATTGTCTTTTTAATAAATCTGCAGAGAGTCATACCAGGAAATATAATTGTTCGACAGCGAGGCACTCGGTTTCACCCTGGAAACTACGTTGGAATGGGGAAAGATCACACCCTCTTTGCAATGAAAGAAGGGTTGGTTCAGTTTGAGAAGCACAAGCTCAGCGGGCGCAAGTGGGTGAACATTGTTCCAAAGGACGGCCACATGCTTCACCCTGTGTATGGAGAGGCTGCTGCTGCATCTGATCTGAAGACAGCTACTTAAACAACCCACTTTTGGAATTTGATGGTGGAATTTTCCAGCACAACTCCATATTTCACCTCTTTTCTGAATAATGAGCGGCGGGGGTTAAAAGTCTGAAGTTATTGTGTCTTTTTCCTATCTCTCTTATCTGCTTTCGAGACACAGGAAAGAGCTCGAGGTACAAGCTGTAATGCTCGGGATAAAATAGTTAGTCCATTGTTGCTTGACTCTTTGAAATCTCAGGCACCGAAAGAGAAGGACAGATCTCTTTGATCTCTTGTTGTCTATGGAAGGATCTCAACGGTTCTTTGTCTACCTGGGTAAAATTGTATGTATATTTTCGCATGCATGCTTGCTTGTTTGCACTGTGATTTCTTGCTGCTGATAAGTCGCCTTTTTCTGTGCTTCTTATGCATTCGCTTGTCAGCACATGATTCTCTTGTGCTTATATGGTTGACATGAAGAAGACACATGTTGGTTTAATTTAGTTCGGTTCCTCTAGAAATTGGGTAATTGTTTCTTTAAGACAGAAACATCTGAGGATATGTATGTTTTCAGCAGGGTGAAAGTTTATCCTTGCGATGTTATTTTCGATCTGTGCATGTAAATTCTGGTGCTTTACAATAGCCTTTCATTAAACATACGCACTTATTGTCTCTATCAACGAGATGAGCTGATAAACATTGAGCGTTTATTCTTTTCTTTAATTTTTTGAGTGAAAATTTTTTACTACAGTGAGATAATAAAAAAACAGTAAGTGTATTATAAGTTCTAAAATTTATTACAAAAGTGTAATTGAGTTCTAAAATTTTCAAAAAGTGCAATTATGCGAAAATATAATCCGAGTCCTAAAACTTTCAAGAAGTACAATCCACTCTTAAAATTTGTTACAAAAATGCAATCAAGTTTTACAACTTTTAAAAAGTGCAATCAGGTTCTAAATTTTATCATAAAAGTGCAATTAAGTTTTAAAACCTTCAAAAATTGCAATCAAATCTTAAAACTTATCAAATTGATCCAACATTTTATTGTACTTTTTAAAAATTTTAAGACTCGATTGCATTTTTGTAATAAATTTTAGGACTTTCAATATACTTATCCCTAAAAAAATTAGAGAATTCGCTTCTTTAAAATGATAATTGACATGTCAGAAGTAGCTAGTTGATAACTTTCTCTTTCACACTGAAAAATCACCGCATTTCCGCATGAGCAGTTTGAAAACACATTGATGATTTGAAGGACACCAAACGAAAATTGGATTAGCCGGCACGGTGTGGAAACCAATACAATTACTCCGGAGCACACTTTCTTAATTGCATGTCAATAAATCATGTTGTATGTGCGGTGCAGTATACTTTGTTCATGTCGCAGTTTGTCTTGTCAAATATTGCCGAGTGCATGACAACTTTATTTTTTTTAAACAATTGAAATAAAATAATAGAGAAAAACATGGCGAGGTTTTTTTTTTATAAATAAAATAAAAGCTCGGAAGTGGGTGTAAAAAAGTGGGAGTAGGTGGACACTTAGTCAATCTACCAATATTTAACGCATTATTATCGTTCCCTTCGACCCCAACTGGGGGAGGCATTTATCCGGGAAAATCTACCGAAAAAATCTTAAATTTATTATACGGATATCAATTCAATCCTAAATCTTTTAATTATGTCAATTTAATTTTGAACATTTTGACAATTTGTCAATTTAGTCGTAAACTTTTTAATTGTACAAATTTAGTAATAAATATTTTAATAATTTACTAATTTAGTACTAAATCTTTTGACGGTTTATCATTCAATGGGTTTTTTTAACTGTTCACCGAAATTCTATGTTATGTTTTCTGACCATAAGTATCTAGACATTGATGAGATAACAAAAGGCAACGATAGTTAATAAAGTAACCAACTAAATACCGACATATAAGTCTCCACTTACATCAAAAGCATGATATCATCATGTACTGGAATTTTAATAACGGATATATCAATAAATATGAAACTCGTGTAGTACATTTCTTCGTAAGAGCCCGTGCAACACATGGGTTTCAAAACTAGTTTTAATAACGATCCGCTACATCCGGTCAATTAAAATAATCGCTCAAATCGGCGCATGCCTCGACACTGTAAGTATGGTTGCCATTTCCATAATGTCGTTCTCTTTTGCGCCTCTCACTCAAGCGGTTTCATAGTCTAATTACAATTAAAAATTTGCAGAAGATATAAAATTACTCACTAACGACGACGACGACAATTATCATTATCGAGTACTACATAATAATATATTACATTGCCGGTAACGTAACGAATTGCAAATTTTACAATTCCATATAATTCATAATTTACACATAATACGACAATCATTAAGTAATTAACGTCTTAAAGAGTGAAGACATTTATCCATATCCTTATTACTACAGTTTTCAAGTACAAATGGAATAGAGCAATGGTTATTCAAGCATCTAAATCAAATGGCTCGCGAAGTCCCAATCTAATGGAAAGTCAAAGAGAGAATTGGAGAATCGTGCTGCACAGGCTCAAAAACAAAAATTGTTAAAATCAAGGGTGAATAGCACAAAAAATCCTAAATTATGCCCACCGTGACACAAATACCTGAAACTTTTTTTTATATCATCAAAAATCTTAAACTTACCCATTGTAACAAAAATACCCTTAACTTTTTTTTGTGTCACGAAATAGAGGATATATATCCTCCATTTCAATTCCATTCATGATATATTTGTCACATTAATATAAGTTAGGGTTTTTTTACGACACTTTAGGGTACGTGTGTCATAATAGGTAAAATCAGGGTTTTTAGTGATATTAAAGAAAGTTTGAGATATTTATATCATAGTATGCATAATTTAAAGTTTTTTTTTATGGTATTAACCCTAGAATCAGCTGGTTTATTTTTCGATTCAATTCCAAACCCGGCATGGCAAGCTGCCTTTTCCATCGAAAGAATCCAACATCCATTCATGCACGCGGGCGTTCATTTGATTTGAGTGCGAGCATCCTCGGGCTAACAGAAGGGATGGAGAGATGAGCGGAATTGTTACTTAAAGTATATATATATGAAATATTATTTGTGACTTAGAAAAATCAACAAGAGGTCCCATGGTCTAGTGGTCAGGACATTGGACTCTGAATCCAGTAACCCGAGTTCAAATCTCGGTGGGACCTTGGCCTCCTCTCTGTTTTTTAACTCTCCTTCTTTTGCGCGTCTTTGTAAAGTTTAAAAGGCCTAAAACGACACTGAATTGACTTTGTTCGGGAATTTGCTCATTTGCAATCTCTCGATTTGCAAATTGCTTTTTTGTAGGCTTAATTGTATCATTGAAAGGACCCACTGTTGACCATCCTAAACAGTGCCGCATCTTGGTGCGTTTTATCGGATTTTCTATTAAAAATGCCGTAGCACGCGCATATTTCGAAGGTTTACAACGAACTATCGAGATCTATTCTTTTGTGATCCAACTATCACCGATATGTGAGGATTGGATCCTCAAAAATTCGTCAAAGATTCAGTATTGGCATTTCCAATGAGACTAAAATCAACTTTCCACCAAAAATAAAATAAAAAAAACAGCACAATCTATCATATTCAAGACATTTTTAGCACAATCTAATATCTTGAAAAAGTACAACCGCTTTTACATCAGTGACCCTCTTAACACCACATTTCAAATGTTTTTGGTGATACCGGGCCCCATGGCCAAGCTCTATTTGGAGCTTGCTCACCTGCACAAGCAAATGCGTGCTCGAGAGAGAAGGGAGAGCAATGATGGTTAGCATGATGACAGCGGCAACACATATGTTGGTAATGACTAGTGACGGAGATAGCGATTGGTTTTGTAATTGGCTAGAGGAGACTCGCGGGTTTGTGATATGGGTGATCGGGTCCCGGGTGGATCGATCTCTGGTCTAGAACCAAGAACCGATCTTATGGCTCTCCGTTCCAAAATTTTGGAACCAGGAACTAGACCGGGCGATTTTGGATTGGGCAAAATACAATTGTCCACAATTATATTTTTATTTTCTTATTTAAATGGTTTATTAATTTGATAAAGAAATTGAAAGGAAGATATTTCACTGCTTTTTGGAGTCTTCATGGGACTAAAGAGACATTTCCCCAGGCAAGTGTGCAAAAGAGGGAACTCACACTCATTGCTAGAAATATATTCGTGCGGGTGCTCCTTATCCTTTTAATATCAAAACACCCACACCTCTCTCTATACCGTCTCTCGTCTGCATCAAGCGCCCAACGGTACCTACATTGACGAGCCTCTTTCATCTCTCTTCCACCTTCAGTTTTTACATGTCGAGCTTTGCTTTCATCTAGTTTCGCTGCGATGGTGGCTGTTCGAGACCGTGTGGTGACCGCATGAGAGAGGGAGGTAAGAGCGGTCGAGCGCAAGAAAGGGGGGTGAGAGGCTAAGAGCGTCAAGTGCGAGAAAGGGAGATTAGAAGCCGAGGTCTAGAAGAGAGAGGGAAAAAGGCTCTAATCTTAATTTAGGGTTACCTTTGGCCGGTTTCGTCAATTCGGTTCGGTTCTGCACAAAGAATCGGGAACCGGTTATTCTTGATTTCACATTTTTGAAATCGGGCTTTTTCAAGAATTGGCTAGTTCGGTCCGGTTCCTAGGTTGGACCGGACCAATGCACACCCCTGATTTGCGAGTTAGTGGAGGACATGTTCTTTCTATATACAAGTCTTTTGTAAGCTTTGAGGTTTTGTTTGAGGACCTAAATTGTAAATTTTGGAAAGTGAGGATATGAATGCAAAAAGTGAGGGGGGGTTCTGAATATTTCCTTTCTTTCATGGTGTGTTTGGATTGAAAGGGTTGGAGAGAAGTGAACAAGAAATGATTTCCTTTGGATAGATTTTCTTTTCTTTTCAGTCCCTCATTTGGAGGAGTTTGGAAAAAAAAAACAGGAAAAGGCAAAAAGAAGGAATCCTTTTTATCTCACAATTCATTTCCCATTCAACAATGGGGAGGAAATGGAGGGAAATTAACTTTTGGTGTTCTTGTTTTTTTTTTTCCTGTTTTGCAATTTTGTCCCTCATTTTGTTTCTGTACACAAATAAGACAACAGATACTATACGCTATCGATCAAACCAATTTTACTTTTCATGTCATTTCTCTTCATTGCAGACCCTCGGAGAAATTTCCCTCCTTCTGTACTCACTTCCTTTCCTTTTTTTTTTTTTTTTCATTCCATTCCCTTCACTCGTCGCTTACATAACCAAACAAGGTGTCGGCAAAATCTCAACTTTGGGAATGGAAAGGTCGATTGTTCAAACTTCAGTTCTTGAGACGTGGGAAAAAGTCATTTACATCGGTTTCGTTTGTCTCACGAAAAATGAATGATATAAACATGTTTTCCTAAAAATAATTACTTATAATTTTTATAAAAATGAACGAACGATAAATATTTCATTATTCACGAAAATATTAAGATATAAATTATTATCGATGTCGAAATTTTTCTATTGACACATTATTTCAAGTAATACAAATTATCATTTTCAAGAAAAATAATTTTCAAATCAAAATTTTACCTTTTTTACAAAATAAACGGAGCCCGTTTCACAAATAATGTGCCATTTATGGAAAATGACAATATTTCCCGGTATTTAGCCGTAACTTGATCCGTTGTTCAGTACCGGAAAATTTGATTTAATTTTCATAAATAGGTATACACTAATTAGACCCTAGTAACTTAAGCATGGGCAGCTGGATAATCGGGGCATCTGCACTCGAGTCTCCGGTCCGGCCTCAGTGGACCCCGACCTAAAAGCCGGGAAAAAAAAAAGGTGAAGAAAAACATTTTTCGGGAAACAAACGCGATGCTCGGATCCTAAATCCGCGCATCTCCCCGTAACTCCCGCGAGCGAAAAAATAAAATCGTCGACGCGCGTTGTCTTAAAAGAGCTATACGATCGACGGTCGAAATTGACTCTCCCCCTTTTTTTGCAATTTTCTTTCAATCGGACGGCCATGGGAGCGTCGGGATCCCTCCCGGTCCCACCCCGCCCTCGGAAACAGCCTCGCCAAAATAAAAAACGCTCCCACGCGGCGCGCTTTTCCGCCCCTTTCATTCCACTCTTGCTCCGTTCCGGACGAAATCCCGCGAATTGCCGAAATCAACCTCGGCACGTCGGGGGAAGAGCCGGCGGCGGCGGCGGCGGCGCGGGGACGGCGACGCGAGGGGCGTTTCCGTGATTTCGCTGCCCGGATATTTTCCCCCCTCCCCGCGCGAGGGGTGGGGGCCAATAGAAAAACATCGCGAGGGGAAAAAGGAAAAGTGACGATGAATATTGATAATAATAATTAGGAAACTGAAAAATATCTTTGGCCCGCGCCCCCCCTACCCCCCCCTCGTGTCTATCCACCACCACCAGCACCGCGGCTGTCACGTGACCCCCCCTGCCCCCGCCCCACACCCCGCACGGCGGGGCCCGCCTCCCCTCCTGGTTCGATTTTAACCGCGGTTAGCGGAGGGGGGGGGGGGGGGGGCGGCGGGGGTCGCGCCGCCCGTGGACGCCGGGTCAGCTGGGTCCGTTGACTCGCGCCCCCGCTCGCTGGCTTCCGTTGTCCGGGTAAGCCTCGCCCCGAGGACACTCCCCGGTCGACTCAGTTGACCAAGAGCTCCTTCCGTGCGTGCATTTTGCCTTTTGTAAGGGGAGAGTTTTGGCGATGGGCTAACTACTCGTTTTTTTTTTTGTTTCTATTTTGAATTTGATGGAGGAGTACAGGGAAGGGATCTGAATTTTGTAACCGAGAGATTCCCAAGACCAATTCACGATCGCCACGTCAATCAATCATTCAAGAATGATGTAATTTGAAGATACCGCTTTTATATCTAGTTGAAAGTGTTAAAAAACGAGAACACATTTGTGATCGAAAGATATAGAGGTTCCCGCTAATTCAAAAGTCTTGCACGATATGCAATGCAATATTTCAATACCAATTGAAGGAAAAAAAAATGCGAATGCACCATTGTGTTCTTAATTGTAATTGTACGCAGGACAAAATCGATGGTTTCATCGTATAGATATTCAAGATAATTATTGAAAAATTAGCCTAAATTAGCTTTGAGTCTCCCTTGTTATATAATTTTAGTATATAGCATATTCATCTCGCGAAAGCTCTTCGGATTTCCACGAATTTTTTCATTTCTTTGTGCTTGAAACATTGTCTGTATCTTTTTCCCTCCACATGTACGCACGTGCTAATCTTACTAGCAATAGAAATTTGCCTTACTTACATGCCATCAACAACAATCTTCTCAGTAGTTGACTTAGTTTTTTCGATCAAGACCACCATAGGCAATCACCAAGTTATAATTCGATGAAATGTCAAGATGTTAAAATGAACAAATTCAATCTGATTACTCTTTAAATTTACCTATTAGCTGAAAAAAAGTAGGAAAAATTCAAAATAAGAGCTTGAAGTGCCTTCAATTTCTCAAATAAGGACATGAAATGCCTTCAATTTTTCAAATAAGGGCATGAAGTGGATATTATCTCAAATAAGGATTTGAAGTGAATCTTATTTCAAATAAAGATTTGAAGTGGCTACATTAATCTCAAAAAAGGGTCTGATCTCACCAAGGTCGATGGCATTTTCGTCTTTTTAATTTTTTTTTATTATTTCTTCTGTTTTTCCTTTTCTGTTTTTTTCCCTCCTGCTTGTTTTTTTTAAACAAAACTTTTAATTTTTCATTTTTAATCTAATTTATCTGTTCAACAAAAAAAATCTAATTTAAATAAAATTTACGTTAAAATTATTTTTTGGATGAAAATGTCCTTGACCGGCCAGAAAATTTGGCCGGGATCAGGCCTTTATTTGAAATTATTGTAGTTATTTTAGGTTCTTATTTGACACAATATCCACTTCACTTCAGATCCTTATTTGGAATTTTCCCAGAAAAGTATTCAACAAATATGTCGATAAATTTTAGTCACGGAGTACCTACAACAAATTAAAATTTTTTTTTGGGAGGCTTATTGTGGTAATTTGACTTTTGGCGTCAAAGCCACTCGTTCCGGCCGTTTCTCATTTCGAAACAGTCGCTATCGCAACCCTAATCTCACGCCAATACTTTCGTAACTAGTTCATTTTCCTACCGTCGATCACGAATCCTTCGATCAATCGACTCGCTCCACCCGTCGAGAAAGGTCGCGGTAGACTTTTACATCCGAGCGGCATCGAGGTACTTAAGCGGCGGGATAAATCGATTTATTTAAATTAAGAGATATTAGACCATTGGGAGGAAACTTAACTCATAAGGAGCTGTCTGAATGAATCTTTGGAGTAGGATTATTAGGTTTGACAGCCTCTCAAGTCCCAAGACCAAACAGCTCCCCCTCCTCTAAATTCTAATGCCTCTTTATGGCAAGCAAGACCCAAGCTCCAGCTCATCCATGCATCCACCACATCCAAACACAACCCCCCCTCCCCCTCCCCCACCTTACAAAATTTCCAAAGGCTAACCATGGTTAAGAACATTAACCACACCGTGCGCGATGCGCACCCCCCCACCCTCGCCCGCCTCCTCCTATAAATACCCCGCCTCCGCTTCTCCCTCGGAAGCGCGTTAACCCTAGAAATCGTCTCTTCCCTGTTTGAGTTTTACGAAGCTCTCGTCAATGGCTTCCGCAGAGGTTGAGTTCCGGTGCTTCGTCGGCGGCCTGGCCTGGGCCACCGACGACCAGTCCCTCGAGCGGGCCTTCAGCCAGTTCGGCGAGATCCTCGAATCGAAGGTCCGTTTGTCGCCCGCAGGGGGATCCAGATCTGACCGCGATCCGAGTCGACCACCGATCTCGTTCCGATCCGATCTGATCTGATCTGTTTGTGTTAACTTCGATCCTATGCTCTCTGTGTTACTGTTGCTCGAAAAAAAGAAAAATTTATGTTACCGTGACTCGAATCGGTACGTCCATCTTCTTCTTCACCAGAGACGGAAGATCGATCGATGCACGAGCTGTTTTTTCCCCCCGTCTCTGTGTTACTGTTGCGGATCTGATGTCGTTTCGCCGTTTTTTTTTCTGGCGCTTCTGTGTACAGGTCATCAACGATCGGGAGACGGGGAGGTCCCGCGGCTTCGGCTTCGTCACGTTCGGCAACGAGAAGGCGATGAGGGACGCGATCGACGGCATGAACGGGCAGAACCTCGACGGGAGGAACATCACCGTGAACGAGGCCCAGTCCCGCTCCGGCGGGGGAGGTGGCGGCGGCGGCGGGTTCAGCCGCGGGGGAGGCGGCGGGTACGGGGGCGGCCGACGGGAAGGAGGGGGCGGCGGGTACAACCGCGGGGGCGGCGGGTACGGCGGCGGCGGCGGGGGGTACGGAGGTGGCCGGGATCGCGGGTACGGCGACGGCGGCTACGGCGGCGGCGGATCTAGGTACTCCAGGGGCGGCGGCGCTTCCGAGGGTAACTGGAGGAACTGAGTCCTCGTCGTCGGTGCTGCTTTTGGGTTTCTTTCGAAGTTCGCGTGATGTGATGTGATGTGATGTTATGTGAAGGCCTAGCTGGGCCCTGGTGTCGTGGTCTCTGTTCTCTGGTGTTATGGTTTCGTGTTCGGGTTCTCTACGTTTTTGATCGATGGTCGCTCAGTTACATGTTCTTGAATCAAAGGAAAATGAAGTACAGATCTTCGTTCTCAGCACCGATCTCTCCCCTTCCTTCCCGTCTTCTCCTGTGATCTGCTCTCTTCTTCCGTCTCTGTTTTTTTGATGCTCGGATGCTGTGGGGGTCGCTTTTGATAGGCGTTGCGTCTCTCTGTGGAAACCTCGGTTGCTGAGAGACGTGTCAACGAAAGCGTACATGAAATTTTTCAATACCAACCCCTCACTTTTACGAGCTGCGGCCCGTTGATTCGATGGGTCGCAGGCTTCTTCCGGTTGGATGATTACATTGGCTCGGCAGAGCCTGCAATTGATTCTGTCCCGGCGTTGCTTCCTAATGGTGAACGCCCTCGTGTAAGCACAAGCATGAGGGGATGATTCATGTTTCCGAACCATATGGGTCGAACGAGTTCAAAAAATTCCAGTGTTAAACAGCGCCGGAGTTTCTTGATGGTAAATTCATAGCTAATTATTCTCGATGGTATCGCAAAACACTCGGGAGAGATTCTCGTCGATGAGGAAAGAAAAATTGGCTACGGATTTCACGGTCGTCTGTGAAATCCGAATCTTCGGTTTTCCTAACGCCAGCGATTTGACCCACTGTCGCGCAATGATAGCGTCGGTGTGATAATAATTGGAGGCGTGCGAGGGTGTGAGAGATTGACGACGCCTGGAAAGGGCATATGCTTCGAGCATATGCTCCGGAAATGGGATAAGCGACAGGGTTGAGGACCGGCTCCTCGGTCCACGGCAGTGACGTGTCGGACCGTCCGTCCGTCCGGCCGTGGGCTTATACGCTCCCATGTCTCTGTCGCCGCCCCTCTCTCTGTTCTTTACGCGTCGTCGTCCTCACCCTTTTCTCTGATTGAGAAAACGATCCGGAAGGGTTAATTGCTTCGAAGTTGTCCCCCGTTGATGCCATATTTCCCAGTAGGACCCAAGTCGAATCTTTTACAATCTAATCGAAATCTTTAAGTATCTGCTTGTCGGAATCTCATTTTATTGCGCACTTTTTCTCAAGAAGGTCGAGCGGTAATGCATTTATTTTTTCATGATCTGCCCGTATTCTCTTGGGCTGTCGGATGGCAAATGAAAGCCCATCGTCTTAGCATTTTTTTTTTCGCGGGGTGCGGCTTTTACTTTTTTTTTTTGCGGCCTCGTTTGTATAGAGGGTTTCGAGCCCCGGAGGATGATGTTGTCTCTGTAATCGCGACGATTGTCGTGCGGCGTTCGGCAAAGACGTCCGATGCGTTGCCCGTCATGTCATGCGGCGTTCAGCGGCATTGGCTTCGACGAGATTGGGTTCGGGGGTCCCTGGATTATACGAATTGAAGATGGCCGTGGTTGGTAGAGACCCGTCCTTTTAAAACTCATGCCATGGACTCTCAATATGTGACGAGGCCAATTCCTTGAAAGAAAGCCAAAGCTTTTGCACTAGTGATACGTGTAATAGAACCTTCCAAATGTACCAAAAATTCGACCAAAATAAAAATGTACCAAAAGGAAAGGCCCCAACCCTTTCACCCGTGGTACAAAATGACATATGTCACTGATTTCGTCTATCTTCACAAATAAATTGCCACGAGTCGCCCGACATGGCTCGCTGTGCTGTTGAATAATACATAACCGAATTAATCATGATAAAGAATTGACTCTTTTTTAGAACAAAGTGCGAGAAACTTAACAACAAAGTTAATATCATAATTTTGGGACGAATAATGTAAGTGAAAAAAAAATGCCGATTCATGTGTTGTTGATGCGGCGCTTGTACAGTGGGTCGCGTAGGATGGCGGGTGGCGATAATGGCCGTAATTTGTCACGGGCGTCGTTTTAGAATAGATCAAGCTTTTTTCTCTGCAAAGGTCTGTGCTATTGTTGTCCCGGGTGCAAAATGTCGGCCTTTCTTTGGACGTTTGAAAGGTTGTGTTTATTTCATGCCATCGGACCTGTTGGCCCTTCCGGATTTGGCCAACGTGTGCAAACTTGCTGAAAACCATTCCCCACCCTTTAACACATGCACTCATCATACCCGTCCCACCAAGTTTGTTTTAGGGTAAGCACAACAAACCTTCAGCTCTTAGAGGTTTGAGTTTGCTTGTCATCTATTCTACTTTCTTTTTTGTCATCTATTCTTCTTCACGTCATTTTTTTCAGAAAATCGTTTTGTATCTTGAGGTCCGTTTGTTCGAAGGAAAATTATTTTCGAGAAATTGTTTTCTAACTTACCGGTATTTGGATGACGAAAAACTGATATACTAAAATCGTTTTCCATAGATTGAAAGGGAAAACCTTCGTTCCCTTTTGGCAAGATGAAAATTACTTTCCCCAAATCACAAAACAAACGAAAACTAACAATTTTTTATGAAAAATATTTTCCTTCGTCAAGAAATTTTCGGCAAAACAAAGTCACCCTTACTTACGATGAAAATGCATGAGCTGAAAGATTACCTTACCCCTCACTTAGCAACTATGCCAAGAAGAAACTTCCTTCCCTGAAACACTCACAAAAATGATCCGCTTATCACCCACCCCCATCTGTATCCACTCCCTCGACACCACTATCGCTAGTGTCAACGCCTTCACCGTCTCTTCCCCCTCCTCTCTTGTGAGATTTTGTCGGATCACTGTCAACCGTTCTAAAAGCTTAAGCTATTAAACGAAAGCGTGATTTTAATATTTAATTATTCTAACACTCCCTCTCATACTTAATCTGGTCTTTTTGCCTAGTACAACTCTAGCTATAATACCATGTGAGACTTTGTGAGACCACCGTCAACTATTCTAAAAACTTAAGTTGTTAGATAAATGTGAGTTTTAATATTTAATTAGTATAACATCTCTATTTGTGTGTGCATGGATCAAGTCATCATTCTATCACCAACTCCCGATTGATCAATTGTAATACTCGCACGGCGCGAAAAATGTCTACATTGATGTTGTGCGACCTTGGTGTGGATTGTACTAGAGGTCGTGATTGTCAGTGAGAGGTAGGCAGGGGCTTCGGAGGACTCTGTAATGGTGGAAGAGCTATGGAGGTCAAGGGAGCTGAGCGAGGCTACCGGTGTTGTGCCATTACCGGAGTTAAGTCAGGTGATGGGGCCAGCAATGGCGCAAGACCATGAGTAAAGTAATGTGGTCAAGGGCTTTCGACATGATAAACTCAAACGCAAACTTGCAGATTATAGAAATAGAGCAGACAGAATGTCACTAGGGGTAAGACATAACGAAGATCATCGGAATCTTTTAAGATCACTTCATCCTAAACTTGTCAAACATCTTTAAGAGGAAGATGGTACCAAATCCATGTTCATGACCGTTTTAACTTTTACTTATGGTTTTTCCATCGTCTAATCATATATTAACAGTTAACACAATGTCGTACTTTCTATTTCGTATGACAATCCACGCAAAGTGTGGGTTACGTCCGGTTAAACCATAGCACCCCACCATTTTCATAAGCCTACTAATCTGAACTAACCAGACTTCAACTCACAGCATGATGGGAACAGCTAAGAACCAGTCGCATTTTAAGTGATGCTCACAAAATGTCGTTCTGAGAAAAAGCAAAGCGTCAACAAGGAAATCTATGTCAATAGTCAGGAGTGTGTTCTAGTCCGATACTACCATTTTAAGAGGCAGCGAACTTTCAACTTCCTGGGCAGCGGCATTCTTCTCCGCTACAACCTTTGACATTCCAAACATCTGTATGGGGAAAACATGGAAATAAGTTAGAGGAAGGGGGAGGAGACTACATGATGCATAAAGAGGGTTCATGGCGAAGCTAGAGGTGCAGTTGAGGAAGATGATACCTTCTGAATCGTCTTTGTGAAACAGCTCTTGTGCTCATCCACCGATGCATTGATGAATTCATCAATGTGATCCTTTATATCCTCCAAAAAGGTGGCGTCATCCTTCTTCTTCTTTCGACATGAAGTTAGAGGCAGTGCATCAGGAGCGGAAGCAGCGGCATCATTCTGATTTTCCATCTTACTCATTCCTGAGATAGAAAGTGGATTCATAAGATGGAACAGAAACTTCCTTTACTGGCTACCCAACGAAAGAGAAACGCGAGAGCCATTGTCCTGAACCGAACAATTACAGATTTTTAGTGTGCCACTGCCAGCATGATAACCACAATACAGAAAAAAGCATTCTTCAAATCGTAACAATTTGCTGCAACAAAAGAATAGATCATTTAACATGAATAAAATGCCTAGTGAAGCAAGTGCCCAACCACAAACATATAAAGCTACAAAGTTTAAAGAGCATAACTAAGTATACCAGAAAGCCAACATGACTCGACACAACAGAATTTGAGGTTCCAAGTCAAACACGCAAGAGATAAAGAACCCGAACAGATATAACCATCTTCAGTAACAGACGACAGACATCAATTTGCGACTACTTCAGCAATCCATCAAAAGGGTGGGTTAGCGAAAGAAAAAAGTTCTGAATGGCAAACAACTTATCAAGGAGGCGCCTTGACCATTGCATCTAAGGGATGGATAACACGAATCAAGATGCGTCGCAGGCTGTGGAGAATGGAGATGGCTGTTCTTGACCTCACGCACAGAGTAAATTGACTTTCTTGACTCTCTCTTTATTTCTTCCACAAGAGTAAAAACTTTCCCATCGCTCTAAACCAAACCTACCAGCGGAAAACGAATTTCAAACCCTTATGACATATGAAATCAAGGTCAAATCCTCGGATCTTGGGCGTCCCAAAAACGTGGGTCTCGTCCAAGGTTTCTCATTCTGCGAACCCACAAGAAAACAAGCAGTGAAATGAAACTTTCCCAATGATCGACATCAGCAATTCAATTACATCTCTCAACACCCAGAAAGCGATAAAGATAAGCCAGAGGCATCGATCACAGCCACGCCAATTCAGAAGAAGAATTGGCTAACATACAGCTTAAAGACGACAACAGAAATTCTCAGTTAGGAGGGCATGCTTTTCACCTGGAAAAGGAAAAACTGAAAGAGGCACCGAGCAGAGAGAGAGGAGCTCATTGAGCTCGGTGACTTTCGGAGCCAAGAAGCGAGGATGGTCGCGGTCGAATTTTATGACATCACCGTCGTCCATGACTCCTATTACTCGATTTTCAATTAAGGTTATTACCATTAAAAATATGTTAATACCGTGAAGAATTTTAAATTGGTACATATGTGATAGATTAATCAAAACTAATTTTTTGACCACTAAAAATTCTAAATTGGTACACTTGTGACAAATTTATTATCAATTAAATTGAATTAATACTATGAAAATCATAAACGGATAAGTCTATGACAAATAGAGAGGTAAAACCTTAAAGTAGTACACCCGTCAATTGTCACGTGTTATCCAACTTAGCAATTTGATAGTAAAATTTAACGGAAACTAACAGAGGATAATTTTGTCACAGGTGTATCAGTTTGCGATTTTTTATAATCAAAAAATTAATTTGGGCTAAATTTGTCATAGACATACCAGTTTGAGTTTTTTTGTGGTATTCAACCTTAAAAATATTGGTGATATAATAATGTTGAATTAATTTTCACTTCACCAAAAATTTATAATTGACTTTCCCTATCCAAATCTTAATCCAGCTACAGAAGGCGGATTTGCGTCAGGGTAATTAGTTTGGAATTTTTTTTGGATTGGGATACCGATTTGTTTCATGAGACATAAATCAATGGGAAAATTTTTAGTAAGGGCTTGAGGTGTCATCATTTTCTCAAATAAGGATATGAAGAAGCCATGTTAGTATCAAATAAGGGCATGTAGTGGCCGAATAGTTTCAAATAAGGGCTTGACCTCATCGGCAGGCTAAATATTCCAACTAGTTAAGGACATTTTTGTCCAAAGACAATTTTAATTTTAAATTATTTTTTATTTTTTCCTTTTTTCTTTATTTTTCCTCTTTTTGTTTTATTTCTTCTTTGCCACTGGTGATGCCTGAAGAGGGCTGGGTGAGGGTGACCCTCGCTAACCATAGGTGAGGCTAGTCTTGCCTCGGCAAGGCAACCCTCGCCTTGGGCAAGGACGGCCTCCAAAGCCACCTTCTACAAATAAACTTAGCGTTACATCATTTAGTTGTTAATCACATAACATTTTCATAGTAGCTCATGTTTGGAGCCTTAGGTCTTAAATTTTCGGCTTTTATGAATTCAAAATAAAAAATAGCGTTTCATATAGTTTGCATCATAAAATTAATCTATGTTTAATTCTCATATCATACATCATTCATGTCATATCGTTATCTTTAGGAATTAATTTAATGACATTGCATATAGTTAATTTATAGAATAATGACACAAACAGTCCCTAAATTTTGGCTAAATATGCAATTTGATTCATGAACTTTTAATTTGTTTAATTTACTCCTAAACTTTAGGTTAATGTTCAGTGTGGTCCCTGAACTTTTAATTTATTCAATGTCATCTTTGAACTTTTGGTACATGTTCAATTCAATCCCTGAACTATATGAAAATGTTCAATACAGTTCAGGACTGCATTGAATATTTTCATATAGTTCAGGGACTGAATTGAACATGTACCAAAAGTTCAGAAATAACATTGAACAAATTAAAAGTTCAGGGACCACATTGCACATTAGGTTAAAGTTCATGGATTACATTGAACAAATTAAAAGTTTAGAAATTAAATTGCACATTTGGCCAAAATTCATGGATTGTTTGTGTCATTTTCTCTTAATTCATTATAGCATTGCAAGCATAACATTTGGATTTTATGTTAGTTCATCAATACATATTAGATTAGTGCATATAATCATACCAGTAATTGAGTTATGTTCATATTGCATTTAGGGCTTCATTCTATAAACAAGAAAACACAAAAAGAATCAAATGACATTGTATCTTAGTTATCTCAAAATAGCTCAAGTCATAAATTAGTCATATTCATCCAATTTTCATTGATGAATCGCATTCATCATCGCATATTTGTTTCCTAAGTCTAAGCTTGCTGTTTCCTTGTCTTGATGAGTGACGAATAGGGACCCATTCCTATTTGGTCATGCATTCCAAGTTCTTTAATCTTTTTTAGTAATTTATTTACTGTTTTTATTATTAAATGTTTCATTATCGATTATGCACCCACATGGTCACCCCAAAATACATGCAAAAATATTTTCGAAATATGGAGAAAATGTACTGAAAGGACGTTAGATAAATCTAGCAAAATCAAGTATCTAAATCCATTAAATCTCTGGTTCGTAGAAGTAAATATGCTCCCACATTTTACTTAGTTGTCTAATTGACCCATAATCGATTAGTGGTGACTCCAAAATGTAAATTTAAATGCATGTCGGATTGAGTACTAAGTTGTGATTGGTAGGGCTTGGGAGAGTCCTTACCAAATGCGATCGGTTGCCTTGTGATAGGAACCTTTTTCTCGTTTAGTAGTCCATTAGCTTTCCCTTGGTAGTTCACCTTCGCGAAGGTTGTGACAGCTTAGGGACTCCACTAGGGGAGTTGAATTAAAATTTACAGTGGACTTAGGCCTAAATTTTTCTTTTTTTGAAAAATGTTTTTGCTCGGCAACATAGATATAAGGTATGCCACTAATGTTAGGTGTTAAATAATTTTGTAGATGATGAGTTATAAAGGGGAGGAGTGTTTGCTTACCCTTGTTTTGCAAGGAGGTTTTGTGATTGGTTGCTTTGGTTATCACTGACATGGTGTTTGCACTATATAAATTGTTATACTTGTTTTACGTGCTTTAGCACTACACTTTTGTATACATGTTCCGTGATCAAACCTGGATTACATGCTAGGAAAATAATTAGTATGATGTTAAGAGGATCCGGCCTCATCCGTAAGCACATAGACTAAGAGCTACCTATTCAACCCCACTTTTTGTAGGTGTCAAAAGCATTCTTCTTTATCTGCAGGCTCGTGAGATCAGAAGGATGACCTTTCGACTGAGTTGGTATCAAGAGGACTCGACTGAGTTGGTATCAAGAGAACCCGATTTAGCTACAAGCACACCTTGCTAGTCGTATACCTCTTGGTCTATAGTTTCAAGCCTTTTTAGTACATACCACTTTTAGGCATCAAACCTCACAAGTACATGCGCATGTCCTTGTGTTTTACTAGCTTCTGTTGTCACTATAACTGTTAGATACTCTTTGTCCATTTTATTTATTTACATCATGTTTGCCAATCATTTGGTCTTGATCAATTATATGCCCTCCATGATCGTGGGGAAAAGTGTTAAAAAAGTCATAAACCTATTGCATTAATGCCAATTTAGTCGTAAACCTTTTTTTAGTACCAATTTAGTCCAAAACCTTTTGTTTTTGTGCCAATTCAATCCTTCCAGCTAATTTTGCCTGGATATTGCTGACGTGGATGCCGGCTGGCCTACGTAGCACTGCCGGCGCGCCTACGTGGCACTGCCGGCGCTGACGTGGACACTTTTTTAAATAATATTTTAATATTTTCAATTTTTTAAATATTTTTTTTTTGAATTTTTTTTCTTTTTTTTCCCCTTTCTTCTACCTTTGGTTTGTGATTGGCCATCAGCCACAAGCAAAGGCCGGCCACTGGCCAGGTGGGTTGGCCTTGCCTAGGCGAGGTCGTCATCACTCGCCACAGGCAAGGCCAGGCGGCCCTCACCTAGGTAAGGACGAAGTAGTTGAGCATTGCTTGCACTAGGGTGATGCCCGATGAGGCTATCCTAGCCTGGGCGAGGGTCGCCCTTGCCAAATCTAGCCTGGGCAAGGTTGACCCTCCCCAGGCATTATCTAGGCGAGGGTGAGCCTCGATGAGGGCGCCCCTTGCTAAATCTGGTGAGGCCGGCCCTTGCCAGGACTCGCCCTTGTGCAGGCAAGGATCGGTTAGGCCTCACTTGTGGCGAGCGATGGCGATCTCGCTTAGGCGGGGTTAGCTCGCCTGGCCATGGCCAGTGGTCGGTGGTCGACCATTGCCTGTAGCACCGGCCACTAGCCAAAGGCAGAAGAAAAGAAAAGAAAAGAAAGAAACAAAAGAAAAAATATTAGAAAAAATAATTTAAAAATTGAAAAAAAATTAAAATATCATTAAAAATTATCTACGTCAGTGCCGACGGTACCACATAGGCCAATCAGTATCTATGTCAGCAATTTTCGGCCAAAATTAATCGGAATAACTGAATTGGCACAAAGACAAACTATTTAGAATTAAATTGGCACATATGCAATATGTTCATGACTTTTCTGACACTTTTTCTCATGATCGATTACAAACATTTTCAAATCAACGGGGCATATGTTTGATTGGCACATAATACCCCTTCAGTAGTACTTTCTCTTGCAATGAAATCCTAACACAAGACCTCATCCTCGTTTGATCCGAAGATAAGTTGGTTGCTTTGTTTTCATTCCTATTGACGGTCTCACTTAAGTCCTCGATTCCCTTTTCCTTTTATTATTGCACTTATTTTCGTCTTTATGTCCTAGGAAAATGACCCTCAAGGAAGAAATGAGAAAGAAGTCGGCACTCAAAGGAAAGAGTGACGTAATGGCACAGCTCCAACGTCGAGTAGATGAGTTGCACAATTGTGTAAACCCAGCTGTAGGTCTTTGGTATTGACCTTGAGCCGATATATCTTTTGGACCCCGGACGTTCTCCTCCACAAATAACCCAGCCGTAGTTGCTTTTGTTTTTTCTTAGGGGGTAGCTGTCTCGTCGAGGGAATTGTCTTGGCGACAACTACCTTCCGGCGTCCCTCTCCCCAATTCCTCCCAATTGTTGTGTCGTTGTGTTTCGTTGTCGTATTCGGCTGGTTGCAAGGGTGGAGCAAGTACGTAAATATTGTTGTTGTGATACTTATTGAGTTACAGGATAATTGCAAGGTGAAGTTCGAATTGTTTCGGGATGATCAAACACGGTTGCCATTGTCATTGTTTTCCATTGTGAAAGCACTCGACTAGATCTTTCTAACGAGAAAGAAAAATGAACAAAATTGCAAAACGGTCTTAGAGAGCAACGACATTCGGAAGTGGTGCGAGAGTGAAGACTGAAGAATGTGTCAATTTGTAGAGTTTGGAAATTGTCTTTTGGCCCCATTGGTCACGGACTGATTGGCGATCAGATCAAATGACTGTGGGGTCACTGAACCATGATACTTGTCCTTTTGGAGAAGATTATTTTCTACAATTACTCTTCGTGGAAATTGTAGGGACTTCACCGATGTGAATAGGGGCTGACATCTGCTTTCCGTTAAATTGGTCAGAATGGCTGAACAAGTAATGACCACGTCCATGGCGAAGAGGACGACGACACTGCGCACAATCAAGCTGTGAGAGAGAGAGAGAGAGAGAGAGAGAGAGAGAGAGAGAGAGAGAGAGAGAGAGAGAGAGAGAGAGAATGGTGAACACAGTCAAGCTCTACAAGCCCTTATTGCGAGCGATCATGAAGCTTGCCGGATCGAGACCCCAAATGATCGAGGTCGAGCCAGGGACCGTCATGAACATCTGGGCTCCGACTCGATCCAAGAAGAACGCCAACAGCGGCGAAAAACCCGCCGTCGTCTTCCTCCACGGCTTCGTTGGCGACGGCATCCTGACGTGGCAGTTCCAAGTCCTCGCCCTCGCGAGGGACTACGCAGTCTACGTGCCGGACCTCCTCTTCTTCGGCGGTTCCTCCACCCGCGACGGCCGCCGGACGGTGGGATTCCAGGCGGAGTGCCTGGCGAGGGGGCTGGCGAAGCTGGGGGTGCAGCGGTGCACGGTGGTCGGGTTCAGCTATGGTGCGATGGTGGCGTTCAGGTTGGCCGAGTCGCGGCCTGAGCTGGTCGAGTCGGTGGTGGCGACGTGCTCCGGCCCGGCGCTGACGGAGTCGTTGAGCCGGGAGTACTTGGAGAGGATGGGGTTTCCGACGTGGTCGGAGTTTCTGTTGCCTGATTCGGCGGATGCACTGAAGAAGTTGCTTGAAATTGGCAGCTTCCACTTCCCTAGACTCCCCAATTGCGTTTTCAAGCACGCTCTAGAGGTACGTACCAAACGAACTTTTCTATGATCATGCACGCTTTTTTGCTCTATCGAGAAAGGTTCTTAGTCCATAATCTGAATAAATGATCGATTCTCAGTATCGGGTTTTTAAAATTTTCAGCATCTGAATAGTTTTAAAATTTTTAAAATTCTCACCATCGACCGTTCGCCTCGGCATTGCCCGGTAAACCACCATTCGTGGCGTCGAATCTCTGGGTCTTGGCATCGTCGGCGAAGTCCTCACTCTGGCGACGGCGGCTAAGGATGGGGAGGGCGGCCACCAAGAGGACGAGGGCAGAGAGAGTGACGGCGATGGCAAAGAGGAGCAGATGGGTTCGGTTTTGTGGGGAACTGTAGAGAGAGAGAGAGAGAGAGAGAGAGAGAGAGAGAGTGGGTGAGGTCACTTCAGAGAGGAGGAGGTGAAGAGAGAGAGGGGGGATGAATAATGGAGGGGTAGCTGGATCCAGCTCTGCCTAACCCAAAAAAAAAGCAAAAAAGGAATAAAGAGGAAGAAACCAAAAATCGAGACGAACAAAATTGGAACCAAAATTTTGTATTCGATTTGAGCAAGATTCGGTTCGGTTTAGTTTAAGGATACACTCCTGTCGGTTCAGTTTGATTTGATTTTTAAAATGGAACTGAACCAAACCATTGACACCCCTAACTAGGTGTACTCTTAAGGCTCGTTTGGCAAATTGCCAAATAGTGATAATTTTTGTTTTTTTGTTTTCAAAATCAATTTTGAAACATAAATTCGTTTGGTAAATTTTTTGTTCTCGGACACAAATTTGCAAAAATTTATTTCCAGAATCAGTTTTGGAACAAAATTAAGAAGCAAAAAAAAAATTTCTTAATTCTATGAATAATTTTTCCATTTCGATTCTTCTTGGTTTGTTCTTTTTCTACTTTTTGGCCGGCTGCTGGCCACCAGCGATCAGCCACAGGCTAAGGCCCGCGAGGGCGTCGCGACCCTTGCCCAGCCATGGCGAGGCTGACCTCGCCATCGCGACCTAGGCGAGGGAGATGGGTCGCGGCGACAAGGGCCGGCAGCTCTGGCTATCAGCGTTGGCGACCTAGCCATGGGCCAAGAAGGTGAAGAAGAAGAAAAAAAAGAGAAAAAAAGGAAAAATAAAAAAGAATTATTAAAAAATTGGAAATATTATTAATAAAAATAATTTTTGGCTAGTTACCAAATATATTTCTGTTCATTTTCTATTTTAAGAATATAAATTTTGGTCAGTTATCAAAGGCTTTCAAATACTTAGAAGTTGTTTCCGGGTACGGAGTAAAAAAAATTATTTCTGAGTAAAATTAGTTTTCAGGCATAGAATGGTTGCTAAACGCACCCTTAACTACCAAATCAGAAAAAAAATTGATTTGCTAATGAGTCTTCAATTTATTATGTATCCAATCAGAACCTATCATTTTTACTTCTTTTGTCCTTTTTTAGCACGAATATCGTATTTTGATCGTTTGAGAATAATTAAACGTGTTTTTTTGTTCTTTGCAATGCTTTAATAACCGGAACGACATGATAAACCTATATTTCTCGAGATGAATTGGCTTGGTAAGGAAAGTTGCAGGCGTGCGTCTTTTGCTAATTTGGATAGATTTTGTATTTTTCTCCCTTTACTCTTTCACGAGCCATGGTACAAGGAATGGTGGTTGAGGATTTCAACACACACGGTGTTCGACAAAAAAAGTACTAGAGTTGGTGTTCGACCAAAAAAAAAAAAGTGCTAGAGTTGGTGGTGGATACTGAATAGTGGTTGAGAATATCAACCGATTACATAAATTTTTGCTGTTCTCATCATATCCATGGTGGTCTTGATTCCAGTATACTTTTCAAAGCAACCTTTGCACTTCTAGCCTTACATTGCTAATATGTCTAGATGTCACGACGAGTGAAGATATTAGATTGGGGATATGTGTGAGGCTTCACTTAATATAATTGAAAAAATATCGTAAGAAAGTGGATTTCAACATAGTATCTTCCACCCATCATCAACTTACCGTGGACAATGCGATGTAGTTTAGTTGATTTATGCTTTAAATTCTAATCACCAAGATATCTATCGTTGATCATTTAATCACATTCGCCTTTTGCTTTCCGTTTTTATAGCATAATTGTAGTGTTATCTCTTTCTTTTTCTTTCCCACCAAAAGCGTTTTCAACTATATTTGAGCTCTAGGTTTAAGATTGGTGAAATGTTTCATTGCTTGTAACTTGTGTAAAAGTATGTTTTAGATAGTTTAATGCATTTTAGTGTAAGTATATGATGTTTCTAATGTTGGTGCTAATGACCAATTGCTTGGTTATGCTTTTATTATTTTAAGCAAATTATTTTTTTTCCAAACTTTTTCAATAAGATGGTGCTTTTATTTCTTATTTTACATGGTCCGTTGCTTGATCCTACTTTTGTTTTCTAATATTAGCAATCCCATCTCTTTTAAATTTTTATTATCTTGATTAATTTTGTGCTTTTCTATTTTCATTTCCCTGTTTTATTATATTCTAATTTCTAATGATTATCTTATTTGCCTGATCCATGTGTTCGGGAAGAAACTTTCAACCAAAGAACGACATTATGTGTTTTAACATCATTTAGTGAATTTATTCTAATAAATGCGTACCCAGAAAGATTATGTTTTCGAGTGGGCCAGGTGGTGTCCGGGATGGTTTTCACGCACCTCGATTGGTCCACGCTCTCGGACGAAATCCTGCTATTAATCTTCTAATTTGTGTCCTAATGCAGTCGAGTCATTTAATCTGTAGTTTGTGCAGTTAACATGATTCCAATCGAGTCATTTCGTCATTAATCCCCCTTAATAATTTTGAATTATATTGTTGGCTTCATAAATTCTAATTTATGAGCATAACAAGAATTTTAAAATTCTGCAAATTCAGCTTTATATTGTTTGGCCAATCTAAAAATTAGTGTAATAAAGAAGAAAATCGATAAGAAATGAGAAACATTGAAAGGCGAGAGAAACTGTCTGGCGTCACTCTCTACGTCTACCCTAGAGAAAATATTCAATGGTTCGCAATCGCCACGTTACCAGCCTATATAGCGTGACTGAGCCTGCGTGGCTCACTAACCTACCCTAGCCTTAGTCATTGGCACCCCAACTTGTCCCAGCATCACCATTCACCATCACAGATGTTCCTTCTTTCCACGTATTCAAAATGAGTCAATCAATTATTATAAACATCATCATCATCATCATCGTCATTATTATTTCTTTTTGCCTAAGAGCTTATCAAAGTTATGAAGAAATACTCATTCTTATTCAAATGTTTGGTTGTTTTCTCTGTAATATTAAAATCTTTAAATATCCACGGCGACAACATTACAACTAAGTGTGTTCATGACAAAAGGATTTGATCTCACAAACCATTGAAATTACAGTATTTTATCTATTGAATTGAATATTTCAGAACGTCATATACGAAGTACACAAATTAGAGGATCAAAGATAGCATTAATTTAGAAACTTTGTATTTGAAAAATTCTTCGAAGGAATGTTTTTATATAGGCTGTCCAGTGCTGCTTTTGGACCGTAATCTGAAAAATGCTATACTTTTTTCCATTCACAGAGGATATGTACATTAAGGACTATATTTGGATTGGACTATGATCCTTTTTTTTTTTGAGGTGAATTTATATGTATTTTTCAAGACGCACCATTCCCATTTTGGAATGTTATGGTACGCATGCATGCTTTTCAAATATATTTTCGATTGACGATTTTCTTTTACAAATGAAGTTGATAGTACAAATTTTAAATTCTGTTAATCTCAAACGATGTATTCGGTGAGTTTTTCATATACATTGAAGTAAAATTTGAAAATCGTTCAATTTGACAAGCCTCGTGGGGATCTCACGAGGTATCAAATTTGATGATCCAAATACATTTCAGTATTTATAGGTCTTGGAGCATCTTTCTATTTCAACGCGAGGACTTGATTCTTTGCTTCAAAATGATAGTGACATTTAGTATTCGTAATGTCGGTAAAAAGAAGAATTTTCACGAGTCTTAACATGTTGATGGCATATTGGACTAAGTACTCTTCATAGGTGCACTTTGTATCGATCCATTATGTGAAAACAAGTTTTTTTCTGAAGTTTTCTTTTAGCAAAATGTTAAAGAATCCCACATCGTGTATCTATGAGGTTTATATGCTCTTTATATATATATATATATACAACGGTCTACTTCCACCTATTTATTTACGCTTTTGGGTTGACAATTTTAACAAAGTATCATAGCTAGGTTCTGTCTTTGTTTATTTTTGGTGCGCGGCCCCTCATTTGTTAAATTCCACGCGTCATCCGTAATCTTACTTGCAGGTAAGAGTTGGATCTGCTAATACAGAATGCTAAAATATTTCTTGGGATAGACTAACAATAAAGACGACAAGTAGTTACCAACTCTCTAATGTACATCCATCATGAACATACTAACATTACGAGATCTGTGAGTCAATAACTTGTGGTCTCTATCACTTGCCTCTATCTATTGAGCAGCCACACAGTTTGTTGTCGTCCTACCATCTTACCTTCTATTGTCTATGTTCCCTTCACTTGGGGAGATCGCCGAGAGGAAGCCAAGTCCGAGCTTGTTAACTTATTTTATTGGGCTCACATTTACTCAAAAACTTAAGAAAATGAGTAATGGGATCAATTAAGATATATTAATTATATATCTGAACTAAGATATATTAACTATTCTATACCACATCAATTCTCCAATATAAGACTTTTCTAACATAATTCACACATTCATCTCAATAATCTCCTTCTCACATTGAGCACAATGTTAAGTTTGCTTCCCATTTATTCAAGTATCCTTCTGTATCAAAATGTCTCAACTTGAATCCTCAACATCCAGTTTCATATTTTTCTCCGGACCGAACCATGGACTGCCTTCCTTTATTCAAGTATCATTTTGCATCAACATGTCTGAACGTGAATCTTTACCGCCCACTTTCATCTTTTTCTCCGGATCGAACCATAAAAGCTGCCATCGGGACTGTGTTGCTACACCACAACACTCATCTTCACTTCAAGTCTCTTTCACCAAACCGAAACATGAAGGCTGCTTGGAAGTTGCGTTGCTCCATTCTTTGAGATATTCACTAAGCAGCACTATTAACTATCGCCTCTAATAGCATTTGTTAGAAGTATGTAGTAGAAGTCTAATACATTCACGTAAGGAGACTAAGTCAAATCTTGTCAATATATTTAGTTGGATATACATTCACTTAAAAGTTTAAACTAATGAGTTCTAAGCCAATTATGATATATTAACTATCTTACATTACATTAATTCTTCGATGTGGGACTTTTCAAATACAACTTATATGTAGAGCTCCCTTAGAGGTCAAAGCAACCACATCGTTGGTTGTCATCACTGTGTGTGTGTGAGAGAGAGAGATTGGGGTTTTGCACATGGATGTGGTGGCAAAGAGATCTCAGTGGTCAGTCATTTTAAACGGGAAAGTTATCCAAAAAGCCTTCAATCTATTGCACTTTTTCCAATTTAATCATAAATATTTTAATTGTGACAATTGAGTTCTAAATAGTTTCACGTATTGCATATTGAGTCAATTCGGCCAATTTTGGCTGGAAATCGTTAATGTGGACGCTGGCCGTCCTATATGGCGTGGCTGGCCATGATGTGGAAATTTTTTTACAATATTTTAATATTATTTATTTATTTATTCTTTTCTTTCTCTTTTCTTTCTTCTTTTTTCTTATGGTGGTTGGGGCCAGCCACCAAATGAGGGTCGTCGGGGCCTTGCTAGCCATCGACAAAGGTCGTGTAGCCCTCGCCCACGGTTGGCAAAGCTGGTTTTTCCCAGACCATCGTGGCCGTGATATGAATGTTATCAACAAGGACAGGAGGGAGAGAGGGGGAGACTAGGGTCCTTTGGTTGGATAAATATTGGGTATACAGAATGTGTACTTATTTTTCTATGCATCCCACAATTTATCACCGTTGATGTAAGCTGTGAATTATTTACTAAGAATATAATTAATCATGACAACGAAGAAAGATGTGAAATATATAGAAATTTTTTTTAATAGTCCAGGGGCATGAGTAGAGACCCATGGAACAACCTACAAAACTTATGAATTTGTTAAGTACATGCCAATTGAGACCCTAAATTGTAACAATTTACGAATATTGATGGGATTTAAATGAGTGATCTCTAGTTCCCGAGCTGGACATTCCAACCAACTTTACTAATCTGGGGTCTTATAGAAATAAAGTTACACAGTGTGTAACTAAATTTTCATTGGTTTATGTGAGCTATGATCACACTATAAATCGAAGATCCAATGCAGAAAGTGAAAAGACATACAAGCAGTAAGCTTGAACGAGAAAATGGACTCAAGACAAACATTACCACGCAACTAAAGAGCATGCCCTAGCACACACAAAAAAGTACTGCCCCTTCGTACGAACATTATGTCTAATCCGAGATCGTACACTTGTGTGCTAATTTGGAAACTGCTGGCAACGACGGGAAAACATTCACGAATGTACTGTGAACGTATCTGCTCGTGTGGCCCCGATTGCATGATCAAATGCTAATTGTTCAAGTATGGTACGCCATCCCAATGCCATTAAGATGCCTAGACGGGATTGTCGTACTCCTACGAAAGCAGCTGCACAGCAATCGTCCGAGCCCTCCTCAGTGTCCAGATTTGTCGGCCCACTTCAACATAGCGTAATTACGTAAAGGGGAAATTTATAAAAAAAAGAAGTCATAAATTCATTATACATATATCAATTCAATTTTAGACTTTTTAATTTGGCCATTTTACTTATAAACATTTTGAAAATTTGTTTGTACAATCCTTTTGGCCAAAATTGGCCAAAAAGGCTGATGTGGACGTTGACCGTCCTACGTGACATGACTGACATTGACCATCCTACGTGACATGTCTGGTACTGATATAAATAGTTTTTATACTTTTTCATAATGTTTTTTTGAATTTTTTCCCTTTCTTTTCTTTTGTTTTTTTTTTCACTGTGGCCGGCGACTCTCATTGGCAATGTGTGAAGGTTTCGCGGCCCTCCCTTGCTGTGGCTGGTGAAGGACCGCATAGCGGCCCTCGCCTAGATTTGATGAGGGCCACGGTGCTCTTGTCCGGGATTGACGATGATTGAATTGATATCTATGTAATATATTTAGAACTTTTTGTTAATTTTTCCATGCAAAGTTGGAGTGGCGACATATGCTTTATCAAGGGGTTAGCCTGACATCCAGTACATGTTCGCTGGAGCTGCAGCGAAATCCGTCTGATGATAACGTTCAGCATCCTGAGATAGGAATATAAGAAAGTTAAAATGGTGACATCTGCTGGAGATGATGTGCACGCGAAGTGGGCCCAAAAGTGCTATTCTTCGTCGGTTGATAATTCTCCTTAAGAGGCTATTGAGAATAGGAGGAAGCTAAAAACTCTTCCAAAAACCAAAAAAGTGAAAAAAATAAAGTTAAAAATTTCACTTAACAACTACATTGGTAAAAATTAAACAAACGGGCCTTTGAAATTGTTGGATAAAGGTAAGGGAAGAAATTGATTAACCTTTCTATGCACAACAAAAGAATTACTCATGAATATAGATTGAGTTATCAGCGAATAATGGACGAATCTACGACTTTTCAATGGTCCGAATATAATAATAAGGAAAATATTCTTGTTTCACGACGTTAATGCCGATCGTCTTCTAGAAATAATAATGGAGACCTTTTTGTGTGTTATTCTGATAGAGAGGAAAATGTACGTTTTACTATACATTCTTTTCTGTATGTGCATTATCTTCTCTCTCATCAGGAAGTTATTTTAATTTCCCTTAAAAGATGATCACTCACACCTTTTTAAAGGGTGCCTCTCAAACACACCCCATCATGAGCGAACCAGCGCCATATAACTTCTCCCACTCGAACATAATGAGCTTGATAATAGTCTATCAATAATGTAAGTTTTTAGAACAGTTGGCGGTAGTCCTATAAAATCTAACATAAACATTTCCTCCATGATGAATGATCATCATACAAGATCTTTGTGCGCTGATGATGATGGTGCGAGAGCGTGAGAGATCTATCAAATCAAGTATGATAAAGTGGAGGCGCCCGCGTTGGTGCCGTGATTGGAGGTGGTGGTCTCCGTCGATGATGGTGGCATCGATGGTGGGCTAGGGCGTTTAGAAGCAGGAGAGAGAGAGAGAGAGAGAGAGAGAGAGAGAGAGAGAGAGAGAGAGAGAGAGAGAGAGAGAGAGAGAGAGAGAGAGAGAGAGAGAGAGAGAGAGAGAGAGTTATTTTTCTAGTGGTATCCATGAATGTGTTAAAATCATCATGGACTCTCCTCGAAACGACAAGTGGTTTACCCCAAATTTTTGCCTTTCTTGTCATTGGGTGGTAGGTCTTGTTTGGCTGCAGAAAAGAGAAAGCCGAATTGCTGGAGGCTTTGGTCATTCCAGACAAGGATTTCGCTTTCCCACGCTACTCTCAGGTTTGACGAAAGCTTCTTCTTTAGTTGATTGCTTTTTAAACCTTACACAGAATCTTCGTCACCAAAAAAAAGAAAAATAGTTTTTACATAAGTATATAAAAAATTGATTATAATTAAAAGAAAAAAGGTTGCGAAAAATAAATGAGCGAATTTGCCCATGAGAAAATTTTATGGAAAATTCTGTTTGTACTCATTTTATGGAGGAAGTGATGAACCAAACAATCACTTACTCCAGAAAATTTTCCTTGTTGGCTGCAATATGAGATGAGATCCATTATTTCTGTCATTCTTTGTTGATTTCTCTAGGTAGAATACTTTGATTGTGTAAATCTGCAAGTCACTCTAGTATTCTTTTCGTTTGGTAATGCAAGCCACGGGCATGTAACCTACTCAAGTATACAATAAGAACATTAGAGCAAAAACCAAACGGTCTTATCTACCTTTTATTTGAGGACTATAACCATCTAATCTCCTCGATTGATAATGTATAAAGGTGCTCATGTAAAACTTTTTTTACACTAACGGTGTATGCTATAATTATTTTACCAAAAGCTAGTCCTTTGAAGATTTATCCTTGCAACCTATAGAATTACTTGTCGTGGTTCTCACCAAATCCATAGGTAGATAATACATAGTAAGTTCATAACATGTCTATGCACGATGTGCATAATTGACTTGATCTCAACCCTTCGATCTTGTCGGACCATATGAGGCTTACGCATCTAATGACTAAGATTCTATCTACTTAGTCTAGGCTATAATCTCACATGGAATAATATGTGCAAACATTTAAATACATATGAATCATTGAAGTTGATAGTTTTCGTGTTAAATTAGTGTACCCTACCGGAAATGCTAGGTATATTGAGATTGACATATAACGTTGCTATACTTCTTATCCTATGTTTGAACACTATCTAGTTGTTTAATGCTCCTTTAAATTCTATCACATCACTTATTATACCTAGTACTCTCTTTTTACTTGATGCATAAACTTACATCTTCTATAGTAGGAGCTTGTACAGAGTTTGGGGCCCACTGAAGGGCATAAATGAAAAAAAAATATTGTAAGGGTTAGAAGTGCATGTGAATCCACTCAATTCTATCACTAGCCATTAAATCATGTGGGATCCAAGTGGAATCAATATTTATTGCATGTTAATCCACTCAATTCAATTACTATCCATTAGATCATGTGGGATCCATATGGAATCAATATTTATGATACACTTTGGTTGTAGTAGCGTAGTTATATTACATGTTGATTGTCTATTACAGTTTTTGCTTGGCTGTAATAGCTATTCCCTGAATATCCATGTCCCTTTTCTCTCAATCACTTTATCTATGTTAGGTTATCATTCATAATTAAATTCATCTAAATTATAACTAAATTTGTTATATTATCTATATTAACATTAATCATAACTATTTTGACATAATCATATGTTATATTGTTAATAAATAAAATATTAATAGTTTGTAAATAGTATAATAATGATGTGATCTATAACACAAATATTAATTATATTAAAGTTATTTATAATACGATAAGTAGCCTTATATTAGTTGCTTGCTAGTTAATTATTATTCATAATAACAATGAATATTCTTACTAATTATTTTAATCAATGCTTAACATTTTATATAATTATTTTCGTACTATCAACTATGTAATGAATAATATATTTTTAATAGAATCACATATCATAATATTAAATTGAAATGATAATCATACTTAAGTTTTAAATAATTGATAAAAACTTATATTCTGAATTGTGACACCTTGATAATTTGGAGAATTAGACTCATGATTGGCCATTAAAGCGATAATTACTAACCCATACATCTATTTTAATAAAATCTTGTATTCACATATCATGTCCTTAACTTTTAATTACAATCATAAGATTATTGTAATAATAATAATATTTGATGTGATAAATGATATGTCTAATAATATATGTGGAGTATTAAACTAATGACTAGTTATGATTGACTATTAAAGTGACAATTAGTATATTCCCTCTGATTTTAATTTAAGAAATATTTTGGGAATTGTGATGCTATTATCCCCTTTTTATATATGTGATTCATGTAACCAAATAGTGTAATAGGTATTACATTGCTTAAATCAAACAATGTAATATTTAATGTAATAGCCATTATGTTACAACCTTATTCTATTACTACAAACAAACGGGCTGATAATATAATTGAGATGAAACAGACTCACAATATTCGAGTGTATGCAAAACTTTTTCCAAACTGCCCTCCTTCTAGCATTTTGGTAGAATGTTGTGGAAACAGGCTGATGATTAATGGGGTCCTTTTGCAGAGGGTGCATCTTGTCTGGGGCGAGAATGACAGTATCTTCCCTGCGGAAGTAGCCCATTCACTGAAAGAGTATGTTTATATATTTTCATTAAATAGTTCGTCAACCATTTCTATTTATTTATTTAATCATACTTAAGTTTTAAAGCCAAAACCATCTTGGTATATCAGCACGTCTTTGCTAATTATTATTATTTTTGCTTGATTATCTTCCATCTTGAAAAATAGAGCCATGTTTTGACCACAACTTTAACCGCAGCTTTTTTTGTCCAATTTTAGTTTGCATTAAGAGAAAAAGATTGTTACTGCTCGTCACATTGCAATATTTTTGTATCCTAGTTTTAAGAAATGAATCTTGATACATACCATCAATTTACAACGATGACTGTAATTTTTCTTTTGGACCTAATAAAACAATTATATGTTCTAGGCAAAATTGCGAGAAGCTAATTGGGAAGTATTGAGAAACTTGTAATGATTTATTTATCTTAATATAGGTACTCGGTTTGCGAATATTTTCCTATTAAATAGGTCTTGCTCTCTATTTTTTTTTCCAACCCGATATTTATTTTTGAAAATAGGCACACTTAAAAGATGTTTGCTCCACTGGGTATCCGATCAATTATTTTCAGCAGAAATTTGACTCATTCGGTTATGTTTTTTTTTTCGGACAGAAATTTGGGAAATAATGCAACACTAGTAAGCATTGAGAAAGCAGGCCATCTTGTTGCATTGGAGCGACCCTTCGTCTACAATAAATGTCTGAAGAGAATTCTGGTCTCTATCTACAAAGCTGGTCACACAAAATAGTTAGGTCACAGAATAGTTTTTGATGACTTATAGAATAATTAGTACAATAATTTGTTAAAAAGATTAGAAATATCGTTTGAGTTATTGGAGATTATCCTATTAGAGACGAAATCTCGTTTGAGTTATTGGAAATCATCCTATTGGAGATTTTCGGACAAGTGTTCGATGTTGAAATCCTGTTATGAATTTGCTTGACTACATAAAAGGAATAGAGAGAGCAAATGGCATGGATAAGGACTTCAGATTATCTTATTGTAGATGCCGACGTGATACAAATCCATCACAGGTTTATGTTTGCTTGTATTTTTAATTGAAGTTGAAATTTTTTAATAGTATTCTGATATTTCTTCTATTAAACGTGAAATTTTGTTCGGCTACTAAAATATTTTTCCTAAAATTTTGAGAAAATTATATTCTGGATTCACTAGGAATACAGTCTTGAAATTTCTTTGATGTTATACTGTGACATTCCGGATTTTGGCCCATTTTTGGGGTCTATAAAATGAGTAATTCGTCAGTGCGCTTATAATGGAATTTTACTCGGGAACTGATCACTCTCGGGTTCTTGCTTTTAAAAATAGAAATTTCGCTAGAATCGCACTCGATCGAATTTGACCGTTATATATACCCTGAACTTGGCAGTCGATTTCCGGGAGTTTCGGGACGAAATAAATTGGACGGTGTCGATATTATTGTGGCCAGCATCGAGATTATCAGGAATAGTGGAAAAGTGTATTTTTGAACCGGGTGCGAATTTGGACTGGTAGACCTCCCTTGTAATGCGGTTTGGGTTATTTTATTTTGGCCGTGTGCCCTAGAATATTATTTGGGATTTTTAGAGGGTCGTTAGGCCTTTTTCCAAATCTAAATCGGGACCGTTAGGTCGATTCTTAGTTTGAACTGTGTCCTTTGGTTCGCGCTTAAAAATTCAAATCAGTCCTTTTTTTCCCTCATTTTTCTCTCTCCTCTCTCCTCTCTCCTCTGCCGCGTTGCGTCCCATCCCCCCCGTGCGTTCTCTCTCTCTCTCTCCCTCCCTCTCTCTCTTCCTTTTTCCTTTTCTCTCTCTCTCTCTCTTTCCCCGGTCTGCCGCGCACGTCTCGCCCCCTCCCCATGCACGTCCCCTCCCCCCCTTCATGCTGCCCCGCTGACATCTCTCTCTCTCTCTCTCTCTCTCTCTCTCTTCTCCTTCTCTCTCCTTCCCTTCTTCTTCTCCTTCTTCGTTCTTTTTCTCTGGTATTGGTCGCCACCGCTACTCCGGGTTCTGCTCCGCCCTGGCCCAGCTCGTCGACGCTGCCCGAGCCGCCGCGTCGCCGTGCTGCCACGCCGCCGTCGCCAGCAGCCCCGCCGCCTTTGCCCCGTCGCCGCCGGCCCCCACCCCCGACTGCTCTCTCTCCCTCGCTGTCCTCCGCGTGCGAGCAGCGAGCTTGTCGCCGCTGCCGCTGCGCCCGGCGCCGCCCAGTCGCGCCTAGCAGCTCCGCTGTCGTCCTAGTCACCGCCGTCTGCCGCGCCGCCGCCCTCTGTAGCCGCGCCACCTCCCCCTTGCCTCTCTCTTCCCCGGCCTCCCCCCTGCCTTGTCTCGTCCGAGCCCGAGTCGGCGAGCTCGTCGCCCGCCGGTCGGCTCGTTCGGCCGCGCGCCGCCACGCCGTGCCGCCCCGCCGGCCAGCTCGCCGCCCCTCCGCCCGTCCGGCCGCCGCCCCTCAGCCCTCCCTCTCCCTTCCTCTCTCCCCCTCACCCCCCTCTCGGCCAAGCTCTTTCCACCCCTGTTCAGCCGTCTGCCGGTCGCCGCCGCCGCCGCCGCAGCTCGCTGCCGGTCGCCGTCGCCGCCGCCGGTTGCCGCCGCCGCCGCCGTTGGTCGCCGCCGCCGACGTCGGTCGCCGCCGCCGCCGCCAGTCGCCGCCGCCGCCGCCGTCGGTCGCTGCCGCCGCCGCCGGTCGCCGCCGCCGCCGGTCGTCGCCGCCACCGCCGTCGCCGGTCGTCGCCGCCACCGCCGTCGCCGCCGGTTAGCCCCACCGGCCAGCCCAGCCCGGCCGGCCAGCCAGCCGGCCAGCAGCTCGGGCCACTTGCCCAGCCGTGCCCGGGCTTGCCTAGGCCGTGGCCGGTCCGTGGCCCGCGCGCACAAGCCGCGCGCCCGTCGCCCGTGGTCGTGCCCGTCGCCCGTGCCCGTGGCCGCGCTCGTCGCCGCGCCCGTTGCCCAAGCGCGTGGCCCATCCGCGCGCCCGAGCGCCCCGGGCACGCCGCGCCCGCGCACTAGGCACGCTGATCGGCCATTGTGCCCACTTTGGCCGGTCAGCGCGCCCGTGTGGCCCGCGCACGCGCCCAGTCAGAACTTCACACCCGGGCAATTTTGAGCCCGAGCCGACTTTTCCCGGGCCAAACTTTGGTAAGCGACTCCCTAGACCCTACTTAGTATTTTGGGTATTTCATTGATCAGTTTCGGGCTAGAACGGCTAGGGCGTGTATTTAATTTAATTATTTTAGGATTAAATTAGATTATGTGGTCTTCTGATTGGGTTAAATTAGACTGATTAAAGTGAAGTGCTTGAGTGAATAATTGTGCGTGACCGACTTGAATGTCGGGTCTGTGAATTGGAGTGGCGAAGTGTGATTTGGGCTGAGTGGTGAATGTGAGTTGTTTGGCGTGGATTTGGTTGAAATATGTGGCGTGTGCCTGCCTGTGAGAGAGTAAGCCCGGATCGATCGGAAGGCTACGGACTTGGGACGTGTTGACGGCGGTCCGTGTGAAGGCATGAATGGCCGGTGTGCCAAATGGACACGGGCTTGAGACATGTTGACGGTGGCCCGTTAAAGGTGTGATTGGACCAGGATGTGTTTACGTCGGTCATTGGGATTGTTTGAACATTGTGGCTTGGGACGTGTTGACGGCGGCCACTGGAAATGAATTGAATGATATGGCTTGGGACGTGTTGACGGCGGCCATGGGAAATTGATTGAAATGTGAGGCTTGTGAGCCTGTGAGATTGGTTTTGAGGCGCAGTGGCGCGAGTTGTAAGAAAAATGTTCAGACATGCATGTGATTTGAGTGTGATTGAAATGACTGGTTGGGTGTGACTGAATTGGTTGGCTGAGCGTGCAATTGCATTGGCTGATTGAGCGTGTGGATGTTGATCGAACTGATTGATGGTGCGTGTGGATGATTGGTTGGATGGGTTGGGTGCTTGTTTGGATTGACTGATTTTGAGTGGAAGTGTGTGTGCTGGTGATTGTGATGTGGCGGTGATTTGTACTTGCATTATCATGTTTGGACTAATATGCAGGGTTGGCACGTGGTTCGAGGCGAGGTAAGCCTTTCATGTGCAATTGACTGTTTCGACTGGTAGTTTGCATGTTAGACTGGTCTAGGTACGCATGAGCCTAGGTTAGGTTTAGGTTGTTGCTTATTGAGACTCTGTCTCACGGTTATTACATAACCACTTTCAGATCCGCGACCGTGATGGATTCGGAGAGACCGCCGGAGTACTATAGGGATTGAAGGATAGATCAATTACCCTATATTTTGAGTACCTTTTTGTAGAGAAGATAGGCTTGTTAACCACCGCCCCCTTTTGAAAATTATAGTTGATTTTGGAAGCCGAGTTGCCAGTTTGTGATATTGGAGGCTTTATAATGTTGGGTGTTTATTAAATTTCGATGTCTATTCCTTGGTCATGTATTTCATTGTCTGGGTTGAGTTATTTGTTTCCGCGCGTATCAATCTCTGATGTTTGGGTTGGGTCGGCGACGTATCTGGGACGTCGCATTTAATGATCGACCATCGAGGGATGTCGCGAGCTCGGCGGGGTCCAGGGCGTGACATATACAATTTCGGTTGACTGCTCCGTCCATACGCAAAGTTCCAACCGCACCAACCCTAGCAGGCGGACATGGTATCATAAGTTAATTAAATTTTCGTGTTTACACTAATTTTTTACTTTGCGATATCTTGTCGGCACCATTCTTGATATTAAAATGCTCATGCAAGCTGTTAACACCTCAGTATATCCCTGAGATTCGAAAACTCGAACGTTTGTTCAAGAATTTGACCAAAAGTTTGATAAGGTGAAAACTTGGGGAAAAAGATACTAACAGTATCATAATTTTTGTACGACACTTCTTTTAACATCACAACTTTTTAATCGATCAGTTAAGTGTCATTAACTTTTACAAAACGGTCATATGAGCGATGTTGGCGATTTCCCTTGCCGAAAAATGTGACGTGGCATTAACTTTCATATAAGATTGTCCGACATGATTTGCTGGGAAATGATGTCATCACAATCATGTAAAACTTGTAAGCCACGAAAATGACACCCCAAGATTCATAATAAAAAAATAGAATACGTTAATCGAGAAAAGGGATTTGCGCACCTAATTTGGACTCCATTGTTCTTGTTGTGGAATAGTGATGATTTTAGGCTCAAGTTGTGACATTCCGAATTTCGGCCAATTTTTGGGATTTATAAAATGCGTAATTTGTCAGTGTGCTTATAGTAAAATCTCACCCGGGAACTGATCACTCTTGGTTATTATTTTTAAATTAGAGATTTCGCTAGAATCGCACTCGATCGAATTTTGTCGTTATTTAGAACCCAAACTTTGGTGTCGAATTTTTCGGAGTTTAGGGACGAATTTAATTGAACGGTATCGATATTGTTGTGGCCAGCGTCAAGATTACCAAGAATAGTGAGAAAGTGAAATTTTAGACCGGGTGCGGATTTGGACTAGTAGACTTCCCCTTTAGTGTGTTTTGAGTGATTTTATTTTGGCCCTTTTGTCCTATATTATTATTTGGGATTTTTCATGGACGGTTAGATCTTTTTCCGAATTTGAATCGTGACCGTTAAATCGATTCTTAGTTTGAACCGTGTCCGTTGGATTACGCTAGTAAAACAAAAATCACCTTTTTCCTTTTTCTCTCTCTCTCCTCTCTCCTCTGCGCCGCGTACGTTCCCTCTCTCTCCTCTTTGCGCCTATCTCTTCCTTTCCTCTCTCTCTCTCTTTCTCTCTCTTTCTTTCTCTCTCTGTTTTCCCCAAGCCACGCACGTTTCTCCCCCTCCGGTCACGTCCCCTCCTGCATGTCAGACCCCATGCAACCACTCCCTCTCTCTCCTTCTTTTCCTTCTTTCTTTCCTTTTTCTCTCTCTTCTCTTCCTTCTTCCTCCCCCAGCCCCGACTGGTTCTGCTTCGTTTCTGCCCTGCTCACCGTCTGCCATTCAACCGCCCTTCCGCCTCCGCCCGACGTCACCCTACTAGCTGCCGACGCCACAATCCTCCTCACGCCGTTGTCGCGCCGCCGCATCACGCGGGAACTCCGCTTGGCGCTGCCTTCCTCCTCTCTTGAGTGCACGAGCTCGGCTCGTCGTCGCTCGCTGCCGCGTCCGGCAAGTCCTGGCTGTCTTGCCCCGCTCCGTCGCCCAGCTCGCCGCTACTGTCGTGGGTTGCCATCGCCCCAGCCTAGCTGAGCCGTCATTGCCATCACCCCAGCCAGCCAGCTAGCGACCGCGCCCGTAGCTCGCCAATGCTGCTCAACCACTCGCCGGCCCGCCCCACGTCGCTAGTTGCCGCCATGCCACCCGTCGCTAGTCGCCGCCGTGCCACCCATCACCGCCGTTTCTCTCCCCCAAGCAGCCGGCAACCCCCCTTCCTCCCCCTCACTCTCTCCCTCTCTTCCTCTCTTGTTTTGGCCGTGGGGAGCACTTCGCTGGAGGAGCCGCCGCCGCCGCCGCCGGTGCGCCGCCAAGAACCACCGTCCCACGCCTCACCACTCTCACTAGTTCGTCTTCTTCCTCCTCCCTTCTCCCCCAGCCGCGTGAGGATCGGCCTCCCCCGCCTAGGCCGCCGTCGCACGCACGCCGGGAGGGTCGCCATCACCGCCGTTGTCCCGCCGCTGCCCAGCCTTCCCCGTCGTGTGTTCAGCGTCATTTCCAGCTTAGGACACCAAGTAAGTTTGACCCTAAACCCTAATTAGGATAATTTGCATTTCTAGGCAGGTTTTAGGGGTTAATTAGGGTAATTTGGGGGTTAAATTGTAGAGGTGATTAGGGGCTGTTATTGTGATTGATTCGGTGGATTAGTATGATGAATTAATGGAGGTTTAGTGGCCCAGAGGTGGTGTTCATGGGCTGGACAGATTTGGATCGGAACGGCCCAAGTTCGGGAAAGTTCAGGTTTGAAATGTGGATTATAGTGCACGCCTTATTTAATCTCATGGTGGCTGATTAGAATGATATTTGGGGAGCATAATGGAGCATTTTGGCGATAATTATTAGCCTAGAAATTGCGGTATGGTGGCCGCCCACGACGGGATTTAATTTGGGCGTGGCGCGATCAATTTGAGGTTTAACCGTGCAATTACCGGGAATGATCGCGTGGTGCAATTGAAGGTCTAATTGAGCCTTATTTGTGATTAATTTGATGATGCCATGTCGCATGTCTAGCGGGACTAGGAATGGATTAGCTTGGTGGGCCTCGAATGTGCGAATTCTTATTGAACTAGTTGTGTGATTATGCTTGTGAATTGTGCATCGTGCACGAGTGCTTGAATTGATTCCATGGTTGTTCTAATATGTGGATGGGTATAATGAATTGTGGTCTGAGCATATTGCGTGACGAATTGAATAAGTGGTGTAGCGATATTAAATGCTCATTGTGAAATGTGTGAATGCGCAAGTGTGATCGTTGTAGTCATAGGTGTGCATCACGAGCATTGGCACGGCATGTGCATTTACAAGTGTGCCCGAGTGACATGTGCATTATGATCACCTAAAATGCCCTGATGCGTATTACGCAGGGTTCAGATGAAAATTGATGGCTGTGAATGTGTGATCACAATAAACCTTGATGCGTTTTATGCGGGGTAGTGCACTCGTCCTGAGGTGTGTTACGTAAGACGATGCCTGGTTTACCGGAAGATGACCAACCTGAGGCGTTTTACTCGGGTAATGTGTCATGATCCTGATGCGTATTACGCGAGCCAGAGATCGATCTCAAAGTGGTGGACCTGATGCGTTTAACGCGGGTCGGAGGAGAAATTGGTAAATGGCAGAGTGTTAGCATGCAAGTGTGTGTCAATGCATTCGTGAGACATGAACATGTGTGCGGACATGAGCATATGCATTACATACGTCAGAACCGAGTGACATGTGTGTACGTGCCTCGATCTAATTCTACGATATTGTTGTGAATATATGTTTATAGAATGCCTAACCTGCAGGGTCAAGTAAGATTAGATTTAGGCCCGAGGGCCTAAGTCAGTTATGTTTTGAATCATGTGTTGATTAGTACTCGTTAGGAGGTGCACGCTAACCTAGTTTAGGTTTACGGAATTACTCACTGAGATTATTCTCATCGTTGTTTAAAACCACATTTTCAGACCCCCAGCCTTGAGATGCCTACAGTACCGGTGCGTTTTGGGATTTCGCATCATGTAGAGCGGACGCAGACGATACACCTCGTAGGGAACGGGGAGTGCTATATTAGATATTATACTCAAGTTTGGGTAGACGTGGGGGAGTCACATTATCAGACCCACGAGTACGTGGCGTGGTGTTTCAGGGACGATCTCAAAGAGTATGGTCCTCTCTGGACTTTTGATGTCCCGTTTACCGGGTTGGGCACTCGGTACCCTCGATGCCCTAATAGCGAGGTGACTGACCCTGGCTCTTCAGCCAAGGAGAGTGCGAGCTCCGACGGTGTATTGGTAAAGTACGAGATGGATGAGATCGACCCGGTGGACATGGAGCTGGATGATGATGAGTCGGAACCGATCGAGGAGGACCTCGTACCGGAGGCCGAGCCTGAGGATATGGTCCCGGAGAAGGAGGCCATGGAGGCCGAGCCTAAGACGGACTCATCAGGGTCCAAGGAGGAGATGCCTGACAGCTCTTCATCCTCGAAATCTTCTGATTTCGACCTAGATTGGGCACCATAGGAGCTAGCATTTGTCTTAGTTTGGTAGGGCCAGTACCTTTTTGACTAGCGCCCCACCATCAGCAGTAGACTGATCCCTGAGCCACTTACCCCTTTTTATTAGTAGTGGCCTTGACCCATTTTTGATTTTTGATGATCGGGTTGTATATGGATATTGTATATAATTTTCAGTATTAGTGCAAGTGTTTATTCTGCAATTGTTGTTGTTGGTTTCTGTGACTATCCTTGGTTATGTGTTTATCTTTGTACGGGTGATTTTATTTATTTCCGCATGTGCGGGGCGTTGGATCGGCGACACGTTCTGGGATATCGCACATGAATCGACCTTTGCGAGGGATGTGGCACGCCAAAGAGTGCGGGGCGTGACACAAGTGGTTCTTCTCAATGACCCTCCACTGGCTCAATAAGACTGCCCCTCACGATTAGTGTTCAGTAATTGCTTCTTATGTGAGGTAATTTATGCATCTGGGTTGGATGAGAGACTTGAGTACTATTTACAGAGTTTTTAACTACAAACCCTCTCATCGCAGACCGAGCTCTACTCGGCACACACAAGCCAGCCCCATATCAAATTAATCATGAATATTTATATCTCACTTTATTAAACCAACCCCAAAAAATGGTAAATTTCAATCTCAATTAATTTAACCAACATAAAAAAAAAATCTTACATTCTTCCACTTAGGCTATATTAATTGAAATTGTACTGTATGTGTATACCTTTATGTTGGTCTAGAAATTATTTTTAATAGTCAATCCAATCTCATAAAGTCTCAAACACTGAATCATGACGGTAACTGGATCAATACACACGGAGCCTTTCATGGTTACGAGTGTTTTTAACTCTATTGATATGAATTCAATATAGTAATATGGCAAATGGATAACACATATCATAGAGAGTGATACCTTATGTGTCATTCTATTTATCAGTCAAAATTCTCTTTCCTTAAGTGTCACAAACCTAATATATTACCAGAGAATATTCTTATGGTTCCAATGAATATATATATGTCTTATACTTATAGCTAACTTTACTTTATATGTAACAAGACATATTCTTAAGGCGGGAAAAGTATCGAAAAAGTCCTAAACCTTTTGCATTAGTGCCAATTTAGTCTTAAACTTTTTATGGTGTAAATTGAGTTCTCAACCTTTCTGTATTTGTGCCAATTTAGTCATTCCGGCTAATTTTAGCCAGATATTGCTGACATGGACACCGGCCGAACAAATGACATTACCGGCGTTGATGTGGACAATTTTTAATAATATTATTTTTATTATTTTTCCTTCTTTCTGTTCTGCCTTTGGTCGGTGACCGGACACCAGTTGTAGGCTATGGCCATCCACTTGGACGAGGACATTGTTGCCTGCCATAGGCGAGGCTCGGCCGACCCTCGCCTAGGCGAGGGAATGCCTCGACGAGGGCTCCCCTCACCAGATTTGGCGAGGTTGGCATGGCCTGGGCGAGGGCCAACCTCGCCAAATTTGGTGATGGGAGCCTTCGCCAGGTTTCGCCCTTGCCCAAGCAAGGGTCGGCCTAGCCCAGGCCAAATCTGGCAAGGTTGGCCCTCGCCCAGGCCAAGGCGGCCTCACCAGGCATCGCCTTTCCTCGGGCGATGCTCAGCAAGGCCGCCATGGCTTGGGTGAAGGTTAGCCTCGCTAGATCTAGCCTGGGTGAGGCTGACCCTCCCTAGCCTTGCCTGCCCTCACCGGGGCTTGCCTTTGCCTAGGCGAGGGTCAATTGGGCCTTGCTTGTGGCGGGTGACGGTGGCTAATGTTGAGTCACCAGCAAAAGGTAGAAGAAAGGAGCGAAAAAAAAGAAAAGAAGGAAAAAAAGGAAAAAAATATTAAAAAATTGAAAAATATTAAAATATAATTAAAAATTATCCACGTTAGTGCCGGTGGTGCTATATAGACCTGTTGGCGTCCACGTCAGTAATATCCGGTCAAAATTAGCCGAAAGGACTAAATTGGCACAAACACAAAATGTTTAGGATTCAATTGGCACCAAAAAAAGGTTTAAGACTAAATTGGCATCAATGTAAAAGATTTAGGACTTTTCTAATGCTTTTACCTCCTTAAGGCTAATATTTAAATGCCCATAGCTGTTACTCAAGGTTTACACAATACCTTGAGAATTTAATTAGATATATGTGTTCAACATGATAACAATATATTCATAAATACTTTATTGAATGCAAAAGAGTTGATATATATCATAATGTTACAAAATGTAACAAATATAGATGTAAACTTTATTAGAGCAAAAGCAAAATAGCTCCCACTAACCAACATCATTTCATGATGCTTTGAGGCCCATACTAATGACACGTCATTAAAAAACATAAGGGCAAAGACTATTAGTTAGTGGATCTGTAACCATATCACCAGTGGAAATATGCTCTATTGCAATGTTTTTATTCTGAACTATTTCCTTTGTGGTCAAAAATTTGACCGACATATATTTAGAGCCCTTGAGACCTTTATTGTTGCTGATAAACAACACTACAGAGTTATCGTTACAATAAAACTGTATGGGCCTATCCACAAAGTCAAATACGATAAACTCCTTAATGAGGTTCCGAAGCCAAATAGCTTGAATAGTGTTCGAAAAGCATGCTACAAACTCCATTTGTATGGTAGAGGATGATATAGATTTCTGTTTCTTGCTTTTCCATCATACTGTACCTCCTGCTAATATAAAAACGTATTATGTTGCCAACTTCATGTCATCCTAACAGCCAGCGAAGTCTACATCCGAATATCTTATTAGCTGCAGGTTTTGAACATGTTTGTAAATCAGCACATAGTCTTTTGTCCTCTTTAAGTACCTCAAAACCTTCTTGGCAGCAACACAATGATCATGTCCTAAATTTTATCGATATCTTCCTAGAAGTCCTATTGCAAAAGTAATGTCTGATCTGGTGCAAACTTGAGCATGCATGTTACTTTCAAGCGCACTAGCATAAGGTATATCTTTCATTTAGTCTTTCTTAATATCTGAATAAGGACATTGTGACGGACTCAATCTATCACCCTTAATGAAAGGAGCAATTCCTGGCTTGCAATGCTACATACTAAATCTTACCAAAATACGATCAATATATGCCCTTTGAGACAAATCCAATACATGGAGAGAATGATGCTTATGGATCTCAATGCCAAGGACAAAATACACCTCACTAAAGTTCTTCATGTAAAAAATTTTCAACAACATCTGCTTTGTTACATGCAGTAATCCAAGATCACACCTTGCAAGCAAGATATCGTTTACATAGAGTATGAGAAAAATAAATTCCTCCCACCGACCTTACAATATATATAACATACTAATCTACTTTGTTCTTAACAAAATCGAATGAAATGACAATACTATGAAATTTCAAGTACTATTGTCTATAAACTTGCTTGAGGCCATAAATTGATTTTTTCAGTCTACACACAAGTTTACCAAAATCATTTGCTACAAAGCTTTTGGGTTGCACCAAATAGACGTCCTCATCAAGGTCTTTGTCGATAGCTAAATTTTGGTGACCTATTAGTAATTTATTGTATAGAAAATTAGGGATCGACTCCAGTCCCTAAACAAAAATAAATTAATTTGCATATAGTTATTAAGAACATTAAGCCCAAATACTTGCATATTTGTTGGATCGATAGCAAAAGGACTTAAGTGAATAATCCTGAGTTTAAGTGATTGGACTAAGCCCATGAAGTGTGTCACGCCCCGAACCCTATGAGCGCGCGATCATCCCTTTGTGGTCGTAATGTACGCGACATCCCAGGACTTGTCGCCGACCCAATCGAAACATTAACGAGTAACACATGCGGAAGCAACCTCGAACTCTCTGTACAACATATAAACAATGGGATAATAGAAAGACAAATAATACACATCAACAAGACACTTTTATAAACATAACATCGATTATAACACATACATTTGCAAGCTTTCTACGAGACCACTATCCACGAACCATGCACAACAAAAAGGATTGGGTGGTTGGTAAACTTAACTCCTCTACAAAAGGGGCACTCAAAAGATGGGGTAACTCCATCTATCCTCAATCCCCATAGTATCCTGGCAGCGTCTCCGGATCAATCACGGTCGCGGGTTTGAAATGGTTTGGTTATACAACCATGAGAACACTTCCTAATAAGCAACTACCTAAGCCTCGCTTAGGTCAAAGCGTACTTCCGAACAATTCTAAACATGCGATTCAAACAATTGACGTGCCATAAACAATCACAGGCATCCTTACATCGCCTTAGCGTATACACAAGCCCTGCACGTTAAAATATCGCCATAACATGGCCAATTGCCCATCAAGCACGTGCAAAGCAATTCATGGCATGATCAAGCATAACATGGTTAATAATCCAGACGTGCTCATCAATTAACTCAAGCAAAGCATTCCCCAATGCAAATCGCACTCATTAAGTCCAAATTATTAATGACCCCTCGGGCCACCGAACTCCCGCCGGTCTTCTGGCATAACCAGGTATCGTCTCGCTACTTCGGCGATAGCAATGTCCGAAACCCCCGCCTAAATGGCATTCCACAAAGGAGCATCGATTCGGCCTCCACCGCGATTGGCAACGTCTAGAATTGTCACACCCCGAACCCCATCAAGCTCGCGACATCCCCTACTCCTCTTGAAATGATGCGACGTCCCAAGAACGTCATCGACCCAACCCAAACATCAGAGCCATATGCGGAAGCGAATATAAAAACCCTCGGACTAAAATGATGACGACGGGGTAGACTACCATAACAATCAAACAATAACATATTCATACAGCATCAAATATACAACCATTGTATTACAGACATAATTATCAAACTAGCATCCGAAATCATCATCATAACAAAAGATCAGGGTCTGGTTAACTTAACTTCCTTATGGGTCAACCTAATTACACAACCACTAAAATACTCTAGGGAAAACCTAAGGATCGCCTTTCGTTCTGCTCCTGATTCTTTGGGCTTGAGCCTCCAAACACTCGCCTGCAGTTCCACCGGCACCAAAAACGGTTCTTCGAACTTCCAAAAAGAAAAGACACTTCTCGGGTTTACGGCTGGGGGTCTGAAATTATGGATTATACAACTATGAGACGAATCTCAATAAGTGTACAACCCCAAACCCCACGTAGGCACTCACGTACTGCCAGACAGAACACGCATCTCACATAACAATCAATCAATCTAACAATCACACACGAACCTACCTAGAACCCATCATGCACATTCCTGCACATTAGACCATAATACAGCCAGCACATCATAGCAAGGAATCACAGACGCGCGTGTGCCTCAATTATAAGACAAAAAACCACTTGGGCAGGTCCCATACCGTGCCTAGCAGTTTCTACCCCATAATTAAGCATCACATCACGCGGTACAAACACACTCGCACACTACTCACACCATGCATCACTTTCTCAAACCTTGCACCTCAAGCCAATTTCCGCTCATTTTTAACTCTTCCACCACTATCGTGCCCGCGTAAAACGCATCAGGCCAACGGTCTTCTGACCTCGTCAAGCATCGACATCTCGTCGGGCCGGGCATCGTCACCTCGTTAGGGACGGCATCGTCCCGCGTAAACGAACACGCCTCAGGACGGAATTCTACACACACTTTCCTTCTACTGTGCCTGCGTAAAACGCATTAGGCCAACGGTTTTCTGACCACGTTAGGCATCGTCACCCCGTCGGGCCGGGCATCGTCACCTCGTCAGGGACGGCATCGTTCCGCGTAAATATACACGCCTCAGGCCGGACCTTACCCGTGTAAACGAATACGCCTCAGGATATCACTTTTCCCATCAATCCTATATTCCCGTACCTTCGTTCCACACTCTCCACACGTACCACACGGTCACACACAAATTCACATCTCGCACACACTTTTCACAATTACCCATCCTCATCACGCGAACACCACACGAACACCCAAGCTTGGCACGCGAACTCAATGCGCAATCACGCTCCCACACTTCATAGCCACACAATCACACATACAAGCTCATTTAAGCATCAAACTACCCGTCAAAATGCCACAATAACACCAAATAATTCTCGAGAGAGAGAAAAATGTAGAATATATAAAATCGGGTCTCAACTGGGCAGTTGCGCAGTGACAGAAATCCATTTGAAATAAATAGTAAACCAACTCCAACAATTATGAAATTTAAATATGTTGTACAAAACATCTTAATGAACATTTTCTGTGAAGAACTAGAAACCCAGTTCAAATCCTAAACACCTCGTTTTAATACTCAAATTCAGATGAAATCCGGTTCGTTCGGACAGCCCCTCAAGCCATCAAAATACAACTCATTCGGTACCCAAATCATTTTGGAAAACCTTAAAATTTTTATATGTTATAGCCACAAATGTCCCCAACGATTTTTGTGAAGGAAGTATTTTGAAAATAGGCTTGGAAAAAGTTATAAAAATTTGAACAGACTCGAAGGTCGGGCGAACAGTAAATCGGGCAGTTTTATTTCGATCTAAAGATGGACTTCCGAATGATATCAAATGATTTTCAAAAATTCCCAAATTAAAATATGTTATACTTCAAGATGTTGGGAACAACTTTCATGAAGAACCCTTCTTCAAATTCGGCCCCCAAAATTCTCCACAAAAATAGCAAACCGGACGGGTACAGTAGTCACAAATCCGAAAATTACACCAAATCACACGAATTCAAACCGTTATCGTTCCGTATTATCACGGCCCTATTCGAACCTCCCAAACCTCATATTTTCAGTCTCCAAATCAATCCACAATGACCCGAACCACCAGCCACTATTTCAGTCCAAAACAACCACGAAAATCACCTAAATTGAACCCTAAATGAGCGTAGCAATACCCGAGGTTCTAGGTGTCGATTGGGGAAGTCACTTACCTACGAAAGGCGAGACGAACGGGTTGGATGGGTGGCTGAAACGGGCGGAACAACAGTAGCAGCAGCAGCAGCATCGGCGGTGATGGGAGGAAATGAAGATGAAGAGAGAGAGAGAGAGAGAGAGAGAGCACAGGAGAGTTGGCTGAATGAGGGGGAGAAGAGAGAGAAATAGTACAAGTTGGTCAAAGATGATGGTTAAAGGGCGCCACATGTCGCGATCCTACGCACTTTGACCATTTTACCCTTGATCCGACGGGATTGGTTGATCTTATCCAAATAATTCAAGGGCAAGATGGTAATTCAATAATTCTAATTTCTTTTTCACTTATTTTATTCCTCAATTATTGTCCAAAATTATCCAAAAATTTGAAATTCCCAATATGGGTCTAGGGGCAAAATGGTAATTTTTTTGTATTAGGACGAAATTTCAATTTTCGCACATACGGGTTCCATATGTGTGTGGCCAACATAATATGGCATTGGAATCGCGAAAATAGCTTCTTAAACCCTTGAAAATTGACTGCAAAGTCCTGGGAATAAAATAATATTATTTTTCACTTCCGAGCCAAAATTCTAATTTTTGACCGTAACGACTTTAAATGTACGTGGCCACCCCAAAATGATATCGGCCGCAAAAAATAACCTCAAACGACCTCAAAAACCAATGTCGGCACCCACAAGGGCAAAATCGTAATTTTTCTGATCCCGAATCGAAATCCGTTTTTTTTACAGAAATGGGTGGCACCAAGGTTGGCCAACCCAAAAATGTCATCGGCCGCTCAAAATTATCACTTTCAAAATTCTTGATTCTCGGGCCCGAATTCCAAGAAATGACTAAAATTGAATAATCGCGACTTTAGCTTATCTCTAGCTAACGGGTGGCTTATTGGGATTACGCTCTCTCGACCCGTGACCGACATTAAGTCAAATCACGTTTAAGTTTACTCTTCTCAGGACGACCTCTATTGTCATATAATTGCGAGGGTCTGTCGCTACTTCCCTTCGGACACGATCAATCAAATAGACCGGTCTCAGTTGGCTCAAAACATTCCCTTGTCAATCCATATGGTGGAAGATCAAACCCAGGTCGAGTTCTTTGGTCGTGCAAACTCAATCCCATAATAGCCCTACCCTAAGGTTAGCATCCCGAGAATGCGCGAGTCCTGGGTGAGATCTCACTATAGTGCAATGATCAATATTCATTTCCTAAATCCCGGGAAAAGGATTGAAAATTCAGTCTGTTAAGAATGCATTCTGGAATCAAGTATTTTTAACAAACTCATTTTTATTCCAGAATGTGAAAATTGCTCTAGAATGCATTCCGGAAATTTTTTAACAAACGCATTTCTATTTCGGAATCCATTCTGGAACAAAATTTCTATTCTGGACTGGATTCCATGCACACCCTTATTGCCTCGACCGTACTTCTCTTTATTGTACTTCACTGTGCTCGCACCTACTACCCCTGCTGCCTTGTTTGCTTTGCCACTCACTCCCCTGTCAAGTTGCTCGGGTCGTGATTCACAGCACCTGAGTTTCTGCTGCTTCAACCCAACGTCGCCTGCGACTCCATCGATGTTGCTGCTCTCTGTCTGCTGCTGTCCAACTTCGGCGAGACTCCCTTGCAAATCACCTGGGCTAGACCAGACTCTCTTCTGCAGCACCAGACACCCCTGCTGTGCTCGACCGACCTCCGGTGAGCTCCAGTTTGTGACAAGCCACCTGAGGCCTAAACACCTGCACCAGCGAATCAGCGCTCACAGTCACTTGTAGCACTGAATATCATGAGTTTTTAGTTTGTTTTTGCAACTTTTCCGATCAAGATCATCAAGTGTTTGTTGGTATTAATGTTAACGTGAATTGGGAATAACAATGAAGTCAAACTTTGAGGCATTATATCACTTTCTTTAAGAAATTATTTGCCCCATAACGTTGCTAATGGTTACTAGCAAAAATTCTCCAAGATACAACAAAGTCTCAATGAGAATACCAGATAGCAATTCTGGTATTTCTTCCGATCTCTCAAGGGAAACAATTAGAAAAGATAGCTGTATATCTCTTGGAAGAAATGGAAAAAATGGTTGTTCTTCTTAATGAACAAAAACGTTGAAATATTTATACGTTGAATAAGTACAATCTTTCGAATATGAAGAAATTATGTCTGAACAGACACAACCTTCCAAAGGTTAAGAAGTTATGTTCGAATATACACAACCTTCCAAAGGTTGTAAAAGCGCATAATAACCATTAGACAAAAATAATACATTCAAAATTAAATTATTAAAAAATAACCAACACTCTATTGTGAATAGTTGTATTGTTTCAATAAAACAAAACAGTTATTTATAATAATAAATTTGAAATTTAATAAATAAAAAAATAATGATCATTGATTAGTGTCAAATCTCGTCCACGTGTGCACTCACATCCTTTCGATGTGGGACAAGGCACCTCGTTATTTGTTTTACGAACAAACTACCAACAACGTCGTCATCTCCCATTGGTGTAGGTAGTGTGCCCCATTGCGAGCCTTACCGTCAAACGTCGGAGCCCCCTAGCAGCAACGCCAAGGCCTCATGAATATTTTACTGTCTAATATATGTCCATTAGCACCAAATTTGGAAAGTTATCTGTGCAGTTTAGTTTACTACCTAATATATGTCTATTAATATCTAACGTGCATATTTTGAGTAATAGGCATACATCGATTAGGATTTATTTTCTAATCTGTAATGCGATATGATCTTTGACTCTATCGATAAGCCCTTAGATAGAATTATTAGATTGTGCAGTTATAATCATTATCTTGATCTTGCAGGGCCTTCCCTGACCCAATTCGGACATTTTGTCCTAATAGGGTTGGGCATAGGTTCGTGCTTAGTTTGTATTTGGCTTTTTGGAAAGATATATACACATTTACCCTTACCAAAAAAAAAAAAAATCATTATCTTGATCTTTAAGCCATATGATTAGGATATCAATTCTATTTTTTGCGAAAATATCAAGTTAAGATAATGTTTCTAACTTCGAATTGTCGTTATCATTGATGGATGATATTTTGCTTATCTTTGGCTGTTTTCCTTATCTATAAAAATATAAAAAGATTGCGTGCAAGAGTATATAGGATTTCTGGATAACATTGCATCTTTAGGTTATGTTGCATGTTGGGGTAGATTCTAGAATTAATTGGAATCGATTTTTTCCTTAATATATAGTATAATTTAGATAACATTGCATGTTTAAATATTATTGCATATTTAAAATAGTTTTATGTGATAAGATAGGGTTTAGGTCAAAATAATCCCTAAACTAGATTAGACAAGTATTCATTTTATGTAGTTTAAGTAAGCTATTTATTAATTTCGAATTTTAACAATAAAATACCAAAAACTTCATATGCATATCATATAGTTTGCATGTTAGGAAATCGCATGTCATATTGTTTAGACTTTGTTTTAAGATAAAAGAAAATCCCAAAAATACTTGATTGTTTTGGTGTGTCCAATTGCTTTGCTTTCTTGCAATTCATTTGCTTTGTTTATTTATTGTTATTTTTAATGGTTGCACACTCACATGTGATTACTCCGTGCATGTTAGTGTCTAAGTTAAAATCAATCCGAGCTACCTGCATAAATGCTTTCAGAAATAAATGAAATGGTACCGAAAAGACAGTAGAGTAATCAAGTTCTTGAATTCATTTAATTTCTGATTCATAGAAGTATAGTAATTCTCCCACAGTATACTTGGGTTTCTGATCAACTCATAAAAAATAGATTGGTAGTGACTCCTAAATGAAAATAATTTGCATGTTAAGAACTTGAATCAAGTTGCAAATTGATATGAGCTTAGGAGAGCTCGAGCTAGGTTTAGGATTGGTAATCCATTATCTAACCCCTAGGGGGTTCACCTTCGGGGGGTCACGATAGTCTCTATTCTGAAAGGCAGTTTTAACATCTATTTGGAGTAACTCCATATCAAAATAAGCTACTAATGCCATGCTCACTTTGAAAGAACTTTTACAAGAGACTAGGGAAAATGTTGCTCCATAATCTACTTATTTTCTTTGAGTGAAACCTCGACTACTAATCTGGCTTTAAATTTTACAATCTTTCTTGTGGAGTCCCTTTTAGTCTTATACACTCATTTGCAATCGATGGGCTTGTGACCTTCAGACAATTGTACAAGCTCCCAAACACTATTATGTTTCATTGATTGCATTTCGTTTTTTATCACATCCAACCACAGATATAATTGAGGACAAGAAAATACATCTGCCTAAGTCATTAGATCAACCACACGTCCAATATTATAGTCATGCTCTCTCAGATAGAATATATAGTCTGGTGGTATACCTGAGTGAAGCTACTATAGCCTTTTCAGCCATATAAGCAATGTATGTATCATTGGGAGTTAAATATAATATGTATAATCCATTAGAGATATTGCAGCACCCAGTCTTATTCTAATTAAAAAAATAGAAATTGTATTGTTATTTATCAAAAGAGTAGACATACATGTACAAATATGATATGGAAACTAAACTTCGTGTAAAGAAAAGTACATAAAATGTGTTTCTAACATCAATTTAAAACCAAAATCTAGAATTAAAATCACATCTCTCACGAACTTGATGTCGACTTAATTGTTGTTTCCTGCGGTAAGCTTTGACTCATCTTGATTTGGCTTCCTTCGGTTTGTAAATTCTTGTATAGTAAATGCAACATGATTAGTTACATTGCTATCTAGCCACCATGATCTGGATGGGGCTTCTAATAGGTAGGATTCACAAGCAAATGCCAAAAAATCATTACCTGAATGCTCACGCTTGGACAACCAGGTTTTATATTTGTTGCAGTCTTTCTTTATATTACCTTTCTTCTTACAAAAGAAGCATTGATTACCATCCTTCTTGAAAGAAGCTTTCTTAGGGCCTGGATTGTGAGAATGATAGGAGGTTTTGTGAGGTTTTTTATGAGTATGAATTTTGGACCTCTTACTCTTCTTATCGTTGGAACTCGAGGCATATAGGGCAAGGTGCCCTCTTTCTTTCTTCAATTTCTCTTTCTCTGTCACTACCCTAGCTATCAAGTTACTAATTGACCATGTCTCATCTTGGGAGTTATAATTGATCTTGATTATCTCAAAATCAGGTGAAATGATGTTTAGGGCTTGATGCACTATGCAAGTATTTGGAATAGTAACTTGAATGGCTTGAAGTTTTATTTATGGGTCTACCATCCTAAGGATGTAATCCCTAAACCCATCGAACCATCATACTTCATATTGAAGAGTCCTTGCAAATGTATCCCAATCTCAGCATTAGACGAGACACGGTTCCTACCCTCCAAGGCTTCAATCGTCTGTTTAGCATTGTAATCAGCTAGCAAGCCACTTTTGAAGTGTTCACAAATGGATCACTTCATAGATAATAAGCAAATCCTATTGCTCTTTTCCAAGGCAACAAAGTGTGCTTTATGGGTTTCCATACCGGTGTTAGTGAGATTTGTTGACTTATCCTTAGTAAGAGCAATATGAACACCCGTAAGCTTTATCCCAAACAGAAAATCAGTTTTCCATTTCTTAAAGTTTGAACCAACCTTAATCACAATGGAGTTGCCATTTACAAAGAAGGTGATTGAAAAACAAGCAATTTATACATTAGCATCATGTGAGTACTGTGTAACTTGAAACCGTGTGTTACATACATTATCATATAATCACTTTTAGATAAAATATATGACATGCAATTGTATACTGTCCACATGACAATGGCCATGATAATATATTCCAACTTTCATGAATTCACCACCTTTGGATGATAAACCACTAGGATCACTCACTCTTTAATTATATGCTGTACAAGTGTCCCTCCATGAAACAACACAAAATCACCTCCTTTGGAAGTATAACCGCGTATTAGAATATGAGACATCCCACCGCAATATGAGATTGATATTTCTCAAACCCAATTAAGTGTGTTACTTTGGTAGTTACAACCCAATTGAATTTTTAAACTCTCTCATACCAGTGATATAAAATTTATGTCTCACATTTATCGTAAACATGTAATTTTAGACTTAAAGGCAAGGGCAATTTGTCACTAAAATCAGATGCCATTCCAATTACATTTTTCCATCTATTAATACATGTTAAACCTTATACATGCTATCAATAAATCACGCTCTACACATTCTATATGTTATGATATACATGTGGGCTAGCATTTGTATTTTCGAACCATATAGAAGTACATAAAAATGCCAAAAATACCTAAAAAATACATGTATATAGGGTTGTGTACTTATTTTCACATCATTAATCAAACATGTGAACTGAATATAGCATATTGTAGAGCATCAAGATACAAGAACGCAAGCACCAAGCATGCTCCAAAAGGAACCTTCACGTGCTGCTTGAATGCGCGGCGCGTGTAGCGCGCGCTCAGTGTGCTCTATACAACCTGGATCGCTGGTTCAACCTGTTTGACCCATTCGGTCAATAGTAATGGGTCGGGTTCCCTGCACCCACGTCAATCAGGTCAACCTGCATCAGTGGATAGCTAATATCAACCCTAGCCCGTGCAACGCGCTAGGCAATGGTTGTGCATGGCCGACACACACCAACATCGTAGCGGCGCGTGTCCATACATGGAGGCGTATGCGGCATCCCTTGGAGACGTGCCACCCTCAAAATTCTGGTCTCAGCAATATTTTCCCGTTTATGAGATCAAAATCAATTTTCATTGGATAAAAATTATGAAAATAGGCCAAATCCAAAGGTTCTAACCCTAAACTATGGCGACTCTAGTACCACATATAAGATGCAAAATCGGCACCCCAAGATTCATAGTCAGAAAGTTAGAACATAGTAATCGAGCAAAAGATCTGTACACCTAATTTGGAATCCATTATTTGTGATGCGGAAGAGTGACACTTTAGGCTCCGTTCGTTTCGTGAAACATTTTCCGGTGTTCGGGGGCGGAAAATAACACTACAAAAAAATTAGGTTTTAGCGACGGAAAAAAATGCGTTGCTAATACGCCGTCGCAAAATTTTGCAACGAAAAATTTCAATTTTCGTCACTAATTTGCGATGAAAAAAAATTCGTGGCAAAATTCGTTGCTAATTTGCCATAAACTTTATTCGTCGCTACATAAACTATATTCGTGGCAAAATTCGTCGCTAATTTGTCACGAAATTTTTTTTTTGGTTAGTAATTTGCGACGAACTTATTTGTGGCAAAATTCGTCGCTAATTTGCCGCCAAAAATTTTTACTTTTGCCATTAACGTTATTCATGAACGAATTTAGCGACGATTTTTTATTAATTCTTTAGCGACGAACTCTGTGACGAATATCGTTTAGGGACAAAATTAGCGACAAAATTTTATTTTTGCAATGAACTTTTGTAATTTGTGATCGTATGATAAAATCATTTATTTTATTTTTCAATTTTAAACCTAATTAAAAGAAAAATTAATTTTTGGAATTTATAGTTAACATTGATAAAGCACTTAATAACATCAAAATATTATAATAATATGAAAATGAAATACATTCATCTACATTTTCCACAAGAATGACATAAATAAAAAACCAAACTAAAAGGTGAATTCTTCCTCTTTAAGACAGACTTTCTCAATTGAGGAACTATCCAACCAAAAGGTGTTCTTAGCCTTGTTATTAGAAAAAAGTTCACAGAATATGTTCTTGGCTCCACCAAGTCTAGCAGCCAAACCTTCTAACCTTCTCCATGTCAACTTAAGTAGCTTCATGTCAATGGTTGCAGGTGAAGTCCCCAGATTTGACATACCAAGACAGTTCCTCTCGTCCAAATCATACACTCGTCTTCTGCTTCTAGTAACCTCTTGAAGCAAGTGATTGCCAATAATCACAAAGGGAGTATTTGTTAAACGAACTTGTCTTGATATATGATTACCATGGGGCACCTGGATTCGTGCTAACAAAAGTTTACTGCTTAGAAATAGATACAGTCAACCAAAATGATAATAACAAGTTGTCACTAATAACACTAAAAACAAAGGCTACAGAAAACTTGAATCTTTCTTCTGAACAATGGCAACATATTACAGAAGGGAGGTAAAAAAGGGAGTCTCAGACAAACCTTCCCCCAACAACCTAAGGAAAAAGCAAAATATGTATAGTTGCTCGAAATAAGTTGCCCTTACCAGTAAAATGAGCATATCTCTTTCTGAAGAAAGAGGAGCTTGATCTCAATCAATAATCTTATGTTATTCCCCCGAAATTCTCGAAAATCTGTCTCCCATGACAGGTCGCAACACTCTTTGAGTGAAACTGGAAATCAGAAAGGTCAGTGGTGTGATAAAAAAGACGTAATAGATTTGTAACTTGTACAAGGGAGAACCTAAAGCACCTGCACACCATAATGAGGCCAAGTAGAATGCATAATGGCCATAAGGACCTTTTAGCATCTGCTCAGCCCATGGATCAATGCCTAAAAATATGAAGTCAACCCCATGAGATAAGAGCAAAACTAATATTCAAAGAGAGCATTATCTGGTCAGCACTCACTTGGATGGACGGTTTGTTGAGATGTCCATGGTTGGAGGTTGTCTGCCTGGGTTCTTGGCCAAGCATCATGGTTTGTGGGTTGATCATACGGAAGGCATCAATCACCACCTTCCATAGTACACTCTAAATGGGATCCACAACTACTGCAACCGCATGCTAATTTAAAGCCTCAAAACTCTGATTTTATAAGAACACATCACAAGTATAAAGCAGTCTTGTTAACAATTGGATCCAACTGAAAACCTATAACCAATTATAGTCTAGCAAAAAAAGACATAAGAAACCAATCATACACGAATGCAATAGGCTATGGTCATCAACCAATGGTGAAAATATCTAAAATATCTTGAGTTATTGTGACATCCTGAAAATTTGTCCATTTGGGATTTATGAAATACTGAGTTTTATGAACGTACTCGTAGTTAGTTTTCGCCCGGAACTGATTAGTCCTGGGATACTAACCATTTGAGAAAGGCTAATTAGGGATTTAAATTCGTGTGACTAAGAAAAAATTCGATTGTGAGTTGATTTCGACCATAAAATCGCCGAGGTGACATTTTGAGCCACTGTTGGCCGATTCAAGAATAGTCAGGGGTCAGTTCACCACTGTCATAGTAGTGGATCGCGGGTGATTCCGCCGAACCACGAAACGAATTGACAAATGATCCTGAACCTATACCGAACGATCGTGCCCCTCGGATCTAGCAATTGATCCTCGTGATTTAAATGACAACCGAAGTCGTCACGAACCGGATAAATTTGCACGTGACTCTATTTATTATGAGTCACGGGTCGAATATGCGAATTTCCCCAAAAAGCAGCCCGTTAGTCTAAGAAACGTTCGAGTTGCGTTTATTAAAATTTAATTATTTAAATTTAGCCCAAATTGGATATCGGAAAATTAGGAAGTCATAACAGGACGTTAGGACGATGTTGTGATTGGAACGTGCAATTTTGGATTGCCCCGAATCCTTCAGAAAAATTTAATTTCGGCAAGAAATGAGGAAAGTGACCATTTTACCCTTGGGAATTTCTAAAGGGCATGTTTTAAGGAGGAAGGGCATTTTGGTCATTTTACCCTAATTTTGTTGATGGATAATTTTACCCTTGGAATTTTATGAAATTTCCAAATTGCCCTTGGATATTTTTGGAAAAGATTCGATCTCGGCCGTCGGTTTGAAGATAAGATCGAATCTGAGCCGTCGATGGGAATTGTGAGTAAAGGGCAAGATGGTCATTTGCCACTTTTGGTCAAAATTTCACTATTTAAGTCCAAGACCCAATCTCTCTCCTCATTTCCTCTCTTTCTTCCTCACGGCAACCCCCCCACCAAACTGGCCATCCCTCCCCCTTGCTGCCGCCGTCGATTGCCGGTCACCACCGCTGAGCCACCGCTCGTCCGCCGCCGTCGCCATAGCTCACCACCGCCACCCCCACGCTGTTATCTCTCTCTCCCCCCTCTCTCCCTCGTGTGGCCGTGAGCCACGGCCAAGCAAGCCGAGGCCGTTGCCGCTCGCCATCGCCGCCACCAAGCTGCGCCGCCGCTCGCCGCCGTCCCCGCCGATCACCGCCTCTTTCTGCTTTATCCGCGATAGTCTAGAGTTTGGTAAGTCGCGCCTTAAACCTTATTTAGGACGTCGGGTATAGACGGACAATTTTTACGAGTGGAATCGGGTTGATTTAGGCGCGGATTTGTACGATATTTGAGGCGGAATTGATTAATGGGCCTTAGGATTGAATTTGGGGAATTTGGTGGAAAAATTAGAGGCAAAAGGCGGGCTGTGAGTGGCTGATGTGCATGCTGTGATGCTCGGTTTGGTACGCAAATTGGTTATTTAGAACCGGCGATTAATTGTGTGAAAATGTCGTGAAGAGCTGGAACTGATTCGACGTAGTTTGGATATGGAAAAATGCCAATTTGTATATTGATGGTATGTTTGTACTGTGGTTGAATTGTGGTGGTGAAATTGGATGCATTTGTGTGCAATTGATTGATTGGAAATACGCTTGATTATGTGCACGCTCGAGTCAAATCGAATTAATTGTCAATTGGCCATAATAGATGCTTATTGAGCATGAAATGGTGTGTGAATTAATGCGTGCACAGGCCGCGTATGATTGGCCAATTAATTGGCAAGTGAGTGTCGAGCATGTGAATGAGTAAGAGATTGTGTGGGGTGGCATGTGTGATTGTGGAAATCCCTGAGGCGGTACTATTACGCGGGGGAATTGTGCCGTCTTAAGGCTTGTACTTTAACGAGGGACGATGCCCGGTATTATCGGAAGACTGCCAACTTGAGGCGTGTACTTCAACGCGGGTTGTGCCGTAGGTGGTGGATGTTGAGCTTGAGGCGTGTACTTTAACGCGGGCAAGAAACATGGCCTAAGGCGTGTACTGTAACGCGAGCCCTGGAGTATTGTGATGAGTTGGTTGCAGTGAGCCTGAGGCGTGTACTGTAACGCGGGTCATTGGCGAGAGTTGTGAAAATAATGTGATGAGTTGGGAATAAGCGCGCGAAATAAAATATAATCGTGCATGTGATTGAATGTGGTGTAGTTGTGGCTAACGTGCAGGTTGCATGCTGGAAAGGCCTAGGTAAGTTTTGATTGTATGCCTGCAGTGTGATAATTGAGTGTGATTGTTTGTTGTGATTATCTAGAGGTACATGATAGCTTAAGTAGGGTTTAGGGGTGTACTTGCTGAGATGTAATCTCATGATTGTTTTAACCAAACATTTCAGAATCCCAACTTGAGCAATGAATCCTCCTCCGCCGCCGCCGCCTGAGCGTTTTGGAGTCTTGATGCACACCGAACATAGTGTTCTAGAGTTTCCTATGGATGACCATATGACCTGGATTAAGCATACCACTGTAGTATTTATAGATGTAGGATTACCGCTTTGGGAGTCCCATACTTATACCGCGTGGTTCTTTCGAGACGCGATAGACGAGTTTGGCCCCATCTGCGATTTTGATGTCCCCTTTGATGGAGTCGGGGATCGGGACCCATCTACTATACCTTCTCCGGATAGCCGGTTGACTAGTGTGGAAACTAGTCTGGCACAATTAGGACTGCAGCCAGCGCTTGCAGTACCGGGATCCTCAGGGGCTGAGCACGAGCCGGAGCTGGAAGAGTCTCTAGCGGGAGATGATCCAATGGACGTGGATCTTGGGCCGATACCAAAGGAAGAACCGGAGGAGGAAGAGCCTGAGGTCGAACCCGAGGACGAACCTGTTGAGCCAGAGGATGAGCCTGCTGAATCTAAGGGAGAACCGGTGTATATACTCCCGTACGAACAGTAGGCTAGAGGACGAATCCGATGAGGAGCCCGTAGAAGAGGAGCGGAATGAAGTTTCAGCGGAATCAGGGGATATCAATCACCCGATTTAGATTAAGGTCGAGTCGGAGTCCTCGGAGGAGCAAACCGTCCAGGGAAATTCAGATTCAGATAATGAAGAATCAGACTCAGAGTGGACGCCGAGTAGAGGGCGTCGGGGCTAGTGTAGGGGTGGAAAATTAGGTTTGTGGCAAGTACCATTTTTTAGGTTAGAATACCCAGGTCATCAGGCCTTTCTAATATCAGTGATTATAGTACGGTGTGCACATGTATATTGGTGGTTTGTAGTTTGGTGTGTTTTTATATGTAGTGGTTTTGTAAATGGTGGATATTGCATAAGTTTACTAGAATCTGATATGAATATGTGCATTCTCCCTATTCTCCCTAGTTTTAATTGTCCGAGTATTTGTGGTTTCCACTAAGCGATCAAAATCTTTGATATTTATAAGTGAGGTCGGCAATAACCTGTGACATTGCATTAATCGACCAGAGACGTGTGTCACGAGCTTAATGGGGTTCGGGGCGTGACAGTTACAACTCTCCGATTGAATCGCCAAAGCCACAACCTTCGACCAAAACCAACCACACGCCACTCCCAATAGAGAAGCTCTTAAGATAATTTAGAGAATAATGCCAAGTATCTAAAGACTAGTAGTCTACTAAATTGGTTCACTGATTGATGCAGCAGAGTTCTACTTAATGTTGAATATGGCCTCCTTGTTCGCAAGCTCAGCTACAGTCTATAACATAACTTAGTAAATCAATTTAGTAGATCATCTTTACAAATTTAATGTTACTCTAATTTGAATAACCTCTCGGCTCTATAGCTCGCCTCCAAAAGAGCAGTTTGATATTCTCAATCCCCCCAAACCCACCAGCAAGTTGAGAGAAAATTTTTAACAATTAAGATGGTTAAGTCACCATCCGTAGTAACCATCAGACAACGGGACATATTGTCACCACTGGACATAATTCACACACCCAAAGGCAGTGACTGGTGATGCTGAGCAAAAATAAGTCTGCTAGTATCCCAAATTGCAAAAGACGAAAAAATAGATAGACAGACACACACACACACACAGACAAGAGCAGTGCCGGTGCCATCTAAATGAGTGCATAACAGCAGAACAAATCCGAACCATAACCCAGAATAGCACAAACACGAACTATCCTACAACTACGTTTTTCCCAACAAAGTTTTTTTTTTTGGTAAGGGTTTTCCCAAACGAAGTTAGCAACTACTCCCCCCAAAACCACGAGCCGCCTCAACGATTATGCCCCAATTACCCTAAGACGTCACAACCAAAAACCCACCCAGAAAACAGCGAGCGAATTCAGACCACCACAAACCCAACAGAACACGAGCAAGAAAACGAATAACATCGAACAACAATTCCATGAAACAAGCATCACAAGCCCTCGCGACATAACAGACCTCAAGAGAGAGAGAGGGAGAGCCGCGGCCTACCTGATCCTTGCTAATCTTGCTCGACCAAAATCGAAACCATGGCTCGATTTTCTCCACCTCTAATTTCTCGGGGAGCTCCTCCTTGCCCTCAATGGGGCAAAACAATTGAACAAAAGCTCGGTCATCCGTGCCCAAAGTAAACATCCAATGATTTCCGGATTTATCATAGTATGATCAAGCTAGAGAAGAAGCAGTCGAACATCCCCCCTCATGCAATCTTTGCTCTTGAGAAGTCCATCTCTGGATGCTGCAAGAGAGGTCACCATAAAGAAGAAATTAGCAACGTTGATCTACAGATACAAGAATGCTCATCAATAAGAAAAGCAACCAATATCCACCTCTGCCATGAACTTCTTTAGAATCTCCTGTTTTTACATCTCATCATTGGTAGGGAGACCCATTGCCTTTTGTCATTGATCAAACTAATAAGTTAAAAGCAAAATGTTAGTATTGTATTTGCAAGGAGAAATGCAAACACTCCAAGGCCACCAGCATTGTGCTCGTCTACATGCACAAAACAAAATACATGCAATGTGTGTTTGTTTAGTTAATACCCAGGAGAGCTTAAGAAAGAGAGCCACTTACCATCATCTTTTCAACTGTTTGTCGAGTTTCTGGGTCCAGGTCAGACAATTTGCTATTCTCTGGTTCTACCTTCTGAGTATCAATTTCAGGATCCCCTTTGACCAAAGATTTCCACCACTCCATTCAATTGTGCTTAGTCAGGAGAATGGAGATCCCACTCTGGTCCTCTGTAGATTCACAACGTTAAGATGATCGCGCAACATGGAATTGACTCATAATACTATTAACTTAACAACAGGAGGCAGATCATTCTCGTTTGTGTTTGAATTCATATGCAATGTGATATTCTTGACTTAATCCACTACGTACCTAAACTCCAGTAACAATCATCAGGCTTGACAGTCTGGAAAAGCTCCTCCTGCAAGTAATCGTACATGGTTAAGAGAGTTATGTAAATAAAGCAAGCTGATTAAATAAACTCAAATTACGCACACTCACTTCTATGACAAGAGGTTGACCCTTGAGTCCAACTTTCGAGTGGTTTTTCTTTATGTCGCATACCACAAACCTTCCTTTAGTACCCTTAGGAACTGGAACATGGACGGTAACCTCCTGCAGAGTCTGAGTCCAGGAATAATTCTCAAGATCAAGGCCATGGCCTTTGTTTGGCACTGTTCAACTAGAAACAATGTCAGAGCAACTACGGAGGCGACATGGTATATTTTACACAATATGTCTACTAAACATATGCATCCACCTTGTAAAAGGAATCATAACAAGACATTCTCTTATAGAGTTGCACTTTCCAAAGCACACTGGGTAACCTAATTGGTCATCTCAGCTAAAGCTATCTGAATCATACTCAATGCAAGAGCTAAAATCAGGCTTAGTTCACAATTTGGGGATGGGGATTGTCAAAGTCATAACTATTGGTCCATATCAAATGTTGATGCTGAGGTGGTCAAGTTATCACTTTTTAATTGCTTTTTAACAATTTTAATTATGAGTCCTAAATCTTTTGTCCAGCCATGCTAATTCCCAAAGGCGGAAAGGCACTAACCAATCCCGAAGTTCCACAAAACAATCAGACATTCTATGATTACAGTTGATCCATAATCAGATCACCTCGTTTTCCAGCTCGTACGACAAAAAAAAATGAACGATTAATTGTGACTTTGAACGGAGGAGGGTTCACCGAGGATAAATTTGGAAGAACTTGCATGAAAGTTAGTGATTTTATTCTAGATAAAAAAAACTTTCAAGGCATAATTAGGATCGAACATAAAATTGGAGGATATTCAGCGAATTAGGCCAATGAGCATATGTTTGTATCCTGCATAAATCTTGTGATATAAATGGGTTCCTTACAGAAAGCGCACATTTATTCGTATGCTCGAGAAATTGACAGTAAAGTCATTTTTTTATTAAGAAAACGGACGCACGGGGCAAATACGAGTACTAACGAAGATGGCGAGACATCAGGGATGAAAGTCGGCGCAGTGTATGCCGTAGACAGTGGCAGGTATGTAGCACGAGGGGTGGGTTTCCTCCGTGTGCAAATGAATGGTTTGCTGGCTTCCCGTCCAAAGGTCCACGTCTCCGACATAAACCAACAGAAGAATTGTCTTATCAAAGTTCATTTAAGGGAAAATGACACAAATAGTCCCTGAACTTTGACCCAATATGCAATTTGGTCAATGAACTTTTAATTTGTTCAATGTAGTTCCTGAACTTTAACCTAATGTTCAATTTGGTCCTTGAACTTTTGATTTGTTCAATGTAGTCCCTGAACTTTTAATATGTGTTCAATTTAGTCTTTGAACTATTTGAAAATGTTCAACATAGTCTTTCCATTAATTCAAGTGCAGGGACTATATTGAACATTTTCATATAGTTCAGGGACTAAATTGAATACATAGTAAAAGTTCAGGGACCACATTGAACAAATTGAAAGTTCAGGGACTAAATTGAATATTATGTTAAAGTTCAGGGACTACATTGAATAAATTAAAAGTTCAGGGATCAAATTGCATATTGGGTCAAAGTTTAGGGACTATTTGTGTCATTATCCCTTCATTTAATGTAGTGGTGTACTTAAAGAAAATGATGAAAGAAATGAACTTCGATGCGGAGCTGTCATAAGCCAACCCCAGACGAGGGATGACCTCTAGACAGCCAGCAATATTATGATGAGGATTATGTTGAGTAGACCTGTCAAAATGAGTCATAAATCCATTTTTTAACCCATATATTAGTAAATGGGTCATAAATGAGTTAGTTATATTTAATAAATTGGTCATAAATGGGTAAAAGTCTTATATTGGTATTAAATGGGTCGTAAATGGGTCATAAATGAGTTTACAACTGATTTAAACTCAATGCATTTCTCTCGCCTTCACTCAATTTTGCACTCACTCATTCCGCACTTTCATTTCAGCTTGGGTACGAATTTTCCTATATTTAATTAAATATGAAAGTGTTTTAGCAATATGAGTCTAATCGGGTATGGGTTGGGTATGGATCGGGTCAGGTATGAGTTAAGAAAATTGCATTGCGCATACATGGGTCATAAACGGGTTAATTGGTCAATTTGGGTCGGACTATTTATGACTCGACCCGATCCACCCATTTGACAGGTCTAGCTGAGAGCGACAATCGCGATGTCCTAATCCAATCTCCTACGCCTGGTCAAAAATGTTTATTGGTTTTTGTTGCTTTCACGGTTTTGTTCTGTGAACTTTTACTTTCTAGAGAAAGTTCATTTATCAAAATGGAAATGGAAATGCTCTCTACTGGTTTTTTGCAAGCACTGTTCACCCGCCGGTCCTTTGCCATTTCCGGCTGATTCCGGCCACTGTTTGGCCTGAAATTTGGAGGCTTAGTCCCTGATGCACTCCTTGGTCACCCCTCCTAAGGACTTCCGCTTTCTTTCAGCACAAAGACTGAGATTCCAGATCTGGGATTTCTAGGTTCGGGCTTTCCCGACTGAGAAAATCTTCTTACTCTCGGGTCTGGTTGAAGTCGTTGAAGGCCTGGACCCCCTTTAGGTAATCACCCTCTCACCTCTCTGTTGGTTCGGTACTGGTGCTTGGTCTGGGGTGGCTTGTCCTGGAGAATCAGCTGGTGTTTTTTTCCCTGTCTCGGTGTGAATGTTACGCTGGTTCTTCTCTGGTGGTTTGAATTCTGCTGGGGTGAGGCCTGTTACGTTATTGTTGTGGTATTAATGCTGGTGGTAGTAGAGGTTAAGTGCTGAGAGTTTATTCTGGGAGTTTTTGCTGCGTCCCCTCTTTTTGGTCTAAGGAGATGGTAGTTGACTGGTAGGTGTTTGACATTTTGTCTACATGGCTGAGACTGTAAATACCAATTTGTCCGTCCCTCCCCTTGTGCTAGAAACTGAACCCTCTGCTGTTGAGGTCTCCCACCAGGATGCTGCTGGGTCTCTTGCAAAAATACCAAATGCAGACTCCTCTAAGAATGCTGATCATAGGGGAAAATTGGTTGCTTTCTCTAGCAAAAGCCCCCCCAGGCACTAGATATGTCCCTAAAAGGACTCTTAGGCGCAGTCACAGCAGGGGCCGCTCTTAAAGCCGACACTCTCCCTGTAGACACGCCCCTGTAGCTGATCCTCCTTGTGGTTCTGACCTTAGAACTCCTGCAGCTAACCAAGAGAACAAGGAGAGACCAGGCTCTAATAGCCAACATACTCCTGCTCAATCTGATTTCGTTGGAACTTCTCATGAGGGTGGACAGTTTCCCACCAAGCCTCAAGGACAGCAACCTCCTCCACCTAAAACCAGAACTTGGGCTAATGTTGTGCGAGTTTTAACCAAAGGTTATAGCTTAACTTACGTACCTCCACGGGTGGTGAATGGTGAAGAAATTGTAGATATCACTCCGGCTATAGTTGCTGCTGAGAATCCCTTTTGGCAGGAATGTGTGGTAGGCCGGTTCATAGGGAAGAAAGTTCCTTTCAAGTTGACGGAAGAGGCCATAAGAAAGTCATGGGGGGATAAAGTTATTGAGGTTGAGTTACATGAGAATGGCTTTTACTTCTTCTGCATTCCTGATAATGAATTCCACAGGAAGATTATTGACTCGGGCCCGGTGTCGATATTCAGCTGTACCTTGCTATTACAACAATGGCACTCCAAGCTTAAGCTCAAGAAGGGAGTTTTGGACACCATCCCGGTTTGGGTAAGACTTAGAGATATTCCGTTTTCTTTATGGTCCCCTGCTGGCATTGGTTCCATAGCCAGTGCTATTGGAAAACCCCTTTATGTGGATCTTCAAACTCAACAGATGGCAAGGATCTCATTTGTGCGAGTGTGTGTAGAACTCCAAGCTACTAAGCCAAGAGTTGAGCAAGTTAAATTCTGCTGGGAAGGTGAGGTGAACACTATCAATGTTGAGTACAAGTGGAAACCGCTGGCTTGTCCTTCGTGCGATATTTTCGGACATAAAGAGGGATCTAATGGTTTTGACTGTGCCCCTGTTCAGTCCATTGTTAAGTCGGTAACTCCTGTTGCAGGTTCCTTAAACCTTGTTCATAAGACTAGACACGATGAGCAACTCCCCAGGGATGAAGGATGGGTTCATGTCCAGTCCAGGAAAGGTAAAACTCCTACTGCCAAGGCTGCCTCTGGTCCCAGCCATTGTCCTTCAGCGTCTACGACAGGCTTAGACAGGGCCTCCTCTATTTCGCTGGTACCTTAGAACCGGTTACACACAGATTCTGCTGATCCTGCTCAACTCCCTCCCTCGCTGGATGCTGTCCCTGACCAACTTCTTCAAGACCCTTGCCCAGATCAGAACACTCCAGGGACAGAGCACTATACTTCAGCTTTATGTTCTTTACTCCCTCCCTCACTGGTTGCTGCTCCTGACCAGCCACTTCAAGATCTTCGCCCAGATCAGAACACTACAGGTACAGAGCACTACTCTTCAGAGTTATGTTCATCCTTGGGACCCGACGGAGAGGACAATGCGATGGGGCCACTTCCAGACCTTGCGGCGGGCCAAAGCCATACCATTACACAGGAATCTACTGGTCTCAATAATCAGCAGATTTTGGGTCCTCTTTCCATACAACAGGACTCCACTGAAGACTCTTCTGACTCCTGCTTGGTACTGGAGGATTCTACTGCTTCGGAAGACAGATTAGGAGTGGAAGTAGCTGCAGTCTCCCCCCTAACACCAGATCTCACACACTCGCATCCAGTGCTTCTGAGGATGTGCCCAAACCCTCTCCTGGATCTACACATAGCTCGAAGTGCCCTTTGAGTGCGCCTAGTCCTTCCTCCTCAAAAAAGAAATCCAAAAGTAGGAGGCCAAGGAAAAATCAGTGATAGTATTCTTTTCCTTCTATATGTTTTTTGGAATTTGGAATATAAGGGGACTAGTTGGACCCCTCAGACAAGCGGAAATTCGCTCCTTTATTAGGAAGAATCATCTTTGCTGTATTGGTGTACTTGAGACTAAAGTCAAAAGTTCCCGTTTTAATGACATTTCTAAAGGTCTTTTTGCAAACTGGAATTGGGTGTCTAACTATGAATACTCTCCCCTAGGAAGAATATGGATTGGCTGGGACCCAAATGAGATTGAGATGGATATTCTGTACTCTTCTGCTCAACTAATTCATGCTCGAACAAGGTTGATACACATGCAGGATACTTGTATGCTTTCAGTAGTATATGGAGAACACACTTTCGTGAATCGAAGACAATTGTGGGCTGACCTAATTCGGCTCTCCTCATGTGACCTTCCATGGCTTGTCGCTGGGGATTTCAATGCGATTAGGGACCCGGACGATAGAGTGGGCAGTTCCACTCCGTGGATCCCAGCTTTTGATGATTGTAGGGATTGTCTCAACAATGTGGGACTGGAGGATCTCCGTTATGTTGGATGTAGATACACTTGGTCGTACTCTTCAGGTGCAAACTAGAAAATGCGGAAGATTGATCGAGTACTTATCAATGGTAGCTGGACTCAAAGTTTTTCCTTCTCCGAAGCTAACTTCCTTCCACCTGGCATCTCAGATCATTCTCCTATGGTGGTTAAGATTGTTCCTCCGACTTCTTCGAACAAGCCTTTCAAGTTTTTCAACTTCTGGGCTTCCCATCCACTGTTTATGGAGTTAGTTACTCAAGTTTGGGACACATATATAGAGGGTACACCTATGTTCAATGTTTGCCGTAAACTCAAAGCTCTTAAATCTGAGTTGAAACATTTGAACTGTAGCTCCTTCTCGGAGATCTCCGCAAGAACAGAACAGGCTAGATCGGACTTATTCCATGTTCAAACGGCCTTAGATTCGAACCCTTTTGACCAGAACCTTCTTGCAAGAGAAGTAGAGCTTCAAAGGATGTTCTCTGATTTGAGACTGCAAGAAGAATCCTTCTACAGACAAAAATCCAGAATCCGCTAGATAAAGGAAGGAGACATGAATACCGCTTTTTTTCATCATCATGTCAACCATAGATGTCTCCATAATAGAATTTTATCTGTTACAACAGAGGGTGGGGAGATTATTACTGAACCTTTGGCGGTCAGAAACCATATTGTATCTCACTTTCAGCAACTTCTCTCTAGTACTCCAACTACCCTTCAGACCTCAGCTCCAGATCTGAATGGTTTTATTGGAAAGACTTTAGATGAGAATCAAAGGCTGTTCCTTGTACAACCAGTTACTGATGCGGAAATCCAGGCTACACTTTTTTTGCTTGCCAAAGGTAAGGCCCCAGGTCCAGATGGCTACAACGTTGAATTTTTCAAACTCACTTGGGGGATTACTGGCCCTTCGGTTTTGAAGGCGATCAAGAACTTCTTTGAAACTGGCCGCCTACTCAAAGAGATTAACAATACCATACTCACATTGGTACCGAAGAACCCCAATGCGTCGAGTATGAATGATTTCTGGCCAATTGCGTGTTGCAATACCTTGTATAAATGCATCTCCAAAATTCTTGCAAGGCGAATCGCGCACATCTTACCTTCGATAATTGGACCAACTCAAACGGCATTTGTCAGAGGTCGTAGGATAAGTGACAACATTCTGATCGCCCAGGAGTTGTTTGCGGACTTCCACCATGAGGCTTACCTTCCCAAGTGCGTCATCAAGGTAGATTTCTAAAAAGCTTACGATACGATCGATTGGAGCTTCATTCAAAGCGTGCTATCAGCCTTTAAATTTCCAGAAATCTTTACTCAGTTAGTTTTGGCGTGCATCTCTACCGCAAAATTTTCAGTTGCAATAAATGGAGAGCTGCATGGCTTCTTTGCCGGTACTCGGGGTATACGACAGGGCGATCCACTCTCCCCATACTTATTTGTCTTAGTTATGGAAGTCTTCTCCGGTTTGCTGAGGCTTAAAACTGATAACTCAGACTTTCAATGGTTTTGGCGGTGTAAGAAAGCGAGCATCTCCCATCTTTTCTTCGCTGATGACGTCCTTATTTTTGCGCAAGCGCACTTGAGATCTATTCAACTTATCAAGGAAGCAATCGATTTGTTCTCGAATTGGTCGGGCCTAAACCCGAATGCGAGGAAAAGCAATGTTTACCTCTCGGGAGGGAACTCGGAGTTACATAGGGACATCCTCCTTTGCCTTGGGTTTCAACAAGGCTTTCTTCCTTTTCGATACCTAGGCGTGCCTGTTATATCTTCGAGACTTCGTAAAGAGGACTGTAAATGCTTGATTGAGTCCATAACGTCGCGAGTTCGATCTTGGACTCACCGGTTCTTGTCTTTTGCGGGCCAATTGCAACTTATTCGGTCGGTCCTGCAATCTATTCAAGTCCACTGGGCCACCATCTTCTCTCTACCAAAATCTGTGCTCTATGGTATTGAGGTTATTTTGCGACAATTTCTTTGGAAGGGCCCGAATTTAGGTACGGGTGGCGCTAAAGTTGCACGGGAATCGGTATGCTTGCTCAAAGAAGAAGGAGGTCTTGGGATCCGAAGACTCACAGATTATAACAGAGCTTTGTTACTCAAACACATATGGCTTCTTTTCACCGATAAGGAGTCCTTATGGTGTAAATGGATCCATTCGAACTTCCTTAAAAATAACTTTTGGGTTGTCTCTAAGCCCACCTTCTGTTCTTGGACGTGGAAGAAAGTCCTCGACATGCGAGATACTGCTCGATCTATTTTTCGTTGGAAAATTGGCAATGGTCGTTCAATCTCTTTATGGTTTGATTGGTGGCACGATAAAGGCCCCCTTTACCTTTTGTTCAGTAATATGGACATCTACCAGTCCCGTATTCCACGGGACACATCTGTTCGGACTTTTTATGACTCGGTATGGCAACACTCACGTACCTTGGAAACTATTCTACGATGGTTAGAACCTACCCCTAATTTTGAGGAAGACTTTGAAGATGAGCTCATTTGGGCTCCCCAACCTTCCTCAATCTTCTCAGTGGTAATGGCGTGGAACCATATTAGAAGAAAAGGACTTCCGGTTCAGTGGCACTCCTTTATATGGGATCATCACATTGCTCCGCGGCACTCCTTTCTTTTATGGATAATCTCCCTCAACCGATTGCCTACGCAGGATTTTCTCATCCATAATAGCAGGATTGACTCTGCTATGTGCGCATTTTGTGGTGATATTCCGGACTCAATAAATCACCTTTTTTTTGAATGCTCCTCTACAAGAAGGTTGGCGGTTTTTTGGGCAACAAATTGCTATATTCCATGGTGTAATCGACCCTGGCTTGAGCATATATTTTGGGCAATGAAGGTTTGTGGAGGACCATCCTTTGCCCACCGTCTTTCCAGGTTCTCCTTTGGTGCCATTTGTCACATAATTTGGACGGAAAGGAACAACTCTATCTTTCGAAACAAGACTATCTTCATTCCGGGTATGCGGAATCATCTTATCAAAGTGGTAAAAGACAAAGTTGCAACCCTTGGAAGAGTTCCAGACACGCCTTTGAACAGAAGACTACAGAGGAGTTGGGGCCTTTCTCCTTCCATCTTTTCTTAGTTCGGTTGTGTTAGGCCTCTTTTGTATAGTGTTCTCTTTTCTTTTCTTTCTTATTTCTAAGGTGACTGTGTTCCCTTGGTTCTAGTCCTTCTGGGACGTGGCTACTCTCTTGTTTTTGCATTGTATTTGGTGTTTTGAAAGTAATATATACCTTACCCTTACCAAAAAAAAAACTTTTACTTTCTAGCCTGAATTTAGACTTATTCAATAATTTTTTTTGGGCAAAAGCCACAAAAACTTTAAATTATGCTCATTATGACACATTTATTCTAAACTTTATTTCTATGACATAAAAAATTTCAAACTTGTATATACGGGACACTTTTACCCTCCATAAAAGCTCTATAAAATGAAAACCATTAAAAATCTACCTACGTTTGTGCCATAAAGCAAACATTGATGACATTGCACGTTTTGGCTGAAAAATCATTTAATGGAATCTTAACGGAGGATAAATGTGTCACATATGTTTAAATTTAGGGTTTTTTTATGTTACAAGAAAAATGCTAGAGTAAATGTGTTACAGTATGTATAATTTAGATTTTTTTGTGGCTTTTTCCTAACTTTTTTCGGCAGAAATTTGGGAAATAAAGCAACTCTGGAGTGCATTGAGAAAGCTGGCCATCTTGCTTCGTGGGAGCGACCCTTCCCTCGCAATAAATGTTGGAAGAGAAATCTTGGCTCCACCTACAATAAGAGGTCACATGGGTTTCGTTCCGAGCGACCCATCTTTATATGCAAAATTAATTATGTTTTGACGGTCTAGAAAACTACAACAAAATACTTGGTATCATTCTGTATCCCCGTAAAGTCACCAAATAGATGCTAGCCCTCGAGGAGTTCTCTCCAATGAAGGCCAAACTCGAGATTGGCAAATATGAAGAACATTTGTCTGGTATTAAAGCTTAGAGAGGACCACCAATGAAGCTTACGGGTGACTCGGACTATAATCCGACAGCACAAGCTCAAAACAGGTAGAATCCCGAGCCTCTAAAATCTCTCTTTCAAATTGCAAATCTTGTTCTCTATATCCTGGACATACTCCCCAAGTTTTGGACATACTCCTCAAGTTCCGGGTGAGGGGTCCACAGGCTAGTGTCGGCTTTGGACTTGTCCTTGTAGTCATGAGTCTTTAGAATCTCAATTCCATGTTTTAAGACTTGCTCTCCCTGTTTGGATGTATTCGCCACATTCTAGATGTGTTCCCCACAATTTGGACTCGCTTCTCATGTTTTGGACACGGTTGGTACTAATTTGTAGTAACAGTTTGGTAATCATGCCAACCGCTACGACACGTGTCTGCCAACTGCTTGTGAATGTGGATGTCAACCGCTTCCAACATACCAATCTTTATTCTGTTGTTCGAAATGAATTTTCCATACCAAACTTGTCAAAATATTTTGCCCTCTTAAAATATTTTTTCTCCAAAAGGGCATTATGATGTTAAGAAAATTAAGATGATCCGCTTGATACCTACGTGTAGTGATGGCCACGGTTCGGAACCGACCGGTTCCGGTTCGTGGCCAAGATAGAACCGGAATATTTTTTTTTTCTTCGGTTCTCTTCTGTCTTTAGTCTTCTCGCTTCTCAGGGCCGCCCCGGCTGAGCCGCGGGCGGAGGTCGCCGGCCTCAGGCGAGCCTCGCCGGCGTCGGGTGAGGCTCGCCCTCGCCTGGGCGAGCGAGGGGAGCCTTGCGCCTCGCCGGCGAGGCTCGCCCTTGCCAGATCCAGGCGAGGGCCAGCCTCGCCGGCGTCGGGCGAGCCTCGCCCTCGCCAGATCCAGGTGAGGGCGAGCCTCGCCGGCGTTGGGCGAGGCTCGCCCTCGCTCGCCCAGGCGAGGGCGAGGCTCGCCCTCGCTCGCCCAGGCGAGGGCGAGCCTTGCCGGCGTCCGGCGAGGCTCACCTTCGCCAGATCCAGGTGAGGGCGGCCTCGCCTGAGGCCGTCGACCTCCGCCGGCCCTAGCCGGGGCCGGTGGAAGAAGAAAAAAAAAACAGAAAAGAAAATAAAACCTTACCAAAAAACAGAAAATAAAAAAATTTTAAAAATTATTGTTCCAGTGACGAAACATTATTCAATATAAATTGTAATTAAAATGTAAATTGTAATTAAATTTGAGGACAAAAAGACAAGACAGGGCTTGAACTTAATAAATTATCATTAAGCACATTACAATTCGTTACAACGATCTACAAAAAAAAGGAGCACAATATATATGCTCTAAAATAATCTCAAAACCTAAACATTCCGTGCACAGGGGATTAGAGGTCACATGTCGTCGGATTATACTTGGGTTTCCCTAAGCTTATTTGGGCGTACCCGATATGAGAAACAAGGGTTCCCGAAATATTTTCCAACTCCAATAGTTCTTTTACCCTCAATCGTCACTACCCATTCCAGTACCGGTAGCGGTAGTATCTCCATCGTTAAAGAATTCGGATTCAGTATTGCGATCTATCTCTTGTTGCCGGTATTGAGCCTTCGTCCAATCAGCAACACAAGCTTGCATCTCCACTGATTATGGATCTAATCTTGAACAATGTTCATCCAAAATATTACCTCCGGCACTAAATGCTTGTTCGACCGCAACTGTGGAACAAGAGGTTGAAAAAATCTATATTGCAATAATAGAAAGGATTGGGTATCGGCTTGCGTGCCCCTTCCACCAATCCAAAATTAAAAAATCTGTACCACCTTCGGATTCAGTAAACTCAAATGAAATGCTTAAATAACTCTCTAATTCAGAAATATTTCCTATTACTCCCTTTTGTTTTTTTTGTCTATGTAATAAAAGTTGGTACCCTCTACTAATTTTACCTGTACTATCACTTTGTATCTCCATAGATTGAGAAGATCCAACATCACCTAAATTATATTTAGTATAAAATTCATTATATAATTCTATTACTACGTTTTTAACATTGCGTACTATAGTTGTAACATTTATCTCATCACAATGTAAACATTGATAATACACAGAAAAAAATCATTTAAGCCATCCAATTTGCTATGCGGATCGAAAACACAAGCAACTAAATAAATAATGGGAATTTCCCTATAATAATGTAGCCACTTCATTTTCATTGCAAGTATAGTATGTTGTAATTCAACATCATTTTCACATTCATCAAAAATTCCGACAATATTAATACACTCTACTAAAAATAAATGTGTAGTAGGATAATAAACACCGGACAAAATATAAGTTGCATAATTAAAAACCTTTAAAATATCTAAAATTTTTTGGCAAATATTCCACTCCTGTGGGTATAAATTAATCTGAGGTATATTATTAGAAATGAATGCACATAATAAATCTTTATATGCTAAAGATTCATCAAGCAAGTGGAAAGTAGAATTCCAATGAGTTGGAACATCTTTTGGAAATCTTTTTGGTCTTTTGCCATTTTCTCTACAAAATCTACCCCATTCTTTCATTTTTTGGGGATGTTTCCATAAAAATTGAATCGCCGTTTTTATTGGTTGAAGAAAAATATCAAGAGTTTTCAAACCATCTTATACACATAAATTTAAAACATGACAAGCACATCTAACCTGAAAAAATTTTCCGCCAAAAGCGGGTTTACAAATATTTTCTAACTCGACAATTGAAGCGGTATTTGCTGCAGCATTATCAAAACCAATTGAAAAAATTTTGTTAAGCAAATAATATTCTTCTAAAATTTGCCTAATTATTCTATAAATATTATTTACCGTATGATTATCATTGAAAACTCTAAATGCAATAACTCTTTTTTGAATACTCCACTCGTCATCTATCCAATGACATGTTATGCCCATGTAGGAATGATTTTGCCGAGGATCACTCTAAATATCACTACCTATATGCACGTATCCATTAAATTGCATAAAAAAATTTTGTAAATCTTTTTTTCCTTTTATGTAAAGATCTTTAATTACTCGTTTAGCTCAATTTCTAGGAACACGTTTTGCTTGTGGAGAACATGCTTTTTGTACAAATTCATTAAAACCAAATCTTTCTCCAAAATTAAATGTTAAATGCTCAACGCAAATAAATTTGCCTAATTCTTCCTTATAAGTTTTGTCATTAAAATGAAATAAAGGGGAAGTGTTAGGATTGATGTACCTGGAAATTTGTTGTTGCCCGATATCGATTCCCGTTTTGGTTGGATGTTTGCTCCTAAGATGTCGTTTAAATGTTCCATATCCTTATCCACCTGTATATTTATATATTTTCCCTTTTTTCACCAATATCGATATCGATATTGATGTACCCGGAAATTTATATATTATATAATACCTTTTTTCACCAATATCAAACCTTTCCATTTTCGTGAAGTGATTCCAAATGTCAGATGTAAATTATCGTTCCGCTTCCTTTGTTGTAGATATTTCGGCAGGAGGATGAAAACTTTCTTGAGTCGGGACGCGCTCCATATCGGGAAAAATGTTGATTTCATCATCTTGAAAATCTGCATATTCACGAGGATCAAAAGAATGATGGGATTCCGTCGCGATATTCTTACCTTTGTCAGATGGCACTCGACTTTCACTTGCCATTTTTCGAGTGGATTGAGAGAATTGAGCGGACTAATTAGGAGAATTAAGAAAGAATTGTGTGAATTGAGAAAATTGAGAGAATTTAAGAGAATTTCTAGTATTCAGAAAATTTGAGACTTGAGAGAAGAGAATTTGAGAGAATTGTGTGAGTATTGAGAGAATAAAAGAGAATTTATAGGAAAAAATTGAGAAGAAAATTGAAAAAAAAAAAGAAAAAGAGATAACTGTTGCAATTGCAACAGTTATCTCCTTTTTTTTTTTTTTTTACTTTTTCTGCCCGTTGGGGCTTTTGCCTGTTGGGGCAAAACGGGCTTTTGCCCGTTGGGAACGGGCCCGCAAGCCGGGCCCGCTACGGGGCAATTTTTTTTTTCCCGTTGCTAAGGCCGGCAACGAGCGGCCAATGGCCGCTATCGCCAGCATCAGGTGAGGGCCGGCCTCGCCCGACGCCGGCGAGGTCGAGCCTCGCTAGATCTGGCGAGGCCGGCCTCGCCAGTTGCAGGCGAGGTCGAGCCTCGCCGGCCTCGCCCGACGCCGGCGAGGTCGAGCCTCGCCTGGGCTGGGCGAGGCCAGCCATGCCCAACGCCGGCGAGGCTCGACCTCGCCTGCAACTGGCGAGGCCGGCCTCGCTCGACGCCGGCGAGGTCGAGCCTCGCCAGATCTGGAGAGGCCGGCGAGGCTCGACCTCGCTTGCAACTGGCGAGGCCGGCCTCACTTGCAACTGGGGAGGTCGGCCTCGCCGGACATCGGCGAGGTCGAGCCCTCGCCGCCCGGATGCGCAGGCGGCAGGTTTTTTTTTTTTTTTGTGGAACCGACGGTTCCGGGCCGGTTTCAGTTCCGAACCGCGGGCCCGGTCAACGGGCCGGGTCCTGGTTTGACCGGGCCGGTTTCGGTCCGGTTCCGGGCCAAAACCGACTCGTGGCCATATCTACCTACGTGTGCCATTGACAAAAAAAAAAAACCCTTTCATCATAGCTCTATAAGACATCTGTTAAATATCTAACGTGGCGATTTGCTGGACATCGGCAAGAAAATAGAGGCATAAATTTGACATCATAAGACAATTTAAAGGATATTTTTTTCATACTGGTATCAGGATTTCTGAAGACATAAGAAAATTTTTGGCTAATAATATCACAGTGTGCTTAGTTTAAGGGTTTTAGAGACAAAAAAAAAATTGAGATGTTATTATTATAGTGGGGTGAATTCCCTAAAAAATCCCAAACTTTAGGTCAAGTCCCAAATCTGCCCGAATTTTTTTTTGTCTCAGAAAACATCCCAAATTTTAGGTCCTGTCTCAAATCTGCGCAAAACTTTTTTTTTGTCTCAAAAAAAATTACAAACTTTAAGTTCAGTCCCAAATCTGCCCTGAAATTTGTTTTATGTAAAAAAAACTAGCAAATTTCAATTTATTTTAAAAAATACACCCCTCATGATCTAGTCCCAACTTGACGTGGCACTTTCATGCCGATAACAAATCCACATCAGTAAAGTAATGGAGAGATAGGTACAACCGACTTCACATTTCTACAACCGACTTCACATTTCTACTTCGACAACAAACCAAACCAAGTAAAAATTGTTGAAATTCTCCAAAATAAAACCATTCTAGCATTCCAGGATATGAAAGTTAGGGACGATAAGAAATCCACTCCAAAATTTTTTTATTAATTTTTAAAAAATTAATTTTTAGGTTTAGTCCAAATTTGCTCTAAACTTTTTTTTGTATAAAAAAAGCCAATTACTTGGTTGATGTGGATTTGTTATCGATGTGGAAGTGCCACATCAAGTTGAGACTGCATCACGAGGTATATTTTTGAAAATAAATTAAATTTTGGTGATTTTTTTACATAACAAAATTCGAGGTAAATTTGAGACTAGACTTAAAATTTGAGATTTTTTTCTAAATAAAAAAAAGTTCAGGGCAACTTTGAGACTGTATCTAAAGTTTGAGATTTTTTTTTAGATAAAAAAAGTTTGAGATGGATTTGGAACTTGACCTAAAATTGAGGATTTTTTTAAGGAATTAGGCCTATTATAGTGAATATGATTTATGGTTTTTTGTGACATAAAAAATATTACAAAAATTATGAATTTTTGTAAGTATTAATCCGAAAAGTAACTAATCCATTAATGACGTTTAGTGATCTGACTGGTCATCTTTTTAAAAGTCCACGTCTCCGACACAAACTTAAAAGCAGATATATTTATTAAAATTCAACTAAACTTACAGAGAAATAATTAAAGAAATCAATTTCCAGATGGGGTTGTTGTGACAGGTCAACAACAGACAAGGACCGTCATTATACAGCAAGAAATGGAAAAGGAGAATTAAGTTGAGAGTAACAGCTGCAGCATTCTAATAAAAGATCAATTGAAGCAAAGCAATAAAAAATAAAATAGCATGAGATCCGTGTGCGATTTCTTTAAGTGCTGGGGGAATTTGACTTTGAGTTTAATTCCAAAAAAAGTAAAGACGTGCAGATACATAATTGATAGGTGATTATTCCTCCACATGATGGAAATGTGGAAAAGCAACGAACAACTAGACTCCCATTCCAATGTCATTGGTTTTAGCATATTGGCAACTTTGACTATCCGTAATTTTGTTCGATAAAAAGAGACAGATTCGGAGGCACCCTCATCACTTTTAGCTGTACAGACAAGAACAAATATTGAGAGAGAGAGAGAGAGAGAGAGAGAGAGAGAGAGAGAGAGAGAGAGAGAGAGAGAGAACAAATATTGAGAGAGAGAGAGAGAGAGAGAGAGAGAGAGAGAATGGTGAACACAATCAAGCTCTACCAGCCCTCGTTGCGAGCGGCGATGAAGCTCGCCGGCGTGAGACCTCGAAAGATCGAGATCGAACCCGGAACTGTCATGAACTTCTGGGCTCCAACCCGACCCCAAAACAACAAGAAGAAAAAGAACGCTGTCGTCTTCCTCCACGGCTTCGTCAGCGATGGCATGATGACGTGGCAGTTCCAGGTGCTCGCGCTCGCGAGGAAGTACGCCGTCTATGTGCCGGACCTCCTCTTCTTCGGCGGCTCTGCCACGGGTGACAGCCGCCGGACGGTGGACTTCCAGGCGGAGTGCGTGGCGAAGGGGCTGGCGGCGCTTGGGTTGCGGCGGTGCACGCTGGTGGGGTTCAGCTACGGCGGGATGGTGGCATTCAAGTTGGCCGAGTCGCAGCCCGACCTGGTGGAGTCGGTGGTGGCGACGTGCACCGTGCCAGCGCTGACTGAGTCGATAAGCAAGGAGAGCTTGGAGAAGTTGGGGTTTCCGACATGGCCGGAGGTTTTGATGCCTAATTCTGTAGATGGTGTGAAGAAGATGTTTGAAGTTGGGAGCCACAAGTTGCCTAGGATCCCTAATCGTGTTTTCAGGGACTTTTTAGAGGTATGAGCTCCATAAACTCTTCTACGTAACTAAGGCACAGAAACACCTTGAAACTCATTGGTTCCATACCACACTCAATTGAATTTTCTTGCTTTCATACTATAAAGAGAAATCCGAAAGATATGCTAATCATTTTTAAAATTTAAAGATTGAGTGATTTATCAAGATACTGTTGTCATTTGAGCATTCTTGCTTTCGTACTTTGAAACTCATTGCTTCCATACCACGCACTCAATTGAATATTCTTGCTTTCATACATAATGAGTCGTCAATTTTTGTCATTTGTGTTTATTCCTTTTCTTAAAATATTTTATTTAGTTTATTTAAGTGATTATATTTATCGAATGTTAACAAATTTATATTGTTTAGTGTTGTTATTGGTATTTTTTTCTATTATGTGTACTTTGGTTAATTAAGTTTTCTTCCATTTTCTATATTTTCATTTTTTACACTAATTAAGGGTAAAATAGAGATTTGTACAAAAGATGAGATGAAATATACTTTTACCTCTTAAAAGTCATGTGCATTGAACATGATAATGAAAAAATATAACTGAGGGTTAACGATTGTAACAAAATGAAAATTCAATGGTATTATATAACAATTGAAGGCTCGAGAGCAAACATGTACCACCTCCAAAGTATATAAGAGCTTTGTTAATTTCTCCAAAGTTGTCGTATCTGGCCAAGTCAAAAGCTTAAAAAAATGATATAATCTTTCATATAAAAGACCTCGTAGAAGCTCGTTTCCTCGATATGTTTTGACTGATTATAATCAATGAAACAAAAAATGCTACTAAATGACATGGATTTTGTTAGTGATGACTTTTTGGAGTGTTCAGACAAACATAAATTTAACAGGCAAGCCCGAGACAAAAGTTTTCGCAATGCACTAAATAACGGCCATAACTTTTGATCGAAAAAGAGTTACCGGGCCAATTTGGAAAGCTAGTTTAAAATCTGTTGTTTAAGCATGTTTCAGGGCACGTCTATATTTATATGTCTATTTTCCTCGTTAATTTAGGCTTTTGTTTATTTTTAAAATTCTTTTACTGCTTAAAATTATTTTCGGGTTTTCTTGTGTGACATAGCATTAGCGGAACAATTATTTGATCGTTTCGATATTTTAGATAGCTTTCGTCACAGTCACAAAACATAAAAAGAGATCCCTCTCTATAGTTATGCCCGCGAGCGTGTGCACCTCAGTGCTAGCTAGTGGATCCTTCAAATCCTAATTTATCTGTGACTTTGATGAGCCACTAAACTTTGAATTGTACTTGAGGTGTCAATTCCTTTGATGTCATATTCACCAATAATTACTCTGGCATCATCTTAGTAAGAAAACCTAATGAAGGATTTTGACATGTATATTTAATAGAGATAATGATACAAATGGTCATTGAATATTGATCTAATATGTAATGTGATTTATGATTTTTTTTATCCAATGTAATCCTTGAATTTTTAGTATATGAATTATAAGAAAATATTCAATATTATCCTTTAATTCATTCAAGTTCGGAGCACATTACATATTGAGCTATAATTTATGAATCAAATTATAAATTAAATTAAATTAAAATTTAGAGATTATTTGTGTTATTTTTCTTAACATAAGGGGGAAGTTTTCAAGCAAGCCCTCACGTTGTGCTATTTAGAACATGGTAAGTTGCTTGGGAGCATGAACGACAGATGGTCCGTCTGACCCTCCAATAAATAAATGACACGTACATCCAACTTCGACTACACCCCAAACTCACCGAACTCTAATTGCCGTTCTCTCATCTGCCTAATCCTAGTCAATCCACACTTGGTGCGCTCACCGCCACCTAGCTGTCACCTTTGACAGCATCTTGGGGCAGATAAGTGCCACCACGATCGCCTTCCTTTCTTTCAATTCTTCGCCCCTTTTTAAATATTTTTGCAAATTTATTTATTTGATATCACGAAAAAATATTGAGAAAAATATGCCACAGATGACATGATTTAGGATTTTTTTTATGAATTTTGCCCTTTTTTTTTACTTTAGTTAATCCTTTGAATGTAGATAATGAGTTGCCAATTTTTGTCATTTGTGTTGTTTCTTTTTCCTAAAAAATCTTATTCAGTTTATTAAAGTGGCTATATTTATCAACGATTAATAAATTTCACTGTTTAACAAATTTTATTTGTGTTAATTATTTTTCCTTAAATATCTTATTTAGTGCATTAACAAATTTTCACTGTTTAATATTATTATTGGTATCTATCTTTTTTCTATTATGTGTACTTTCCTAATAAAGTTTTCTTCCATTTTCTATATTTTTTCATTTTTCACACTAAGGGTAAAAGGGATATTTCATACAAAAGATGGGGTGAAATATGCATTGGACATGATAACGGTAAAAAAAAATGCTAGGAGTGAACGATTGAAACAAAATAAAAGTATAGTTGAAAGTTTGGAAGCAAACATGTACTACCTTCAAAGTTCATAAGAGCTTTGTGTAATATCTCCAGAGATTAGTATTTCACCACATTAACATGTTAAAAAAATGATATAGTTTATTATATAAAAGACCTCATATAAGCTCGTTTCCTTGATATGTTTTGAGTGATTATAATCAATGAAAGAAGAAATGCTACTAAATGAATTGGACGTGGTTGCTGATGATCAAACATAAATATAATAGGCAAGCTCGAGACAAAAGTTCATATGGCACACCTGATAACGGCCATAATTTTTGATGCACGAAAAGTTACTAGGTCAATTCGGAAAGCCAGTTTACAGTCCTTTGGGCCTCAAAATTTGTCATTTAAGCGTGTTTAGGGGGCACTTTTCTGTTTTTATGTCTACTTTCTGCGTTAATTTGCGTTTTCCTTATTTTCCAAATTATTTTACTGCTCAAGATCATTTTCGGGTTTTTTGGTGTCACGTAGGGTTAGCAGAGTATTTATTTGATTTTTTTTTCGATATTTCAAATAGCTTTCATCATATTCACAAAGCAATAAAGAGATCTCTCTACAGTTATGCCTGCGAGACTGTGCACCTGAGTGCTAGTTTTTAATCCTTCAAATCCTAATTTATCTATGGCTTTGCTGCGCCACTAAACTTTGCTTAGCACGTGAGGTGTCAATTCCTTGGATGTACATGTTCACAAACAATTTACTCTGGCATAATTTTAGTAGGAAAACCTAAGGAAGAATTTTGACAAGTATATTAATATAAGGGCAAAAATCACCAAAAACCCTAAATTATGCTCATTGTAATACATTTACTTCAAACTTTTATTTTACGCCAAAAATCTCAAATTTGTATTTGGGTGATATATTTACTCTTCGTCAATATTCTATGAATGAGAATCGTTAAAAATCCACCTACATAGATACTATAAAACAAATAGTGTTGACATGGCGCGTTATGTGACTTAAGTGAAATAAAAACGATGTTACTTTGACTGAAAAATCATTTAAAGAAACTTTAACGGAGGGTAAATGTGTCACATGAGTATATATTTGGGGTTTTTTACGTTACAAGAAAAAGTTTATAGTAAATGTGCTACAGTGGATATGGTTTAGGGTTTTTGATGTCAAAACAAAGTTCAAGATAAATTTGTCACAGTGACGATAGTTTGGAGGGTTTTGATGTTATAAAAAAAATTAGAATAAATGTATTATAACAAGCATAATTTGGGGTCTCGACCAAAAAATAGAGTATGGTTTACGTCTTTTCGTGGCTTTTTTCCTTTAATACGACGGAGTAGTTTTCAAGTAAGTCCAAAAGTTGTACTCTGTTGATCGTGCGGGTTGCCCCCTATTCGGCGTCGTTGACCGTTAAAACTCTAGTTAGGCTTGGGACCATTAACCATAGATGGTCCCTCTGAGGCTCTGACCATCCGATAAGAAATTGACGTGCACATCCATCTTCGACCACACCCTGAACTCACATTTACCTAAAATCAGATATATTTAGCTACTTTTTCATATTCAACATGATCCACAAGTGTCGCGCTCGCTGCCGCCGAGCCGTCACCTTCGACAGCATCTCAGGGCAGATTAAGCACCATCACGAACGCCTTCCTTTCTTTCAACTCTTTCCCCCTATTTTAATATATCTTTTTTACAATTTTGCTTAGTTTTTCAATGTTGCAAACTCCCATTTGACTTTGTCATAACACTTGAGATATTGATATTTATAGAAGTCTTTTCTTTTTGTTGAAATATTGATATTTAGAATTTGATGTGGAGAAAACAGATAAAAGTGAGTAAGTTCGATACGCACAAAACACACGGAGAGAAATCTCTCGGTCTTCTATACTTTTGAAGAGATACAAAAAAACGGAGTGTTCTGACAGAATATCAGAAATAAATAGAGCCTCAATCTTAATTCTAGGAATTACAACATTTTGAAGTAACATGAAGAAATAACACGAAAATAACAAAACCCTAAGACTTACCGCACATGAAGTAACATAAATTACTTCTCTATAACTAAAGGAAAAAACAATAAGGCCGTTCTGATGCACATAGCACGTTTTCTTGTTCCGAGCCACCTACAAGAGTTTTACTTGTCCGAACGCTTCAAAAAGTCTTTGAGAGTAGCGTTCAGATTAATCAATTATCATTTTTTTTTAATGATTTCTTAAAGTTCAAGTAATACTTTTCGAAAAAGTGAAAAGAAGTCTGTTTACTTAAATAGCCAAAATAAACGGGCCATGGGTCTACACTCTAAACAAGAACTATTTAGGTTTTGACTACTTAGTCGAAGTGGGATAGCTACGTATGTTTAACAGATCATGATGAAAGTGAGAATTTATCGCTTTTTTTTCTTTCTAAATTTTGGATAAGCATGGCTTTTTATTATTTGATTGTAGGTCATGTTTGACTACAGAAAGGAGAGAGCTGAGCTGCTGGAGGCTCTGGTCATTCCAGACAAGGGCTTCACTTTGCCAGAGTACTCCCAGGTTTAATTTAACCTGAAGAAACTTCCTCTTTCTTTTCTTAAAGCAAAAAAAGGGTAATCACATTCCTGCATATTACTTTGTACAGATGAAAGTCGATGAGGTTGTGAGATGGCTCACGTGTATTGAGCTCACATGCTAGTATCGTTTCTTGTCAGGAGAGAGGGGTGAACATGGGTGACCTAATCTGATGACAACTATATTTGACCAGAAAATAAAAAATTTACAGAAGAAAAAGTACTCACAAGAAGATTGAAACCTTATTCCTATTCCATGTCGCTTAGTGACTATAGTAGTTTAACCCAAGTCTTGGATAAACGATACAAATGGGTGCATGCAATCACGAGACAGGGTGGACAAATCGTGTCCCTCCAGCTTCCTTTATAATGATCAAAACTGTCTACTTTTGATATGTAAATTCAACCTTACTTTTATATTTTAGTTCTTGATTAATCTATATATTGTTGTATTCTTTGATACCATACCTATTTAAGAAATATGCTGATGATAATTGATCTTTGCAGAAGGTCCATATAGTCTGCGGCGAGGACGATAAGATATTCAGTGTGAAAGTAATGAAGGATATCAAAGAGTAACGTCCATCTTTTTTTACTTTTTCTTTTTCCTCATTGAGTAGATTATCAATCATTTTTTCTATTGTGTTGTGCGTAGCTTAATTAATGTTATTTATATATACATATACAGAAAGATCTATATATCTTTGCGACGTAATTGTTTTTATGCACATTTATTTTCAAAAGATTTCCTTTATTTGAAAGAGAAATGACTCTTTCACTAAATTTAGAGCATTTAGTGTTAAAAAAAGTATACTTCCCTTTAACTTTCGTTATCCTAGCAAAAAGTTAATATTTTTTTAAAAAAAAATAATATATTAAATCTAGTGCATTTAGTGTCCAAAAGTCTATTTTTCTTTAATTTTCGCTTCCTTGGCAATACTCTAAACTTTTATTTGAAAAAGAAAATACCCAATTCATTGAATTTTGGTACATTTAATATCCAAAAGTCTACTTTAAATTTTTATATATATATTAATATATAATATGCGCGCGCACACAGTTTACATGGTGGAATTAAGTCACAACATGCATCCGACACTGTCATAGTCCTAAAATAATGTTTTTTTATCTTCCCATGCGGTAATGTTTCTGATGTTACATCTTCGACTCTTTGTTGATACATGTTCGCTCCACTTGATTCCTTTGCCGGTGTTTGACTTGTTCAATTACTTTCTTTTAACCAGAAAATTGGGAAATAAAGCCACATTGGAGTGCATTGAGAAAGCAGGCCACCTTGCTATACTGGAGCGACCCTTCGTCTACAATAAATGTTTGAAGAGAATTCTTGCCTCCATCTACGATAAGAAGTCAAACGAGTTTAGCCGCGAGTGAGCATTGTTTATATTCAAATTTGTTTATTTGTTGAGAGTACAAAGAACTATAATGGAACCCACCCATCGGTGGCCGCGATGGTTTGCGCTCAGTTCCTTTCACGAGAGGTTCTGGGTTCAAAACTCGTAGGTGCCGGTGATTTAAGTGGAGGGTCGTGGCGGTGGGATGCTGCGCTAGCCCCCCCGAGGACTAGTCGGGCTTCACCGCTGATTTGAGCCCAAGCTCGTCGGCCGCGCGGACACCTCGGTTATCAAAAAAAAAAAAAAGAACTATAATGAAGTACTTGGATTATCTTCCATGGATTAAACTTCAGATCTCTCTTTGATGGATGAGGATCATTTATTTGTGTCTCAATTTACCCATGCCATTTACTGTATGTTGACACATGTCTCTACTATTTGAACTTCAAGGAATCCAAACCCTTAACTATCACCCACTTCTCTCTCTCTCTCTCTCTCTCTCTGCGATAAGACTTCAGCTACGAGTGACCCATGTTTCTATTCAAAAAGATCATTCTATTTCCCAAAAAATTGTCAAATGAATGCTAACCGTCAAGGTATACTCTCCCATGAAGGCCAAACTCCATATTGGCAGATATGAAAAACATTTTGTTCTTGTACGGTTGATCAAAGGGTTTACAAATTAGAAATGAACACATCAACCGTATGTAGGATGTTAAATATGTCTTGAATTTTATGTACTCGGTCTGGTTCATGACCCGACCCGACATATTTTTTGTGCGACCCGAAAGTGGAAAGAAAATTGAGATTTAGTTCGCGACGCGAAGGGTTCCTATTTGTACTGTGGCTAGGTTTTCTCATTGTTGTACAGAGAGTTTTGCTTTCAAAGAGTTTTCGTGAGCCGTGAGGTTTTGTCGTTGTTTCGACTTCTGAAATTTGTACTCTCTTTTGATTATAGTGGAACTTTGTCTTGCCTCGCCCGTGGACGTAGATCACTTCGTGATCGAACCACGTAAATTTCTGGTGTTCTGTCTTTTGCTTTTCGCATACGTTTCCAACACAAGACTAAGATAAAACAGATAAAATCCTGTGATTTATTTGATGTTGTGTCCTTCTTCATATTTGAGATATTCTTTTTTATAATCATGAGTCTCTAGGGTCTCACTTTCATGTTCTAAAACTTATTCTCGGAGTTCTGGACATGTTTACCAAGTTTTGGACGCACTTCAAAATTTTGGACGCGGGCCCTATAGGTTGGTATCGGTTTTGGACGTGTCCTTATAGTCATGAGCCTCTAGAATTATAATTCCATGTTCTAAGACTTGTTCTTGATGTTGTCAATGTGCTTTGCACATTTTGGACATGCCCCCTGTGACATTCCGAAATTTCGCCCATTTGGGAATTATGAAATAGCCGATTTTATTAATGTACTTGTAGGCAGTCTCATCCAAAACTGATCATTCTTGGGATACTAACCATTAGGGAAAGGTTAATGGGGGATTTAAATTCGCTTGACTAGAGGAATTCGATCGCGAACTGACTTTCAACCATAAAATCTTCGAGATGACATTTTGAGCTAGTGTAGGCTGATCTTAGGATAGTGATGGGCCGATTCGTTATTATCATACACGTGGATCACGGGTGATTCCGTTTGACCCTGAAACAAATTGACGAATAATCCAGAACCTATTCTGAACGATTGTACTCATTGGAACTAGTGATCGATCTTCATGATTTTATTGACAACTGAAGTCATTATGGTTTGAATAAATTGCACATGACTCGATTTAGTATCAGCCACGAATCGATTATGCGAATTTCCTTAAAAGCCGCCCGTTAGTCAGAGATATGCACGAATTACATTATATAGAATTCAATTATTAAATTTAGACCAAATTGGGCATCGGAAAATTAGGAAGTCACGCCAGAATGTTAGGACGACGTTGCGGTTGTAATGTGCAATTTTTGGATGTGCCCGAATCTTTCAGAAAAATTAAATTTGGGCAAGAAAATGAGAAAGTGACCATTTTACCTCTAAGGATTTCTAAAGTGTTAGTTTTATGGGCAAAGGGCATTTTGATCATTTTGCCCTCAAATTTAGAAGAGACACAAATGCCCTTGGATATTTTTAAAGCAAGATTCAATCCAGACCGTTGATTTCAAGATTAAATCGAATCTAGACCGTCGGATCAAAATTTTGAGAGAAGGGTTTTTTGGTCATTTCTCACTTGGGACAAACTTGGGCATGAAGTTTTGACCAACGTCTTAACCTCTCTCTCTCTTCTCTCTCCTCCCATTTGGCCCCCTCCTCCACCGAACTTCCCCTCCCCTCCGATCACTCTCTCTCTCGGTCTCTCTTGGCCGTGAGCCGCCGCCAACCGCCCAAGCCACCGTCGTCGCCGCCGCTTGCCGTACATTGCCACCGCCGCAAGCTGCCATTAGATCTCGGGTTTTGCCACCGCTTTCACTATAACCGCGATAGTTTAGAGCTCGATAAGTTCAACCTAAACTTTATCTAGTATATAGGGTTGTTTCAGGCCTAGATAGACACAGTTCGGTATGGTTTTGCGGGCGAAGTTGATTTGTGGGGCCTAGGATTGAATTTGGGGAGTTTTGACAGAAATTTTAGAGGCCAATCAATGCTGTGATTGCGTGTTTGGTATGCTGTGAGGTGCTGTTGGAGACGTGGTTTGTACCGTTAAGTTAGGCTCGGGATTTCACGCAAGTGTCGTGAAGAGCCGGAAGTGTAATATTGTGATTTTGAGTGCAGAAAATACCGTTTGCTGGCTGTGATGTGCCATGTGATGTACTGAGGGTTGCTGTTGGGTGCGAGACGGATACCATTAGGTCCGTCTCGAAATTCTGTGAAAGTCCCATGAAGGACTGAAATTGATTTGAAAACGTTTGGGTGTGGAAAAATGCAGATTTGTGCGTGAATGGGCATTTGTGATGTGATTATGTGGTTGTGGGTGCAATTGTGTGCAAGGAAATTAATGTGAACGTGTGTAAGTGCGAGAATGTGGGATCGGGCCGAGATATTATAAGCTTGGGTCGCGATCATGTAGGTTAGTAGCATTTGGCACTGGCTGAGGTATGAGAAAGCGGGAAAAATTGAGATTGGCCCAAGGCATGACTAGCTCGGATGAGAACGGGATCAGGCCAAGACATTTTAAGCTCGGGCTGCGATCACGTAGGCCTGTCGCATTTGGCGCGAACTGAGGAAAGAAAGTGAATGTGGGATCAGGCCGAGACATTCTAGGCTCGGGCCTTGATCACGTAGGCCTGTCGCATTTGGTGAAGGCTGAGGAAAGTGTGAACGTGGGATCGGACCGAGACGTATGATGCTCGGGGCGCGATCGAGTGGGCCCAGAGGCGTGTTTACGCAGGCCGGGAAAGTGATGGAATGTGCGTAGGTACGATAAGAAACAGAAATGGGAATGATGTGTTGCGCGAGATCGAGTGTGAATTGTAGGGTTCAAATTATTGCGTGAGCGATGTATAATTGATTGAACATGAGAATTATATGTGGTCGTTGTGAACTAACGTGCAGGTTGTGTATGATGAGAGTCCATATTAATGTGATTGTTTGATTGGTGTTTGTGTTGATTGCTTGATTACGTGTCTGAATATGTCTGGAATAACGTGGTAGCCTAGGTAGGGTTTAGGTTGCAACTTATTGAGAAGTGTCTCATGGTTGTATCAACCAAACCATTTCAGAGCCCTCGCCTGGGCCATGAACATATTGAGGCCGACTCGGAATCGTCGAGTGATCAGACAGCTGAGGAGGATTCAGGTGGTGATGCCGAGGACAGTGAGTCAGAGTGGACGCCTCCGAGAGGGCGTAGGGACTAGTTCTGGGAGCGAGGCAATAGTTTGAGAGTGCCCCATTTTTTGGATAATGCTGATCTAGGATGCTGATCCTTTTTGTATTTTGGAAGTTAATAGTTACTGGTTCGGTGTGCTTGTAAATTATGATGAATATTGTAAATCTTTGGAAGTGTAATGTATATATATGTTGGCGGGTCAGCGATCTAGTTATTCCTGGTAGTCTCCATTTTTATTGTCTGGGATTTTATAGTTGTTTCCGCCGCAAATCAACTCTGATGGAACATTGGGTCAGCGACGTGTTCCTGGGACATCGTACTGATTCGACTGAGCTCGAGGAAAGTCACGGGCTCGATGGGATTTGGGGTGTGACACCCCCCACGTTTTGGACATATTTCTCATGTTTTGGACGCAGCTAGTATCAATTTCTGGTACTGGATTTAGTATTCACGTGCACCGGTTTGCCATGTGTTGACCATATGTATGCTAACTGCTTGTGCCACGTGGATGTCAACTACTTGTGCCACTTATAACGCACTAGTCTTCGTCCTATGCTTCGATACCAACCATCCACGCCATACATGTCAAATTTTGGTGCCCACACTGACTAATACCAATCTCGAGCATGTTAATCCTTGTGTTAGCCAAATTTATGGCAATCACAATCTAACTGACATAATTTGCAGGACATCTTATAATTATAAAGTCGATATCTTGCTTAACATATCAATGCCTCACAATTCCAATATCTCTTTCAAAATGGTCAATTCACATTTCTGTCATTTTTAGGTGCCAACACATTAGTAATAGCTACACGAGATTGTGCATGAGACAAAACGGTTGGTATCTCCACAGGAAAGCTTAATCATGTCAGATGACCTATCTATAATTTAGAATATGAGAATGGTTATGCAGATGGCGTGATGACCCAACCAATCCCCCATGAGTCAAGGCCTCTAAAAGAAGTAAAAATAACCATATAAGGTGATGATTACTTTTTTGTATGAATTATTCAGTATGCCTCTCCCATCCAATGTTCTGTCTATGTCGCCTAGTGATACTCCCCATGTTCTATGCTTGGACCAGTCCATTCCAGTCATGATAGAAGCATGCCAGAAACTGCACTTTATCTGAGACCTCTCGTCTCAGTGATCACTCCCCACCTTGTCAATTAGGTATAGATCTAGTTCGTCCAAGAATCGAACATCTCTACTTTAGGTGGTCTTGCTTGGATGCCATTTGTGATGATCCTGCCCATTCTAGTGGGCCAACCCTACAAAAGGAATACTTGAAGTAACCAAATAAGATGGTGCTTGGGTAATTCTCAACTGTCATTCATTGTTAGTAAATATTTAAAGAAACCTTAGTAACAGAAGAAAATGGGGGAATCATTTAATAATGTCTTTCTCATGTGATGTGGGATTTTGAAATGCCATATATGAAATACAAGTTTTTCATACCTAATTTAAGAATGTGCAAATTGCATTAGATATTTGCAAAATCCATTATCAATGAGAGTCAAATTGGGCTTTAGGAAAAACTACTCCCATCTTTAATGAATTTGATGTTAATTGGGTTGCCGAAATGTTTCTCCTTGAAATACGAAGTGAATATTTTTAATTGTTCCCAAAACATGACATTTATGTCCACTCAAATCAATCACTGCTTATCAGGTGAATTTTGCGACCTTCACAAAGGTAAATCACCAAGGGAAAGCTAATGAATTACTAAGTCTACACTTAGTGTGGAGTCTCCTAAGTCCATCCCAATAGAAACTTTGAAGTTTTAATATTAAACATGCAATTCAAATATAAATCATTTATGAGTCGCCACTAATTAATTATGGATCAATTATAATTCCAAGTAAGATGTGGGAGAACATTTTACTTTTGCAAAATAGAGATTCATGGATTTGAGGACTTAGCTACGCTAGATAAATCTAATGCACTTTCGTTATCTTTTCTCTTTATTTCATAAATATTTTGAGAAAATTTTTAAATAAGAGACCAAAGCAGACCCATTTTATCAAGAAAAGCTCTTTTGGCCATTGGAGAAGGGGTATTTCAGTCAAAAAAATTTCTAGATATAAAATAGAACTCTTAAAAACAAAAAAGCCCCAATTGGTATTAATATTTTCCTTCCCCACGCACTTTGCTTCTGCTCTTGCTCGTTCTTGTCACTTAGCCATTCTCAGTCTCTTCTACTCTTGAAAAAACGAATAAAAATTGTCTCTTTTTCCGTTTTTGTTCCCCTTGGCTGGAGTCTTCTCTAAGCTCTCTTCAGTTTCTAGATTTGTTCACTCTCTCTCTCTCTCTCTCTCTCTCTCTCTCTCTCTCTCTCTCTCTCTCTCTCTCTCTCTGTGTGCTAGGTTGCTACATCTTGCGTCTATCACGAATCAAAGACAATCCTCTCACTTGCTGTCTCTCCCAATTAATCAAAGACACTCCTCTCTTCCCTCGTCGTCGTCCGTGGGCACATTGCTGTATCCGCTTGTCATGGCCGCATGATTCCTAAACCTGGTCTCGTCACAAGATCCTTCCCGTCCTCTGCCCTTATGAATCAGAATTTTTTTTTTGGTAAGGTACCTTATGAATCAGAATTGGACCACGCTAAAGCACAAAACGGATCAAGTTGTAAGAATGTAACCTTACAACTGAGATTTTGCATTAACTATCGTAAAACAAATGTTGTAGGCTATAGGTTTATTCATTACAAATTTGCGTGATGAGCTAATTGGAAAGAGAACGAATTTGATAATATTGGGACTGTGTTTTCGCGAGAAATGAATAATTTAAAAATTATTTTTTCTAAAAATAAATGAATGAGCCATCATACAAGGTAATTACTACGTACTTACTTACACCCGAGTACTTCATACTGGCTTGAAGAATTTCTCATCAAAACGATGGCGCATCCCAAAGCCCTGCATAAACCCTTGGCTTTTCATTTCTGCCGCCCCTTCTCCATCGCCACTGCCGCCGCCGCAGCGTCAGGCCCTTCGTTCGACCTGAGCTGGCTTCGGAACGTGGCGGTGATCATCCATGTCGACCACGGCAAGACCACGCTCATGGACTGGCTGCTCCGCCAATTCGGCACCGACATCCCCCACGAGCGCGGCATCACCATTGCGTCGAAGGTCAGTTTGGCGCGTTGAAGTGTTCCCTGAGCTTCACTAATTAGGTGGTGTGAAGGGTTGATTGAATTATTATGCAGCCTAATCACGTGGCGGAGTGTTGGCGTGACCGTAGTTTAGTGTTTTGGTTTAATTTGCGATTGCTGTGCACACTGATTAGTGGGGGTGGAGTTGATGCAATGCAAGTTCTAGGCACCTGTTTCTTTTTTCTTTTACTTAGTTTTTGTTGGGAAAACTCAATCTCTGATCGACATATTCGAAACAAATTCGATTAATGCGGAAAATATGCCCGATGACGATCAACTTGTATCACTGATCGTACCGGCATATCACACAACGAACATACTCGGTATTATCACAAATTAAGTGCCACTTTGCACTTGAAAGTTCTTCGATCGTCTTTCGTACTCGTTTGCATTTCGAAGGAAAAACAGAGAAAGCGTTATGCTTCGATCGTCTTTCGTACTCGTTCTTCAATCAACATGTTTGTTTTTCCAAGGGGTGTCTATTATTATAGTGATAGGCAAAAAACTACATTGTGGGTCCTTGTGGCTCAAGGGCCGGATTTGGCCCATCTTGGGCGGTCTACCCATTATATTTTTCATCTCCCACTCGTTCATGATGGGCTAAACACAACTCTCTTCCTTACAAAGTTCATATTGCCAAATAATCCGTGCGACCAGCATACTACAAGAGCTCGTTGTTATATATCTATTAGGAATATATAACAGCTCAAATTGGGTATTATCCAGAGTAGAATTAGCATGCAGTTCCCTAGATCAATCAATCACATTTTTTATTTCTCTTGATCTGTTTTAGTATCTTGTATATTGTATTCACAACTATGATTTACTCAAAATCATAATTGGTCAACCTGTGAATATAAATATAGAATGTGACATCATAAATTAAATTGATCTTCCTCTTTCCTTAAACCTCTCCATTTTAGTCCAAGTTGCTTTTCTAGAAATGCCCCGTTAGACCGAATTATCATGATCATCAGCAACATCCTAAGATAGTAAATACTGAATAGAAAATTTGAGTATAAGTAAGAGTCGTGAGGGCACTTTAATTGAGAAAAACTATTTTTCTCAAAAGTCTCACATGACTTAAAAGTTGAGATCATAATTTTTGTCAACTCTTATCGGTCGTTTCATGCATACGTAATATGAAATACGTATTATGATATTCTCTCCTTTTCCCATAGAGCATATATCTTTACTCTTAATACCGTACAGATGATAGTTTAGACATACTCAATGTCTAACTTGAGTTCACAAATCTACTCTATTTATAAGCGTCTATCAGAACTTACATCTGGTATTAAAGACATGTAAAGTGAAACATGTGGGTCATTTCACTTTTGGACATAATAATCTATATGTCCTTATCTTAACATTCTGATAAGGCGACGTCCATGCTTCAAGCTTGAGCTCTCAATTATCACCTATATAATAAGCTTAAAACTGTTTCATCTCTATTCATCACAAGTAAGTAGAGGCGATTCCCGTGTGAGTGGGCTAATCTCTCATCTGTCCGACATATCTTTTCAATATAATGCACTCAGCATCGACATTTACAAACGTTATACAAACTTATAGGCATTGATAATAACAAACTTCATTAATAGTGAACATTTAGGGAAAATTACAATATGCAGTACATCATATTCTACATAGTCCTAGAGATCTCATATGACCATGGAAAACTTCTCTAGGAATCGGCTTCATCATACAATCTACTATCATCCTTTATGTAGATATGTATTTCACGTTCACTTCCTTTCGTGCAACCATGTCCTTGACATAATTATATTTGATATCTATATGTTTGATCTTTCTATGGTACTTGAGATCCTTAGTGTATACTATTGCTCCTTGGCTATCACAATAAACCAATACTATGTTTGCAGCACTCCCAGTAACACCTAAGTGATCCAAAAATCTTCCAAGCTAAACAACTTCTTGTGCCGCTGCTGATAGAGCCATGAATTCGGCTTCCATTATAGATAAGGCTACACATTGTTGTTTCTTACTGCTTCAAGATATGGTGCCATTATTCAATAAAAACACGTATCCAGAAATAGATTTCTTTTCTTTTAAATCCCCTCCCTAATCAGCATCAGTATAGCTTTCAAGGTGTAAATCACTTCCTTGATAAGTCAGCGCATAGTTGGCACTTCCCTTTAGATATCTCGAGATTCTTTTGACGGTGATCCAATGTGCCTGACCTGGATTGGATTGGTATCTACTTACCATTCCAACTACATAACAAATATCAGGTCTTATACACATCATATAGTACATCAAGCTTCCGACAGCACTAGCATATGGAACTTATTCCATTTGCTCCTTTTCTTGTGAAGTCTTAGGATATATTCTGTCGCTTAATGCTTCACTCTTTGCAATAGGAGTATCTATTGGTTTACATTTTTGCATACGAAATCGCTCAAGGATTTTATTCACATATGTTTCCTGTGAAAAGGATAGGGATTTTCTTTGAGCGATCTTTTAAAATCTTAACTCCAAGAATGTATGCAGCTTTACCCATATTTTTCATCTCAAAATTGAAAGATAACCAATTCTTGACTGTATTAACAAACTCCATACTGCTTTTGGCAATTAGTATATCATCAACATATAATAATAAGATCACAAGTTGATCTTTGGATCTTTTGATAAATACACAATTGTCTTCACTAATCATTACAAAATCATATGCCATTATGGCATTGTGAAAACAAATATACCATTGCCTCGAAGACTGTTTAAGGCCATATATCGACCTTAATAGTCGACACACCTTGTACTCCTGGCCTTTTGTAATGAAACCATCAGGTTGTTCCATATAAATTTCTTCCTCTAATTCTCTATTAAGGAATGCAGTTTTTATATCCATTTGATATAATTCAAGATCTATACTAGCTACTATTGTTAGAATAAGGCGAATAGAGGTAAATCTAACCATAGAAGAAAATATTTTTTCAAAGTCAACTCCTTCCTATTGATTATATATTTTCGCCACAAGGCGAGCCTTATACCTATATATTGAGCCATCAGCTTTACGCTTTATTTTGAGAACCCACTTGTTCTCAATGGATTTGCATCATTTTGGAAGGTCAACAAATTCCCAAACTTGATTTGATCTTAATGACTCAATTTCTTCTTCCATTACATGTATCCATTTTTCCTTATTAGGGTACTTTATAGCATCGTTCACATCTTTTGGCTCATCTTCATCTTGTGGGGCGATCATGAAAGCTTCTCCTTCAATGTCAAAATGTTGACGAGGAATCCTATTATGACTTGACTGTCGTATGGAATGATGTACTCTTGATGATTTACCCTGTTCCATTGCGCTCCCACTTGAATTAGATAATGGTGATGTCGTCTCTTTAAGTGGTTGCAATTGAGACTGTGTTGCATTTAACTCTCCATTTATCACAATGCTCCTACTAACTTTACTATCACGATCCATAGATTCGTGTAGTGAGTAATCACTACCTACTTCGCACTTTTTAGGAAATTCATTCTCTAAGAATGTGACATTCCGTGATTCAAATTCAGTTATATTTCCGTTTTCTTGCTCACCTATAAATACATATCCTTTTGAATGCTCAGAGTATCTTATAAAAATACTCTTTTTGCCTCTTGGGCCTAATTTTTCATACTTGTGAGAAGACTCACGAGTATAGGCAGCACAACCCCAAGGTTTTAAAAAGCTTAAATCAGGCTTTCTGCCTATCCATAACTCATATAGAGTAGAAGTAATAGATTTATAAGGCACACGGTTAAGTATTTAGGCAGCAGTCAACATAGCATCACCTCAAAAAGTGATAGGCAAGTTAGCTTGTGTCATCATTGATCTAACCACTTCCATTAAGATTCTGTTTCTTCTTTTCGCAACACCATTTTGTTAAGGAGTATATGGAATAGTCAGTTGTCTTTCTATTCCCTTTTCATCACATAAATTCCTAAACTGATGAGATAGATATTCTCGATCTCGATTGGATCTTAATGCTTTTTTTTTCTAATTGATTTTTCATTAAGCTCATAAATCTTTTAAAGCAATTTAAAGCCTCGGACTTATGAGAAATCAAATCGACTTGTCCAAATCGAGTATGATCATCAATGAATGTGATGAAATAAACAGACCCGTGCCTTACTTTTACATACATTGGACCACAGATATTAGTATGGATTAATTGCAAAGGAAATTCAGCTCTTGCTCCTTTTCCAAATGGTTTCCGCGTCGTTTTTCCTTTCTTCTAGGCAATGCTCACATATGGGTAAATCAATTTTTTTAATATTGTCCAATAAGCCATCTTTAGTCAATCGATTCATTCTTTATTGGCCAATATAACCAAGTCTAGCATACCACACGTTCACATCATTCTCATAAAAATCAGATGATGTAAATAAGGAATAACTAACATTAACTTCACAATAGTTAACATCTAATACAATGAAACCATCTAAAAAATATCCGAAACCATAATAACTTGTACCTAAAGCAAGTCTACACCATTGTTATGGAAGTTTACATTAAAACCAAGTCTAACTAAAACCAATATCGAAACTAAGTTTTGACGAATCTCCGAAGCAAATAGAACATCATGTAGGAACAATATGCGTCCACTGCGCATAAGTAGTTGACAGGTGCCAATGCCTCTTACCTCTACTCTTAAATTGTGCCCCATGTATATCCACTTCATTCCTTGTGAAACTCGTCGAAACTCCATGAAAACTTCTCTATCCTTCGCTATATGGTCTATGACTCCCGAGTCTACAGTCCACAAAGGATTATATTCAGGTAGAAACACTAAACTAAACACAAAAGCAGTATTTTCATTAATGCTAAGGGTTTCTACCTTCTTTGGCTCGCCACAGTCGCGAGCAAAGTGACCCTTCTTGCCACAGTTATAACATTTCACTCTTGAAATGTTCTTCTTGAAAGGATGCTTTCCTTTCTCCCGTTGGTTATGCCTCAGCTTATTCCCTGAAGAACTTGCTCCCTTGTCTTTCCACTTCTTTGACCCAGTAGGGTGCTTCCTCTTAGAGCTCGAAACTCTATGCAAGTTAGAACCAGCAAAGTAAATATTAGTTTCTGGCTTAGCCGCTATGAGGCGATCCTCTTCCAGCTCAAGATGCTGCATAACATTTTCAAAGTTTTTGATACCCTCATTGTGGGTCAAATGGATCTTCACGTGCTCTCAGCTTTGAGGCAAGGATCGAATTACTGCCTGCACCTGCAGTTCATCAGTGAGTATGTGGCCGGCATCTTTCAGCTCACTAATCATATTTGACATCTGCCTCAAAAGTTATTTCATAGTCTTTCCATGAGACATCTTGTATGAGTCGAAACGGATAGTGAGTTATCGTAGTTTGGTCACAAAAGTTTAACCAAATCTTAATGCCAGTGCAGCCCACATGTCTTTGGCATTTTGAAAACATCCAAACTCTCACGTGATGTCATTGTCCATACTGCTTGACAACGTAATATGAGCAAGAAAGTTCTTTTTTTTCCATACAGCAAAGGCATCTTTGTCCCTTTTGTGTTGGGCAGTTATCCCATCCTTAGGTTCTTCCATAATCTGGTTAAGAGCTTCGAGTGCCTCTGGCTCTTCCAGCACATATTGAATCTTGAGACTTCAAATCTCATAATTGTTGCCATTAAATTTTTCTCCCTTATTAAGTCCAGTCACTATGTTCTTAGTTGCCGAGGCATCGTATTTGAACATTTCAGACACATACGCACAAATTATTAAAGCCTATCTAAATACTTCATCAGCATCATGATTACATCAATGAATCATATTAATGAATAGTTTCACAAAAGGTCTTAGAGTCGAAAGTTCATTATGTTCTCAATCATTGTCTAAATATCCTAATTTGAAATTATCATTAACATAATCATTTATGTAAAGAAATTGGTTCTTCAAAAGTTGTACAAACTTTTATGAACTTCCCACATATGACATAACATATAATATGGCAACATAAAATGAGAAATCACAAAAAATTGATAGCCATATATATATATTTCATAACATATTCACAAATATTTAAGAACATATAATATCAACTAGAAACATGTACAGAATTGATTTCAAATTCTAAAAGAACAATATCAAATGTACCAATCCAACACATAGACAGGAAAGGACTCATAAAATTCTTTAGAAAATTCTATTTTTTTTGGAACAAAAATGGAGGCTCCCGGAAAATCCCTAGATCCGGGCCATGATTTGCACCGAGACCTATTCAATGCAAGGGTTGATGTTCTCCTTCCCCCAACCCTTATGTGTTCTTGCAGAAAATTCTTCACAAGCATCTTATAGCTTAGACCCTTTAAGGTTTCATTAACCTTATCAAGAATTCTTCCTAACTCCTCAGGAATAGTGCATTTTCAGGTTTCGACCATTACATATTTCGGCATTACAAAACCGTTCCAAATGATATACCATATCATTTTATTGACCTTGATGATATGTGTCATCATATCATTTCCAGTGTTTCATCGATAAAGAGCTAGCTTGATTCTTAGTTTCTCAAGCCTCTCCTTTTGAGCTACTGTTCTTGGGATTATCGAAGTGCGACTCTAATGTACCATTGTTCCTGCAACAAATGCAGAACAAAGGAATTACTTTTAATCCATGATACATTAAGATAAAGAATGCTTATTCATATATATATGATCTAGTACTTGTATTTCAAAAACTATAGAGAAATACTAGAGAAAATGCCAAAAAAATATATCCCTAAGTACGTGTACATAGGGTTTATCGTGCATTTTCACATTTATAAGTGTAGTAAACATGTCATATGAATATAGCATAATGTAAAGCATTCCGATACTAGCACGTCGATACCAAGAACGCCCAAATCGAAGTTCAAATGAGCTCGAACGGGTCAAAAGAACACAACGGGTCATTTTGCTCGGTCTGAATCAGTTTGGTCTGACCAATCCGACCATTGACCGGTCAACTGTCAACCGTGGTTGGGTCAACAGGTCAACGGGTCAACGATCAACCAGGTTGGGTCAATGGTTAACTGGGTCGGGTCTTGGGTGGGGATCCGAGTTAAACTTGATCCGCGCTCCGATGATGTCACGCTGACGTCATCGTCGATGGTTGGCGACACCGATGCGTCGTTTTGCCACGGCGGCGTGTGGGCCTCACGTTCATCGTACCCACGGCCCATGTCGACGTGTGAAGGTGCGTACGGCCTCCTCTGGCGACGCACCACCCCTCATTTTGCTGGTCTCGACGAGCATTTTCTATTTATGCAATAAAATTCAAGTTTTGACGAAAAATAAAAATCGAAACATGCATAAACAGTTCAGCAATGCGAAGAAAACAAACAAAAAACGAGGCCGAAAAGAAAAAAACAAGCAGTACACACTTCAATGTCAGAGACGATATACATGCATGATCGGAAAACAAGTAAGCGAGCTCTAATACCAATATTGGGAAAACTCAATCCTCGATCGACACATTCGTAATATATTCGAAACAAATTCAATCAATGCGGAAAACGTGCCCGATGACCATCAACTTGTATTACCGATTGTACAAGCATATCACACAATGAATATACCCGGTATTATCACATATTAAGTGCCACTTTGCGCTTGAGAGTTCTTTGATCGTCTTTCATACTCGTTTGCATTCCGAAGGAAAAACAAAGAAAGGGTTATGTTCAAAGGAGTGTGTTGTTTTGCATATGGAAAAACATGTTTATTTTTCCAAGGGGTGCCTACTATTATAGTGATAGGCAAATAACTATCTTGTGGGCCCTTGTGGCTCACGGGTCGAGTTTGGCCCATTTTGGGCGGTCCACCCATTACATCTTTCAGTTTTTGATTCGTGAATTGTTGATAGATAAAAGGCGCGAATGTTAACCATTCTGCTCTAGAAATCAAATTCTTGCTAGAAATTGATTTCTGGAATTCTTATTAGAAATTGATTTTTGAAGGAGAAATCTGTTTGATAAAACACGACTAATTCTGCTTCAGAAATTAATTTATAGAATAAAAATCTATTTTGATTTGTTGATTTCTTTTCACCTAAAAAAATTTAAATTCCATTTAAAGTGAGTGGTCACAGGTATTCTAAGCCATTTTGTGAAGTTTTAAATTTTTTTATTTTTTTAGGCACCTCAAAAAATTTAAATTTCACTCAAAGTAAGTGGTCAAAGGTATTTTAAGCCATTTTGTGAAGTTTTGAAATTTTTGATTTTTTTGGGCACCTCAAAAAAATTAAATTTCACTCAAAATGGGTGGCCACATTTATTCTTAAGCCATTCTATGAAGTTTTAAAATTTTTTATTTTTTTTAGCACCTCAAAAAATTTAAATTTCATTCAAAGTAAGTGGTCACAAGTATTCTAAGTCATTCTGTGAAGTTTTGAAATTTTCAATTTTTTTATTTTTTTGGACACCTAAAAAAATTTAAATTTCACTAATGGGTGGCCTCTAAGCCATTCTGTGAAGTTTCGAAATTTGTGATTTTTTTTATAGTTTTTGAAAAAAATTCACCAAATTTCCTATTTTCCCAAAATCTGACTTTTTAAATTTTCTAGAAATTTTTATGAATTTTTCTGGAATTTTTCAATTTTTATGCATTTTCTGAAAAAAAAATTAATGAGATCTTAAAATGTGTTGTAAAAGGCCACGAAAAAGAGAGAAAAGAGGGAGAATGAATTCTGGAAGAGAGAAGCTACAAAAAGTAGTTTCTCTTTCTCTTGCCCAAAACTCATTCTGGAATCAAAAATACATTCTGGAATCAAATATTTTTAACAAATGCATTTTTATTCCAGAATGCAAAAATTGCTCCAGAATGCACTCCGGAAATTTTTTAACAAACGCATTTCTGTTCCGGAATGTATTCTGGAGCAGAATTTCTGCTCCATAATGGATTCCATGCGCGCCCTAAACTTCTAACCTTTGCTAGTCGGGTAATAAAGCTTTATATTTTCCTGCAGGTGCCATGCTATTTATGTTTTAGATTACGTGTAAAATTAACATTTTCAACTCGTGGGTATCCATAGGTAACGTCCATCGCATGGAAAGACAATGAGCTAAATATGGTCGACACACCCGGAAATGCAGACTTTGGTGGTGAGGTATGATAATTGATACAACAGCTAAATAAAAGTTGTTCTTGCTAATATATATAGGTCTGCGATAGATACATACTTATCTTCCTATTTTCTCGGGGCTGGGGGCTTATTTGACTAAGATAGGCTTCCTCTCATCATAAAAGAGAAACATCTATTTGAATTTGTGAGTTCCTGTTGGACGTTCATTTAAAAGATGATAACGATATTAACAAATGGAGAGGAATCGAAGTTCTGAGCAAAGGATGAAGACGGAAATGACTGCAGCGAATGCGGGCTTAGGGGAATGAGGATTTCTCTAACCGCATAAGCCCCATTCCGTAGCATAAAAGGTGTCACTTATCACCCCTTACATTTATGTGGGAATTCACGCTCTAGTTTATTTATTTCATGAATGGCTTGAAATTTTTCTTTGAAGAATAGTGGACAGACAGAATGGTAAGAGATGGATTCCTTATCTCAAAAACAAGTGTTATACTTTTTATTACATCAATGGGTCATTAGCTTCTATAATTGCTGGCCTTGGTTTTTGGTGCACTGTCACGCCCCGCACCCTACGAGCGCGCCATCATCCCTCGATGGTCGAACATTGAATGCGACGTCCCAGATACGTCGCTGACCCAACCCAAACATCAGAGATTAAGCACGCGCGGAAACAAATAGAAACAACCCGAACAACTAACATGATGACCAAAAAGGATAGCACGAAATTATAATCGCATAATATCACAAAGTAATTACTATTACAGAATGATAACCTAGGCTACCAATTTCAAACCACAATTTTCAAAAGGGGGCGGTGGTTGACAAGCTTAACTCCTCTACCAAAAACACACTCAAAAGACAGGGTAATTTGATCTATCCTTCAGTCCCGGTGGTACTCTGGCGGCATCTCCGAATTGGTCACAATCGCGGATCTGAAAGTGGTTATATAATAACCGTGAGAATGAGTCTCAATAAGCAATACCCTAAACCCTACGTAGGCCAATGCGTACCCAGACAAGCAGTACATGCAATCTAATTCCCAATAAACCGAATTCACCTCAAAGTACTTACCTCGCCATCAAGCGTGTGACGGCTCTACACGTCAGTCGAATGTAGTAAAATAATAATAATAATTCGATAACATACTACAATCATTCACACGCCAGCCACAATAGCACTCAATCAATTCCAACATTTCGATCGGTCAATCAATCAGTCAAATCAATCAATTTCATTCACACTCAAGTCACATGCGTGGTCGAACAGCTTTCCACGACCTCCCAGGTCCTTTCACTCGGCCCGCGCCACAGCGCCTCAGGCCCCATCTGACAGCCCGCGCCACTGCGCCTCAGGCTCAGTCCTCAGATCAAGCCGGGCTTGGTCCCGCGTAACCACGCCTCAGGACACTTTTCCTTTCCAATGACCCACGTAACCTACGCCTCAGGTCTAGTCATGCCTTATTCACCACACCTGCGTAACCTACGTCTCAGGTTGGCAGCCCTCCAATCGATCCGGGCTTTTTCACATGCACATGCACCACAGCACAATTTCGCCATTCTCACAAATCGCACCAACCAAATTCAAAACACACTCGCAATATCTCAATTTGCCAATTCAATGCACCACACCGATTCCAGTCAAAGCTAATCCCAGTCACATCACAAGTTCGTCATACCCAATCACGCCTTCGACGTCCCAGATAGTCACACACGAACATAAATTTTCATTCACACACGCCACCATAATACAATCAATCAATGCACCACAGCTAGCCACATATTCATCATAAATTGATCTACCAATCACCACATAATTCGCGCACTAGTCATATTCTCACCGACTAATCTAATTTCTAATTTAATCACTAAATTAAACTAAATAAATCCTTAAGCATGTCTAATAGTACCCATTATTTTAAATAGGGATTAGGATATCACTTACTAGGCTTTGGCCCGGAGAAAAACCCGTACGGGCTCAAGACGGGCCGAATAAACAGTAACGAGCCTCCCCAGAATGAACAATACGAGTAAGGGCGCGGGCTCGTTCACAACCCGGGGCACGCTCGGGTTGGTTGGGTAAGGCCGCCGAGGCTAGGTGGTGTTAGAAGGAGCAGCGGCGGCGGCTGGTACGGCGGCGTGCGGTGGCTCGGCAGGGCGACGTTGGGGAAAACCAAAATAGGGGAGGCGTCGGGAGGGGGAAAAACAGGGGAGGGGGAGGTGGTGGCGGCCAAAGGGGGGGCAGTAGGGTGGTGGGGTGGTTGAGGGAAGAGGCCGAAGGGCAGAGGCGGGGCGGCGGCGGCCAGAATGGCGGCTCGCGGCGGTGGTGAAGCCGGAAGTTCGAAACAGGGGAAGGCTCCGGGGAAGAGAGAAACAGGGGAGAAAAGGGTCGTGCGGCAGCCGGGGTTGGCATGGCAGCGTCTCGGGCGGTCGGAGGACGAGGGGGCAGGTCGGCGGACGGCTGGATGACGCTGCGGCGAGCTGTTGCTCACGTGCAGCTCGGGCAGGGCCGACAAGCGGCGATCGCAGGCAACGAGCAGCGACGCAGCTCGGTCGGCGACGGCGGCTGGTGGGACGGCGTTAGGTGGAGGCGGAGGGGGTCGACGGCGGTCAGGTGGGCTCGAGCATAAGCAAAGCAGAACCCGTCGGCGAAGGAAAGAAAAGAAGAAGAAGAAGAAGAAGAAGAAGAAGAAGAAGAAGAAGAAGAAAAAAGAAAAGGAAGAGAAGGGAAGAGAAGAGAGAGAGTGTTAGGGGGAGTAGGTCTGCAGAGGGTATGGGCTGAGGGGACGTGTGGGCATGGGGTAGACGTGCGCGTGGCCAGAGGAGAGAGAGAGAGAGAGAGAGAGAGAGAGAGAGAGAAATAAAGAAAAAATAAATTTCATTATAATATTAATTGCGATTCGATGGCCCAAATTCAAAACTAAAAACGATCTACCAGTCCAAAATAAGCCTCACATATGAAAAGGGATAAAGGTCAAATTAATTAAATTAAACTATAGCAAGGAAGGTCTACTAGTCAAAATTCGCACTAGGTCAAAAACTCCCTTTTTTCCATTATTCCTGACAATCTCAACGTTGGCTACAATAATATTGACACCGTCTAATTTATTTCGTCCCGAAACTCCCGAAAATTGACTGCCAAGTTCGGGGTCTAAATAACGGCGAAAATTCGATCAAGTGCGATTCTAGCGAAATCTCTAATTTAAAATAATAACCGAAAATGATCAGTTCTCGGGCGAGATTTTACTATAAGCACACTGACAAATCACGCGTTTTATAAATCCCAAATTGGGTTAAAATCCGGAATGTCACAATTCTTATCCCCTTACAAAAATTTCGAATTCGAAATTTACAACCCTACCCAATCATTCAAACAAAAGGGGGTATTGGTGTCGCATTGATTCTTCACTTTCCCATGTCGCACCTTCAGTCCCATGATATTCCCAAATTACTTTCACCATCGGAATTGTCTTGTTTCACAACACCCGTTTCATTCTGTCCTCGATTCTAACTGGCTTTTCCAAGTACGACACTCTGTCGTCTACATCTACTTCTTCATAATTTAGCACGTATGTCGGGTCTGGCTCATACTTCCTTAATATAGACACGTGGAACACATTATGGACGTGAGATAAATTTGGCGGTAGCGCGAGACGATAGGCCAGAGTACCAATTCTCTCTAAGACTTCAAATGGACCTAAGTACCTCGGGCTCAATTTTCCTTTCTTGCCAAACCGCAACAATCCTCTTATTGGTGACACCTTGAGGAAGACGTGGTCCCCCACTTGGAATTCTAACGGCCTACGCCTCCGGTTCGCATAATTCTTTTGGCGGTTCTGAGCGGTTTTAAGTCTGTCCCGAATAACCTTGACCGTCTCGACTGACTGTTGAATCAACTCTGGACCCGAGATACTTCTTTCTCCTATCTCATCCCAATACAACGGTGTTCTGCAAGCCCTGTCATATAATGCTTCAAATGGTGCCATTCTAATACTCTGCTAAAAACTGTTATTGTAGGCAAATTCCACCAAATGTAACTGTTCTTCCCACTTGCCCTGAAAATCTAGCACACACGCTCTCAGCATATCCTCTAAAATCTGAATAGTCCTTTCAGACTAGCCATCCGTCTGCGAATGATAGGCCGTACTGAATTGCAACTTAGTTTCCATGGCTGATTGCAAACTTTTCCAAAAGTTCGCAGTAAACCGGGGATCACGGTCCGAAGTGATCGATACCGGTACTCCATGAAGACGAATTATCTTACGCACATAAAATTCTACCAGCCTTTCTATCTCGAAGTCCTTTCGCACCGCCAGAAAGTGCGCTGACTTGGTCAATCTGTCTACTATTACCCAAATAGAGTCGTGCCCCCTCTGGCTTCTTGGCAGTCCCGTTACAAAGTCCATTGTGATGTGCTCCCATTTCCATTCTGGGATTTCCAACGACTGCAACATTCCACCAGGTTTACAATACTGTGCTTTCACTTGTTGACACGTCAAACACTTGGCCACATACTTGGCCACGTCCATTTTCATTCCATTCTACCAATAGTGCTAACGAAAATTCTGATACATCTTAGTACTGCCCGGATGGATACTGTAATTGTTCCTATGAGCCTCCGACAAGATCTCTTTCTTAAGTCCCACATCATCGGGCACACACAAACGTCCTCGAAACTTAAGAATTCCATCATCGGACACCTGAAAGTCCGGTTTCCTCTTAGTGTTATCCATACTCACAATTTTCTGAATCTCAAGGTCCGTAGACTGCAATGCCTTGATCTTAGCTTGCACTTCCGGCTCAATCCTTAATGTCGCCATCAGATTAGAGAGATGTCCTACCTTGAACTTAAATTCCGAGTCCCGCGCTCCTTCCAATAAAATCCACTCTTTAACCAACAATTGCGCGATGCTCGATTTCCTGCTCAAGACATTCGCTACCCGGTTGGCCTTTCCGAGGTGATACAATATATCACAATCATAATCCTTCAGCAATTCCATCCAACGCCTCTGCCTCATATTCAGTTCCTTCTGCAAAAATAAGTACTTGAGATTTTGATGGTCTGTGTAAATCTGGAACCTTTCTACATATAAATAATGCCTCCAAATTTTAAGGGCGAAAATAATCGCGGCTAATTCCAAGTCATACGTTGGATAATTCTGCCCATGTGGCCTCAATTACCATAATGCGTATGCCACTACTCCCTCGTATTGCATCAGCACACTTCCCAATCCTCTTAACGACGCGTCACTGTAAATCTCATATCCTCCCGGACCTGATGGAATCGTCAATATTAGCGCGGTCATCAACCTCTGTTTTAGTTCCTGAAAACTCCTTTTGCACATATCCGTCCATTCAAATTTCCTTTCCTTCTTTAGCAAACGCGTCCATGATGTAGCTAATGCTAAAAACCTTTCCACAAAACATCTGTGATAACCGACTAGACCCAAGAAGCTCTAAATCTCGATTACCATTGTCAATCTCGGCCAATTCGTGATGGCCTCAATCTTCATCGAGTCCACTGCAATTCCTTCCCCGGGGATCCCATGTCCTAAGAACGCCACTTGATGAAGCCAGAATTCACACTTATTAAACTTAATGTAGAGTGCGTGTTCCCTTAAAGTCTGTAGAACCCTTTTTCCAAATGTAACTCATGCTTAGCAGGACTCTTCGAGTATGCCAGGATATCATCTATAAACACAATTACAAACTGATCCTGAAATTCCTTGAACACCCGATTCATTAAATCCATAAAGGCTGCAGAGGCGTTGGTCAACCCAAACGGCATTACTGTAAACTCATAGTGTCCGTATCTCGTCCTAAACGGCGTTTTCAGTATATCCTCCTTCTTGATCATCAATTGATGATACCTCGTCCTTAAGTCAATCTTTGAAAATATCGATGCTCCTTGCAACTGGTCAAACAGATCATCTATTCTTGGCAATGGGTATTTATTCTTAATGGTCACCTGGTTCAACTACCTATAGTCTATGCATAACATCAGGGATCCATCTTTCTTCCTTACAAATAATACCGGCGCTCCCCATGGAGATGCACTCCGGCAAATAAAGCCTTTATCTAGCAACTCCTACATTTGGACTTTCAACTCCTTAAATTCCGATAGTGACATCCTATAGGGCGCCTTTGATATCGGTTTGGTCCCTGGGGCCAGCTTAATCACAAACTCTATTTCTCTATCAGGTGGCAGTCCGGCAATTTCCTAAGGAAAGACATCGGGAAGATTACACACCTCGGCTATGTCCCCTTAGCCTTGATTCCTCAACCAACTAATCAGCCACAAATTAATTATCTTTATACACCTCAAAGACAGCTCAATCCATTCAATTTCAATCCAACGGTCTCCCAAAACAAATTACCCTGGTTCTTTATAAAATTCGAAATTTTCAAGCATAACTCATCCTTCCAAACTCGTCCAAGAATGTCATTAGTAAATCAGAAATCCATAAATCGATTGCGCAAATCCACCACAAGTGATAATACGTCATACATAATCATCCAAGTAATAATTTCAAAATCATCTCCTATTGTACCAAACACCATCTCATAACACATCTAGACCTTCAATGCACATCCTTCACTTCCTTCTCAGCCATAATATACACTTTTCCTTACGTCCTTAGCCCATTTTGATTAATCTGCAAGGCAGCTCTCACTTAATGTCTTACCTGCAGTCGCTGCGATTGCATTGGTGACCTAATCTGTCGGTTCAACAATTTCCCATCTATTAACCTTACTGTCCACATCCACAACATGCTCTACTTTTTACCTTGGCAATGGCCATTCCTATGCCTCTTTTCATAAGACCGACACGTGACGTTGGAGTAATAGTTCGACTTTCCAAAGTTCTTTCTTACTAGGGGGACAAATCTCCGATTCTCTATCATAGGCTTCTTTCCCCAGTTCCCATTGTCCCTAGCCGGCGTGAACTGCGATCCAAAAGCGACCGTCCTTTCACTCATATCCGTGTCAACTATCGAACTCTCTCATACAACTCGTTGTAATTCCTTAAGATCCAAAAGTACCATCTGATTGTGAAATTCCGGTTCCAATCCATCCTGAAACCTCCTTGTCCCATCCACATGGTCCTTGACCATCTTTAGTGCGTACTTAGGCGACCTCATAACTTAACCTCGTATTGATCGATTGACATCCGATTTTAGTGGAGCTGAAGGAATCATGTCATTTTCTGTCCTTGGGCACTTTTTGAAAGTACTTATTAAAGACCTCGATAACGACACCCTAGCTTAGATATATGCCCTTTGAAATATCCTACTTCGGGGGTCCTCTTACCAATCACTTACATTTCCCTAGAGTTGATATATAGCCAGGGTCACTTTCTACTTATCAATGCACCCAAATACCTTAAAAGCCTTTTTCTAAGTCCTCTGTCCAAAGTAATGTAGCCTCAGGGTCACCTCTTCCCATCGAACCTTGCAAGTTTAAATTTCCAAATTTTTTCAACCAACTGACACATCTGCCTGACTGCATTAACTTATCCTTGACCTTGATTCCCAACATTTCGATTATACCTATGATTCTTGTTATTCCCATTGACGACAACAATAGTGGCCTCAACCTTAATAAAAACAGTCACATTTCGCTCCTCAATCTGCCTCCCCCTTAAAATTCCAACTTCCTCGATTGCCCTCAAAATCTCATCCCATCTGGGATCCCCCACAACTCTAACTTACGGACCTACCAGACCTCAACCTCGACAACTCATGCTCACAAGGTTCACATCACCTACTTACCTGCTATAATTCCCCTCGAGAATTAAAGACCTAGGCCAACTATACCAGTCTAAGCCATGAGCAATGAATCAAAACACAATTCACTAAGCATGTAGTCAACCACAACACCACTCAATCACAAAAAACAAGGATCGTGCACTAACCTCAGGTCCTGACGCACCTATATTTCACGTATTAGTGCATAATATCACTCAGTAATAACAACCAAGCAGTCTGGGTAACGCATGGCCAACAAATCTCCCTAACTGGCTACCCCAAAATCATCGCTCCTTATCACTCCAAGCTTCGACTATCTTGGTTCGAGCTGACCTCGCTCTGATACCAAATCAACAGGGATGTCACGCCCCGTACCCTCCGAGCGTGCGATCATCCCTCGATGGTCGAACATTGAATGCGACGTCCCAGATACGTCGCTGACCCAACCCAAACATCAGAGATTAAGCACACGCGGAAACAAATAGAAACAACCCAGACAACTAACATGATGACCAAAAAGGATAGCACGAAATAATAATCGCATAATATCACAAAGTAGTTACTATTATAGAATGATAACCTAGGCTATCAATTTCAAACCACAATTTTCAAAAGGGGGCGGTGGTTGACAAGCTTAACTCCTCTACCAAAAACATACTCAAAAGACAGGGTAATTTGATCTATTCTTCAGTCTCGGTGGTACTCTGGCGGCATCTTCGAATTGGTCACAGTCGCGGATCTGAAAATGGTTATATAATAACCATGAGAACGAGTCTTAATAAGCAATACCCTAAACCCTACGTAGGCCAATGCGTACCCAGACAAGCAGTACATGCAATCTAATTCCCAATAAACCGAATTCACCTCAAAGTACTTACCTCGCCATCCAGCGTGTGCCGGCTCTACACGTCAGTCGAACGTAGTAAAATAATAATAATAATTCGATAACATACTACAATCATTCACACGCCAGCCACAATAGCACTCAATCAATTCCAACATTTCGATCGGTCAATCAATCAGTCAAATCAATCAATTTCAATCACACTCAAGTTGTATGCGTGGTCGAACAGCTTTCCACGACCTCCCAGGTCCTTTCACTCGGCCCGCGCCACTACGCCTCAAGCCCATCTCACAGCCCGCGCCACTGCGCCTTAGGCTCAGCCCTCAGATCAAGTCGGGCTTGGTCCTGCGTAACCACGCCTCAGGACACTGTTCCTTTCCAATGACCCGCATAACCTACGCCTCAGGTCTAGTCATGCCTTATTCGCCATACCCGCGTAATCTACGTCTCAGGTTGGCAGCCCTCCGATCATCCGGGCTTTTTCACATGCACATGCACCACAGCACAATTTCGCCATTCTCACAAATCGCACCAACCAAATTCAAAACACACTCGCAACATCTCAATTTGCCAATTCAATGCACCACATCGATTCCAGTCAAAGCTAATCCCAGTCACATCACAAGTTGGTCACACCCAATCACGCCTTCGACATCCTAGATAGTCACACACGAACATCAATTTTCATCCACACACGCCACTATAATACAATCAATCAATGCACCACGGCTAGCCACATATTCATCATAAATTGATCTACCAATCGCCACATAATTCGCGCACTAGTCACATTCTCACCGACTAATCTAATTTCTAATTTAATCACTAAATTAAACTAAATAAATCCCTAAGCATGTCTAATAGTACCCATTATACTAAATAGGGATTAGGATATCACTTACTAGGCTTTAGTCCGGAGAAAAACCCACACGGGCTCAAGACGGGCCGGATGAACAGTAACGGGCCCGTGAACAGTTCCCAGAAAATGAACAATAACGGGCATCCCAGAATGAACAGTAACGGGCCTCCCCAGAATGAACAGTACGAGTAAGGGCGCGGCTCGTTCACAACCCGGGGCACGCTCGGGTTGGCTGGGTAAGGTCGCCGAGGCTAGGTGGTGTTAGACGGAGTAGCGGCGGCGGCCAGTACGGCGGTGTGCGGTGGCTCGGCAAGGCGGCGTCAGGGAAAACCAAAACAGGGGAGGCGTCGGGAGGGGGAAAAATAGGGGAGGGGGAGGTGGTGGCGGCCAAAGGGGGGACAGTAGGGCGGCGGGGTGGCTAAGGGAAGAGGTCGAAGAGCAGAGGCGGGGCGGCGGCAGCCGGAACGGTGGCTCGCGGCGGCGGTGAAGCCGGAAGTCCGAAACAGGGGAAGGCTCTAGGGAAAAGAGAAACAAGGGGGGCAAAGGGTCGCGCGGCAGCCGGGGTTGGCACGGCGGCATCTCGGGTGGTCGGAGGACGAGGGGGCAGGTCGGTGGACGGCTGGGCGACGCCGCGGCGAGCTGTTGCTCGCGTGCAGCTTGGGCAGGGCCGACGAGCAGTAGTGCAGCTCGGTCGACGACGGCGGTTGGTGGGACGGTGTTGGGCGGAGGCGAAGGGGGTCGACGGCGGTCAGGTGGGCTCGAGCAAAAGCAAAGCAGAACCCGTCGGCGAAGGAAAGAGGAGAAGAAGAAGAAGGAGAAGAAGAAGAAGAAGAAGAAAAAGAAAAGGAACAGAAGGGAAGAGAAGAGAGAGAGTGTTAGGGGGAGTAGGTCTGCAGAGGGTATGGGCTGAGGGGGCTTCTGGGCATGGGGCAGACGTGCGCGCGGCCATAGGAGAGAGAGAGAGAGAGAGAGAGAGAGAGAAATAAAGAAAAAATAAATTTCATTCTAATATTAATTGCGATCCGATGACCTAAATTCAAAATCGAAAACGATCTACCAGTCCAAAATAAGCCTCGCATATGAAAAGGGACAAAGGTCAAATTAATTAAATTGAACTATGTCGATGAAGGTCTACTAGTCCAAATTCGCACCAGGTCAAAAACTCCCCTTTTTCCATTATTCCTGACAATCTCAACGTTGGCTACGATAATATTGACACCGTTCAATTTATTTCTTCCCGAAACTCCCGAAAATTGACTGCCAAATTCGGGGTCTAAATAACGGCGAAAATTCGATCAAGTGCGATTCTAGCGAAATCTCTAATTTAAAATAATAACCGAGAGTGATCAGTTCCCTGGCGAGATTTAACTATAAACACACTGACAAATCACGTGTTTTATAAATCCCAAATTGGGTCAAAATCTGGAATATCACATGCACTGTGTTATGAATGTGCTTATTTGAATATCCTTGCTTGATTATAGGTTGAGTGAATAGTTGGCTAGGAAGCACGGACACTCTCCGGGGGGCCTCAGTGTCGTGTCGAACACATGTCGGACACGTCGAACACCGACACTCTTTTTTGTTTATTTATTTATTTGTGAATTTGAATCGAATTAATTTGATTGAAATAATCATAAAAATGATATTTTATCATGTATACACATAATATACAACGTGTCCCAACGTGTCAGAATTTTCATTTTTTGAGAAATGACGTGTCGGTGAGTCATGTTGTGTCGTGTCGTGTCGCGTATTGCGTGTCGCGTGTCGTGTGTCGGTATTGGTGTCGGTGCTACTTAGCTTAGTCAGTATGGTTGAGGGAGCAAGTTTTATTGGTGGATGCTGGCGAAGGTCCGCGTGCACAGACAAAGTTTGTTCTGGCAAAAGCCTTAAAGTATGGTCCACGGCCTATCCTCCTCGTAAACAAAATAGACAGACCTTCTGGTACGGTTCCTCGTCATTTTAAATGATTTCACTTGTGCATTAACTTAGTGAAACTCGCATATAGTCATTTAGTGATAGCAACTGCTTTAGTGGTGGAGGCATTTTTTAATCTACTTACCGTTCATTTTGGTTTTACTTCTATTTCTGGCAAAGAGAGTCCATAGTTTAGGAGGCTTTTTGTGTGAAAGCGTCCTACTTCTTTTTCTCCACTCTAAACATCAGCCAAGAGGAATTCTATCAATTAAGGGCATGTTTGTTTACACTTAGTCAAAAGCAAAAGGCCAAACTTTAAAATATTTTTTAAGTGTCAAACTATCGTTTATTGATCTACGTGTCAACAATTTTATTAAGTGAAAGTTTCAGGCGTTTCAGATCAAGTAAAAGTGTGTGGGCTACAAGAGTTTGACTAAGCAAAAATTAAAAAGTAAAAGTAAATCCATACGCGCCCTAACTTTTTATCTTTACAAGTGTGAATGCCTTCTCCAATTTTCATTCAAATCTAAAGTCAAGCATGAATTCCTTCTCCAACTTTTCATTCAAATGTAGTCAAGCATCATATCCCCCGGAATGAGAAGGTTGATACCCACATCTTTCATGTCTATGTACTAATGTAAAGGTGGTTGGCAGCTATGGTAGCTCTTTTGCCCAGGGTGCGCCTATCACCAAGGGTTTTGCTTTTCTTTATAGATTGTCCATCTTCTGGTCCGTCATTGCAAGCGTATAAGAGTGGCTTTTCAGTTTTATGTATATTTCCTGTCTTTGGTTGGGGGTTGTGTTATTCTTGATAATTTTCTGCAGTTTCTGAGGAGAGATGTAATGAAGTAAAGAGCCTGGTATTTGATCTTTTTGCAAGTCTTGGCGGGACAGGTGTGTAGACAAATGTTGTGAAGTTTATTTTCCAGTCCGCATTTTTGTCTAAAGGGAAATTTTGTTCCGTTCATCTTTTATCTAGAGGAACATTTGGACTTTCCTGTCCTCTATGCTTATGCGAAAGAAGGTTGGGCTTCCCCTACCTTCACAAAAGATCCTCCGGCTGGTGCCAGGGATATGTCACAGTGGCTGGATACTATCGTGGGGCATGTTCCTTCACCAAATGCTAGTCTTGATGCGCCCTTTCAGATGATGGTTTGTATAGAATGGTTTATGGGTTGGGCTTTCTCATTAATTTCATTGTGCTTTTCTTCCATTTCTCATCCTTAATACTGGATGAGGAAGCAACATGTCATTTAAGTCACTGCGGACACAATTTTGAAATTTCTTATCACTTTACAAATTGCTATTGTTCTCATTGACTTTTGCTTTTAATCAGGTTTCCATGATGGAACGGGACTTTGACCTTGGGAGAATATTGACTGGTCGTGTATCTTCTGGAATAGTGCGTGCGGCGATAAAGTACATGGAATTCGTAACACAGTCTGGGGTTCAGAAAATTGAAGAGGGAAAGGTTCGTTTACTATTCCCTGAAAGAACTTTTCAAACCCATGGTTTACAGGATTGTGTGCATCGCATGTTTTTGCCATTGATTCTCTTTTTGTACCATGGAAAGAGAGCTAATTTTGAGGTTTATTAACTGTTGAATATATGTCTCGAGTTTAAACCCGAAGCGAAAATCTAAATATTTCAAATTGGATATTTTGCGGATCTCCGAAATTAAGCAAGTTTTGGACCTCAATTTACGTATCTTGTGAAAAAGGAAATATTCCCACCATTGAAGCAAATTTGGGCCAAAGGAAAATAATATACTTTCCTGATTTATGCTCGAGGCGGCCAAAGAAGAGATAAAATAGGAAAGTCAAAATTTAGTTTTGGTTGACCGTATATCACTTGGATTACTTTTCCTATTGGATGAGGCTATTTTCCCGATCGAATCTTGCGCTTCCCCTAGCAGTGAGTTTAATATAAATACTTATCAAGATTCCTTTGGAGAAGTTAGAGAAATATTGAAGCGCCGCGGTTGATACGTCGAGTGCTTGGCATGGGTTTATCTCCTTGGGATTTTTTGTTCGTGGAATTACACCAAGAATTCAAGTGTTAGTAGCGATTAAATCTTGTGTTAAGGTTTGTGTATAATTCTTTTGCGAGATTGAGAGATTATTTCGTGAGGAATTGCGGGGCTAAACACTGCGTGAGTTATTGGGTGTAATTGGGGCTTGGGAAACACCAAGAGTGTTTGAGTGACTTGAGTGTGGTTGTAATCTCCGTTGTATCGCTTGATCTATAGTGGAATTCCGTGATGCTCTCCCCGTGGACGTAGGTCACTACGACCGAACCACGTAAATCTGGCGTCCGATTTATTTCCTTATTCTGTCAATTTCATTGTTCGATTACTTGGCTTCCGCAACAATTGGTATCAGAGCTTGGCTTGACTAAGTTAAAGCGAATCGATGGCGATAGAAGAAGGAAAAGTGAGAATCGACAGATTTGATGGGAAGGATTTTGGTTTCTGGAAGATGCAGATTGAGGATCAACTATATCAGATGAAACTGCACGTGCCCTTATCTGGGGAGAAGCCAGAGACGATGAAGCAAGCTGATTGGGAATTGCTGGATAGACGAGCTTTGGGTGTTATTCGGCTGACGTTGGCTCGTAACGTCGCGTTTAACATTGTGAATGAGAAGACCACTGCGGGTTTGATGAAAGCCCTGTCGGACATGTACGAGAAGCCCTCTGCGATCAACAAAGTCTACTTGATGCGACGTCTGTTTAATTTGAAGATGAGCGAAGGTGCATCAGTTGCTGATCATATTAATGAATTCAATGTGATCGTTAGTCAATTGAGTTCAGTTGATATTGACTTTGAAGATGAGGTACGTGCTTTGATTCTATTATCCTCATTGCCTGATAGTTGGAATACTACTGTTACTGCTGTTAGTAATTCCTCTGGGTCAACAAGTTTGACGTTTGATGGTATTCGAGATTTAATTCTAAGCGAAGACATCCGTAGAAGAGAATCTGGCGAACATGTATCTGCTGCTTTAGTAGGTGAAAATAGAGGAAGAATTGGTACACGTGTTAGCAGAAGTAGTATGAACTCAAATAGATGAAGTCAGTCTAGGACTGGTGGTATTGTCTGTTGGAGCTGTGGCAAGAGGGGTCATCTTAGAAGGGATTGCCTTAAGCTGAAGAACGACAAAGGTAAGGGAATTAGAGTTGATCCTACAGAGGATGTTGCAGCTATAGCTGATGGTAATTCGGATGATGCTGATTATGTCTTGTCTGTCACTAATGATTCATCATTTGATGGATGGATTATGGATTCTGGTTGTTCTTTTCATGCTACACCAAACAGGAACTGGTTTACTACTTATCAGTGTACGGATAATAGTAAAGTGTACTTGGGGAACAATTATGAATGCGATGTTATTGGTGTTGGTGATGTTAGAATCAGAATGCATGATGGTATTGTGTGGACATTGACTGGAGTGAAGCATGTTCCTGAGTTGAAGAAAAATCTAATTTCCTTGAGTGCCCTAGATTCAGCTGGGTGTCGGTATTTTTCAGAATGTGGAGTTCTGAAAGTTGTTCGAGGTGCCTTGGTGATAATGAAAGGAATCAATCATAATGGCCTGTATGAGCTTCAAGGAGACACAGTGACAGAATTCGCTGCGGAGACGTCGAATGCATCGGTTCGAGAGTCTGAATTGTGGCATATGCGTTTGGGGCACATTAGCGAGAGAAGCTTGAAGGTTCTAAGTGAAAGAAATTTGCTATGTGGTTATGTGGCTAACGAACTGAATGTATGCAGGTGCTGTGATTTAGATCAACGGCGGAAGGTGCAGTTTAGTACGGTTGTCAGAGAAACCACGGATATTGCAGAATTAATTCACTTGGATGTTCGCAGGCTGTCGCGATTTCCTTCGAGGAAGAGTGCCAGATTTATGTTAACAGTCTCGAGGAAGACGTGGATGTTTGTGCTTAGGCACAAGTTTGATGCTGTTGTCAGGATCAGGCAGTTAAAAGCTTTGATTGAAAAGGAGACTGGTAAAACGATCAAGCAGGTGCGGACTGACAGTAGTATGGATTTTTGCTCAGAGCTGTTAAACGAATTCTGCATGAAGGAAGGCATAGTGAAACACCTTACTAGTGCTAATGAATCACAATATGTTGCAGAGTTGATGAGCAAAACATTACTAGAGACGGCCCATAAAATGCTCTCTAGTGTTGGTATGGCTAGAAGGTTTCTAGCGGATGCGCTTAGTACGGCGAGCTACCTGAAGAATAGATCCCCATCGACTGCGATTGAATGTCGGACTCCCGAAGAAGTGTGGTCAGGTAACGTTGCTGATTATTCTGTTATTAGAATATTTGGTTGTCCATGTTATGTTCGAGTTAGTGATGGTAAGCTCGATGGAAGGACAAGAAAGTGCATGTTCCTAGGTTATGCACAAGGTGAATGCGGCTATAAGTTGTGGTGCCCGGAATTAAATTCACTTGTTATCAGCAGAGAAGTTATATTTGACGAGTCTCCAGTACTTCTGACTAGGAGTGTTAATAGCAGTGTTCATACGGATCTGAACGGTGTTCAGCTTGAGGTGGAGTTGCAACCAGAAACTCCTGAGGTAGCGGGTGCTAGCGAAATAATCGACACGGATGGTGCTTGTAGCGAGGTGGAGCCTATTGAGCCAACAGTTGCTATAACTGCTGATATTGACAAGGTGCGTATTCGATCTTCAGACAGATATGGATGCAATAATGGTTTTGCTTTATCTGCAATTAAGGAGGTTGTGTCGAAAAATCCTTGTGGAGCAGTTAAAGGTGCATGTGGAGTTGGTATTCTGATGAGGTCCACGGCTATGGCGAAGTTCAAGCGACGCTTGGACTTGGAAGACATCTGTGGCGGTTGAGCCCATCGGGGCTGTGGGAGAATAGTAGCGGAATTCGGATTTTATCAAAGCGATTGTGACTTGGCTCAAACGTCGAGCCAAGGTGGAGATTGTTGAATATATGTCTTGAGTTTAAGCCCGAAGCGAAAATCTAAATATTTCAAATTGGATATTTTGCGGATCTCCGAAATTAAGCAAGTTTTGGACCTCAATTTACGTATCTTGTGAAAAAGGAAATATTCCCACCATTGAAGCAAATTTGGGCCAAAGGAAAATAATATACTTTCCTGATTTATGCTCGAGGCGGCCAAAGAAGAGATAAAATAGGAAAGTCAAAATTTAGTTTTGGTTGACCGTATATCACTTGGATTACTTTTCCTATTGGATGAGGCTATTTTCCCGATCGAATCTTGCGCTTCCCCTAGCGGTGAGTTTAATATAAATACTTATCAAGATTCCTTTGGAGAAGTTAGAGAAATATTGAAGCGCCGCGGTTGATACGTCGAGTGCTTGGCATGGGTTTATCTCCTTGGGATTTTTTGTTCGTGGAATTACACCAAGAATTCAAGTGTTAGTAGCGATTAAATCTTGTGTTAAGGTTTGTGTATAATTCTTTTGCGAGATTGAGAGATTATTTCGTGAGGAATTGTGGGGCTAAACACTGCGTGAGTTATTGGGTGTAATTGGGGCTTGGGAAACACCAAGAGTGTTTGAGTGACTTGAGTGTGGTTGTAATCTCCGTTGTATCGCTTGATCTATAGTGGAATTCCGTGATGCTCTCCCCGTGGACGTAGGTCACTACGACCGAACCACGTAAATCTGGCGTCCGATTTATTTCCTTATTCTATCAATTTCATTGTTCGATTGCTTGGCTTCCGCAACATTAACTGCAATGAGAATCCAGCATCTCAAAATCCTGTGACAGGCAGTACCAAGGAGAATTTCATTCTCTGCCTAGCCAACAAAGCGATATTTCTACATTTCCTCTTTGCTTTAGGCGGTATCTACTTTCAGTATGGAATTTAGTTTGTGATGGCTTGTGCCTCTTACCAATGCCTCATATGGAAGATGAAAATATCCCCATTGCGATTGAAATTAGGTTGCACCCTTTATTCATGCTTTTGAGTGTTGTTTTGATATCTTGATTTCACTCGCCACGAAAGCAATGAGCCAGAAGCTCCCATCTATAGCATCTAAGTTAGCCCTTCTTTATTTTCATACTTTTTAATGAATATATCTTTTTTTTTTTGGTAAAGTGAATATATCTTTTTATATGTACTTTGCTCAATATCTGTACTTTTGATTGTGGACTTAGCAACATGCATCAATTTTGGCCTTGAATATTGTGAGAATGTAGGTTCAAAGCTCATGAAGAAGAAGGCTACAAGTATGGCTCTCATTGATACCGCTGGAGCAGGTGATATTGTATCGATGGCTGGGCTAGCGAGCCCATCCATAGGCCATACAAATGCTAACACGGAGGTCAGTGAGCCTATAATTGTCAATTATCATATATGTTGAGGACGTATTCTTTATCTTAGACAGCTTGGCCTTTTTAATGTGACCTTGTAGGTTTGAGTATGAACTGATCTTCTTCTCCCTATCCAGGTAATGACTCCATTGCCTACTATCGAGTTGGATCGTCCAACCATTTCTATGACTTTCGGTGTGAATAACTCTCCATTGGCAGGACTTGATGGTACACATGTAAGTTTTGAAGCTTCTTTTCTTTGCTTTCGGTAAATTTTGAGTGCTCGAGTGTATGCTGCCATCTTGTTGTGATTTTTACTTTGTAATATCTCATATTACAATTTTTTGCACATTGTCATTAAAGGGTCAGCTTATATTCCCCCAAAGATAATGTACGATTTGTGATGTTGAAATTTGTGATATATGGAGCTTAACATGAGCTGTGCATACTGGATTATGTTGAAGTTCATCTATCATCAGGTTTTTTCTAAAAGTTCCGACTGGGATAGTGCTGTTTTGTTTGCAAATGATTGCTTATGCAGGATTTCTAGTCAGGGAGATAAAAACTTGTTTCCGTTGATGAATACGTATTACTTTTATGCCCCGCCAATATATTTTTGCGAGAAAATGGATAAATATTTTATCATGAGATCTAAGAAGGTGCCAACGCGTGTGCTAATCTCATGACAAAAATTGTAGTGTCGGTCAGTACATTTATGTTTACATCAAAAGTGTGGAACGTGAAACATCCACCTCTAACGTGTAGTGCAGAAGTTGAATAAATGTAATATATCGGAAAATAACAGAGAGGTGATTGCGACTTTGACATGGAATATAGCCATGGGATGATCATTTCAAGAGTTGAATTTTCTTGATTTCCACTCCAACCTTTTTGGAGTTGGATGCATTTACGTTGTTTTATGTGGCCAAAGCTCTGAGCCTAATTTACTCTTGCTGAAGTCTTAGATCTGCTTAAATGTGAATTTCACAAGAAGGCCCCTTAGATTTTTTGGTTTTTCTGTACATTTGCATTAATTTTGATTTATATTTAGATAATTAGGGGTATATTGACTGGACGATCTTCTGCAAATGAATTGCTCGTTGCAATATTATATTTCTTTGCTCATTGCTTTCGTGTACCATGTTAAAGTATGAATTGAGAGCGTCATATTTAATATGCACTTTGGTAAATCTTAAATTGTTATTCAGGGATTTGGTCGGGTACAGGAGTGTCTTCAGCAGTGATACAAGAGGAACAAGATTCATGCATCGTGCTTTCCTGAGTATGTTTATAATGCTAGAAGCTATATATTACCATGGGATTCTTGTTTTACTTTTCGTTTCCTCAATTGCCTTGCTAAATAAATGTACCACGGTCGCTCTTATGAGTTACTGGTGGTGATTATCCCAACAACTGTGTTGAGGTGAATTAGGCTCCATAGACAATAGATCTACCGAATTAACCTCTGATAGGTTTTTGAAACCCAAGTTGAAGTTAAATTCATTCGTGCCTCTGGACATTTAGCTAGTGGATCAATGCATTAGTCTCTCTGACTAATAAAAGAGCTGTATATATGCATCAGAAAGATAAAGAAGACATTGCACCCTGGACTTTATTTAGTCATGGATCTGTTTTTCCACTATTTCATTTCCCAATTTCGCGGTGGCTTGTAGATAGGCTTCATCGGGTGTGGCAATGAACTGCACTTCAAAGAAGTATTGAAGATATTCCATCTGCTATTTACCCGCTTTTAATTTTTCTCATGTTTCTGACTAAACATTGTTTTACAATGGGGCATTAAAGTCAAATGTGATTTTGCACGCAATGAGCACATTTTTTAGTATGGTTGCACCAGTTTCTGACTTGAGTATGCATTTTCGGATTTCATTAGATGGGATTTTATTTTCTGCTGGTCGTTGGTCTCTCTTGCTTATGTCTGTTTTTATCCGAATACTGCAGCCTATGCAAAGCACCGAGGCCCTCTTGGGAATGTGAGGAAAGGAGTATTGGTAAGTCTTTGTGCCATGATTTCGATTTCGTGAGGCAAACTTCTTTTATACTAGCACTTTGTTTCATAGGAAATCTCTTGGTTTAAATTGCTATTGACCAAAAATAGGAGTTATCATTCACCCGCGATCCCATAATGTTTGCCTAAGGTCTACTCTACTTGTAATTTCATTTCTGGTACGTTAATAGAGGTGGACGCTTCAAATATGGACTAGACAATGTGATTTGCATCTCATGCGATTGTATCATGCTTTTGACAGGACTAGACACCATCCAACAAGCACTTCATTGATAGACATTATTAGTGAGAGCCTTCTTTCCCTAAAGCAAATCACTTAGAGTGAGAATCCACCCTAAGAACCTCATGACCACGAGCAGAGTCCACTTTATAAGAGGGGGCCCTTACTTTGTGCGTGGCTTTCTAGGGAAAGTCGGGGATTCATTGCTTCTGAAATGTCATTTACAAAACCAAATAAATGGATTTGACTGAAAGATAATGATTTCTTCTTCAGATCCCTATCTAAATATGTTACTACATTCACATTTTTATCACTGGATGTTTGTTCAGAGTAAAATAATGAAGGATGTATTTATTGGTAGATCTATTAAAAGTATTATTCTTTGTTTCCTGGACCATATTTAGCATTATGTATATGATGTTATTCTTGTTGCATTGGCCAAAATATAGATTCGCGTTTTCTCTGGTGCTGTCAGTGTCCTTGACTAAAGCATGCATGCTTCTGTTGGACAGGTATCCATGGGCTTTGGCACAATCACGGCTCATGCATTAATGAGTTTAGAGGCTCGTGGAACTCTCTTTGTGAGCCCGGGAATGGATGTTGTCACTCACGGGCGATTATACATGTTAATGCATTTTCTCTTGTGGAATGAATAAGTCTTGTTTGACTTCCATTTTTAGGAGCATATAATGTATCTGCATTTTGTCTCTCATCATTCCACATTCTAGTTCTGATCCTATAATTGACACGTTTATTTACTTATCTTGTATGTCTTCATTTGTCAAATTACGTCGGTCTTTGATGATTACAACCTAAAGTGAGCGTTGCTAACTCAGAAGAAGATCAGGACTTGTATACTTCATAAATAGTTGACTTGTCAATTGTAAGACCGACTTGGATTGCATGGAAGAAAATCTGTAAGTATAAAAATAGACAGATAAGAAAGGATGTGAACCGGTATTTTAATAATAAATGAGTCATACACATTCTCTTGCGGGCTTTTATGTTCCTCTACTAAGATTTATCCTATGTAAATTTTGCTGATTTACTTGTTGATTGGTATGCAGGCGTATGATGGGATGCTCATTGGTGAACACTCACGGGATTCTGACCTTGATGTGAGATTTTTGCTTCTGGAATAAGTACAACATGCTGCTTCTAGTTTGGCTTATCTCGTAATGCTTTCCTTATTGTAGGTGAATCCAGTAAGGACTAAGGAACTAAGCAATATGTGGGCTGCTTGCAAGGATGAAAACGTCAAGTTGTCTCCTCCTTGCCTGGTATTTCTTCAGTAAAAAGAATTGACTATCCTCTAATGCAACGAGTGAAGTTGCAGTGTGATTTAGCGGTGGAATGTGTTTTTTTTTTCTATACTGGTGAAAGGCCTGAAGGCATTGTGAGCTTGTCTCTGCCTTGTCTTTGCCTGTAATTTCCTTCAGTCCTGCTAGTTGTGCACTGAAATTGCTAGTATTATGTGGTTGAGCATGTTAGCTTTAGCTATCCTGAAGGCATTGGCAGCCCATCTTGGGCAGTAATTTCCTTCACTCCTGCTAGTTGCGTGCTGAAATTGCAAGATCCATTTGGTCAACCATGTTAAATTTGCCTATCCTGGATTATCGTTGGATAGTAGAACCAAAAATGGTTTTGATCTGATAATTTCTCTACCGTGATTTCTAATAAGTTTCCTTTTAAACTGATGATTCTCGAAGGAGCCATAGGTTATGTTGCTTCATACGAGCTTATTGCAGTAAGTTCATACAACATTCCAATATTATCCACGGTCCTCGATATGCCAAATATGAGTTTACCTTCTCTCTTGTGCCATCTTCCTGATGATGTAATAGCGGTATATATGTACACTAGTTGTTGTGTGTATAGCAGTTGTGTTGTTTGTCACCATCATTTTACTTGGTGAATTTCTTGAGATGACTTTGTATTTTTTGTGCAGGTTACACCAAAGGTAAGAAGATTAAGGAAGAAATACTTGGATGTTGACAAGCGAAAGAGCATGAGTAAGAGACCAAAAGAGGGAAGTGTCACCGCTATATACAGTTTTGTAACTTTTGAATCATTTGTTTGATAATGAACAATAATTTATTTGTCCACCTCCAATAAGGGTCATGTATTACAAATCTCTATCTTTCCCACGGAAATACCCATAGTAGTATTCTTTTTTCTCCGAAAGAGTATTTTTGCAATCAAATTATGTAACCTGTGTAAGTAGTGTTTGTAAACACATGAACTTCTTACCGGCATTTGGAGGAGTTATGTTAAGCAGCCTTTGCACAGTTTCTTACTGGCATTTGGAGGAGTTATGTGAGGCATTTGTAAACACAATGTTGGTTCCCGAGTCTCAGCATTAGGACCAGGTCTCCGGTGACCGGGCCCAAAGCCCTGTGCCCGTGTCTAATTCCTCAACACCTGAGCCCGGATCCATAAAAGAGGTGCTCGGGTCCCCGATGCCCGAGCTCTATCCCCCACACTTAAGCCCGAGCCCACAAAGGTCATGCGTGGATCCTTGGCTCGCTCAGGGCCTTAGTTAGTAAAACGTTCATTCTTATAAAAATATATTTTTTAAAAAATCAAATTTTTAGTTATTTTTTATTTTCTTTTTTTTTTCCTTCTACTTAGGCCAATCGCGGGCTACTATGATTGTCACGCCCCGGACCCCGCCGAGCTCGCGACATCCCTTGATGGTCGATCATTGAATGCAACATCCCAGATACGTCGCCGACCTAACCCAAAACATCAGAGATTGAGCACATGCGGAAACAAATAGAAACCACCCGGACAATTAATAATGACAAGAGGGATAGAGATGGCATGAAACAATAACTGCAATTCATACACTTGACAAACACATTCGACATCCACAAAGACAATTCCCAAGTTAAACCACAACAGCAGAACCACAATTCTCGGAGGGGGGACAATCGTCGCAAACTTAACTCCTCTACAAAAAAGGGAAACTCAAAATGCCGGGTACTTGACCCTTTCTCAATCTCCGAGATACCCTTGCTGTGTCTCCGATCACTCATGGTCGCGGATCTGAAATGGTTATATAATAATGTTGAGAACGAGTTTCAATAAGCAACCCCCTAAACCCCACATAGGCCAATGCGTACCCAGACAAGTCGTACATGCAATCAAATCGATAATATATATAATTCACATCAATGGACTTACCTTGCCATCCAATCACCTACCCACACTGCACGTTAGTTAAACAGAATAATGAAATAATATCCCGGTAATATAACACAATCATCCAAGGACCATCCACACTTGCACTCAATCAATTCAACCAATTCAATCAGTCAATTCAATCACACGCTCAACCAGCCAATTCCAATCACACTCAAATCGCATGCGTGACCAAACATCTTTCTCACGACCCGCGTCACTGCGCCTCAGTCCATTCTCACTGGCTCACAAGCCACACAATTTGATCAATTCCAATGGCCGCCGTCAACACGTCCCAAGCCATACCATTCAATCAATTCCAGTGGCCGCCGTCAACACGTCTCAAGCCATATCATTCAATTATTACCAGTGGCCACCGTCAACACGTCCCAAGCCACGATGTTCAAACAATTCCAATGACCGACGTAAACACGTCCTGGTCCAGTCACACCTTTAACGGGCCACCATCAACACGTTTCAAGCCCGCATTCCAATTGGCCCATCGGCCATTCCTACCTTCACACGGACCGCCGTCAACACGTCCCAAGTCCGTAGCCCTTCGATCAATCCAGGCTTTTCAAGCAAACACACACGCCACTTAATTCAATCAATTTCACGTTTTTCACGAAATCAAATATCACACAACTATTCCAAGCAACCACAACACAATTTGCCATGCTCAAGCCAAAAAGGCCACGGTTCTACCAATTCACGTTGCATTTCAACAAACACCTACGATCACTATAGAGCGATCACAACCAATCATTAATTCACCACATATGAACACAATTCAAGCTTTTGGACCGCACGGAACAATTACACACTAAATTAATATTCTAGTCTCAATGGCCCTTCGTACAATCACACTAAGCCTCAACTCACAATAGGCGCATTATCCCCATCACGAATCATCAACACGAACTACCGTCAAACGATCATTAAAACCCGCACAAAAGACCGACGATCTCAGCATAAATTCCAGCACTAGCGACCTCTAATCCCACCACACAATTCAGCCATAAACCATCGCGATTCAGCCCATACTTCGGCCCTCCACTCGCCCCGAACCAGCCCATAACTCAGCCACCCAATCGCGCTAAACGGCCACCAAAACCACGCCGAACAGCCCATGACAGCCACTATATTCACTGTATTCAGCCCACACACGAGCACACAAATCCCTAAACAAGTCTAGCATTACCCATCATCCTAAGTCGGGATTAGAAATTCACTTACCTCGACTTGAGCAAGAAAACGAGGTTGGGCAGCGGGGGAAATCGTCGGGACAGCCGCAGCGGTGCCCATCGGCGAGACTCTTGGCCACAGCCGAGCGATGGCGGCGGCAAGGGAGCTCCGGCTGAGGCGGCAACAGCTTGACAGCAGTGAGGGTGAGCAGGGGGCCTCGCCAGAACAGCAGCAGCTCCGGCAGACGCGCGGCGACTCACGGCGGCGACAAGTCGGTGGCTAGAACAGGGGCGGAAAGGAGCTCAGTTGAACCAAGGAGGAGGGGGGAGAGAGAAGCAGCTTGGCGGGGTGTGAACGGCAAGCCAGCGACGGCGAGCGACCGGCAGCTGGGCGGACGGGCGGCGGTTGCTGACCGAGTGGCGAGCGACGGATTTGGTCGGCCTCGGCTCCGGCGCGACCAAAGGCCACGCGAACAGGGGAAGACAAGGGAGAGGAGGGGCGGCGGTGACAGCTCCGGTCTGGGACGAGCAACCGACGGTGATGGCGATGGCGAGCTGGGCGAGCATGCAACCGGCGAGCTGGGACGGCGAAGGCTCGGTCAGAACAGGGGCAGCAGACGCGTCATCGCCGGAGCAGCAGGGGCGACGACGACTTGGGGGGCAAAGCTGGGATGGCGGCGGCGAGCCGGTGGGGGCGATGGTGGCCGGAACGGCAGCGTGGGGTGGTCGCGGGCAAGGCAAAACAGGGAAGGAGTCGGGGTGAAGAAAACAGGGGATGGGAAGGGAGAGGGGGGGTCGCGACGGCGATGGCGCGGCCAACGGCGGCGCGGTGGCTGGTGGGGCAGCGACGCCAGGCAGACGGTCCGACGAGCAGTGGCTGGGGTAAGCGGCGGTCGGGCGAGCGAGCAAGCAGAAGCAGAAGCAGCGGTGAAGAGGACCAACGAAGAAGAAGAAGAGAAGAAAGAAAAGAAAAAGAAAAAGGAGGAGAGAGAAGAGAGAAGAGGCAGGTCTGCATGAACAGTTGGTGGGAACGTGCGCGGAGGAGACGTGCACGGCAAGGGGCAGACGCGATAGGGAGGAGAGAGAGAGAGAGAGACAGAGAGAGAGAGATATAAAAGAAAATATAAACATTTTAATATTAAACGCAATCCGATGGCCCAAGTTCAAAATCGAAAACGACCTACCGGTCCAAAATAAGCCTCGCATATAAAAAGAGACAAAAGCCAAATTAATTAAGTCAAACTACAACGAGGGAGGTCTACTAGTCCAAATTCGCACTTGGTCAAAAACTCCCCTTTTTTCCATTATTCTTGACAATCTCAGCGCTGGCTATAATTATATTGATACCGTCTAATTTATTTTGTCCCGAAACTCCCGAAAATCGACTGCCAAGTTCGGGGTCTAAATAACGATCAAATTCGATCGAGTGCGATTCTAGTAAAATTTCTATTTTTTTAAAAACAAGAACCCAAGAGTGATCAGTTCTTGGGTGAAATTCTATTACAAGCGCACTGATGAATTATACGTTTTATAAACCCCAAAATGGGCCAAAATCCGGAATGTCACAATGATGGTCAGCGACCAACCATGGGCGAGGCTCGAAGCTTGGCCCTCACCTGTGGCCAGTCGCCAGCCTAAGAAGAAGGAAAAAAGAAATAGAAAGAAAAGAAAAGAAAAAAAAGAAAAGGAAAGAATAAATTAAAATAATTAAAATATAAAATATAAATAATTAAAAAAATTTGAATATTTTGGTAATTTTCCGTGGGAAATCAAATTAGATTTTCCATAACAAAATGCGAAAAATATTTTCCAAATCATTTTCATGTTTTAGTCAAACACCGGAAAATATTGTCATTTTCCTGGAAAATGACTTCCTGGAAAATATTTTCCAGAAATGTTACATTTTTCACAAAATAAACGGAGCTTAAAAGACAAAAGAAAAGAGGATCTCTTTCATTCTCGAAGGGTCTTAAGACAAAAAGGACACACCGATAAAAAGAGAAAAAAAAAAAAGAAAAACGAACTAATAAGAAACATGGAATGAGAATTATATCCAGAGTTAGGGAGGCAAAATGGTTGATCATAATATGACTGAACATTAGCTCCTGATCATCCTGCACAAGATCGCCTCTTATGTACCTCAAGATATTGTTTTATTATACCACCCGCTTGGGTGGCGCTGCTGGAGCGCGCACTCTTTTTCTTGCAAAAGATTGAGTGTTCGAATCCCGGGCGCCGCAGGGTGACTTAACCGGTGGCACGTGTGTGGTAGCTGGCACGTGTCGCCCCCAGAGTTTACTCCCCGGCTATCGGCCGTGCGGGGGTTCTCTGGATTATCAAAAAAAAAAAGATATTGTTTCATTCGTTTCCAATATCAATGAAAAAAGGGTGGAGTGCAAAGAAGAGGATGGTTATTAGATTAACTGAGATCCGCAACGCAATTTATAAGGAGTACAATTTAGAGAAGGGTCTTATAGTTGCTTATTCAAATCAAAGTCGCAGTTGACATCTATTATGCATAGACTACACAATCACACACATTAATTCAGAACTGCCCTATATATAGTTGATAAACAAGGTTAAGTAAGTCCACTTTGGTCCCCCACTCTTGTCAAATATGCAATTGGGTTATCATATGTTCTTTTCGTTTGTGATCAACGTCTCCTTACTTACTTGATTTGCTCAATTAAAATTTCTAACTTATTTGATTTATGCAACGGGTTCTTCCATCACGTACCATGAACAATTCCATCAATTTTGCGAATGTAAGATAATTGATGTGACGAAAAATCATCATGCCGCGACAACAAAGTACCCCTAAATTATTTGTGTGTCTGAGACTGAGAGGACCTAATCAAACAGTACTTTCGCATCAATCTTCTGATCTTACATGGAAGTTCTATTATTTGCTAAATTTGACTTCACATGCTAACAAAATGAAATTGATTTAGATGTTGTGACAACAAGATGAATACCGCTAATAGCTAAGATTACGCTCTGTTTTGCTGGTATGTTTTTTCGATGTGCTACTAAAACAGTAGGCGTACAACTATTGCTTGTCGAAGCGGTCTCCAAATTCTCTCATCTGATGCCTAGGCGCTGATTAAACTTCTGGTTGCTCCATGTGAAATGTAGTTGAATCACACTTCATGCATGGACTTTCACAACCTTATGCTCGCACGATGAACTTGCTTTCCTCGCGGTGGATGTCGACGAGAGACGTGCACAGATAACAAAAGTTGCCAATACAACACATCCAAAGCATGAACCGACAAGGAATTTTCCTTTACTTGAACGCTGTTGTGGCTTAAAAAGGTCAGTTCACAGTAAATCCAATCTGTCTAAATCAAGAGGCGATTCAAGCATATGGGCTCCAATTCTGTATCGTACTTGATTTGCCAATAATATAGTCTCATTTGATTTCTAGGAACCTCAGTCCGACCCTTTTCATTGTATGTGTTCTGTGTGCACGTTCCAGCGCGTTCCCGGGCGATCACTTGTCTCTGAAGTCCGACCAGCCAAGCATAATGGAAGACAGATACGAGAGCGGGCAGGCGAGGTACAACCGGACGTACAAAAGTAGAGCTGAGCAAATGCTGCGGTTCGAGATTTATCAAGCCAGTGTCCTGTACGTCGACTTCATAAATGGGCTACGGTTACCGCTCGAGCTCACCGACAACGGATTCGCAGACATGACAAACGTGGAGTTCAAAGCGACCTACCTGGGTTTTCACGGGAGGATGAACCAGAGGACTGATAAGGAGGCTAATGTTACCGATGACACTAACATAGACACGCCGGCGAGTTTTGATTGCAGGGAGGAAGGCGCTGTTAACTCTGGTCAAGGATCGAGGCCAATATGGTATATAAGATTAAGTCGCATGTTCTGCTCCGCACGGGTAGGAAGTTGTTGGGTTTTTTCCACGGTGGCGGCTGTCGAAGGCCTCAACAAGATCAAGACGGGGAAGCTAGTGTCTCTATCGGAGCAGGAGCTCATGGACTGCGACGTCGGGAAGCACAACCAAGGCTGCAGTGGCGGAGCCATGGACACCACTTTTTTCTTCATCCAACACAACGGAGGCATCACTTCCAAGTCCAATTATCCTTACCGAGGACGGGAAGGATCTTGTGAGGAGACCAGGCTTAGGAATCATGTGGCCACAATAAGCGAGTACAGCAATGTGCCCATGGACGAGGAGGAGGGAAGAGAGCGAGGGCAGAGAGGAGTGTCCTTGATTCAACTGGGAGAAACATTAGCCGTTTTCGTTGCTGATTACTATTTTCACCGCTACTCAATGGAGACTCTGTTCGCCTCTGTCCACTGTTGCTGTCACCGAAGAGCTCAAGCAGTGGCTGTTTCTTCTCGTTTTGTTGATTTCGATCCTTGAAGTCGCTCCAGTGGTTGCATTATTCAAGTTCAATCAATCACATGTAATAATCCTTTACTAGATCCAACTGAATTTGCTTTTGTTTTAGGTGATTGCGCATGAAAACAAAACCGAGAAGCCTAGTTGTGGTTCTATTGAAAATATCTCCAATTGAGGATCTGTCGTTGACTTGAACCTGTTTTGATGATATTGTGATAGTATGGATGTGAATCATTGTTCCGTAGCTACATCTAGCTCCTTTGGCTGATGTGCCTATCACTTGTTTGATGAAATGTATAAATGATGTCAGGATGCACATTTGTTAGATGAAATAAGGATTGCATTCATTCTACTTCGTTCTTAGTCTCATGAAGAGAGATTTGTGCCTTTTTGAAGTCTAATATCCCTCGTCATGTTATAACCAAAAAACTTGAAGCCCATTTGCAGCTTATATTATATCCAAGATAGTTGCAGATTGTGATTGTTGTGCGATTGTTGTGGCCTCACTCTGTTAGCTGATATTCCAAATCATTGTGCGATTGTTGTGCGTCAGACTATTGTAAACCTTCAAATCTGGTCATTCAGGCTTGTTTGATTCAATCAAATGGAAATGGAGGGTCCATAGTGTAGGTGTGTAAGGAAGGTAGTAGTGCGAACGTCTTGGACAGAAGCTTGGCTTCGTGATGCATGAGGCTCCAGAAATTAAGTTATCTGTCATTACAAACTTTAAATTGAGTTAGTTGCATTACTCTCTACATCATTCTTGATGAGCAAGTATTAAGTATATTGACACTATTGCTCACTCTAACCTTGTAGCAAGGACATTGTGGCTTCTTCAACCGAATTGATCCCCCACATTGGTGATAATAACTCTTGCCGATATCTCTAGGCCTTGGAAAGAATAGATCGGTTAAAGTCCATCTTTAACAAAGCATAATCGGAAAGAAGATTTTATTTGAGTTTCATGATTGATAATGTACTATCTGTTCTGGCCTAATGAAGTTGTTCCTATTGAAGACTAACGAGGCTACGATGCTGGTTGTTGTAATGTTTTGGGTTGTCGCTATGTGCCTTTTAAAGGTTGTAGGATCAGCTGTCATTAGTGGATGTTGGGAGGTTTATTTTTTTTTGTAAACACATAAGGCTATCCCTTTTTGTATTGCAAATATTGAGGTTTAATGAATTTAAGAGGTTAATGATGAGTTAAAGATTATGTTTGCTTGATGATGCTTATTGTGCTGAGCTTGATGATGATGATGGTTGATAATGGTGGATTTGTTGCCAAAGCATGCTAGTCTGAGCGTATGCTAGGCCAACACGAATGTAGAACATGTACACATAGCCTGTGTTGAGGAAAGCAGTGGACAATTGGCAATATGAGAACTTTTTATAGGCACCAGGAAAGGAATTACACATTGACATACAATCCAGATGAAATAAAGTAATAATAAAGTATTCATGATATATGCATAATAGACAATTGTCAGAGACTATTGCAATCCATAATCTAGAACATGGAACAAATTAATCCAAACATGTTCCTCTATGCCACAATTATCAAACCAAACGCGATATCTGCCACAATGGTCATGCAACTACTCATTTCTCACAAGTGATAAACTATTGAGCTAATTAAGACCGAAAAAACTAGTACTCAAAGCATATTAAATGGAAAACTCCAGAAAATGGTCCTTGTGCATCAAAGCAAAAAGAAACATGTCTATACAAAAAAAAATGGCCTATGTGATTCATATTGTTTTATGGAAAGAGAAACATTCCAAATAAAAAAGTTAGTGTTGTTGGTCTTATTGGTCCTTACATCCTCTTCATTACCTATAGTTGAATAAAAAAAATCAATTAGTCAATACAAAGTCAAGTGCAAATAAGAAAAAAATTATGACAAAGTCGAGTGGATGTGTACCTGCATCTTACCATAGATAATAATGAGCTTGGAATGTTTCCCAATATTGAAGCAAGTAGTTCGACTGCCTTAAATTGTGATGCTAATGGGTTTGAAGGAGTGCTTCCTACCACATCTCGTGAGCATGAGGCAAATATAGAAGCTGATAGGGTTGATGATGTTACTATTGCTGTTGATGCTATTGATAGATTCTTGCAATAATATCGATTATGGCCTAACTCATCACATTTTCCACAAATAATCGTAATATTCTGTTTCTTTAACTTTGTTCCCACTGGCTCTTGCATAGCATTCTTTTTTCTTCTCTTCAAATTGTTAGTAGTTGTTTTATTCATTGATTTTGTTCTTTGTTTCTTCTTTCTACCATCTTGCTTAGGCATGGTGGGAGTAATGGCTCTCCAGCAGGCCTTGTGTCCTTGGAATCTACAATATGCATGACATGGCTATAAGTCTGCATGAATGTTTCTTAACTGTAACATGTATAAACCCATTTTTCATTTTGTTTTCTCATGTATTTAAGAGCTACCAAAAGGATAGCAAGGGAACCCACCAATTTCTAATCTTCTATGGCTATAAGTGTGACATCTTGAATTTCGCCTAACCAATTAGCAAGCTCAGGAAATTTATGTGGTGTTGATGATTGAATTTATTTAAATGACGCATTCCTAATGGTCATTTAAGAAATTTAGGGACAATGGCACTTAACCTATAGTTTGTCTGAATATTATAAGTGCCCAAGTTACATGACATAGGACACAATTACGACATTAATATGTGCCATGCGTGGCCGGCCACCTAATACCCATATTTCACTCCAATTTAATTATTTTTAAGCCCAATAATCATTACTTGCCACCCGCCTGGCCCAATCAAATTTCATGCAAGGATTAGAAAGAGTGATTGACACTCTTCTTGACCTCGTGATGAGAGATCAACTCTCATTTCCCTCTCTCCTTCACTCTCGGCGCTCTCTCACTCTCTCACTCCCCCTCATTTTCCTTCTTAAACACTCAAGAACAACCCTCTCTCCGTTTCTACTCTCTTGGCCGACCTCTCCCACTTCCTGTCATCTTCATTTTCTTTATTTTTCCTCCCTTTAGAGCTCACGGCCAGCAACTCAAAGAAGAGGAATTTTGGTACTCGCAAGCTCAAGGCAAGAAGAAGTTGCTGGTTTCTACCCCCATTGATCTTTTCAATACTCGGTTTTGATGCGTTTTTGTGTTGTGGTTTGTTTTGGCCGTGCCTGTCTCTTGGCTGATTCATCTGTGGGAAGAAAGGGCTGTTAGTGAGCTTCTTAGTTGAGATTTTCAGATAGAGATACTTGCATGTCGGCTTACAGCTCCTGTAAGCAGTTGCATGCGTCATTCGTGGGTTCAAGTGGTGAAATGAGTTTATTTTGCTGAGTCTTGGTCGACACGGCTCATGCTTGTGGGTGTTAGCTCCTAGTATGGATGATTCTTGAACAAAAATTCGTGTGGTTCAAGTCTTGGGTTGCTTCATGAACTTTTACTCTGATTTCCAGATTCGGAACCGCTGGACCTTCGCTGTTTTCCAATTTTATAGAGCTTTTTTTGGTTCGAATCTTGAAAAAATCCCCTCATGAAAGTTGTGCAAGACATCTTGGTCTACAATATACTTTAATTTAAGATTTTTCGGAGTTGAAATGGCTTGCACGATGGCCTAAATCCTTACCGTATTTGTACCTGTTCAGTGCAGTAAAACTGCGACCTTTGTGTCTTCTTGATTTTTTATAAAATTTTCCAGTTCTAATTTAGACATGATTCCCCACAAAAGTTGTAAAGAACATCTGTCTTTAGAATATAGAAAAATTTCAAAATGTTTTGAGTAGGTTTGGGTTGTGAAATGGGTATTTCTTAAAAGGTATCAATCCTGTTTCCAGCGGGTCTGTTTTGCCTCACTTTGAATGACTTATTGCCATTTATGTGAATCGATTTGGACTTATAACCGTCATGAAAAATGTTATTTATGGTATTTCCTATTACATAATTAAATTTCATGATTTTTCAAATTCATTTACTAAGGTAATGGTCTTGATTTCTAACATTGCTCAAGACTGTTTTGTTTCACCTATTGTCGGAAATTCATGAATTACTACTTGAGGATGATTGAATCTTGATTCCTTGTCTGATAGTGATAGAAACCATACTCATTAGGCATTCTAATGATGCTTGTTTGGTTTTAATCCAATGTCAAATACTTGTGAAACTTGGGCCATCCCCGTGAGCTTGAATTCTAAAATTTCTGTTTGCTTCAGCTTGGGTAGTTAACGAGTCACCTATTAGCTCGGTGTGGCATGGTATCATTTCATGTGAAAGTGTTGTGCTGAATGAGATGAGTCCTATGGTGTATGAATGTCATGTCATTGCATATGTGTCATATGTTTGAAATGTGTGAGAAAGGAAGATGCTATTTGATGCCCAAGGCGAGCAAACCTTGGAAGTCTTGGCTAGCAAACCAAGAACCTCGATGATGCCAGGTAGGGTGTCGAGAATGCTTGCGGCTAGCAAACCATGGAAGTCCAGCTAGTAAACCAGAAGGGAATGCCTTGGCTAAGAACCAAGATGCCCCAGAGTAGGGATGCCTGCGGTTAGCAAACTGTGGAATTCCAGCTAGCAAATTGGAAGTGGCCCGCATGGGCTAGCAAACTGTGGAAGTCCGGCTAGCAAATCGGAAGTGATTCCGATCCGCATGGGCCAGCTAGCAAACCAGTTGTACCATGAGAAGTGACCCGCATGGGCCAGCTAGCAAACCGGTTGTACCATGAGATGGGGATGGGGTGGACATGATGAGGATGAGAAATGAGATGTGTGATACATCAAATGTATGTCGGCAATGCACATGTGGTCATGGATGTGGTGTTATAAGAGTCACATATTGGCATTGCATATATAGTCATTGAATGATGCATTTGAATTGTAGTTCATACTTATCCTAGTGTGCTTGATGTCTTTCATGCTAGAAGTGTCATGGGAATCTAGTGTTAGATGGATCGATTGGCTTATAAATTAGTTTATTTCTCTTGTTGAGCATTAGCTCACTTCTGGTGTTTTTACATATCATTAGACATGCTTCCTATTCCTAACTGTATGAATTTACGGATATTGCTTTTCCTTCGATGGTGTTTATGAGATACACCGCGACTTTTTGGGTGGATGTTGGTTTACTGGATGATAGTAGTAGCGAATGATGGTAGTAGCAACTAGGGGTGTAAACGGTTCGGTTCGGTTCGGTTTTCTTGAAAAACCGAACCGAACCGAACCGTTAAGGGTTCCTCCTTGAACCGAACCAAATAGGAACCGAACCGAATTGGAACCGAACCAATAAACCGATTTGGTTCGGTTTGATTCGGTTTGATTTTCGGTTTCTTCTTCTTCTTTTTTTTGCTTTTTTATTCATGGCTCGGTTTTCTGTTTTTATGAAAAAAATTTCATGATAATTTTTTTATGATAATTCTTTTATAATAATATGTATTTATGATAATTTCATGATAATTTTTTTATGATAATATTTTATAATAATAAGTATTTATGATAATTTTATGATAATTTTTTATGATAAGTTTCAGGTGGTCTGTGGTCGTTTCGATCCTTTCTCTAGTCTCTCCAAGAAAGGATTACGCATTGAATGAACGGAAGAGAGACTATATCATATGAACTAAAGTTCCTTTTTTTCCTTTTTCACTGCAAATCATAAGCATATAGCTGAATCCGTACATGAATGACTTTTTTGCATTGTCAAACAGCAGAAACAGAGAAATTAAAATTTATATTCAAGAACTAAATCAAACAAGATCTGCATTGTCATACAAGAGTCAACTGATCGTTCTCATCAACCTACTAAATTGAAACACATCTAAATGATAGACAAGTTACTCACGAACAAGTGTCCACCAAGCATCAAGAATTTAGTCCACCAAGCATCAAGAATTTATTAAGTATTTTCCGATACAATCTACACTCACACCGGTCTATGACTCTAATTATAGCGATGCTTACAGATATCAATAGTATGAGAACTTCTTAGAAACTCCAATAAACATCTCCATCAGCAATCAACTATCCACTAATTTAAGATATCAAAGTCAAAATGGAGATGTTTGACTTAGAAACTCCAATAAACATCTCCATTTGCCTCTGATGCTACAGTTGAGACGGGCACAGCCAAAATATCTCGAGCAATGGAAGAGAGGATAGGATATCTTGAAGAATTGACTTTCCACCAATTTAAGATATCAAAGTCGGCGCTATAGCGTTCACATCTTTCTTCCAAATACTTATCTAATTCGGATTTTTTTTCCAAATATTCTTGTCCCGTTTGGCTAAGATACATTGCAGTCATAATGTCCGCACCAACCACAGGAGACATTGACACGTTCATTGTCCTTGTACCCTTTGATCTCAAATTGCTTTGGGGGCATATACCGGTGCGGTATTGCTCGAACAATAACGTTAGAGATGATGTGACTTTATCTCGTAAAGTTTCTGCCCGCTTGCTTTCATAAACTTGATTAATCATCCATTTCACATACTCCCACTTATGTCGAGGGTCAAGTATGCATGCAATGAACCATGTTAGATTGATGTTGTTCACATTGCCAAAATACTTATTGAATTTGGTCTTCATTCTCTTGGCCATTTCCTGCAAACTCTTATCCTCATTCACACAATATCTCTCAATCATCATAAAAATCCCATAGACATCTTTCGCCATATCATTACTAGTGACATAAGAACAACCCAATACTTTTAAAGTCGTATCATAGAACAACTTCAAGAAAGGAAGAAATTAACAGGCATATTCCCAATCATCACTAGTAGGCAACCCCCTCGCCTTGGAAAGCTCTTCAACACACTTGCTATCCCGAATATCTAGTAAGATAAAAGCCTTCCGAAACTTCAAAGCTGCTTCCAACATCAGGTATGTTGAGTTCCAACGAGTCTCCACGTCCAAACATACAAGACTCTTGGACTCAATGTTTTCTAGCTCAATGCACTCCTTAAACCGTTGCAACCTCGCAGGAGAAGACCTCACATAAGGCACAGCTGAGCGTATTCTAACAATGGAATCATCTATATCTTTCAAACCCTCTCTCACAATCAAACTCAATATGTGAGCACAACATCTCACATGGAGTAACTCACCCGACAAAATTAGAGTGTTCCAAGAGTGGAGTCTTTTTTTCAAGTATTGAACACCCAAGTCATTTGAGCTCGCATTATCCACGGTTATAGAAAAAACGTATTTAATCCCCCAACTAGTCAAGCATTTCTCCACTGCTTTTCCTATAATTTCAGCAGAATGTCCCGGGATTTGACAGAAATTCAAGATTTTCTTTTGCAACTTCCAATCACCATCAACAAATGAGCAGTGAGACACATGTAACTCATATTTTGACAAGAAGTCCACGTGTCCGTTGTGAGACAAACCCTTGGAGATGTATCGAAAAAATATTTTTTCAATTTGCATCTTTCCTCCAAGTAAAACTTATAACAGTCCTCCCTTAATGTGTTCCTTGAGGGGATTGAAAACTTCGGCTGGATCCTACTCACGAATTGCCGAAATGCCTCATTTTCCACAAACTTAAAGGGTAATTCACCAATGATGAACATCGCTGCTAGGTCTTTTTGACTAGTTTCTTGGTCAAATTTCCATGGACCAAATGACCTAGAACTACCAACCCCATTAAGTTGACCTGAGACACTTTTTTGCCTTTTCTCAACGTTCGCATATGGAAATTCCTTACATCTACCTAAATGATTACGCATTGCACTAGTCCCTTGAGAGGTAGAACAACCAATAATAACCCCGCAATATAAACATTCAACTTTGTCTGGGTTTTCTGTCCTTTTATAGTGTTCCCACCCAGAAGATCTTGTCCTCCTCCTATTTGTGCCACTAGATTCACTCATTGAAGTAGACATCTACCAATCTATGACAATTAAAACCTGAAATTATTATAATTCAAGTGGCTGTGTCAAGTTAACAAACTTTGTATGACAAGCAAATACTTAATAGAAGGGGTGGCCATTAAAGTACCATAAAGAAAAGAAAAAAGATAAGGCGAAGGGCAAAAATAGAAACATACAGCCTATATAACCCATTAGTGACCAGCAAAACTGAACAATATTAAGAAAGAAAACCCACTGCATATGTAGTACAATCAAATGCGTGATAGCTCACATTTAAATTGATGCTTGTCCATAAAATTTACTCCTTTTCATCACCAAAGCTACCCCTAAATTCTTCCACATTCAATATCCTCAGCTAAAAAACAAGTCCCTCCATTTCAAGATCACAACCAAGAAGGCAAAATAGGTTCCCAATGCACTTTCACAAGCGAAATCAATTCTGTTCTTCTTCCAACAATTGCAATTGCAATTGCTTCGCACCAGTAATTCATCTGCTGCTCTCTTACCCTAAAAGCTAATTTGCTTCAGAATACATACTACTAAAACAGACAAACAACCAAAACCGAGACTTCTTATCGAGCACCCGGAGCACCCAGTTAAGCATAGTTTCAAGACATTAACCACACGTATCACACGAGAAACGGAGCAATTCATCTGAAACCGCGAAAAAAACAGACAAAACTCAGGATCAAGGCCTGTCCTCTCTCATCGCTTTCCCACACAATAAGCAAACAGAAGCCCCAAACAACAAGCGGGGTTCCACACGGAAGAAAATCAGAATCGGACACACTTCATATCCGACCACGTGAAAGCGGGGCTTAAGCGGCGGAGGCGAATCGATCGGCGACGTACCTGGATCAGGGCTGTGAAGACGGCGAAGGCCACGTCACTTAGATCTGGACCAGGACTAGCTAAGTCATAGCTAGAATATACCTCAACCCGTGGCTGTCCAGGAAGCAGATTTGCTACCGTGTTTCTCTTCTATACGCTGTAGAGCTAATGCAAGAACTTCTATGGAAAGTGTCTAAGTTTCTAAAGAGGTGAATTAGCATATCAGCAGCTCCCTAACACCATAGAAAAAACATGCTGAAGTCACGTCTTTGCCATCATGATGAGCATACCATAAAACAGACATCATCTTACTACTTGGCTCACCTTCACTTTTTCACGTTTAATGATTCTCTCACAAAGAAGCCGCAACCTTTCCAATTCAACCTGCAAGAGCGTTGAGTGAAGTTCAATAATCTGATTATAACATATACAGCAAACATATATATAACGCAAATGAATAGTATAGTTACATATTCATCACATGCAATGGAAAATCAGCCATGACTTGCCATAACAAGTTAGAAGATGTTAGTCAGAGGTAAAAAAATCGAGCACAGTTAAAACCCGTATCTTCATTATACATGATAGATTACATGATATTATTTAATACTTAACTGTCCGAGAAAACAAAAAGTGAATGATAACAAGTTTGAAATGAAGTATGAAAGCCACGATTATAATAAAGCAATAAATCTATTGAAATGAAGTAGAAGCAGATGATCTTCATGTGATTGTCCTGGAAATTGTCACTCCTGCGCCTATCTCTCTAAAGGATCTAAATTCATGTCTTTGAAAAACCTAAGGGCTTCCATGGGTCCCCTATTCTGGCCATAACCATGATCATGGAATTTCAAGCAAATGCATTCTTCCCAGGCATGGCATTAAGAAAAACAAGAGACAGTCCGAAGATCGCCACTCCTGGCAAAGCACGAAATCACCGCGTTCCAAGAGAAATCATCCTTGCACGGCATGTAACTAACAAATCCAGAGACCGAGCCGCCTCTCCCATCCTCATGCATCCTTCAATCATCGTTGAAGAAATCATCCTTGCACGACTTAGGTCTGAACTCAGCCCTCTCCAGATTAACCATCCCTCTCCCCCCCCTTCTCCACCTGGTTCTTGGACGGCATTTAACAGGTATTTTACACAAAAATAACAAAAACCCACTATCTTTTTAAGTGAAACCAAGCGGGACAATACGTCGAACACATAAGATGCAAAGCCGAGACAGAGAACAAAGCACCCGCAATAGCGAACAGACGTGAGTACCCTTTAAAGCTAAAAGAACCCAAACATTATTCCGATTCAGTAGCATAACCAACGAGCATTCCATTTTACCTCTTGTGGCTCCACCCCCGGCCGTCGCCAGCAGAGCACCTGTAGCGGAAGACGCGCCAGCGGCGATAAGGTCGACGCTCTTAATGCTGCAAGCAGCAAACTAAATCTGCTTGGTTTGTCTTCTATTGCAAATGCGCTTCCAAATCTTCCTACCAAAATAGATACCGGCCCGACAAAATCAACGATAACACGCAAACATGCCACCGCAAGATTATGGTAGAGGGATACACCCAAATGATGGTTACGACACAGTGCTCTCTTCCGTACAACGAAACCCCCCATCGACCCATAAAGCTAGTTGACGAGAAAAGCCGGCGTAGGAGGTAAGCTCACCGTGCAAGGGTCGAGCTCGTAGAAATCCGTTGTGTAAGCTTTCCTCAAGCTCTCCCAGGCTTCTCTCTTTTCGCTTATTCCAGACGAAGCCACATCTGCAAAATTCACAATTCAAAAATCACCCAACGAGACGTAACCACTGCAAGCCAACCTCCCCGCGAAAAGAGAGCGAACCGAGCACGGGCGATTACCGATTCCGATGTAGTGACCGATCTGAGCTTCTTCCCACCTCTCCGCCTCGAGCCCGCCCCCGCAATACAGCTCGCACACCTTCGAAGCGCCATCACGGAAAAGAGGGGAAAACGAGCAAGAGGGCACGTCAGATTTCGGAAGAAGCGGGCGGCAAGGCCTCCATGCGGAGGGCCGATTTGACGCCTGGGCCTCCTCGTGGGGTTTGATGATTTGGGAGGTTTTCCGCGTTTAGGGTTCGAGAGAGATGAGTGTCGTCACCGGCAACAGCGGTGGCGGCAGCGAGTCGATGGGGAGGAAGAAGAAGAGCAGGGACGGCGGCGAGAGGAAGAGTGTGGAGGGCGGCGAGAGGAAGAGTCGATGGGGAATGAGAAGGGTCTCGGCGAGAAGAAGATTGTTTATTTCAGTTCGGTTCGATCCGAACTGATCCGAACCGAACTGAAATAAACTGAACCGAAAAAAAAAATGGTTAATTTTGATAATCCGAACCGAAACCGAAACCGAACCGAAATACACGAAATTTTCGGTTCGGTTCGTATCTCGGTTCGGTTTTCCGGTTCGGTTCTGACACCCCTAGTAGCAACGATGGAGGAGATGGTGAAGAATAATGGTTAAGGGGTGGTGTAGTATGGTATTGGGGAACGGATTTTTTTGATTGCCACAGTCGTAACTTTTTGGCTTGGACTGTGAAGTTGGGTGACGGTGGGTAGTGATAGCCGTGGGGCGTCACGTAGTGGCGGTTAGGGAGTAGTACACCTTTTTGATCAACCCATGCTTAGTTCCTTTTGTTGATATCATCCGATACCTAATGTATGTAATTAAGATTAGTGAAATGGATATGTGATGTTCCCCTTCAATTAGAAACAATGTATTTGTTTGTACATATTTCATGTTATAAATGCTTGTAAATGATCAAAATCTTCTGCTTGCGTGATAATATAAAAAGAAAGGGCAAAAGGATACTATTGGTGCCATAACTTGTGTACGGAGATCACTTTGATGCTATAATTTTTTTTTGGATCACTTTGGTGCCAAAATCGGAGAAAAAAGATCACTTTAGTGACTTCGACCAAAATTCCGGCCAAAAAAAGTGTCACGTCAGATTTCCGGCGAGTCACGTCAGATTTTCGGCGAGCCATGTCAACATTTGAAATTAATTAAAAAAGAGCCACGTCAGATTTCTGGCGGCCATGTCAGCATTGGCATTAAAGTGATCGTTTTTCAAAAAAGTTGGCACCAAAGTGATCCAAAAAAAAGTTATGACACCAAAGTGATCTCCGTACACAAATTATGGCACTTGTGGTGAACTTTTGTCAAAAAGAAACTAAGCGATCGCCTTAGTAAGTGGTGTACTGGGACGTCAAAGTAAGTTCTACGTTTGATATTAAGAACTCTTTTGTGTCAATATGGGCCACTCAAGTCAAACTCATCCTCTGTATTTTATGTATGACGTTGAATACTCTTTTTGAAGATCTAATATCTCCTAGATCTTACGACAAATCACACCAGTATACATAGCCAACTCATCCCTTTGTTTATGAATCCTTTCCATAAGTTGCACTCTTATAGCCTTAAGTAGTGTAATAATAGGCTTGTCTTTAGCATCAATGATGCTCTTGTTGAAGCTTTCACACTAATTATTCAAGGAAATGTTGCATTTTGAGGGTAGCCTGAAGTGGGATTTGTTCCATTGCACCAGAGCTCTCTAGGACAACCAATCATAAGCTTTCTCATCAGCTTTAGCTCTTTCATTGCCAAGTCAAAATCACACTCTAGTTGCCATGGTAGCTTTCCAAACCAATAGTTTAAGTTCCATTCCTTAGTGATGCAGCTTGAATTTCTCATAAAGATGCATCAAGCAAAATCTATGTTCTACTTTAGACATTAGATTCACTATTGCTTGCATTAGTTTCTTCTACATGTCACAAATGAAAGTTCAATACTTTGAATTTTCAAGTTTTGCGATTCCTAGGTTTTTTGCAATTAAACTAATGAACTAGTGTCATGTCTTATATGTTTTCTTTTTTACTACTGTCCATGTAAAGGATACATCTTATTGTTGTTATCTATATCCACCGCAATTAGGAGTATACCTTAGTAGCCTTATGATAAATGACAACCATCAAACCCCATAAAATACTTACATCCTTCTATAAAGCCTGTCACGCCCTGAATCCTATCGAGCGCACGACACCCTTCTCTAGTTGAATAATACGACGTCCCAGGATGTCGCCGACCCAATTCAACTAATCAGAGATTTAAGACAATCAGCGAAAGTCACAAATACCCAGACAATAATAATTAGGGTAAAAAGGGGAGATAACCACATCCATTATCTATTCAAACTTATATAATATCCACAATTCACAAAACCACAATATATATACAAGCACACCGAACTTCTATACTATAAACCACTGATGTCAAAAAGGATTAGCAGCTTGGGTATATCCTATCTCCAAAAATGGAACACTCCAAAAGACCTAATCCCAACCCCTACACTAGCCCCCACGCTCACGAGATGGCATCCATTCTGAGTTTGACTCCTCGGCACTCGAGTTTAAATCCTCCTAAACTGTTTGCTCCTCTGAGGACTCCGGCTCAACTTCGATCTCAATTGGATTGTTTATATCACCCGACTCCGCTGGAACCTCAACTCGCTCCTTTTCAATTGGCTCCTCATCCGACTCATCCTCTGGTACAAACTCGGGACCATACTCTGGCTTGTACTTCGGTGCATCCTCTGGTTTTTCTTCTTGCTCATCATTAGGCTCTACTTTGGGGGCCTCTTTAGGGTCATCGTCAGGGTCTTCTTTTTCTTTTGGATCCTCTTCTAGAATTACCTCAAGGTTCACATCTATGGGGTCGTACCCTACCTAGGACTCTTCCGGCTCTGGATCAGGCTCGACCACGGGAGGTTCATGTGCTGCAGGTGTAGCCTGATGCCCAGACTGCGCCAGACTAGTCTTCAAACTAGTCATTTCACCGTCAGGGGGTGGTATGTCTGATGGGTCCCAATCCCCAACTACATCGATGGGGACATCGAAGCCTCAGACAGGGCCAAGCTCATCTATCCCGTCCTTGAACATCCAGGTTGTATATGTGTGTGCTTGCCAGAGGGGTAGTCCTATATCTACCCAAACTACCGTAGTATGCTTCACTCAGGTCATGTTCTCGTCTATAGGGTATTCTATAACATCATAGTCGATGTGCATAGGAATCCCAAAACGTTGCGGTGACAGTGGTGGAAGATTCATAGCTCAAGTTGGGATTCTGAAATTATTGGTTGAAATAACCATGAGATCACATTTTAATAAGTACACACCCTAAACCCTACCTAGACTATCACGAACCTCCAAATAATCACAAACATAACCACACTCAACCATCACTTAGCAGGCACACAATTTACACTTACTTGGGCCAGTCCTGTGTGCAACTTGCACGTTAACTGTAACAGTATAATTTCCAACTATATGCACATTCTAATTACATTTCATACACTCGTTCCTGTCTCATTATTTTCATCCAACTTGTCAATGACCTACGTAATAGTATCGCCTCAAGTTTACTGCTACCATCTCAAATTCACACATCAGTGACTTGCGTAATAGTACTGCCTCAGGTTCACAGCGTCTATCTCACATTCACAACTCTTCTCAGCCCGCGTAATGGTGCCACCTCAAGCTATGTCTGTTGCCCGCGTAGTGGTATTGCCTCAGGCTCAACATTCGTCACCTAGTGCACAACCCGCGTAATGGTATCGCCTTAGGTTGGCCATATTCACAACACTTCTCGACCTCGTAATGGTACCGCCTTAGGTTGATCGTCCTCCGGTAATACCGAGCATCGTCCTGCGTAGTCGTATCGCCTCAAGACGGATTAATTCCCCGCGTAATGGTACCACGTCAGGGATTTCCGTAACCGCACATACCACACCACACACAATTTCTCATGCTTAATAAACACCCAACACGACCAATTGACAATCAAGTTCATTTTAGCCCAAGCGTGCACATAACGACTTATATTTCAATCGACCGGAACACGATTCAACAACTAACAGGCTCACAAACACAGCCGAAATCACGGCATAAAATTCAACATTTCCACGCATATTTCAAGCCATTACAGGTGTCACGCCCCGCACTTCTCGGTGCGCCACATCCCTCGCAGAGGTCGATTCGTGTGCGACGTCCCAGGACGCGTCGCCGACCTAAACCCAACATAACAAATTAAAGCACATGCGGAAGCAATTAAAAACCACCCGTACACAGATAACGTATAACCAAGGGTAACCACTGAAATCAATACTTGTACTAATACTGGAAATCCTTTACAATATTCATATACAGCCCAACTACCAAAAATCAAAAACGGTTCAAAGCCACTACTGACAAAAAGGGATAAGTGGCTCGGGGCTCAGGCACTACAACTAGCCAGGGCTTCTCCCAAAAAAATGCATCAGTATACCTGTCATCCTCAAGGCCGGGGATCTGAAAAGTCGGTTTTACAACAACCGTAAGAATAAATCTTAGCGAGTAATTCCCTAAACCTAAACTAGGCTAACATGCACCTCCTGACAAGTACCAAAACAACACACAATGTGCACATAACTGACTCAGGCCCTCGGGCCTCAATCTAATCTCACTAGACCCTGCAGGTTAGGCGTCAAATCAACAAAAACAGCTACGCGGCAGAATTTAATCACAGCACATACACGTGCATTTCTATGTCACAACGCATGTTATGCATATGCTAGTGCTCACACTTATGATCATGCCTCATCAATGCATTCCCGCACACTTGCACACTAGCACTCAGCCATTTCTCAATTTCTCCTCCGACCCGCGTTAAACGCATCAGGTCCGACCCGCGTAAAACGCTTCAGGTCCGACCCGCGTAAAACGCATCAGGTCTATTACTTCGAGATCGATCTCTAGCCCGCAGGCTCATGACACACAGCCCGCGTAAAACGCATCAGGCCGGTCATCTTCCGGTAATCCGGCATTGTCCCGCGTAACACACCTCAGGACGGGTTCACTACCCCGCGTAACACGCATCATGGTTTATTGTGATCACACGTTCACAAATCTCAATTTTATCTGAACCCCGCGTTAAACGCATCAGGGCAATTTAGATGATCACAATGCACATGTCACTCGGGCACACTTATAAATGCAAATGCCGTGCCAATGCTTGAGATGTGCACCCATGGCCATAAAGTTCACACTTAGGCATCCACATGCGCGAATTACGATGCAACATACTCAACTTGTACCGCGCATATTCAAATTCATAAATTAACATGCCCAACTCAGACAATCAATTTAAATCAGCCATAGCATCAAATTGACACACTATCCACGCACAAATTCACATAACCGGGTCCACAAGCACTCGCACATTCGAGGCCCACTAAGCTAATCCATTTCTAGTCCCGCTAGACACGCGACATGGCATCATCAAATTAACCACAATCAAGGCTCAGCTAGCCAGTCAATTCTACAAATCAATCTTTCCCGGTAATCGCGCGTTTAGACCTCAAATTAATCGCGTTGTGCCCAAATTCAGTCCCGTCGTGGGCGACCATCACACCGTACTTTCCAGGCTAATAATTATTGCCAAAATACTCTATTGTACTCCCCAAATATCATTCTAATTTACCACCACAAAATCAAATACGGCGCACACTAAAATCCACATATTAGTCCCGAACATTCTCGAACTTGGGCCGATTTAATCCAAACTATCCAGCCCGCTTATCGCGCCACTCGGGCCACTAATCCTCCATTAATTCAACATACTAATCCGCCAAATTGTCCATAATCATAGTCCCTAATCAATTTCATAATTTAACCCCTAAATTAACCCATAAACTCGTCTAGAAATGTAAAATTAGCCTAATTAGGGTTTAGGGTCAACTCACCGGGTGTCCAACGCTTAAAACGGGCCGGATGAATAGTAACGGGCCCCGGGTGAATAGTGCTCGTCGGTGAACAGTACTCGCCGGAACAGTAACGCCGGCGATGAACAGTGCTGGCCGGCGGTGAACAGTGGCCGGCCGGAAAATGCACAGTGACGAGAACGGTGGGGCAGGTGGCCGGTTGGTTGCTGGGGGCTGGGTGAGGCGGCGGTGGCGGGATGACTCCGGCGACGGCACCGGCGAGCTGGACAAGAAGGGGAGGGGGTCGGTCGGGCGTGAGGTGAGAGGGAGAGGGGAAAGGAGAGGGAGAGCTGAGGGGTGGCCGGCGGCAGCGATGGTCAGGCTGAGGCGGAGGGCAGCCTGCGGACGGCGCGACGCGCCGGCGACGGGCTGCAGCTAGCGGCGAGCGGGACGGCGTTGGGCGGAGCGGCGTTGAGCGGAGCGGCGTCCCGTCGTAGTTCGAGCAGCAAGCCAGGCGCGGAAGGGAGAGAGAGAGAGAGAGAGATCAGCCGGCCGTGGGCGGCGAACGACCAACTGGTGGCGGCGACAGGGCGGCACGGCGAGCTGACGACGACGGCGAACGTAAGGCAGCAGCAGCTCATCGGCCCACTGTCGCGCACGCGTGAGGGGGAGGAAGGAAGTAGGCGGGGCGGCGGTCGGCTGAAGCGGAGGGCGGCGGTCGGACGGTGCGCGGCGCGGCGGAGGAAGGAGCAGCAGCAAAACCAAAAGCAAGGGCGTTCGGGGGAGACCAGCGAAGGAGGAAGAGAAGAAGAAGAGAGAAAAAGAAAAGAGAAAAGAAAAAAAAAGGAAAAAGGGGGGAGAAGAGAGAGAGTCTGACAGAGGGGAGGGGGGACGTGACCGGCGTAGGTGGGGGCGCGCGTGGGTTCCCGAGAGAGAGAGAGAGAGAGAGAGAGAGAGAGAGAGAAAGATATTTAAAAATTCAAATATTTAACGCGATCCGGTGGCCCAAATTAAAAATCGAAAATGGTCTACTGGCCCAAAATAGACCTTGCACTTAAAAAGGGACAAAGGTCAAATTAATTAGACCAAATTTTTACGAGGGAGGTCTACTAGTCCAAATTTGCACCCGGTCCAAAAATTCACTTTCTCACTAATCTTGATAATGTCGATACTGGCCACAATAATTTCGACACCGTCCAATTTATTTCGTCTCGGAACTCCCGAAAATTGAATGCCAAGTTCAGGGTATAAATAACGACCAAATTCGATCGAGTACGATTCTAGCAAAATTTCTAATTTTAAAAATAAGAACCCGAGAGTGATCAGTTCCCGGGTGAAATTCCATTATAAGCGCACTGACGAATTACACGTTTCTATAATTCCCAAAAATTGGCCAAAATCCGGACTGTTACAATAGGCACCACAATACAGCCACATCACAGCAAATCAAACCGGCACAAATCCTCTCCAAATCGGACCATATGCCCGTCATTTCATTTCCCGATTTCCAGCATCTAACTTAACATCAAATCAGCCCCGACACATCACCATTTCACCCACAATTTAGCCAACTCAAGTCCCCCAAATCAGTCTACCCATATAACCCCTAAATAGTCCCAAATAACCCCTAAACCGGCACTAATCAACCCGATTCAACCCCTAATGGCATCTATCGATAAGTGACATCTTAAATAGGGTTTAGGGGGCGACTTACTCAAACTCTAGGCTGTCTCGGCTAGAGTGAAAAGGGGGTGACGGTCAGCGGCCATGCGGCGTGCAGCGGCGGCGAGCGGCTCGGCGGCGACGACGGTGAGCAACGTACGACAATCGGCAGTGGCTGGCGGTCTACCGGCTTGCTCGGCCGGCTGCTCACAGTCACGGAGAGAGAGAGAGAGAGAGAGAGAGAGAGAGAGAGAGAGAGGGAACGGCGGTGAGGCCGGCAGACGGCGACCGGTGAGCGGAGGCGTATGGCCGAAGGGGAGGGGGCGGCGATCGGTGAGAGAGGGAGAGAGGGAGCCGAGAGTGAGAGAGAGACGGAATGAGGAGAGAGAGAGAGAGAGAGAGAGAGAAAATTGGGTTTAAATAGTCAAATGGCCAATAATTGAGGTGCCAAAAGACCATCATACCCCTCTTTCACAAACCAAATCAACGGCCTAGATTCGATCTTATCTTGAGATCAACGGTTCGGATCGAATCTTTTCCAAAATATCCGAGGGCAATTTGAGGATTTCTCAAAAAGTTCAAGGGCAAAATTGTCATTTTCTAAAGTTAGGTCGAAATGACCAAAATGCCCTTCCCCAATTACACTTGGCCTTAACAAACCTCTAAGGGTAAAACGGTCATTTTTCATTTCTTATCGAAATTCGATTTTTCTGAAGGATTCGGACAAATCCAAGGCTACCCGAGCAAATGACGACATCGTTCAAATGATCTGTCGTGACTTTCTAAATTTTCAATATCTAACTTGGTCTCTAATTAATGACTAAGTTTTCAATAACGTAACTTGCGCATATTTCATACTAACGGGTGGCTTTCGGGGAAATTCGCATTATTGACCTGTGGCCGATACTGGATCAAGCCATGTTCAAGTTTACTCGGGTCGTGACGACCTTGGTTGTCACTTAATCACGAGGATCGATCACTAGTTCCGATGGGTACGATCGTTTGGTATAGGTTTAGGGTCATTCGTCAATTCATTTCGTGGTTAATCGGAATCACCCGCGATCCACTCGTATGATAATGGAGAACTGATCCCTAGCTATCCTTGGATTGGCCTACAGTGGCTCAAAATGTCACCTCAACAATTTTCATGGTCGAAGGTCAATTCATGATCGAGTTCTTTGGTCATGCGAATTTAAATCCCTAATTAGCCTTTCCCTAACGGTTAGTATTCCCGAAGTGATCAATTCCAAGCGAGATCTAACTATAAGCATGTCCACAAATTATTCATTTCATAAATCCCAAGTGGGTCAGATTTCAGAATGTCACAAAGCCCCTTCTCAAGCATTCAAACAAATGTAGACTCCTCTAAACTTGAATTGATCTTGACCTTACTCAATCTTGATTATACATGTGGATCTTGGGTTGGCATCAGGCAATGCTTGACAGTAACTTCTAAGCATCATATATTGCTTATCCTTCTTTCCTATGATTATAATCATTGTTGTAGTCCTAGCTCTATAGACAATTTCCTCGATAGCTTTAAAACATTCTTAGACTCCATAGAAGCACTTGGCCATGTAGGATTGTTCCTCAACCTATCACAATCCTTGCTTGATAACTAGAGGAACATGTAGAGTTCTATTATATTTATGTACAGGTTTAAAGGTTCTGACTTGTCAAGTATGCTCCCTCTACACTTTGGAAGCATAAATAAGCGAATCACAACCCTTTGAATACACTACCCTCAACCTATTTCGTTGACTCTTAACGAATTTCACCTATCTCCCATTTTTTATGGCACGGTTCCTAGTAGCTTCTCTAAAATTTTCAACATTACTAAAACATAGCCCCAACTTGAAGACAAGATTCTCTATATCAACCTTAGCATTGAACTCGGGATGTGCAAACTCATTTTGGCTATTCATATTTAGGAAATCTATATTATTAGTTAACACATCTACATACATGCTGCTATCTCCAACCTCTATATCCCTCTCCATTGATCCATCACCCTCAGGACATCTTGCATGTATTTTTTTATAACTCATCAAGATCAATAATGTTAAACCCATCTTCTTCAGCATCCTTAGCAAGCTCAACACACCACTATCATAAATGGAATTATTCATTTCTTCACATTCCTCCCCTAGTGCAAAATGGAAGCAAAAATAACATCAGTATGTTTCTATGCACTAGAAAAAACAAAACAAAAACATAAAAAAAAAACTGCAAAACGTAAGATTTGTTTCCCTGCAATACACTTTTTTGGATTTTCAAAGTTTCTTTTTTAAGTATCAATAAAATTCTAATTCACTGGAAGCCACATAGGTTGGAGTGGTGGTCCCACAAGTATTGTTCTTGGTGAAAAAGGTATATCACAGAACAACACTAAAACATTTAGTGGATGACAGCCTTCATGTAATATACGACAAAACAATACTAAGTCGATTGGCCGCAAATGACCAAACATGTACCACAAAAAATGAAACAAAAGCATTAAAAAAAATTGAAAACAAGGACCACCACCAGCACATGCAGCAAATCCAATTAGAAAGTGAATAGCAGACACAACTCAATTTGCACAAAAGGAGACATAACACACCTTAAAATCCGATCAAAATAACCAAATCAACACCATAAAACAAAAGTATTCATGTTTAAATCCTTACCAAAAAAAAAAAAACAAAAGTATTCCTCTTACCATCATTGTTATCGCTACCATCAGTGTAACATTGAATGACATGTTTGCACCTTGTCGACATGTTGCTTCAACAAGCTGCAAAGGCCTCCTCTTAGATGAACGAAAGATCAGCTGCAGTGAAGAAACGTAGCAAACGAACAAATGAAAAGGCAAAAATACACTACAAGTGCCATAATTTGTGTACGGCGCTCACTTTAGTGTTATAACTTTTTTTTGGATCACTTTAGTGCTAAAATTTTTGAAAAACGATTACTTAAGTGCTAAAATTTTTGAAAAACGATAACTTAAGTACCAACTCCGGTGCCGTACACAATTTTTACGCAGAAATCTGACGTGGCATTTTTTTTATTAATTTCTGAAGCTGACGTGGCTCGCCAGAGTCTCGCCGGAGATTGGCACTTAAGTTATCGTTTTTCAAAAATTTTAGCACTTAAATAATCGTTTTTCAAAAATTTTAGCACTTAAGTGATCGTTTTTTAAAAATTTTAGCACTAAAGTGGTCCAAAAAAAAGTTATGACACTTAAGTGATCATTTTTCCTCCGACTTGGCACCAAAGTGATCCGAAAAAAAGTTATGGCACCAGAGTGAGCGCCGTACACAAGTTATGGCACTTATAGTGTTCTTTTGCCCAAATGAAAATGAAGAAACCTACGCAAATAAAGCTACAATGGGAAGAAACGCAGTAAATGTAGATTTTCTCTTTAGTAAACGAAAGATTAGTTGAAAAAAAAAATTTGACAAATGAAGAAATGAAGAAAGACAAAACGAAGCAAACGAAGAAACCAAGGAAGAGAAGAAATGACAGATAAAATATAGGAAGAAATAGGAAGCGAAGTAATTTGGGGGTTTTTGGTTTTACGGATTTCCTTATTTGACCTAGAATTATGGACAAAAACAAGCAAAAGTAGAAGCAGAGGGGGTGGGAATACGAAATATTAATACAAATTGAGGATTTTTTGCTTTTAAGAGTTCTATTTTACACTTAGAAATTTTTTTGACTAAAATACATCTTCTCTGGCAGCTGGAATAGTCACATGCTCCTTGGCAAGGCCCTCATTCGAGACGATTTGGCCACTTTATGCTCTTATTAGAGACAAGGTCCACTCTAGGCCCTTTTTTGAGAAATGGCTCCACTTTGGGTCCTCATTTGAAATTTTCCCAATATTTCGCAAGGAGTCTTGGTCAATTTAAACCCTAAACATCTAATAATTGATGGGGGATTATACGGCTGCACAAGAAAGAATATAACACTCAATAATCAAAGGGGTCAATAAATTGCAAAAGGATTTCAAAATCCTTGATACTCTAGGCAAACAAAAGCAAAGCCTTCATTATCGTCCAAAGCAACATGGATTTTGCAAAATGTTAACCTGAAAAGCAAATAATGATATAATATATGTGTTGATACCTAAATTTGGGTGATCCATTTAGTCATTTATTACATAGAAAATTAGGGATTGATTCGGACCCCTAAATATATTATTAATTTGCATTTGCATATTAGCAGTGTCTAATTAAGCTCACATAATTTGTATTTTAATTAGACTGAATTAAGTTAGGAGGCCCAAAACTTATCGAATTTCCAAAACTGAGCCCGTGAGATTGAGGGATTCAACCAAGATCTTCTTGTCCGGACGAAAATCCTTTGGTCAATTTAGGAAGTAATAAGCGAATTATCACAAAATTGTCGGCCAAATTTGAAATGAAAAGAGAGGAAAGATATAAGTGAGCAAAAAGGAAGTTGACCATGTAAAAGATGTCTGCGAGTGAATTTAGGGTGTGTTTATTTGGGAGAAAACTTCATGATAAAGGAAAATACTTTCTAGGAAATTATTTTTCAGGAAAATGGTTAGTTTTCCTTTATTTGGTGATATATGATCGAGAAAGTTTTCTGGTGTTTGGATCTCATATGGGCAATTGATTTCAATCTCATAATCTTATCTCAGCCAAAAAAAAAGAAATATTAAAGTATTTTTTTTCTTTTTTTTTTCTTTTCCTTCTTTCTCCTCCGCTAGTTGCCGGGCTTGACAGAGGCAACAAGCCACTAGCGAGGGACCTAGGCAAGCTCGAGCTCCTTGGCCGGCCTTGGGTGATCTCGAGGCTAGCGAGGCTCAAGTGAGCTCAAGCCTCACTAGGGGCCAACCCTTGCCGGCCATCGCCGAGGCACGGCGATGGACGAAGGAGAAAGAAAGAATAGAAAAAAAGAACAAGAAAAAAAAAAGAAAAGAAAATTATTAATAAAATTCAAGCGTAACAATTCTAGAAAGTGTTTTCAACTTCTTAGAGTTAGGCATTTATTACTTTCCTAATTTTATGTATTGATATTTTCCTTGACTGAAAAATATTTTTGATTAACTAATCATTTTCAAGGAACCAAACAGGTGAAAATTCGGATAACTAATTTCGAGAAAACACATTCTCTCAAACAAATGCACGCTTAGAAAATAAGAATTTGGATTATAATGGACATATTCATTGGGGTCCAATGAGAAGATTATGGCGGAGGCCATCAACGATCTCACTAGAATCACGGCAAAAATCAAGAATAAGAAACAAAGAATAGTTGACTGAGCAAGGTATCATAAGATTGGTGATTAATGGACTTAAGGAAATGAGAAGAAAAGCAATATGGCAGGCACGTAGAGAAAAAAATTTCCATCAAATAGTCTTCTCACCTTTGGCAAAGATTTTTCACATTGGTAAGTTCTGCCCCACCAAATCCAATATTCCCATAAATTGTAATGAATTTAGCATAATAAGGGAAATAAATTTTAATCCCCAATCACTTCCTTCCCCAACATGTTCCTAGCAAGATAACAACAACAAGAGTGCTATAACTTTCATAAGGATCCTTACCAAAAAAAAAAAAAAACTTTCATAAGGCGCTTATTTGAGGACCATAACTTTCTTTTTTGCTCACTTAAGCGTCATATTAGAGTAAATCGATCATTTGAATGCCATTTACGGTAAATTGTCCTATGTGGATTTTTTTTATTAATTTTCCATTTCGTCGTGGATTTTTTAAAATTTTTTTATTAATTGTCCACGTTAGCGTCGACGATGCCACATAAAATAAATGGCGTCCAAGTCAAATTTTCCAACGAAACAAATCGCCAATAGCACTAAAATGATCATTTTTTCAAATTTGTGGCCTTAAGTGAATGCCGTACAAAAGTTATGTCATTTCTAATATACTTATTCCAAGAATGCTTATACTTGTGTCTGTTGAAAGAGTGATTATATAAATATTTGGAAAAATTATCAATTTAGTTCTAAATCTATTGTGCGGATATCAGTTCAGTTTTTACTTTCCAATTTTGTCAATATAGTCCTACACATTTGCGCGATATTTAAAAGTAGTCTTTTTTGCCAATTGCCATCGCAAGTTGCAACATGGAAATCAACCAATTGCCCACGTTAGCATGCTACTTAGGACGACTAATGATGACTAGATGCCACGTCAGTGATATTTTGTAGCAATTGGCAAGAAAGACTACATTGAAATATTCTCTAAAAGTTTAGGATTACATTGACAAAACTAAAAATTAGGGCTGATTAAGTAGAATAATTAGTTATTGGCATGAAAATTATGACATTGTAATTGCATTTTAAGACAATCCAATCAAACCATTGGCATATACATATTTTTGTCAATTCTAATGCATCATAACTTCCAAAGAAAGAAAAGAAAAAAATGCAAGAAATAATCTTAAATTTGGACCTGCAAGAGATATTGTGGTCAATTTAAGGTAATAGGGGGTGTTGGAAGTGAAAAATGGATGGCAAAAGTGCGAGCCTTTATGCGTTTTATCCTTTTCAGATAATTTTTTTATTTAAATGTTAAATTTAACCTACTTATTTATATTTGAGTTGTTGTGAGTACAATAAAGAAAGAGTATGATGGGCTTCTAGAGTCAAGTTCCGTATGGTAGTTGGGAAAAAGGAGAGGTGAATGAGGTAATTTATAATTAATTCTACTTATGTATTAGTACATAATAATTGTTTTGATGATATTTTAATTTCGATTTTTTTGAAAATTAAATTAAATTTTGAATTTTATATGCAATGAGCCTTATTCATGAGAAGTACCTAGTTTTAAGTATATATGGTATCCACTTCTATTAATATATCTTATAAAGAATTAATTAATGCAAGGCATTTGTTTATGTGGGATCCTCATGGTAAAGTTCAGAGGGATAAGTGCATTGATCGGTCCTCCCCAACTTTTTCACTTATAAATAAAAATATTTTGGAAAAAAATAGTAGAAGTGTTATAACTTTCGTACGAAGCTCACTAAAGTCCCACATTGAAATAAAATAGATCATTTGAGTGTCATTTTCGGCAAATCATCTTACATGGATTTTTTTTTATTAATTTTCCATTCTAACGTGGATATTTTTATTTATTAATTTTCCGCGTTGACATCGGTGATGCCACGTAGGACAACTGGTGTACATGTAAAATTTTCCGGATAAGAAAATCATCGATGACACTTAAGCGATCATTTTTTAAAATTTGTGACACTCAAGTGAGTGAAGAAAAAGTTATGGACTTCAAGTGAGCACCATACAAAAATTATAATAGTCATAGTGTACTTATCCCCGTTCCTAGTTATCGAAGGTGTTTACATGAACAGACCTACGCTCAGAACGTCATTATTGAGACTTACATAAGATACATCGAACGCCTACACACACGAAGAGTTTTAAATAGAGACGCTCAGGAGTAACAGAGAAAGGAAAAAGTGAAGGTCTTTCTCTCCGTAGTTTCGTTCCCCTTTCTTGGTTCCTCGCGCCAACTGTGTTGGTAGTTGGTACCTGCTCACCCGCGATCCCCGCCGCTACTAAGGTGCTGCTCGCGGTCTCCAAGTACTCCTGCCATTCGCCTCAGCCCCTGCGCAGCTCCTCTAGTCCCAGTGATCATGGCGAAGCCACCCAGCAACGACGACGTTTTCTAGTGACGTCGGCATATTCCAGTGCTTCCATAGCTCCCCGTAGCGGTTTCTAGCAAGTGTTGACGACTATCAATCTCCCAGACCCCGTCGTGACTACGAAGTTCCACTCGTCATTCAGTGGCTGTCTCAGTTTGTGCTAATAGTTGGGCTGCGAAGGCCAGTCGAAGTCCCTATGTTCCCCGCGTCCTTGCAATCCCGACATTAGCCAGTGAATTCCCAGCAACATCAGCAGCCCCCTGCCGCCGCTACCCTACTCCCCCTGGCATCGCTATCGCTCCTGCAAGACTACCACTGAGTTGTATTTCTCTTTTGCAGTTTCCAGGCGTGTCCCTAGTAGTCCCGTTGCAAAGAACAACTTGTTACCATCGCTTGCCGGTCCTCCTCGCTTCACATTACTATGCCGTTAATTCCTTTGTTGTCGTTGGGGGATACCCTCGCCGGTCTCGTTCAAGTCGTAAACAATTTAGGTAATTTCCTAAAATGACTCTCAATGTAAATATCTTATTGACTAATATGAGATATATGGATTATAACTTTGATTTGGTGTTAGGTTTTAGGGTTTTCCCAAATAGGAAATTTCCTCTTTCGAGTCATGCATATAACTGGTGTTTCGATCTTTAAGACCTAAAATTGGAACTTTGAATAAAATTATTTCCTATTTTGGGTCGTAGTGAATATTTGATTATGTGGGCTTATATATTGCATATTAATTAGTTTAAGAAACATTCATATTATGAAAATACCAAAAAAAATTACATTGCATTTAGGATAGATTGCATACACTAATTTTCTTATTTTAAAATTGCATATTTTAGGAATCATGTAATAATTAGGAAATTACCTAACTTAAATTAAGATTTCTTATAGATTATTTTCTAATTTAAGTTACATCATAATATATTTTAAGTAGTTTCTTATTTTAACTCTAAAAGAAAATCACAAAAATAAAACATGCATATCTCATAGAGAACTAGTTTCATAAATTCCATGTTATTTAGTGATCACATGCTTAGTGTCCACGTCATAATATCCCCATCATAATAATCATGCTATTTAATAGATATATGCTGAGGTTCATATAAATCAAATTGCATCTCATGCATTGCATATAGTTTACTTTTTAATTTTCGATCCCTCTATAATAAGCACAGAATCCTTTCTTTCCTTTTGTTTTATCCTGAGTATATTTGCTAGTTGGAATTTCTTCCGTGGCTGAGTATACGCCCACATGTGACCAATTTTCTTTCTCTTTCTTTTGCCTTGCCCACAATATTGCTTTTCTTGTTAAGTTGATCCACTTACTTGGATAAAAATTTTCAGGAACATGCCCACTAGAGTTTCTAAATTTGATCAAAGAATTATACATCTCCCAATTTAGGACGCCCATGTGCAAGGCACGTGAATTTCATGAAGTAAAGAGGATTAGGGCTTGGCCGAATTTCATGAGGCGAGTGAGCTTAGTCCAGATAATTAAATTGAGTTCCGAGCTTTCCTACTTAAGTCAGTCCAATCATAATGCAATTTATGTGGATTTATTACTATGCAAAATGATAGTATTTTTGTTTTGGGGTCGAGGCTGATCCCTAATTTTCTATGCAATGAATGATTAAATGAATCGTCAAAATTTAGGTGTTAATGTTGAAAATTTTGTTGTTACCCTCTTTTCCTCTTAAAACACCTAACACAAGAATTTTTGTTTGGATAGATAGAAACCTCTTGTTTTAAGGACACCTGATTATCTCTCTCCTTGCAATTGTCTATTAGCAAGCACCAGATTTTGCAGAATTTTGTGAAACCATAGCGGACTGATCCATAAGCATAAGCTGTTAAGGGGTGATGAGATTAATATTTGAAATTGATGAATTTTTAGAATTTGTTAAGGCAAAATAATTTGTTAATATATTCAGATTTTCAACATTGGACCAAAAATAAGAAAATCACCAAATTGGTGCTAAATCAATTGTATGGATGTCCATTCACTCTTAAAATTTTTAATTTTGTTAGTTTAGTTCCAAACTTTTACGCGAAATTTAATATAAACCTTCCAGTCAATTGTCTTCAGAAATCACTAACTACGTGGCATGGCTGGGTTGCGATGTGAGAGAACTTAATCAAAACATCACTCTTGCATACTTATCTAAATTTAATATTTATCGTTGCTTGTTGGCTCATTCTCTCTCTCTGATCACTCCCATCTAAGGCGCAGTGCAACGCTGACTTGTCCCTCATCGCCGTTGACGAGGACAAGGGAGAAGTGACGATAGGGACAGGCGAGGTCCAACGCTCGGCTCCGGAGGCTCGGTTGGCCTTGGATCTAGGTTGATTTGAGGTCCAAACAGGTCAATGGTTGCCTTAGCTGGCTCGCGCAAGTGTTGGGAGCTGTCGTTGACCCCTTGCTCGAATGTTAGAGGCAAGGAGGGGTTAATATTGTTCGAGATGCCATTTGTGAAGTGAATTGTACATCTCGAGGTCTCGGGAAAGAGTGTAGCATCGTAGAATGTGTTAATATTCTATGGTGGAGGCCTCTATGCGGCTATTTGGATTGGATCAGACAATATTCAGGCTTCCATTTGTTAGATGAAACTCTTTGAGCCGTGTTGACACCTAAATTTTAGATAGCTAATTTAAATTCTCATTCTTGTAAATGCATCAAATCAATAAAAAAAAATTTCCCTTACCAAAAATAAATAAATAAATAAATAAATAAAATGCATAATACTAAATAAAAAGAATGTTATTACCTAGAAGCTAGGCCCACTATCCAAATGCCCTCAGTAAAGCCCATTAGGAGAAAAAGCCCTAGAAGAAACTAATTACAAAGGAAGAAGAGGGGAGCTTTTTCTTTCTCTCGGTTTTTCTTCGTGAAATCTATATTCCGATTTCTAGCCACATTCGTGCTCTCCAATGATGATGTTCTCGCGTTTGAGCCTTGAATCTTTGCTCGATCGATGAACTTGAGCTTGTTAAGCTGATCCTCAACAACTTGAAGCCTTCGAGTCTTAAGTATTCATTGAGCGTGAAAATTCTCTCTCACTCTTTGATTTCTATTTTTCAATTGTTGATTCAAGCTGTAACATTGATTACCTCGATCTTTTCCTTAATTTCCAGAGACTTTCTTTGCCATTTCTGGGTCGTCATCGTGCCTGAGGCGACATAGCCATCGCCAGACCATCAATCCTGAGAAGTCGTTGTTCAACTCAGTTTTGCGGCCGTAAAGATTGAAGTGGCCAAAACACACTCAAAGCATTTCCACCGGTCTTCATGTTAGCCGACGATGATCATGAGAGTTTCCATAGTTGATTGGACTGCCTACCGCAACTTAGCTTGACTTCATTAACAAATTTATCTCCGATTCTCCATCACACTACCTTCCAAGGAAGGTGAAGTGAATGTAAATCTCGTTTTGCTTCGATTAGGCTCAGTCATGTTATAGTCCATACATTTGATTCTGAAACTTCACAAGTTAATTTTGCTTGAGTATGGCCATGAGTACAAGTTTGAAATTGTGAAAATTTGCTCCTTAATCCATTGACTGCAATCTGTTCGATGAAATGTCTATGAGGTTTCAATGCGAATTAGTTTCTTCATTTTCTAAATCCAAATCGAAAATAGGTTGATCTCGATTAAGTGAGATATTAAATGATTTTCAGTTCTAATGTTTTCACTATGGCCAAATACAGCTAAGGCGGATGATGAAATATAGAAATTAAAATGCAGAAAGGAAAAGAAGTGTTGTGAAAAATGATTTTAATCTCATGACTTTTTCTCGGACAAAAAAAATCGAATTATTTTTTTAAATCGAATTTTATATTAATTTTTTCTTTTATTTTTTTAAAAATCGAATTTTTAATTATTTTTCTTTTTTCTTTTTTCTTTTTTCTTTTCTCTCCTTTTTTGTTTTCTCTTCCTCTGTCGCGACCGGCCGACGACAACCATAGGCGAGCTCGAAGCTCATCCGGTGACCGCCATAGGCGTGCTCGTGGCTAGCCGGCATTGTCTAGATTTGGCAAGCTGCAAGCTTGATGGCCTCAACGGAGCTCGAGCCGATGAGCTCATAGCTCGTCGGCCTTGGCCGATCTCGAGCTTGCTTGGATCTGGCGAGCCATGAGCTCACCGGCCTTCGTTGAGCCCGAGCTCAGCTCGCTTAGATCTGGCAAGCCCGAGCTCGCTGGTCTCGACGGAGCTCGAGCTGATGAGCTCACAGCTTGTCGGCCTTGGCCTAGCTCGGGCTTGCTCGGATTGTCCAACTTGTGCCTATGGCCGGTCGTCGACCGTCGTCAAGGTCGGCAACTAATGGAGGAGAAAGAAGGAAAAGAAAAAAAAAAAGAAAAAGAAAGAATAGAGAAAAGAAAAATAAAAAAAGAAAATATTAAAAAAATTCAAGATAGTAATTCTGGAAAGTGTTTTCATCTTCTTACATATTGAAATTCACTTTTCTAAATTTATGCATGAATATTTTCATTTACTAGAAAGTATTTTCGGTCGACTAGTCATTTTCCGCAAACCAAATAGATTAAAGTCCGGAAAATATTTTCCCCTAGATAAACGCACCCTTAGAATGAGTTTAGGTTAGATTCGGCATAAAATAGTTTGGGCAGAGTTTCGATTTTTAGTAAAGTTGGATTTAATTCAATCGATGGGCTTGTTATAAAGAGTCTAATTCATGTGCCCAGTCCAGATCCTTTGAGTCTAACTGTGGTCCATATTTCGGACACGGTCTAAGGGCCCAGCCCAAATCTCCATTTTCGAAATAAATAAATAATAAATATTAAAAAGTACTAGTAATTTTTTCCTAAAAAAATGTAAAAATGGAACATCGGTTAGAAAAATAGTCTCTGTCTAGGTTGTAAGATTTTAGTACTAGAAATTGTTTAACTTCATTTTGATAATACACATGTTTTAGGATAGTTCATGATTTCCTCTAATTTAGATTTAGAAAAATCTGTTTCTTTAGAAATTGAACTCGATATGATTGTAGCTCAAGGGGTTGTTGTCCCGGGGCTTAATAACAAGGCCACATCATATTCTTTGCCCGACTCACATTGGTTATCTTTCTGCACTTTGCCTTTTTACTCACTCTTCATTACTTTCTTAGATTAATTGATTGTGATTATTTTATATTATTTTCCTATGTTGTGATTTGCTTTCTTTTGCTAAATGATTAGGTTACCTTTTTAGGATCATAACAAGCACCAATACAAATATCGCATGTACACTTAGCATACAAGAACCTTAGGATTCATAATTTGAAACCTTAGTTGACAAAAAATCAAGTTCAGGTACAAAAAGGGGATTACTTGTAATCAAGTCCCTCATTCTAGATCTCTGATTGCGTAGGAAGTGATGTATATTCTCATATCTTACTTGATTTCTAGCTGACCTTAATAAACTAGTGGCGACTCCACACATAGAATTTTGATAATGTCGCGCAAGGTAAGGGTTTGGGAGAACCTACGCCGATTGAGAACTGTTGGTCCACTTGGCATGGAACGTCTCTGCCACTGTCTCTGTTCTTGAGCAGCTAACGGGGGGAGACTGGGGAGTGATTAACACCGATGCTGAACTCCACTGAGCTCAAAGCTAGGAGGGTTCGCTGTTGCAGGGTTTTGATAATCTATGAAGATTAATGGTTGATGATTGGACAGAGGAAGAGAACAAAGCCTCCCACCCTAGAATCAAACCCACAAAATGCTGAACCGAACAGCGCAAAGCAAAAGAAACAACAGGCTTTGGAAGTTCGTTGGAACAGCTCAGGGAAACGTCAATCGAAAGTGACCGATCAGGGATGGTCGCGGTGCTCAAGGGGCGAGCAATTGCAGCGACGAGCGATGGAGGAAGGTGACAGTGCGGTGTGCAAGTGACGACTGACAGGGAAGGGATGAGCAACGGCGGCAAGTCGTGTCCTTGCTTGGAGGTTTGCAGGTTACGTTTTGGGTTTATGTCAATAACTTAAATGGGTTGAATATGATCTGGTGCAAACCCATATAGATCCATATAAACTTGGACTTTAATGTTTCAAACTCATTTTGACCAGTTTTTAAAATTTCAAGTGATCCATATTCAATCTGGATCCACTAAAATTAAGTTAATAAATGGTCTCTAACCTATATTGCCACCTCTAGTTCTGATTGACCTTCACACTATGATTGAGAGCTTCGAATGGCCTAAATCCTAGTGGAAATCATGCCTAAATTCTGATTCCGATCATCTCTAGTGCCACTTGTTCCTAATCTGATCGTCTACCGTAGTTTCATCTTGCCCTGTTCATCATCGCTTGGCCGCCAACTTCATCTCCAGGAGATGAGAGGGAGTGCTCGGCCCTGCTCTGTTTTCTTCACCATGGAAGTTGAAAACTCTGTTCCCTTTTCTTGTAACTCTTTGATTGACTCAATACTCGCTGGCGGTATCTTTAGTCTCCTACTGCTAAGTCGAGTCATGCAAATGCAATTGCCGAGCCTCGACCTGAAGCTCCACCTTTTACTCAGCTTCAGTACAATTTGTCTACTTGAGTATTTCAGTACCTTGTCATGCTAACTCGATGAATGTGATATCTCTACTAATTAGGAATTTGGGTGACTAACTGGCAATCTAAACACTACAATTTACAACATTTTCACTCTTACTGCATAGCCAAGGAATATGGACTTCTTTTCCCTCAGCTTCAAATACCCTCATGCCTCCATCATTGTGGCGAACCGGATGCTGTTCAATTGGAATTGGATAAGAGAGCCTCGAAGAGACTCTTGGAAGGCCCTTCTATTCCGTGGGTACCAATCCCTACAAGTCTGGCGGTGTAGGTGAGAAAAAAATAGTTGGTACCTGTGCTTGCAAATGCAATCGTTGAGGCTTGACCTAGAGCTCCACCTTTTACTCAGCTTCAGGATAGTTTCTGTTTTGAGTATCTTAGCACCTTATGGTGTTGTCAAATCGTTGCATCTGATATATCGGCCAATTAGGAATTTGGGTGACTAATTGCCAATCTAAACACTACATTTTATAACATTTTCACTCCTAATGCGATGCAATTCTTTTCCCTCGGCTACAAAAACCCTTACGCCTCCATCATTGGAATTGGTTAACAGAGCCTCGAAAAGACACTCTTGGAAGGCCCTTCTATTCCTCAGATACCAATTCCTACAATTTAATTGGCATTGGACAATAGAGCCTCCAAAAGACACTCTCGGAAGGAACTTCCATTCCTCGGATACCAATCCCTACAAGTCCAGCGGTGCGGCTGAAAATACCAACTGTATATTTATTAAAATTCAACTGTCGAGTCTTGATCTAAAGCACCACCTTTTACTTAGCTTCGGGACTGTTTGTCTGCTCGAGTATCTTAGTTCCTTGTAGCATTGTCAATGCGTTGAATCTGAAATCTCTTAACAGATTTGACTGTCATCCGTTTAAAAATCCTATGTCTCCGACAAAAACCAAATTCAGATATATTTATTAAAATTCAACTAATGAAATAGAGAAATGAATTTCCATACGGAGTTGTGACATACCAACAACAAATTAAGATGTCATTATGGAGCAACAAATGGACAAGGATGATTAAGTTGAGAGTAACAGACATAATATTCTAAAGAGGGAAAAAAAACCTTAAAAAATCTCAAACTATGCCTATTATGACACATTTATCTCAAATTTTTTTTCGTGATACAACAAACTCCAAACTATACATATTGTGACACATTTATCTTTTCTTTATAATTCTGTCCAAAATCACCGTTAAAAAAGCCGACGCGGATCTCATGTGGCACTTTTAGGGACACGTGGTTCTGATGTGGTGCCATGTGAGTGCAACAGTGGAAAAGAAAACAAAAGAAAAAAGCAAAAATTTGCACTGTTCATCATCTTCTCCACCTTCGCAAAGTACTATTCATCGTCTTCATCGCTTGGCCAAATTCCTCCCACGCTCTTTGCTTTGCTGCCTGCTGCTATCTAGACCTCCGGCGGCTCTCGTCGGCGCTTGCCCGACCATCTACGCGCTTCGAAGATCGAGATTAGACCCTCAAGCCATGATTCAAGCAAAATAAAATACTGTTCATTGTCTTCTCCACGAGGAAGAACAGTACTTTCTTGTCCAAAAACGAAGCTTCAAGAAGGTTTAGCTTGAGCAGCCGCCATGGCCTCTCCAGCTCAAAGCTTGGCTTTTCTGACCTCGACCTTCGAGGCTCACGAGTGGTCGCAATCCGCCATCGCCAAGCTTCGATGGTCACAGCCGCCATGACCGCTCTAGCTTAAAGCTTGGCTTGAGGTTTTGATCTCACCTCCAAAGCTCGCAGGTAGTCGCAAGCTGCCAAGGCCAAGCTTTGAAGCAGCTTGAAGGTTGAGTTTCGAAGTAGCTTGAAGGTCGAGCTTCGAATCTTGCAGCAGCCATGGCCGCTCGAGCTTGAAGCTTGGCTTGAGGTTCTGACCTCGATCTTTGAAGCTTGCGGATGGTCGGCAAGCGCCGACAAGAGCCGCTGGAGGTCTAGGTAGCAGTGGGCAATGAAGCAAGAGTGTGGAAGAGCAAGAGCATGATGAATATTACTTCACAAAGCTGTGGAGAAGACAATGAACAGTACAATTTTTTCTTTTTTCTTTTGTTTTCTTTGTCCACCAAGGTGCTTGTGTGGTGCCACATTAAAGCCACGTGTCCCTAAAAGGGTCACATGAGATTTACATCAGCTTTTTAACGGTGATTTTGGACGGAATTGTAACAGAAAATAAATGTATTATAATGTGCATAGTTTGAGATTTTTTATATCAAAAAAAAATTTTAGGTAAATTTGTTATGATTGACCTAATTTAGATTTTTTGATGCTTTTTTTCCCTTTTAAATAGCATGAGATCCATGTGCGATTACGCGCTGGGGTAATTTGACTCTGGCTTAACATAAAGCAGAGGAATAATTTTCAATTGACGTTCAGAAAAATAACACGAGATCCAGGAGGTGACGTAGGGCTCATGGAAGACAACTTCTCCGCGTGATAAAAATGTGGAAAAGAAAAGAACAGCTAGACTACCATGTCATTGGTTTGAACATATTGACAACTTTGACTTTCTGCAATTTTTTTCGATATAAAGAGTCAAATTCGTACCCTCCCCCGTTACTTTTAGCAGTACACACAAACAAATATTGAGGTAGAGAGAGAGAGCATGGTGAACACAATCAAGCTCTACCAGCCCTTGTTGAGAGCGGCAATGGAGCTCTCCGGCGTGAGACCTCGAAAGATCGAGATTGAACCCGGAACTATCATGAACTTCTGGGCTCCAACCCAAACTCAAAACAACAAGAAGCCCGCTGTCATCTTCCTTCACGGCTTCTTCGGCGATGGCATGATGATGTGGCAGTTGCAGGTCCTCGCGCTTGTAAGGAAGTACGCCGTCTATGTGCCGGACCTCCTCTTCTTCGGCAACTCTGCCACAGGCGACAGCCGCCGGACGGTGGACTTCCAGGCGGAGTGTGTGGCGAAGGGGCTGGCAGCACTTGGGTTGCAGCGGTGCACGGTGGTGGGGTTCAGCTACGGCGGAATGGTGGCGTTCAAGTTGGCCGAGTTGCAGCCCGAGCTGGTGGAGTCGGTGGTGGCAACGTGCACTGTACCAGCGATGACCGAGTCGATAAGCAAGGAGTGCTTGAAGAAATTGGGGTTTCCGACATGGTCAGAGCTTTTGTTGCCTAATTCTGTAAGCGGGATGAAGAAGGTGGTTGGGAGCCACAGGTTCCCTAGGATCCCTAATCGTGTTTTCAAGGACGGTTTAGAGGTATGAGCTCCATGAAGTTTTCTACGTAACTCAGGCGTACAAACAACTTGAAACTCATTGGTTCCGTGCCACGCACACGCCCACGCAGTCAATTGAATATTCTTGCTTTCATACTATGTTCAAAAAGAGAAATCCAAAAAATATTCTAATCATTTTTTAAAATTGATTAAGTGATTTAACAAGATACTATTGGAAGCCAATCCTTTTATACATAGTCTCCCTTAGCTTGCTGTTAATCAATCTGTTTTCAACATCATGGATTGCAGGTCATGTTTGACTACAGAAAGGAGAGAGCTGAACTGCTGGAGGCTTTTGTCATTCCAGACAAGGACTTCACTTTGCCAGAGTATTCCCAGGTTTATTTTCATCTGAAGAAGCTTCCTCTTTCTCTTCTTAAAGCATAAAAGGTTGTGAGATGGCTCGCGTGTGCTGAACGTGCTTATATAACGATCAAAACTGTCTAAATTTCATATGCAAATACGACCTTACTTTTATTTTTCAATTCTTGATTAATCTATACATTGTGGAATTCTTTGATAGCATACCTATTTAAGAAATATGCTGATGATAATTGATCTTTGCAGAAGATCCATCTGGTTTGCGGCGAGGATGATAATATCTTCAGTGTGGGAAAAGTGAAGGAATTCAAAGAGTAACGTCCATCTTTTTCTTTTCTTTTTTTTTAATCATCAAGTAGATTGTCAATCATTTTTTCTATAGTGTTGTGAGCAGATTGATTGATGTTATTTATATATACATATACAAAGAGATCTATCTCTGGGTCATGGCTATTGTACGTCGTCAATTTCACTGCATATATTAAAATACTTACGTTATTATTTTATGCACATTGAATTTGAAAAGATATTCTTTAATTTCACTTTCTTGTTGAAACTCTTGAAACTTTTATTTGAAAAATAAATGACCCTTTCACTAAATTTAGAGCATTTAGTGTTAAAAAAAGTCTACTTTCCTTTCATTTTTGTCATCCTTTTATTTTTATTTGAAAACTAACTTATTAAATCTAGAGCATATAATGTCCAAAAGTCTATTTTTCTTTGATTTTCCCTCCCTTGGCAAACTCTCAAATTTTCATTTGAAAAACAAAATAATCGTTTCATTGCATTTAATATCAAAAGGTCTACTTTAAAATAATATATATGAAGATTACATGGTTTTGTTCAATTGACAACATTAATCCAACACTGTCATAGTCCTAAAAGATTTTTTTATTTATTTTCCCATCCGGTGATATTTCTGATGTTACAGTTACGGGTGGGACTGTTAGTTGATACATTTTCGTCCCACTTAATTCCTTTGCCAGTTTTTGACTTGTTCAATTACTTTCTTTTGGCAGAAAATTGGGAAATAAAGCAACATTTGAGCGCATTGAGAATGCAGGCCATCTTGCTATTCTGGAGCGACCCTTCGTCTACAGTAAATGTTTGAAGAGAATTCTTGCCTCCATCTACGATGAGAGGTCAAACGAGTTTAGCTGCGAGTGAACGTTGTTTATATGCACAGTTATTTATTTGTTGAGAGATGAAAAACTGGATAGTACTTGGGTTATACTCAATCTTTCTGGAGTTCGAAGTCAACTTACATGGCTGTTGGAACTTGGAAGTTCTTGAGACGTGGTAAAAAAATTTCTATGTATAACGGCCCTGTCCATCAGATCAATCGATCTCTATTAGGTGGAGCGAATATTAGTATCCATTTCTCTTTTTGATAAATACTAGCGTGAGGTAATTGTTAGAGGATGAAGCCAAATATTATTATTAAGGGCTTTTTTGTCTATTCTATTAATTTTGCTTTTAGGTTAATACACTATATATCAGATCAGACGTAGTAATTGTCTTTTCTATTAATTTTCCATCAGATCAATACACTATATATAAGCTATTGAAAGATGCTAGCTGTCAAGTGTTGAGAAGAAAATAGAAATAGAAGAAAAAGTGAGTTTTTTTTCTTTGAGAGGGTACTCAATCTTTTTGTGCCCTAATCTTGGGAAAAGATCATCATTGTATTCTTACTTTCTTTGAAGTCTGGTGGATTTATAGAGTGCCTCTATGTAAAGACGTAACCCAGGTTTGGGTTAACTTCAATAACAAATTCTCTGGTGTGTTCTTTCGATTTTGTTCTTCTATTGTTATATTCTGTTAGTGTGGTTATTTTTTGGAATCGGTAGGTGCGATTCCCAACAACTAGTATCAGAGCGTAGTTGGTTAATCAAGAACATCGAGGGTTTTTCGATGACGTTTAATTGAAAGCAAACGATATGGCAGAACATAAAATCAAAATTGATAAGTTTGATCAGCAGAATTTCGGATGGTGGAAACTCCAAATCAAGCACTATCTTTATCATAAATATCTCTATAAACCACTTAAGGGTTGGAAACCCAAAATTGCGGAAGTGGATCCAACGGCATAATCGGGATGGAAAATTCTTGATAGAAAGGCATTAAGTGCGATTCGTCTAGGTCTAACGAACAACACCACAGTGTGGGAAATTTCGAGTACCATGAAAGATTATTTAACTCTGCATGATGTTGTGAGCAGCATCATGGATAAAGAAATGCGAAGGAAAGTTTCAAGTGGAGATAATTTTTCAACATCCACGTCTTCTATGACACTAACAGGGGAAAACCGTGGAGAAGTAAAAGCAAAAGAAATTCAGCGGGTGTGGCATGTCATAATCAAAGGGAAAGAGAGAGATTGCAAAAAATGAGTGTTGGTTTTGTCACCGGACTAGACACTAAAAGTTTCAGTGTGAGGCTTACAAAAAGAAGCAGTGGGATGAAAATCAAGGAGCGAATGTGGTTAGCGATAAACTTTTACTATAGAACTTCTGTTTATTTGCAGGGCTTGACTTGATGACAGACAAGTGGTTTATTGACTCCAGTAACTCTTTCCATTGTACCTCCCAAAGAGACATATTTGCTTATTATGCCAGTGGAGATTTCGGGCAAGTGGTTGTGGGAAATGGCCACATGTGTCCGATTGTTGAAAAGGAACTGTGATTGTGAACTTCTCATGTGGAGGATATCTAGTTTTGCGTGAAACTAGACACATCCCAGAGTTAAAGGAAAAATCTGATCTCAACTCGTCAACTTGACCTAGAAGGTTTGGTAATAACCTTTGGATGCAGAGAGTGAAAGATACCCTTAGAGGCAAGAGTAGTAGCAAAGGGAAAGCGTATGAGTACCCTTTGCCTTCTCCAAGGAGACAATATCAGTGATATGGTTGCAATTGCAATGGCTATAAGTAGTTTGTCTACACTTTGGCATTATTGTTGGGGACATTTTGTTGAAAAAGGGTGTAAAGCAGTTACACTCGTGGAAGTTACTTTCAAGTTTCTGAAAGTTGAATTGGATTTATGTGAGAGTTGCATTTATGGAAAACAAAAGGCAGTTAGTTTTCAATTGAATGGGCGACAGAATAAAGGTTGAAAGTTAGAGTTGGTTCATACTAATGTGTGGGGATCGGCTCCGAAACTCTCTTATGGTGGTAAGAATATCTTGTCACATTCATTAATGATGTGATAAGGGAGACTTGGGTCCATGATGCTCTTAGAGAAAAATCAGAAGTATTCGAGATGTTTAAAATATGGAAGACCATGGAAGAAAAAGAGACAGCTTATCGGATTATTGCTCTAAAATTTGATAATGGTGGTGAGAACATGAGCAAGGAATTTACATAATACTTGAGCTAGGAACACATAGACGGGTTGAAGACTGTTCCTAAAACTTCTCAAGATAACGGTGTAGCTGAGAGGATGAACAGAACTATTTTGGAGCGTGGAAGATGCATGAGACTACACTTGGGTCTCTTGCTACACTAATGGGCTACTCCAGTTGATGTAGCTATTTATCTAATTAACCTGAGTACATCTAGTGCCCTGGATGGAGAAATACTATAAGAGCAGTGATTAGGTAAAAAGATTAATTATTCATATTTAAAATTTTTTTGTTGTATTGCATTTGCTCTGATTGATAGGGATGATAGGAAGAAGCTTGATACTAAGTTTAGAAGTGCGTCTTTATTGAATATGGTGATGATGAGTATGGCTATAGGGTTTGGGATTATGAAAATAACAAAATCATTCCTAGTCGGAATGTGGTATTCCATGAAGAAAAGACATACAAGGATCATTAGATAGAAGGGATAAGAACACCACAAGTGATACAACTTTTGTATGACGCTCACTTGAGTGCCATAACTTTTGTTTCGATCACCTGAGTGCTATTACTAATGTATGATGCTCACTTAAGTACCATAACTATTTATCCAATCACTTGAGTGGCATTTGATATTTCAATCGATCACTTGAGTGACATAACTTTTTAAAAAGATTCACCATAGTGCCATGCCACGTTGGATTTCTAGCACTTGGGTGAACATTTTTTTAAAAAAATTAACTTTTAAGTGATCGATTGAAAGTTGTAACACTCAAGTGAACATTTTTTAAAAGTTAGGGCATTTAAATTGTCAAAAAAAAAAGTTATGACCATTAAGTGACCGCAATACGAAAGTTGTGGCACTTATGGTGTCTTTATCCCTCAGACAGACGATGAGAAGCCAGTAGAACTAGAATATGTTGAGCTGGACACAATGCCCGCGAATATAGTTTCGGCGGATCAAAATGCACTTGAAGAAGAGGTTCGAGATGAACCTATTATCAATAACCATACATTTTAAGAGGAACGTGGTGATCTAGAATAAACTAACGAATCTGAAGTACCTGTCTTGAGGAGGTCTACACGTGTGAGAAAGCCAAAGGTAATTTTTTATCCATTAGCTAATATTGTTTTGAGCCATATCTTATATACGGATTCGAGAGAAGTGGAGACTTATGATGAGGCAAAGAAAGACATATCTCAAATGCAGTGGGAGCGTGCTATGAAAGAAGAGATGGGATCGTTACTTCAGAACAAAACTTAGGAGGTGACCGAGTTGCCCATTAGTAAAAAGGCTTTGTTAAACAAGTAATTGTACATGATAAAAAAATGAAGCAGATGGTAGTATCAGATACAAGGCGAGACTTGTGGTCAAGGGTGGTTTTTCTCAAAAAGAAGGGATCGACTACTCCAAGATATTTTCATCAGTAGTAAAAATGACATTAATCAGAGTTTTACTGAATATAGTTACGGTAAAGGATCTTCATCTAGAGCAATTGGATGTGAAAACGGCGTTTTTGCATAGAGACCTAGATAAAGAGTTTCCCTATTCGGACATTTCTGTGTCCTAATCGGGTCCAGGGTTGGCTTTGACGCTATATTGTATATGGTGTTTTGAAAAGTAACATATATTCTTAACTTTACCACAAAAAAAAAAGAGTTATACATAGCGCAACCTTATGGTTTTGAGGTCAAAGGTAAAAAGCACGTGATATGTCGCTTGAAGAAAAGCTTATATAGCTTGAAGCAAGCTCCGTGGCAATGGTACTTAAAGTTTGATAGTTCCATGGAAGAAAAAAGGATATGCACACTGTGAGGCTAATCATTGTGTTTATTTTCACAAGTATAGTGATGGTGATATCATATATCTCTCTTTATATTTGAATTAAATGATGGTAGCTAGCTCCAATATGAAGATAATCGCAGAAGTAAAGAAGATGTTGGTATCGCAATTTGCTGTGAATGACTTGGGAGAGGCCAAGAATATCTTAGGCATGAAAATCATTAGGGACAAGAAAAATAAGAAACTATGGTTGTCGCAGGAAGACTATGTGAATAAGGTGTTAAAGAGATTTAACATGGATAAGGCAAAATTGGTTGCGACTCCTCTAGTGAGTCACTTCAAACTTTTCAAGGATATAAAAAGAAATTAATAAAAATAGTGAAAACTAAAAATTATCAAGATTTGATGAAATATTGATAGAAATAATAATAAATTTAAGCAAAAGAGACACAATTAAGTAAACAAGAAAAGGACCTATGTAACAAAAAAGTCAAATAACTAAAAATTGGATATGGAGTTTGTATTTTTTAATAGTTAATTATTGCAGGAAAAATTGTTCGATGAAAAATTACCTTAGATTTCGATTAATCATTTCCCTTCATGGATTGACAACATTAGACATGGCCACGGTTCAGGAACTGCCGGTTCCAGTTCGTGGCTATGTATGAATCGAAACCGGAACCACAAGGGGCGGTTCCAGTTTCGGTTCGAAACCGGCGGTTCCGGGCCAGTTCCGATTTGTAATTTAAAAATTAATAAAATAAATTATAAAATAAAAATTGCAGGCCTAATCCTCTGTCGATCGTCGCTTAGGCTTTGCGGCCTTGGCCATGGTGGCGGAGGCGGGGTTCAAGGCGGCGAGGAGATGAAGCGAGAGACAGGGGCAGTAGCAAGGGGAGAAGGAGGGGGCCGGGAGGGGGACGAGGACGGGGACGGGGAGGAGGAGCGGGGGGTCCTCCTCCTCCAGGGGCTAGGTGGGGTCGGGAGGAGGGGGCGTCGGCGTCGGCAGCTGCGGCCATGGGCGACGGTGGTGGCGGCGAGAGTCAGATCTGGGGAGACGAGGGACGGGCGAAGGAGAAAAGGTGAGAAGGCGCAAGGTAGTGAGGGGGGAGGAGGAGGGGGCGTCGGCGTTGGCAGCTGCGGCCATAGGCAGGGGCGATGGTGGCGACGGCGGTGGGGGTTAGATTTGGGAAGACGTGGGGCGGCCGAAGGAGAAAAGGAGAGGATCGGAGGAGGCACAGAGGAGAGGGGGAAGGAGGGATTTGGAGGAGGTGGGCGTGGGTGGGGATGGGAACGTGGGGCTGCTGTGCAGTAGTAGGTTTTTTTTTTGAACCGGGCCCGAAACTGCCGGTTCCGGGCCAATTCCAAAATTATTGAAACCGGAACCAAGACCGTAGGCCACGGGCCAGTTCTGGTTCCGAACCACGGGCCCGGTCAACGGGCCGATCCAGGGTTTGACCCGGGCTGGTTCCAGGCCAAAACCGGCCCGTGGCCATGTCTAGAGGACATCATTTCCTTTATAATTTTTTTAAAAAAATATTTTTTTCAATCAATCTATTTTCTAAATCATGGATTGTAGGTCATGTTTGACTATAGAAAGGAGAGAGCTGAACTGTTGCAGGCTTTTGTCATTCCAGACAAGGACTTCACTTTGCCAGAGTATTCCCAGGTTTAATTTCATCTGAAGAAGCTTCCTCTTTCTCTTCTTAAAGCATAATAGGCTGTGAGATGGCTCACGTGTATTGAGCTCACGTGCTATATAATGATCTTTTGTAATGATCAGATGATCAAAACTGTCTACATTTGTTATGTAAAAGTCAACCTTACTGTTATTTTTCAATGGATTAGTGAAGGAATTCAAAGAGTAATGTCCATCTTTTTTTCTTTTCTTTTTCTCATCAAGTAGATTATCAATCATTTTTTCTATTATGTTTTGCAACTTAATTAATGTTACTTATATATACATATATAGAGAGATCTATCTCTGTGTCATAGATATTGTACGTAGTTAATTTTACTGCATATATAAAAATACTTATGTTATTGTTTATAAGCACATTGAATTTGAAAAGATTATCTTTAATTTCACATTCTTGTTGAAACTCTTGAAACTTTATTGAAAAAAAAAGACTCGTTCACTAAATTTAGAACAATTAGTGTTAAAAAAGTCTAATTTCCTGTAATTTTCGTTATCGTTAAATTTTTATTTGAAAAATAACATATTTAATCTAGTGCATTTATTGTCCAAAAGTCTATTTTTCTTTAATTTTTGCTTCCTTGGCAAAACTCTCAAATTTTCACTTGAAAAACAAATACTCATTTTATTGGATTGGTGCATTGAATATCCAAAAGTCTTCTTTAAAATTATATATATATATATAAAGATTACATGTTGAATTCAATTCCCAACATTTATCCAACACTGTCATAGTCCTAAAAGATTTTTTTTATTTTCCCATCCGGTAATATTTCTGATGTTACGGTTACAGTTGGGACTCTTAGTTGATACATGTTCGTTCCACTTAATTCCTTTGCTAGTTTTTGACTTGTTCAATTACTTTCTCTGGGCAGAAAATTAGGAAATAAAGCAACATTGGAGTGCATTGAGAATGCTGGCCATCTTGCTATTCTGGAGCGACCCTTCGTCTACAGTAAATGTTTGAAGAGAATTCTTGCCTCCATTTACGATGAGAGGCCAAACGAGCTAAGCTACGAATGAACGTTGTTTATATGCAGAGTTATATATTTGTTGAGAGTATGAAAAACTATGATAGTACTTGGGTTATGCTTAATCTTTCTGGAGTTTGAACTTAACTTACATGGCTGTGCGAACTTGGAAGTTCTCGAGACGTGGTAAAAAAATTCTATGTATTTCCGATGTATGACATCCCCGTCCATCAGATCAATCGCTCTCTGTTAGGTGGAGCGTATTATTAGTATCTATTTCTCCATTTGATAAAGCCTAGCATGAGACAATTTTGGTGCCAACATTGACTAATACAAATCTCGTGCATGTCAATCCTTGTGTTGGCCAATCCTATGCCAATCACAATCTGACTGACATAATTTGCATGACATCTTACAATTATAAAGTCAATATCTTGCTTAATATATCAATGCCTCACAAATTCAATATTTCTTTCAAAATGGCCAATACTAAGGGTGAGCAAGATGGACTTCTCAAACCAAAATCGGACCGGACCGAACCAACCGGTTTGGTCCGATTCTCGGGAATATCGGTCCGGTTCTCGGTTCTTAAAAGTGGAATCGGTTTCTGGGCAATCCAGTTTCCGATTTTAGGGTGGGAACCGGACCGAACCGAATCGATAAATATATATGTTTTTATTTTTTCATACATATAATATTTAATATATATATATATGAAAAATATTTAATATTGGTCCTATTGGAACCGATTGTTCAATATTTTCATATATGATATATATTTTTCCAATTTTTCCATAGCCTTATGGAATCAAATCAGAACTACAAAGGAAAAAACGGAGCAATCGATTCCTGGTTTACAAATAATATTTAATATTGGTCCCATTGGAATTAAACCGGACCAGTGGTCCAGTCCTTGGTCCTAGAAACTGGGAACCGGTCTGGTTCCCGGTTCTTGAGTTGGACCAGACCGGATCGGGAACCACTCACCCTTAGCCAATACCAATTTCTATCATTTTCACGTGACAACACATTCACAATAGTTACATGAGGTTGTGCACGAGATAAAAAGGTTGGCATCTCATGGGAAAGATTGATAATGTCGCATGAAATGACCTATCTATAATTTAGAATATGAGAATGGTTATGCATATGGCGTGATGACCCAACCAATTCCCATGAGTCAAGTCCTCTAAAAGAAGTAAAAGTAACCATATAAGGTGGTGATCATTTTTTATTAATTATCAATATGCCTCTCCCATCGAACGTTGGTTTGTGTCGCCTTGTAATACTCCCCATCTTCTATGCTTGGACCAGTCCATTCCCACCATACTAGAAGCTGTGAGGAGCTGCACTCTCATCTCAATGATCACTCTCCACCTTGTCAAATTAGGTATAGGTCTAGTCCATCCAAGAATGGCACATCTCTACTTGAGGTGGTCTGGCTTTGATGCCATTTGTGATGACCCTGCCCATTCAAGTGGGCCAACCCTCGAAAGGGAATACTCGAAGTAACCAAATAAGATGGTGCCAAGGTGAGTCTCAACTTATGAATCATTTAATAATGCCTTTTTTATTTGATGCGGGATTTGAAATGCCATATATAAAATATAACAAGTTTTTCACTCGTAATTTAAGAAAGCACGAATTGCATAATACATTTGCAAAATCCATTATCAATGAGAGTCAAATTAGGATTTGAGAAAAACTACTCACATCTTTTATTGAATTTGATGTTAGTTGGGGTTGTCAAAATGTTTCTCCTTGAAACCTAGTGAATATTTTTAATTGTTCCCGAAACACGACATTATATCCACTCAAATCAATCGCCACTTATTAGGTGAATGTCGTGACTTTCACATAGGTGTACCACCTAGAGAAAGCTAACAAATTACTAAGTATACACTTAGTGTGGACTCTCCTCAGTCAATACCAATTGTAACTTTGGTATTTGATTTAATCAATTAAATATGCAATTCAAATCATTTGGGAGTTGCCACGAATCTATTACGGGTCGATTAGAAACTCGAGTATAATGTGGGAGAATATTTTACTTATGAAAATTAGAGCTTCATGGATATGGGGACTCGGTTATACTAGATAAATCTAATGTTCTTTTGGTACCTTTTATCTTTATATCAAAATATTTCACAAGCAGTCTTTGTCAATTTGCATCATAAACCACTAACATGATAAGGAATCACGCAAGTGTGCAAGTAAGAATGTAACACTCCATAATCAAAGCTGTAAATAAATCGCAAAAGGGTTTGGAAGACGTTGATACGCTAAGCAAGCAAAAGCAAAGCCTTCATTATCGTCCAAAGCAACACTGGTTTTGCAAAATATTAACTGGAAAAACAAACAACGATAGTGTTAATACCTATATTTTAGCAATTCATTTAGTCATTCATTGTATCAAAAATTACGCGGACACCTAAATTTTCTTTTCAATTTGCACTTGCATATTAGTTGTATTTTAATTAAGCCCATATAATTTGGATCATAATTAGATTGACTTAAGCAAGCAAACCCAAAAATTAACTAAATATCCAAAACTAAGCCCATGAGATTGAGGAATTCAGCCAAGATCTTCCTGTCTTGCCGAAAATCCCTGCACATGGGGGTGCTCTAAGCTGGGGAAGTTAATTATCCTTCGCTCAAATAGGGAAGTAATAACCTAAATGTCACATAATTGTCAGCGTGAGCAAAACGGAAGCTGACCGCGTAAAAGATTGTCTGTGAGTGAATTTAGAAAAAAAGAATTTTGATAATAATGGACATATACATTGGGGTACAATGAGAAGATTACAGCGAAGGCAATAAAAGATCTCACTAGACTGACAGCAAAAATCAAGAAAAAGGAAAGTTGACTAGCAAGGAATAGTAAGATTGGTGATGAATGTACTTAAGGAAATAAGAAGAAAAGCAATATGGCAAGCACGAAATCGAAAAGAAAATTTCCATCACGTAGTCTCCTCAACTATGGCAAAGATTTTTCACATTGGTAAGCGCGACCCCATCAAATCCCATAAATTGTCTTGAATTTGGCATAATAAAAGAAGTCAATTATAATCACCAATCACTTCGATTCCTTATTCCCCAAAATAGGCACACGTTCTCAACTATTAAGGGGGTTTACATGAACAGACCTACGGTCAGACCATTATTATTTAGGCTTACATAAGATAATAAGAACGCCAACACACACGAAGATTGTTAAAAATAGACACTGAAGAGGAAAGTAAAAGGACGAAGCGAAGCTCTTTTTCTCCGACCTTCCCTTTGGAATCAATGTCATCATTGATATGTTCAGCTTCATAAGAAATGAGAGTTATGATGAGTTCATCAACAGTGAGGGGCATAATTGTTTGTGTTTCTCAAATGGAAGTTTTGATGTTGTTCCATTCCTTTGAAATGGCTTGAAGAAGCTTGTTTACTCTCTCCCGATAAGATTTGTCTGCCTTGATAAGCAACTCCATTGACAATGTTAGTGAACCTACTGAACATGTCAGTAAATAATTCATCTGGCTTCATCTTGAAGGATTTGTATTGGCTAAGGAGGATGTTCTTCTTTGTTTCCTTGACTCTGTTAGTTCCTTCGTAGGTCAGATGAAGTCTGCCCCAACGATGATTTGATGATGCGGGAGCATCCGACTTAATTCCATCGACAAAATCAACACCATCTATTTTCATTCAAGTTAAGGTAGAATTCGGTCATAACTTGCTTCGTTAGATGATCGACAAGGAGACTATTAACCAGGTTACCAATTATTAAGTTGTCGATTCTTCCCTTGACATTTAAAGCTATCGTTTCACTAAGAATAATTGCTGATTTCAATGCGGATCGACAACATATTGATGAGAGGTTATTCTAAGAGATAACCTATGACATTTGCTAATTTATTAAGGCGGTTATCCTCTTATCAAAGGTGGAGCATCAATTTTGGGAGAAGAATCACAATAATGAAGAGTCAAGATTTCAAGTCTCCATATCTTTGTTGCACTTCATAGTTCTAATGTGTCATTAATGCATTTCTGAATTCCTTGTTCTCTATGAGTGCAAGTCTCAAGGGTCAAAGTATTAAGTTCCTAGGACTTTAATTGTTTTATAGTTCCCATGTCATTTAATGTTTGTATATTTCCTAAGTCTAGGTGTCTCTTTAAATAGAGGATTGTTCTCCATTGTAATGCGGAAGACTTTGAATGAAAATATATGAGATTTTCCTCTATGTGAGCGGATTTCTTTGGAGAGTGGATAAATCCTATATCGATTTCTTTATCCTGGAGATTGGATTACTCCTTAGTGGTAAGCCAAGAAGTACTTTATCCTCGACTGGTGATTTTTCTTTAGGCCTTGGTAGTGAGCTTCTCATATCCTGAAGTCCTTTAAGCTTGGCGGGTGCCTTGTCCTTTAAGCCTCGGTGGTGAACTTCATCGATTCCTATCTTCATCTTTAGTTGGTGGCGCGTCCTTTTTATCTTGGTGGTGATCGTAACCTATCTTTCATTTCCATTTTACCCTTCGGTAACTATCCCGTAAACACACACCCATACAAACACATACTATAACGCCCCCACCTCAGGATTATAAACGTGATGTCCCGTTCATTATTATCTTTCATTACACACAAGCGGAAGCATTTCTCGAGACAATCACAATCAATACACATAGCTAAAATAAAACAAGAAGTATCATGAGTAAACCTTATGTTTATAATTCATGCGAACATGTTTTACAAGCCCTTCGAGCCATGGCAAACAAAACATATTTCATCACCGACTATAAATAGCAAATTTTGACTTGGGTTAACCTATACCCACTATGGCTTCTCGCTCCTCACTTCTTCACCTTCACCCCGGTCCCATCTGCCTGGCCATCTCACATCCCACCCGTGCCTTTATCCCAGAACCGGCCCGCCCTGAGGCACCAAGTCCGTGAAGCCCTCATCGAACATCACAAGCGTTGTGATTTAGCGGTAGGCGCGATCTTCTCTGACATTTATCACAGTGAGCACTTTGGCTCTCAGCTTCACGTGATTGCCAACGCGGGCTGGGGGAGATGCCATCCCTACGAACCTGAAAAAGGAGAAATAATGGGAGATGAGTCGGAGAGACTCAGCAAGTGAAATTTTACTAACAAGGGAGGACATATCAATCGTCATTACACGAAACATTCTTACCGTACCGGCCTCCGTGGCCGATCAAACAACGACGAACATAGCAAGCATAAAACAAGGATTCTAGGCATGTCTAAGTCACGGTATACCACATGTGTCGCGCCTCGATTTCTAATTCATGTTAGATAACATAAAAAAATACGAAACAAGGCAAACTTGTTATAGAGAACACAACATCGGAACACCAAGAACCGAGAACGGGGAAAGCTCGTGATACAATGTATTTTAACGTCATTTCCCGGTAGTAAAATCTCACTTATACTAATAAAACAGGAACTAAAGGGTAGAGAATGGGTGGGAAAGGCAACGGCCTCGGGTCTCGGACAACTCACGGTGTCGGCTTTTCTTTTCTCTCTCTCGGGTTTTCTCTCTTGGTTTTCTCTTTCTCTCTCTATCTCGGCACTCTCTCTCTCTCTCTCTCTTTCTTGGCCGGTTTGTGTATGTGGAAAAAGTGAGCCAAAACTCTCCCAATGACTTCTATTTATAGAGGAAGCAAGGGCTAGGGTTTTGATGAGGCGTGCACACGTGTCACTTGGGAGATGAGGTAAGCACGCTTGTCATCCACTCAATAATGGCCTAAGTCCAAAAGTCAAGAATAATAATGAAAATGGCCAATTATTCTTCCTTTCTCTCTCCTCACCCATTGGCCATGGTCTCTCTCTCCCCAATCTGGCCGTGACTCCTCTCTCTCTCTCCCTTGGTCAATACTTGATGACCAAGGCTTCATAACGACTTCATAAAGGCTTGTGGAAAAAGAAGGCCAAGCAATAAATGAGAGTAATGATGAAGATGATAAGGTTTGACTTAGTCAAACTTTCCAAGATTTTCTCCAATTAGCTGATTTCCATTCCAAATTGTTCAGATTAAACGAGTTGCGCAAAAATACGCACTTAATGCCTAAAACGAACTCCGCATCATAATAATTTCCAAACTTTTTCCGAAGGTTTTCCACGACAAAACACGTATAATAATCTTATTCAACTCGAGGTTCGGGGCAGGAATGTCCTTAAATATCACTAAAAGATATCAAGTCCACATTCCAACGTTCTTGTATAGAAAAATGCTGAATCTTTGAAATCCGATAAAACCGGACAGCTTTGCACTATTCATGAAATTAGACTTAAAAACATAGTAAATGGACTTCAAAAATTCTCAAATTTGAATATGTCATAAACGAGGCCTTAACAAACATTTTTCATGCAGAGTACACAATCTAAATCTCTCTGTAAATACCATTTTTAGTAGCTCAAAAACAGACTAAAAACAGTATGCTGGAATAGGATTCTAGTTTTTCAAAGTAAGCTCTGTCCAGAATTCAAATCATCTCAAAAAATTCCCAAATTTATGTACGTTATAGAAAAGAAAGTTCTTAACAACTTTTGTGAAGGAAACTTTCTAAAATCGGCCTAGAAAAGCTTGTAGAAAATAAATACGGTATGAACATCATTGAAATATCCATTCTGGGCAGTTTCACACGGTCCAAAAATCAGGCCATCGTACCACTCATATCAACTCTAAAAATTCTGAAATTAAAGTATGTAAAACCTCATGATGTTTGGAGCAACTTTCAAGAAGAAAGTATTTGGAAATTCGGATCACAAAAGTCTCCCCAAAAATAACAAAACGAAAGGGTACAAAGGATCCAAAACTGGGTTTTCCAAAACAAGAGTAAAAATTTTATTTCCAATTAGAAAACCATCAAACTTAAACCATAGTCATTTTTCAGGGACTGAAATTGAGGATGCGACACATAACCCATAAATGCCATTTCCGAAATCACTTACTCGCGCATCAAGTTGGTATCAAAGCTTAAGGTTGAACTCCTTTGAGTGATTCCTTCTATTATCATTCTTCTTAAAAAAAATGGATGAACCAATTCCGAGAGGTTTGACCTTGGAGCAAGCACACAACAAAAGGCGAGACCGTGTAAATCAGAATCTCCATCAACAAATGGAGAGAGTTCTTAATCTTCTTGAAGATTTGGCGAGGCAAGGACAACAAGCAAGATATCCTAATGATCGACATCGACGCGACAATTCAGATTTTCATCGAAGTTCTAGTGATGAATTCAACTCTACTGGAGGAACTCTAGTGATCCACAATATTGAATCCGGAGAAGAAGAGGGAAGCATAAGAAAGAATGATCATGAGATAAAGGTGGAGGGACTTGAATTTGAGGGTAGTCTCAATCCCGACAATTTTGTCAATTGGCTATATGCAATCGAGTGAGTTTTTTACTTCAAGTCATACTTGGACGAGAAGAGATACAAGGTCGATGTCCTAAAATTGACAAAATATGCTTTTCTATGGTGGGAGAATCTAAAGCATTAGAGTCTTAGAGAAGGCAAAAGCCGTATCAAGTCTTGGGATAAACTCAAGAAACCGATGAAGAAGAGATTCTTGCCCGACAACTATAAGTAAGATTTGTTCCTCTAGCTAAATTCCCTAAAACAACAAGGGATCAGCATTGAAAAATACAATAGAGAATTTGAACAACTCAAGATGAGGTGTGAAGTTCCAAAAATTCCAGAGCAAACCATCGTCGATTCCTCGGCGGAATGAATCGAGAAATTGCCGATTTGATTGAACTTCAACCGTATTGGTCCTTCGAAGATATATCCAAGTTGTTGATAAAAGTTGAAAATCAATCAAAAGGCAGCAAGAGGTTGTTATCCAAAACCTCTGCAAAAGGAACATCCTACTTTAAGGGTGCTTCATCGAGTAAGGCAGAGAGTACATCGACAAAAGATAAGGGCAAAGAAAAGTTTGTAGAACATTCCAAAGAACTCCACAAGAAAACTGAAGGTAAAGCAAGGAAATACTTTAAGCGCCATTTATTATGGGCATGTGCAAGCCAATTGTCCTAATAAGAAGTTGACAACTGATTTTTTGCCCATGTTTCAAATTTTCCTAAAAATTACAAAATTAGGATTAGGAATCTTGGCCATGTTTAGGAACCTATTTCTAAACCAAATTTTTTTTTTAGAATTTTCATGAATTTTTCCTTATTTTCTTTTGGCTAAAATGAATGAAAAATCATGAAAAATACCAAATGGAATTCAAAATTCCATAAAAATATTCATTAGTCTTCTTTTAATTCAAATTTCATCAATGAAGCTTCAATTTTTGGAAAATTTCAGTTGGGGATGTGTTTTTCCCAAAATTGGGTAAAATTCATACCCTAATTGACCAAAAATCCAATTGAGTCATTTTTAGTCATTTTTAGGTCATAGTATCTTCACAACAATTGATTTTGGAACCTTAAATTACATATTGGTCAGTTGAATTTCACAATTTATCAAAATAATTGAAAATATTCAAAAATTAATTGAAAATTGGGGATTTTAAGACCCAAATTGAGAATCTTATACAATTTGAAATTTTCAATCAAGACCCATACTTTCCCTAGGGTTAATAAGACTTGGGTAATTCAATTTTGGCTTCAATTTTTCCTAATTAGGTCATTTAGACACTAAATTGAACAAAAACCCTATTGATCCGAATTCAAATTTAGGAATTTTTTGGTCTAATTGTAATAAAAGTTTGTACAAATCTCACATCTCGATACAAAATGTGCTAAGGAACCCAATTTTTGGGGTTAAATTTGAAAAATCAAGTCAAAATGAGGTTGAATTTGCAAAATTAGACCAACCTGGGTTTGTCGGGTCAGCCGGATCAACCTAACCTAACCCGGGTTGGCCTCATTCCTTACCCGACCAGGCAACGCATGGGAAAAAGGGGGAAATTATATGTTCAAGGCCGAGCTTTCACCGACTTATCCCGATCAAACTATCACGTGTTAAATGTGTTAGACAGCTGAAGATTCTTTAGCTGTCCATCCTCATCTGCTCTAACTAACTTGGAGCCGGAATCATTCCGATGAAGGAATCAAAAGGGGCAAAAAGACCATTCCTGAGGGAGACAATTTGTTACAAAAATTCCGAGAGAGAGAGAGAGAGAGAAGAAGAAGAAGAAGGAGAAGAAGGAGAAGAAGAAGAAGAAGAAGAAGAAGAAGGCTAAGAGAGAAGGGAGTTGAAGTCCCCTGATTGAGTGATCGGCACCGATCAACTGAATAGCCCCGGCGAATCAATTGTTCCAGAAGGACATCATCCTTAGGCAATCGGTGCAAAGCTGACCGCAAAGCCCTGAAAGTGAGCTTCGGCCAATCAATCTAGGACTTTTCCGATGCAGAAGAGCTCATCAACTCCGAGAAAAAGTGCCAAGGAATCACTCTACGATCGCCATTTGGATTTGGAATTTCATAATCAAGCTCCAATGGAAAACGTAAAGTTGTCTCATGATCATAGTTTCATAAAACTCCAAAATTGGTGTTTGAGCTCTATCATGTTTGATTACGTGATCTTCTTTGTGATTTAGAGATTATTGGTTTTTAAAACAAGTTTCTAATCATGTGTTTCATTGTTTCTTGCATTTTGAATCATTGAAACTGAATTTGACTGAGCCGGCTATCATGAAACCCACACCGGAGCTCCCAAACCTTGTCGGAGAGCCATCTGTGGTCAATGGTCACTCAAGTTAGTGGTTTTCTGACCCTGTTTCATGCTTTGATGATTATTTAAACGTTAGAAACGGTTAGGGTGATCTGTAGGATAATCTAAATATTAGAAAAGCTTATTTAGGTTAGTTCTGAGTTAGGTTTTTGGGCTCTGTTTTCACCTACTGGCAGCAGTCCGGCGACAAACTGATGAGGTTAGATGGTTAGGGGATGATGAGAGGTTGGTGTAAAGTTTAAAGAGATTGCTAAAAAACTCATCGAAAGGTCGTCGGAATTAAGCTTGAACCAGTGGCCTCGAAAACGTTTACATTGGATTCATGCTCACCAACCGTTTGGCAAAATGTCGCAAAGAAGAAGAGGGAAATGGCACCGTTTTGGCACCATTCCCGTCGAGAATGCCTAACCCAGCAGTCTAACTTGACCATACCGGCTTGAACTGGTCCAATTTAATACTGGCGGGAATAAAAATTCAAATAATAATAAATAATATAGAAAAATTAGAAAATTCACAAAAAATTAGAAAATCATAAAAAAAAATTCAGAAAATCATCATAAAATAAAAAATCGTAAAAAAATATTTAAAAATCATTAAAAAATTAGAAAATCACAAAAAATCATAAATTTTTTTGGAAAATCATAAAAATCTAGGAAATTCAGAAAAAATAGAAAAATTCCAAGAAATATTCATAAAAATCAGAAAATTCTCCAAAATTCATGAAAATTTGAAAAATCCTAAAATTCCCATAAAATTTTGGAAAACCTTTAAACAAAATTCTTTAAAAAAATTCCAAAAAATTCACAGTATCATTCATAAACCCTGTGGCCACCCATTTTGAGTGAAATTTGTATTTTTTGAAGTTACTAAGTGGTATTTTTTTGGAACTCCTCAATTTACGGATTAAAAAGGGTTTCAATCCTAAAAACTAAGACAACAAAATCCAGTGAATGAACCAGCCATTAGGGCTTTACCAGGCATTGAATGTTTTGGACTGGTTTTCATTTTAAAGACAATTTAGGATCGCTTTGATTAATTGAAATTGATTGCGCATTTATTCATTGATTGATTGATTTTTCTCGATTAGAATGGTTAGAATTTGTAGATACTTCATATCATATAAGGTACCGAAAGGGCGTTAGGGATGTCAATTTGGAATCATTAGTGTAACCAAGTCCCCTTACCCATGTAGTCTTTAGTTCACAGAAATCGCGGTATTTCTCCCACACCTCAATTAGGTTTCCAGTCGATCAATAACGACTAGTGGCGACTCCAAATCAAAACTTAGGTTAAATAGGAAGATAAAAAAAAATTAATACTCGCTGTCTCTTGAGGTATGGTCTAGGAGAGACTTTCGTTTGACTAGTGATAGAATGTCTATGAGAAATTTGGGCAAAATATCCGTTTCGGACCTTATTAGCTCATTCGGGAACAGTTTCCTCATAAGTAACAAATGAAAGTACCTCCTTAGCGTGCGAAAGCGAGGCACAACATAGGAGAGTTATGATTCTTCAAGACATTAAGAAGATCAATTTGGAACTTCAAGAGGCTAAGAAAGATTCCAACCATAATATTTCTTGGATATGTTGTTTTAAAAGATGGGATCTCGATTGATCAATCCAAGGTGGAAGCAATGAAAACATGGCCAGTTCCAAAGTCCATTTCTGATGTAAGAAGTTTTCATGGACTTGTTTCTTTCTATCATCAATTTGTGAAGAACTTCAGTACCATCATGGCTCCTATCACCGAATGGATGAATAAGGGTTCTTTCGAATCGACAAAGGCTACTTGCAATGCTTTTGAAGAAATCAAACATAAACTTTGTGAGTCCCCTATTATCGCCCTTCCTAATTTCAATAAAGTATTTGAAGTTAAGTGTGATAAAAGCAGAGTTGGTGTTGGGGTTGTTCTTATCCAAGAACAAAAGCCTTTGGCGTATTTTAGTAAGAAGTTGACTGATTTTAAGAAGAATTATTCAACTTATGATAAGGAGTTCTATGCTATTGTTAGAACTCTTGATCACTAGAGCCATTACTTGAGGCTAAAAATGTTTGTTTTTCATTCTGATCATGAGGCTCTCAAGTTTATTAGCGGCCAACGCAAACTGAATTCGAAGCATGCCAAATAGGTAGAATTTCTTCAATCCTTTTCTTTTGTCTCAAAATATAAAATGGATCATGTAACAGTCCAGATTTTGGCCCATTGTTGGGAATTATAAAACGTGTAATTCGTCAGTGCGTTTATAATAAAATTTCGCCCGGGAACTGATCACTCTCGGGTTCTTATTTTTAAAAATAGAAATTTTGCTAGAATCGCACTCGATCGAATTTGGCTGTTATTTACACCCCGAACTTGGCAGTCGATTTCCGGGAGTTTCTGGACGAAATAAATTGGACGGTGTCGAAATTATTATGGCCAGTATCGAGATTGTCAGGGATAGTGGAAAAGTGGATTTTTGAACCGGGTACGAATTTGGACTGGTAGACCACCCTTGCAGTGTGACTGGAATTATTTTATTTTAGTCAATTGCCTTAGAATATTATTCGGGATTTTTCGGGAATTGTTAGGCCTTTTTTCCGAAATTAAATCGGCACCGATAAGTCGATTTTTGGTTCGGATCGCGTCCCTTGATTCGCGTTCTAAGTCGAAAATTCAAATTTCTCTCTCTCTCTCTCTTTCTCTCTCTCTCTCGGGAACATGCGCCCCCCTTTTCTGACTTGACCGGACCTGTCTCTCTCTCTTTCTCTCTCTCCCTCCCTCTCTCTCTCTCTCTTCTCTCTCGGGAACCCACGCACGTTTCCCCCTTCCCCCTGTCAGACACATCTCTCTCTTCTCTTCTCTCTCCTCTCTTCTTCTCTTCTTCTTCCTCTCGCCCGGGACTGCTTCTGGTTTGCTGGCTTCTGCTTCGTTTCCTGTTCTGCTTCGCCGAACTCGCTTTCTGCTCGAGCCCGCCGGGCGCCGCTCGACCGCCGCCGGCCGTCGCGCGCGCCGCCGTCGCCAGACCGCCGCGTCGCGCCGCCGCCCCAGCTCCGCGCGTCGCTGCTTCGGCCGCCTCTTCCTCCCTCCCGCGTGCGCGCCAGCGAGCTTGTCGCCGCTGCCGCCGCACCCGGAGCCGGCCCAGTCTGCCGGCGTGTCGCCCGGCTGCCGCTCCGCCAGCCGTCGCCGCGCCGCCGCCAAAACCCCCTGGTCTCTCCTCCCCTTCCCTGTTCTTCTCTCCCACGAGTCCCCCTGTTCTGGGCTTCTGCCCGTCGCCGCGCGCCGCCGCTCCAGTCTCGTCGCCGCCGCGCGCTGCCGCTCGGCCACCGCCTCAGCCCGTCCGCCGGCCACCACCACCCCCCACACCTCAACCTCTCCCTCTCCCGGTCTGTCTCTCTCTTTCCCCCTGTTTTGGCCGAGGAAGGCCCTCGCCGGAACGCCGGAGCCACCGCCGCCGGAGTCGTAGTCGCCCGTCGCCGCCCGGCCGACCAGCCAGCCGTCTAGCCTCGCCGCCGCGTCGCTGCCGCCCCCGAACCGCCTGTCCCGCCGTTCCCGTCACTATTCACGCCGGGGGTACTGTTCCGGCCGGACACTGTTCATCGCCGGCGACACTATTCCGGCGGGTACTGTTCACCCGAACCCAAAATCGGCCCGTTTGGCCCGTTTTAAGCGTAGGACACCCGGTGAGTACAACCCTAAACCCTAATTAGGATAATTTACATTTCTGGACCGGTTTAGGGGTTAATTAGGGTTATTTAGGGGTTGATTTAAGGGTTAATTGTGAAAGTGATTAGGGATGGAAATTGTGATCGATTTGGGGATTTAGTGTGACAAATTATTGGAGGATTAGTGGCCCGAGAGGCGCGATAAATGGCCGGTCAGTTTAGATTAAATTGGCCCGAATTTGGGATTATTCGGATTTAATTTGAGGATTATAATGCACGCCGTAATTGATTTTGTGGGGCCCAATTGGAATGATATTTGAGGATTATAATGGAGTATTTGAGAATAATCATCGGCCTAAAATTTGTGGTTTAGTGACTGGCCGCGAATGGATTAGATTGAATTTGATTTGGGCGAGGCACAACTATTTTGAGGTTTAATTGTGCAATTACTGTGAATGGTCGATTGGTGTATTTGACCGGCTAATTGAGCCTCGAGTGTGGTTAATTTGATGGTGTCCTGTCGCGTGTCTAGCGGGACTAGAAATGGATTAGTTTGGTGGGCCTCGAATGTGCGAATGCTTGTTGACTTGATTATGTGAATTTGTTCATGGGTGGTGTGCTGATTTGATGCTATGGCTGACTGAAATTGATTGTCTGACTTGGGCATGTGGATTTATGAATTTGATTATGCGCGGCACAAATTGAGCGTGTTATCTCGTAATTCGCGCATGTGGATGCCTATGTGTGAGCTTTATGGCCATGGTTGCACATCTCAAGCATTGGCACGGCATATGCATTTATAAGCGTGCCCGAGTGACATGTGCATTGTGATCACCTAAATTGCCCTGATTTGTGTTACGCGGGGTCCAGATAATAATGAGTTGTGTGATCACCTAAGGACCTACGGGTCGTGACCTTCGGGTCGATACCGTCCTCATGCACTTTGGAGCAGGACGATGCCCGGTACATCCGGAAGGCGACCATCCTCATGCACTTTGAAGCAGGCTCTGGTTCGCAAGGAGATCAGTGTTGCGCCTCATGCACTTTGAAGCAGGCTAGAGACACTGGGCCAGATCGGTTGCTGCGCCTCATGCACTTTGAAGCAGGCTAGACGCACCGGGCCGTGAAAAAGTGATGACTCGAGTCGTAATAATAATAAATTGGGCAAGTGTGCCAGTGTGGACCTGATGCGTTTTACGCGGGTTGGACCTGATGCGTTTAACGCGGGTCGGAGGAGAAATTGAGAAATGGCTGAGTGCTAGTGTGCAAGTATGTGGTAATGCATTGATGAGGCATGAGCATGAGTGCGAGCACTGGCATATGCATAACATGCATGGTGACATGGGAATGCGTGTACATATACTGTGATCAAGTTCTGTTACGTGTTTGTTATTATTCATGGAATGCCTAACCTGCAGGGTCATGAGATTTCTAGATTCGGGCCGAGGGCCTGAGTCATGTACTATTTAGATTGTGTGCTGTTTGTCTAGTACTGGTCAGGAGGTGCATGTTAGCCTAGTTTAGGTTTAGGGAATTACTCGCTGAGATTTATTCTCACGGTTGTTGTAAAACCGACATTTTCAGATCCCCGGCCTTGAGGATGACAGGTGTCCTGATGCATTTTTGAGAGAAGCCCCCGGCTAGTTGTAACGCCTGAGTCCGAGCCACTTATCCCCTTTTGTTAGTAGTGGCCTTGAACTGCTTTTGATTTTTGGTATTCGGGCTGTACTTGGATTTTGTAAATGAATTCCGGTTTTAGTACAAGTGTTGATTTTGGGGGATACCCTTGGTCATGTATTGATATATGTACGGGTAGTTTTAATTGCTTCCGCATGTGCTGTATATCTCTGTGTTGGGTGTTGGGTCGGCGACGCGTCCTGGGACGTCGCACACAAATCGACCTCTGCGAGGGATGTGGCGCACCGAGAAGTGCGGGGCGTGACAGATCACAATAATGTTGTAGCGGATGCTTTATCGAGGAAATATTTTATTCTTGTTGTTTTGGATTCTAAGATCCTGAGTTTTCAATTGATGAAGGATCTATATTTTGATGACCCAGATTTCTCTTCCATCATTGACAACTGTAAGCGCAAAGTTTAAGGCACTTCTTATATCCAAGATGGGTTTCTTTTTAAAGGAAATCGATTATATGTGCCAAAGAGTTATTTTGGAGAATTATTTATCCATGAGGCACATGGTAGAAGATTGGCTAGACACTTTGGTGTTAACAAAACTCTTGAGGTTCTTCAAGAGCATTTTTATTGGCCAAAGATAAATGGAGACGTGTATTCTTTCATCTTGAGATGTGCAACTTGCCAAATAGCCAAAAGTCAATTCCATCAAAGATAGTACACTCCACTTCCGGTTCCATTACATCCAAGGGAAGATGTGAGTATGGACTTTATTGTCGCTCTTCAAAGATCTCAAAGGGGAAAAAACACCATCATAGTGGTCGTTAAACAGTTTTCAAAAATGGCTCATTTTGTTCCATATTACAAGATGGACGATGCAGCTCATGCAGCTAAACTATATTTCAAAGAGATCACTCGCCTTCATAGAATGCTAAAGACCATTGTGTCGGATCTCGATTGCAAGTTTTTGAGTTATTTCTGGAAGACATAATGGAGAATGCTCGATACGCGGCTTTTATTCAACACCACTTGTTATCCTCAAACCAATGGCCAAACAATGATAACCAATCACATCCTCACTACTCTTTTTCAAGGAATGGTTAGTAAATCCTTGAGAAACTGGGATTTGAAAATTGTGCATGTTGAATTTGCTTATAATCAATCACCGAGTTACACCACTAGTCAATCACCTTTTGAAGTTGTGTGTGGAATTAATCATCTCACACCAATAGATTTGATTCCAATTACATCCAACTCGCAAGTGAACTTTGATTGCAAAGAAAGAACTGAATCAATGAAGAAGCTTCATGAGTAGATTTGATCAAAGATCGAGAAAGCTAATGAGTCTTGCAAGAAGAAAGCTAATTAGCATCAGAAGAAGGCTCGTTTTCAACAAAGTGATCTTGTGTGGTTGTATCTGAGGAAAGAAATATTTCCATCTCATCAACAAAACATGCTCATGCCTAGAGCCAGTGGCCCATCTAAAGTTCTTGAGAGAATCGATGACAACGCATATAAGATTTATCTTCTTGGAGGGTATGGCATTTCGGCAACATTCAATGTGGGGGACCTTTCTCGTTATTTGGAAGATGATGACTTATTCGATTTGAAGACAAATCTCAAACAACCCAGGGAGAATGATGCGGGAGCATCGGACTTAACTCTATCGGCAAAATCAGCACCATCGATGTGCATTCATGTTACGGTGGAATTCGGTCATAACTTGCTTTGTTGGATCAATAACGAGGTGATTATCAACCAGGTTACCAATTATTAAGTTGTCGTTTCATCCCTTGATATTTAAAGCTATTGTTTCACAAAGAATAGTTGTTGATTTCAATGCAGATCAACAACATATCGATGGGAGGTTGTTCCAAGCGATTTTCTATGACGTTTGCTAATTTATTAAGGTGGTTATCCTCTAGTCAAAGGTAGAGCACGAATTTTGAGAGAAGAACCACGAGAAGGAAGAGTCAAGATTTCAAGTTTTCATGTCTTTATTGCACTTTATAGTTCCTATGTGTCATCAATGCATTTATGAGTTCTTAGGTCTTTATGAGTACAAGTCTTGAGTGTCCAAGTATTAGATCTTTATGAGAACACTAGGAGTGTCATAACTTTCATACGATATTCACTTGAGTGCCATAACTTTTTTTCTCTCATTTAGGTGCTACAAATTTGAAAAAACGATCACTTAAGTACTGTCGGCGATTTACCTTATCGAAAAATCTGACATAGACGCAGGTTCTCTTATGTGGCATCGCCGGCACTGACGCAAATAATTAATTAAAAAATAAAAACAAATCCACATCGGAATGGAAAATTAATAAAAAAAAATCCACATAGGACAATTTATCGAGAATTGCACTTAAATGATCGATTTTACTCTGATGCGGCACTCAAGTGAGCTCTGTAGGAAAGTTATGGCATTCATGTTGTCATTATCCAAAACATTTTTATTTATAAGCAAAAAGGTTGGAGAAGACTAATCAATGCAATTCCCTTTGAACTTTACCATAAAGGTCCCAGGTAGACAAATGCCTTGCATTAATTAATTCTTTATAAAACATATTAATAGAAGTGGCTACCATGTTTATAAAACTAGGTGCTTCTCATGAATGAGGCCTATTACATAGAAAATCCAAAATATTTTCAATTTAATTTTCAATAAAGATCAAAATTAAAATATCATTAAAATAATTATTATGTATTAATACATAAGTAGTATTAATTATAAATTACGTAATTCGCCTCTCTTTTTTCCCAACCACCGTACGACCTTTGATTCTAGAAACCTATCATACTCTCTCATTATTTTACTCGCATCAACTCAAATATAAATAAGTAGGTTAGGTTTAACATTTAAATGAGTAATTATGCGAAAAGGATAAGCGCATAAAGGCCTTTTCCATCCATTTTTTTGACTTCCAACGCCTCCTATTATCTTAAAATAACCATAATATCTCTTGCAGGTCCATATTTAAGATTATTTCTTATCTTAAAATAACCATAATATGTATTTGCTAATGGCTTGATTGGATTGTCTTATAATGCAATTACAATTATCATAATTTTCTTATCAATAACTAATTATTCCACTTCATAAGCCATACTTTCTAGTTTTGTCAAGGTAGTCCTAAACTTTTAAGCGATTTTTCAATGTAGTCTTTCTCGCCAATTGGCACAAAAAATCGCTGATGTGGTATTTAGTCATCACTGGTTGTCCTAAGTGGCATGCTAACGTGACCAGTTTGTTGATTACCATGTTGCAATTTGGGACGGCAATTGGCAGGAAAAGCTACATTTAAATATCGTATAAATGTGTAGGACTATATTGACAACATTGAAAAGTTAAAATTGAATTGATATCCATATAATATGTTTAGGACTAAATTGATAATTTTCTCAAATATTTAAATAATCAATCCTTCAATGGACACATGTATAAGCATTTTTGGAATAAGTACGATAGAAGTGCCATAACTTTCGCATGGCGTTCATTTGAATGCCATAAATTTGAAAATTCGATCACTTATATGCCATCGGCGATTTGTCTCGCTAAAAAATTTAACATGGCATTGCCGGCACTAACGTGGACAATTAATAAAAAAATTCAAAAAAAAAATCCATGTTGGTACGAGAAATTAATAAAAAATCCACATAGGAAGGTTTGCCGGAAATGGCACTCAAATGATCAATTTTACTCAAATATGACACTTAAGTGAGCGAAAAAAAAAAGTTATGGCACTGAAGTGAGTGCCGTACAAAAGTTGTGGCACTTCTACTGTTGTTATCCCAATGTTTGTCTATTTCCTAAGTCTTAGTCTCTCTTTAAATCGATGATTTTCTCCATTGTAATGCAAAAGACTTTGAATGAAAATATATGAGATTTTCCTCAGTGTGAGTGAATTTCTTTGGAGAGTGGATAACTCCTATATCAGTTTCTTTATCCCTGAAGATCGGATTACTCTTTGATGGTGAGCCAAGAAGCACTTTATCCTCATCTGGTAGTTTTCCTTTAGGCTATGGAGATGAGCTTCTCATATCCCGAAGTCCTTTAACCTTGGCAGGTGGCTTGTCCTTTAAGTCTCAATGGTGAACTTCGTCGGTCCTGATTTTCATCCTCGGCTAGTGGCATGTCCTTTATACCTTGGTGATGATCGTAACCTATCCTTCATTTCCATCTTACCCTTCGTTAACTATCCTGTAAACATACACCCATCCAAACACAACCCAGAAAACCCCATTTCTGGAACAACTCGCCCATGCACGCATCAGGACTACCATGTATTTTCCAGAAAAAATTGATCGAAAGGACTACATTTGAATTTTAAAAAAATGCTTAGGATTACATTAGGAAAATTTAAAATTTTAAATTTGAATTGACATACGTACAATAGGTTTATGACTAAATTGGTAATTTTTCCGAGTAAAACTGTATATAATAGTTTTAACATGATTTATTGTATATAGTTGCTATACCATCATCCAATAATATAGTAAAAATGGCGTCTATCAAAGATTATCATTTCAAGGAAATTCATGATTTCTTATAGCTGAAAGATTTGTATACGACAACAACATCAATCAATTCAATTTTTCCAATTATTTTCAATATACTTATTAAGGAAAATTACTTTTTACATTCTGTAAACGTATTTTGGTAATCTAAAACTCAAAGATCATTTTGAATTACAAAATACAAACATCGCCATAAATTAGGCTGCCATCTTATTAAAATCCATTTTTTTAGTAAAGTACCTAATCTGGTAAAACAAGCATCGATATTTGGAAGAATAATTGTGAAAACTCATATAGAATTATCATCAACTACTTATATATAAGCAGTAAAATGATGAAATTAGACAAATCGAAAATATTAAAATTATTAAAAAGTAATATAAATCTGTGTAGATACATACCTATCGTTTTTTTTTTGGTTGAAAGATACATGCCTATCTAGAAAGAGCAAAATATATCAATTAAAGGCAATTTTACTATATTTATGCCCACTAACTCAATTTATACAACAAGGGTTAATATCAGAAAAAACCCCAAACTGGTATACATGTGACAAGTTTACACTAAACTAATTTTTTGACCACAAAAAATCTTAAACTAGTATACTTGTGACAAATTTGCCTTCTTTAAATTGGATTAATATCATAAAAAACCCAAAATTGATAAACCTTGGACAAACAAAAGGGTAAAACTCCAAACTAGTATACCCATTAATTACCCATGTGTCATCCAACTCAATAATTTGATAGTAAAATTTAACGAAAACTAATAAAGGCTAAATTTGTCTCTAGTATACCAGTTTGAGGTTTTTCGTGGTATTAATACATACAACAAATTATTTGATGTAACTTTTTGTCTACATATGATCTATAGTTAATTGATAACCACTATTTGATTTGGGGTGATAAATTGCTTTAACACTTTCAACCGGTACTTGATAAATGAAGCATCCCTATAAATTCATCCCTCTAGATTTCCATCCCAAGTATATTTTTCTCTGCACACAAATCCTTTATCTCAAACTCACCGCTCATATGTCGTTTCAAATTATTAATATCGGACAAATTCTTTGTAGCGTTCAATAAGTCATCAACATACAATAACAAATATAAGCGGCCATGATCATTTAACCTCTTATAGTAAACACAACTATCATTTTCACTCTTAATATATTGCTGACAGGTTACAAAGGAGTCAAACCACTAGTTCCACAATTTAAGATACATTTTTAGGCCATAACATGGGACAACAAACTCTTTGGTTGTTGCCCCTATATCTGCTCTTCTAGCTACTCCAACCTTATGTTTTCTGCTGTAGCTACCCCAAAAAGTGCCGCGAGTTAGGTTTGACCAAAAGGTACATTCTTGCCGTGTGAATGACATGGCTACGAATCGTGTTTTGGCTAGACCTGGTTGCCTCTAAACGAGGACTGCCCTACTTGTTTCTCTTGAGGAACCACTTGCAGCCCATTATGTTTTGGCCTTCATTGGTCCAACCAATTCCCATCTCTGATTATTGCTGAATGGACTCTACCTCTGCCATAGCAGCGCTGCACAGTTGCACCTCCAATATTGACACCACCTCTTGATATCAAAGTGGTGTCCTTGTCGTCTAATGCAAAAATAGAAACGAAATGCAATAAACTGATAATAAGAATTCCTTATGATCCACCTATCTGTTTTTTCTCTCTACTTGCGGCTATGGTGTGCGCCGTGTCCGTGAGCTTTTACATCACTACTATGAGTTGCGCCTCCCCAATAATGTCATTCTTAACTATCGGCTGGCTAGTAACCTCTTCAATACTAGAGTACTCGGCTCCAATACTAGAAATCTCGATGAGTTTTGCCATTCCGACTTCTACGGGATGCAACATTTTGATTCACATGGTATTTGTTGAGATCATCGTGCTCTTGTAACTTAAACCTCTTAGAAGAGGCAATTGCCCACTGAATATTTACTTAGCACCCTGAACTTGACACACTCAAATTTACATAATATGTAAAATTGCATATTCGACGCTTGGTTGTCTCTATCTCCTATCCCAATCATCGGAGGCCTTTTCAACTAGAGCATCCTAATATATGGGTAGACTTGAGCATGTTCCTACATGATCCGATCAAACACATGTAATAAGTAATTAATCACACCTAAAAACACTTCCAAAGCATATTCGACAAATCTCACTATCAGTGTTAAGGTCATCACATGTGACAAAGCTCGATGTCGAGCGCCAAGCTCTACCTTGCCAGAAGTTATAGATCTCGTCTTGCAGTTGAGATCATGACGGTGATGGCCAGCTCTTTGTGGGGTCTTTGACAGCGGAACCGGGACCTCGTCAAGATCTGGTGAGCGCTTTGTGTGTCGTGGAGAGAGATAGAGAAAGAGGTGGGTAATAGTTAAGGTTTGCGATGCCTTGAAGTTTAAATAATAGAGACACGGGTCAACATCCCGTGAATGGGATAGGTAAAATGAGACACAAACAGGATAAATTATTCTCATCCATCAAAGAGAGATCTCAACTGATTTCTGTGTGCAAAGCTCTGATGGGCCACTTCAAAGGCCCACTGTCCAAGGGAAGCAAATCGAGTAGCGGATTGGGTCTCTAAGGCCCATAGATGAACCGAAGTCTCTAGTTATTGGATCCCTAATCCTCCGAAAATTCTATGGGATTAATATGTTCTAAGGCACCTTTCTCATGTGACAGTGGTATCACTTAACTGGATGAATGAAGCAAGTTTTTCTTCAACCAAAAAAAAAAGAGAGATCTCAACTTTGATTTTTTATACACCTATGTCATTGATTTATATGCGTCCCTACTTTTGGTTTTTACAAAATCATCGATTTGAAATGTAGATCTCGTTACCCCTCTAATACACAATTTACGCATAGAGCAATTTCACAAAATTCTGCAATACTAGCCAGGTATTGATCCATTGAATGGTATAAGCGAATTAACTATTCCTAAAATGACTTTTTTGTCTATCCAAACAAATTATCTCGTGCTTGGTTTTATCAATTGGAGAAATGGAGAACCAAATTCGCTTCACCTAATAGAAAGCGATTGACTGGATGGATGGGGATGTCGTACTTTGGAAATACTTCAAAATTTTCGCTGTGTTTCGAGAAGTATTTCCAATAGCCGTGTAAGTAAATTTCAAAGTCCAGAACAAATGGGCCTATTAGGCTGGACAAATCACTTTACCCTAATTATCCACCGCTCCTGCGTGCGTCATGCGCTTCATACATTCTTAAATTGGGAGTCAAAAACTTGTTATAATCCACTTGAACAATAATTCACAATTTTAACGATAGATACATCATTTTTTTGATTAACCAAATTTTCAAACTATTCATCTTATCTACGATCTACTATAGCTAATGTGTATAATCCAAGTACTTTATTATAGCCTTTGGTACTCCCAACAAATAATTGATTTTGCATATAATCATGGGTTACTTGTAGCTAAACTCGGGGTGACTTCTCATCGTAGATGGAGGCAAGAATTCTCTTCAAACATCTGTTGTAGACGAAGGGTCGCTCCAACAAAGCAATATGGCCTGCTTTCTCAATGCACTCCAATGTTGCTTTATTTCCCAATTTTCTGCCCAAAAAAGAAAGTAATTGAATAAATCAAATTCAAGCTTGAATTTCGATTGTTTTCTGGAAAAGGAATCAGGTGGAGCGAAAATGTGTCAACTAAGAGTACCATCTGTACCGGAAGGGAAAATAAAAATAATTCCTTTAGGTCTATGACGTTTTTTTAGCAAGAAATCTTACAATCACACAAAGCATTGTTGGATGAATATCGCGAATTAAATTTAACCATGTTGTATATAAATATATTATGTAAAGTATTCTTCTGGATATTAAATGCACCAAATTCAAAGAAGTGAGTTTTTTTCTTTTTCAAATAGAAATTTAAGAGTTTTGTCAAGAAAGCGAAAATCAAAGGAAAATAGACTTTTGGACATTAAATGCACTAAAATTTATTGAATAAATATTTTATTTTCCAAACAAAGATTAAATGTTCTGCTAAGAAAGTGAAAGTTGAAGGGAATCAGACTTTTTTTGGGACATTAAATGCGCTAAATTTAGGTATTACGTAGAGAGAAATATTTTTAAAATGCCTATACATATATATACATATATAATCATATATATATATATATATATACACACAACATCGTAGAATCCATTATTATATTCATAGAATTAGGATATGCATTTATTAATTTTAGATTTTAGTAATTAACAAATTTAAAAAAAACTTTAAAGATAAAACCCATGCGAAGCAAGGGCAAGAGCACTATTTAGAGGCTTGTTTTGCACAGGTAGGTGCAAAAAAGTCAGCCTCACAACCCAAGTTTAAGATAGTTTCACATCCATAATTTGATTCAACATTAGTAACCGAGTTAATTATAAGGTTAATACAACGAAAAATCCTAAACTACTATACTTGTAATAAATTTACCTCATCGAAAAATCTCAAACTGGTACACCTATGACAAATTTACCCCAAATTAATTTTTTGACACCAAAAACTCTAAATTGATTCACCTGTGATAAATTTACCCTAAACTAATTTTTCGATCATAAAAAACTTCAAACTGGTACAATTGTGATAAATTTACCATACTTTACCTTTCGTCAAATTTTACCATTAAATTTGCTAACATGGATGACATGTGGTGACGTGGTACGGTGACGTGGCAAGTCCACGTGGAAATTCATAGGATAAATACCACGAAAAATCCTAAATTGGTCCGCTAGCATAGGGTAAATTTATTACAGAATTACCAATTTGGGGATTTTTGTGGTCAAAAAATTAATTTAGAGTAAATTTATCACATGTGTACTAGTTTAGGGTTTTTTATAATTAAAAAATTAGTTTGCGATAAATTTATCATAAGTATACCAGTTTGGGATAGTTTTGGGTTTTTCGTGATATTAATCCTTAATTATATTAGTATGTTTATTAAAAAATGCTTGTGTAAAGAAATATTATTTACAATTTCACATATATTTAAATCCTTATAGCTAAGGAAAAAATATTTTAGGAATACTCTTCGGGTATTGTCCATAATTAGGTTCAAAAGAGCAAGCAATTACTGAAATAAAACACAATAAAAATTTTACCAAGTATAAAATGACTGATAATCTACCTGATAAGAAGAAAATATAAAATAAAAAAAAAGATAGACGTACTCTTTTAATTCCTTGGCTAGTCCCACACTGAGGATCTTATCGTCCTCGCCCCAGACCAGATGGACCCTCTGCACAGACGCCAGTCAATTATCATCAGCAGATTTATCGTAGGTATAGCATGGTATAGTATCAAAGAGTACGACAAAATAAAGATTAATCAAGAATTGAAAAAGAACAGTACGGTTGACTTTACATGTCACATTTAGTCAGTTTGGATCATATAGAGGAAGCATAGAGTGACGTGCGTATTTTGCGCATTTCGGTAATTATACAAAGAGAAATTCTATATTATACGAAATCAATTAGTAGTATATGCATCAAGATACAAATGCTCTCAATTCTCTTTTTTAATTATTTTACGTAACAAAATTTGATGGTCCCACACTTTTCTGCTTTATGATTTGTCCACCATGTCAGGTGATTAGATGTTGGGTCTCACTATTATAATCCTCATGCAACACGGAATAGGAATGAACTTTCAATATTCTGGTGAATATTTTTTGTTTTTGGGTCCTTTAATTTTCGTTTTTATTGCAAAATATAGCTGTCTTCACATTACATCACGCATGTATACATATTTCATCTGTACAAGGAAAGATGTCTACATACGAATACACATGGGCCATCTCACAACATCATTGTCTTTCGTCTGTACAAGGAATATGTATACATACGAATACCCTTTTTTTGCTTTAAGTAAAGAAAGAGGAAGCTTCTTCAGATTAGATTAAACCTGGGAGTATTCTGGCAAAGTGAAGTCCTTATCTGGAATGACCATTGCCTCCAGCAGTTCAGCTCTCTCCTTTCTGTGGTCAAACATGACCTACAATCCAATAAAAAAAATTCATACTTCTCAAAAAATGAAATAAAATCTCACGTTCATCATGATTTGTTTGAATATGCGTAGCCGTCCCACTTCGACAGTTATCTTCAATGGAAAATTGAAGTTATCAAAACATAAATAGTTCTTGTTTAGAGTTTAGACCTAAAGCCTTTTTATTTTGGGCATTTAAGAACGCAGGTACTTTTCTTGACTTTTAAAAATAGTGTTACTTAAACTTTAGGAAAACATAAAAAAAATTATAATTGAATCCGACATGGATGCAGTCTCTGAAAACTTTTTGGAGCGTACGGATAAGCAGAAATTTATCGGGCAAGATTGTTTTTTCTGTTGCTTATTGAGTAGTAACTTTTGTTACTTCAATGAGTAGTGATTCCTAGGGTTATTTTTGGGTTTTTACTTTTATGTTACTTTTTTTTTAATCGAACTTTTATGTTACTTCAATGCGTAGTAATTCCTAGGGTGAGGCACTATATATATTTATTGCCTTCGGTTAGACATTTAGTTTGCGAGTTTACTATTATCTACATGTTCCCGTGTCAGTTTTTTTTTTTTTTGGTAAGGATGTTCCCGTGTCAGTTGGTTTTACAAACCAGGAAGATTTTGAAAACAAGAAGTCTAGCAACAACGACAGGGGCAACAGTCATCTTGCTGGCAAGAATCAGGGGGCATAGGCTTCGTGGAGAGGATCGGCATGGACACGGCTGCTGAAAACTTTCTAGAGCGTTCGGACCAGCAGAAATCCAACAAGCAGCCCCACCACAATAATTAGCGCAAAGCGAATTAGAACGCTCATATCATTTTTTTTTCTTTCTTTAATGGGTAGTCATTTTCGTCACTTCAATGTCCAGTAATTTCTAAGATTTTGTTATTTTCGTGGTATTTCTTTTATGTCACTTCAACATGCAGTAGTTCCTTTCGGACCCTATCTATTTGTTACAGTTCGTCAGACCACTCAGTTTTTTGCCTCCTGGAAAATATACAGAAAATCAAGAGATTTCCTTTTACGTGTCTTCTCCGTGTACCTATATCTTCTATGTCAGATTTTCTATATATCGATGAAAGGAGCTGCAAGATTTAAAAAATAAGTAACTTGAAGAAATTTTGAGGGATAATGACACAACTAATTTCTAAACTTTGATTAAATATGCAATACGGTCCCTTAATTTTTTATTTATTCAATGTGATCCCTGAATTTTAGTTCAATGTGCAATGTGAACATGTATCAAAAGCCTGGCTAGAGTTTTAGCGGAGAGTGAACATATATTAAAAGTTCATGGAACATATTACATATTAGATCAAAATTTATGGACTATTTATATTATTTTTACAAATTTTAAAGAAGGAAAAAGAGTTGAGGAAGAGGATGCTGTCAAATGTGACAAGAGTGCAATGTGACTGTGGGACGATGGCAATTCTGTGACTAGAGATTAGACATGGCTACGGTTCGGAACCGGCCGGTTCCGGTTCGTGACCATGTATGAACCGGCAATTCTGGGCCGGTTCTGATTCTAACCTGGTTCGAAACCAGCCGGTAAAAATTAAAAAAATAAATTATGAAATAAAAAAATAATAAATTATCAAATTATGAAATAATAAATTATTCAATATAAAATGTAATAAAAATGTACATTATAATTAAATTTGGGGAAAAAACGAGTTTCTCCACTTATTTGCAGTTTTTTTTTGGACGGTTCCGGGCCAATTTCAAAATTGTTGGAACCAGAACCGGGCCCGTAGGCCACGGGCCGATTCCAGTTCTGAATCGCAGGCCAGGTCAACGGGCCGATTCCGAGCCGAAATCTGCCCATGGCCATATCTTCTGGAGATTGATTAGGATTGGGTAAGAAGAGAGAAGGATAACTATAGTAAGGTGATTTTGGGTCGTGGTCCAAGATGGATATACTTGTCTATTTCTTATTGGATGGTCAGAGGGACCCTCTATCGCTAATGGTGCCAAGCCTATCTAGAGTTTTAGCGGTCAATAACATAAAATCGTGCAACTACAGTGATCTACAGAGTACAACTTTTGGATTTACTTGAAAAATTCCCCTTCAAATAGTTATACAAGCAAACGGTACTCCCTCCAAAGAATTTTGATATCTCACATACTAATTAAAGTCTAGTGGCGAAACAAAGCGACAGATAACGCACTCAGGCTCACATACCCAGAGTCTTAATTGTAGAGAAAAATCTCTTTTCATATTTTCTAAATATGTCAAAAGCTATAACGCAAAAAATAAAAATGGAAACAGTAAAATGCTCCAGAAAGATATTTTTATGATGGATTTTGAAGCTTGGAATGACTGCACAATAACTTTCCAGATTAATAGTATGGACCTCGTAACTCTTCTTGGATCAATAATCATGGCCGTTATCTCATGCTCTACACTAACTTTTGTCCAAATTCGTCTATTAGATTTATATATGTCTGAACTCTCTAGAAAGGCATCACCAATTATGTTCACATTACTCAGTAGAATTTCTCGTTTTCTGGATTGCAATCACTCAAAATATATTGAGGAAACAAGTCCATACAAGGTCTTTAATAAACAAATTACATCAATTTTTACATGTTGAAATGGTGAGATACTAAAACTTAAAAAAAATTTACACAACAAACTCCTCTGAACTAGGGATTCTAGGCATCATTCAGTAGAATTTCTCGTTCGTGTGCATGAGTTACCTAGAAGAGTTTATAGAGCTCATACCTCTAAACCGTCCTTGAAAACACGAATAGGGATTCTAGGCAACTCGTAGCTCCCCAGCTTCAAACATCTTCTTCACACAATTTGCGGAATTAGGCAACAAAAACTCCGACCATGTCGGAAACCCCATTTTCCCCAAGCACTCCTTGCTCATCGACTCCGTCAGCGCTGGTACTGAACATGTCGCCACCACCGACTCCACCAGCTCAGGCCACGACTCGGCCAACTTGAATGCCATCGTTCCACCGTAGCTGAACCCCACCACTGTGCACCGCCGCAACCCAAGTGCTGCCAGCCCCTTCGCCAAGCACTCGGTGTGGAAGTCCACCGTACGGCGGCTATTGCTTGTTGTGGAGCCGCCGAAGAAGAGGAGGTCCGGCACGTAGACGTCGTACTTCCTCGCGAGTGCGAGGGCCTGGAACTGCCACGTCAGCATGCCGTTGCCCACGAAGCCGTGAAGGAAGACGACAGCATTCTTCTTGTTGTTTCGGGGTCGGGTTGGAGCCCAGAAATTCATGATGGTTCCGGGTTCGATCTCAATCTTTTGAGGTGTCATGCCGGCGAGCTTCATTGCCGCTCGCAACAAGGGCATGTAGAGCTTGATTGTGTTCACCATGCTCTCTCTATCTCTCTCGATCTTTGTTTTTGCGTGTACTTATAGTGACCAGGGTCCGGTTTCAATTTGTCTCTTTTTACCGACAAATTTGTCAAACTTGTTGACATGCTAAAACCAAGGGCGGCGTTTATCCATTTCCTTTTCGACATTTTTTTCACGTGGAGGAGTTCTCTTAAATAAGCCACGTGTAATTGAAGTGACGCATATCAAAATATAGGTCTGTGATCCATCAATCGATTCCTGCACGTGTTTATCGAGACGGGAAATGGAGAAACTCATCGAGATTTCTTTCATTAAGAAGTTGAATATGCTTCGCGTGGTGAAAAAATAGAGTTGGATATATAATCAATATTTTAAATTATAACTATCCGTATCGATGGTGATAGATTGAGTTCATGTAACAAATAAGTTACACGAACTGCGCACGATGTAAAAATCTGTTAACTAATGGTATTGGTGCGTTCAAGAAGAACGACGGCTGCCCTGAATGACTCAAGGAAAGCTTCTGCTTCTTCTCATTAGTTTGTGCAACACAAGAAGTTTTGCTAACACACTTTGAAGGTTATTTGATGACATTATTTCTCCTTTTCAAAGCAGCTTCATTGCTTAATGTCACCGTTGTGCAAGAAATGACTCCTTGAATGAATAATATGCGCGGTATGTCAGGTTTAATGATTGTAAAATTCGATCTGTCCTAGGCTTATGATAGGTTTGAATGGGGTTCTACCCTAGATGTGCTTACCTTCTTCAATCTCCCTGACTCTCGAAATAAACTTAATATTTGGGAAAAGTAACAGAAAAGTTTTAAATCTTTTGCATTTGTGCCAATTGAGTTCTAAACCTTTTTGTTTGTGCCAATTAAGTCCTAAACTTTTTGTCTTTGTACCAATTCATTCCTTCAAACTAATTTTGACCAGATTTTGCTGAGGACACCGGTTGGTTTAGGTAGCATGACCGGCGCTGACGTGGATACTTTTTAATAATATTTTAATATGTTTTGGATTTTTTAAATGTTTTTCTGATTTTTTTTCTTTCTTTTTTTATCTTCCTTTTCTCCCTCCATACTCCAGCCGGTCTGGCAATCGGCTAGAGGCCAGAGATCACAAGCCGACCACCGGTGAGGCTCACCCTTGTTGGATGGCCGCGAGGGTGAGCATCGCCCATGGCCAGCCGCCCTCGTTGAATCTGGCGAGGTTGAGCATTGCCCATGGTCGGCCAGCTACCCTCGCTAGCGACTAGGTGACACTCGAACTCTCCGGATTTGACGAGGCTTGCCTTTGCCATCGCCGGCAAGGGCTAGCATCGCCCATGGGCCAGCATCGCCCATGGGCCATCACCCTTGCTAGCGGCTAGGCGAGGCCCGACCTCACCGAATTTGGCGAGGTCAAGGCCATCGCCCTTGCTAGCGGCTAGGCGAGGCCCGACCTCACCGAATTTGGCGAGGTCAAGTCTCACCCAGCCATGGCGAGGCTCGCCTTCGCCGTCGCTAGCGAGGGCGAGCATCGCACATGGCTGGCAAGGCCACCCTCATAGCCATCTGATGAGGGCAAGCCTCGCTGATGGCTGACCTTTGGTCTTTGGCCGATCGTCAAACCGGTGACCAACTGGAGTAAGAAGGGAGAAGAGGAAAAAAGAAAGAAAAAAGAAAAATAATTAAAAAATTAAAAAATTATTAAAAATTATCCACGTCAGTGCAGATTATGCAACGTAGATCGGCCAGCATTCACATCAGCAAAATCCAGTCAAAATTAACCGGAATGACTTAATTGGCACTATATTAAAAGATTTATAATTCAATTGGCATCAAAAAAAGGTTTATAACTCAATTGGCACAAATGTAAAAGGTTTAGGACTTTTCTGACACTTTTCCCCTCATTATTTTCTGCATTTCTACAACCACGACCTCCATTCTTTTTAATGGAGGGACTCAATTAGGGTGCTTTAGTTGAAAAGGCTTCCTTCGGGTCGGAGATTGAGACGACAGAAAGTTTAATATGTGTGATCTTACATATTATGTTAATTTGAAAAGGCTGGGTATTTCACAAAATTCAGCGCGCAATCGTCTCTTCAATAAATTTAAGTGACTCAGATCATGATCTCGACAATAGTAGGCGAATCAAAATGTTGCCTGCTGAAGAAGGGCCTAATGTGGTATAGTCGAAAGAAATTTCCCAATGCAAAAGTATTTTGTAGACAAGATCAACATCAACATCAACATGCTACACAGTCTTCAAAAATACAATCGTCGGCAATCGGTGAAAACAATATCTTTTTTCCATAAACAACTTAAATTTCATAATAGAATTTCGAATGTCATTTGGGCAAGTTTCACGAGCTACAAGATAGAAAGGATTCCAAGTTTGTGGAGCTCTTCGAATCGATTGAGATATTCCAAGTACATGTGAGGCCATGTTTCTTACCCATGAAGTCCTCCACATAAATAGCCACATGTCTGTCGGATTCATGCGTTGATGATCTTTCTGCGATGCATGTTGCTCGTTGTGATAAGAACATGTAGTACAAAACTATAAGGGTGGTCCCATGTATGCACTGATATGTTTCTCAAACGTGTTTAAAGAAAGGACAAACTATTACTATTTCTGCATCGTGGTAGGCCCAGTAAGCAACCAAGAAAGATTGAATTGGTTTTTCTTGTAAACAAACTACTTTTGCAGAACCAACTCCTTCGTAAAATTCTGCTTCTACGAGCAAGTGAACCAGGAAATGAAAGTGCAGAAAATAAGGAGTTTAGGGTAAGAGAAACTACAGCCCGATTTACATAGGTTTGGCTTAAGAAGCATACATTCTCTCTTCCAGCTCTAATAGTTCAATTAGACTGGATTTCACTAGTTTAGCAAAATAACAAATACCGCTCTGTTACAAGCATAGAACCTTCTAACACGCCAAAACAGACTTCGTCTATAGCTACCCACTATAGAAACCGGCCACTGTTACATCCCGTCCAATGGCTTCTCTCACACCCCGTAGCATAGTAGACACACTCCCCAATTATGAACTACGCCCGTAATTATTTATAAAGGGACCCCTGCTCACTTTGTCTACTCTGAAGACAATGTCTTTCTTTAATTATAACGACGTCTCTTGTGTATCTACAAATGGGTTTGTACTCTTCCACTAACATTAGGATCAACTCTCAATTGGCTATAATGCAACAGCAAAGGGACAGGCTCAAGAATAGCGGAAAATGCCTCAATTTCTCCTGTTCTCAAGCACTCGCAATCAGCTTTGTTCTACTCGAGTTTTGGTCTTCTTATAGGCCTCTCTAATCTTGCTAGTTAATCGGATTTTCTGTATAACACAGGTTTTGCTCAATTTTTTCGTCAATCTCCAGATAGCAGTGTCAAGATGCTTCTTCCAAGCTTGATTCTACAAGTTGTTTCTACGAATTCCAGTGCTTAGCAGAACTTTCCTTATATAAGTGTAGAACTTGACTTCCATTGGTTGCTGCTGCAAAAGTAGCTCTTGCACTTTTAGTTACAATGTTGAACTTATGATCCTACAACAGTCAACCAAAATGTTAAAGAGTTTTGTAATATCAAAAGTACTAAGCCAACCATGTAATATCTTAGCACTACTTCAAGAACTAACTACGATCACATGACAACTACTTATCAGAGAACTCGCATTGACCACACTCATGTGATTTTGGGTACCCATTAGTATCGTAGACCAAATTGATATGGTACGATCGTTCTAAAGAGGCGTGGGATGCGTGCTTTGGTCTTGATGGATACAAGACAATAGGACTTGACAATTACATGTTATGTTTCACGTGGGAGAGTCGTGTTCAACTTGAGAATTGAGTTGACTTGCAGTTGTTGTGGTTTCCTTCAAGCCCAACAATGATGGGCTTCTATTTGAGTGGCTTAGTTACTCCGAGAAGGCTTCTCATTGGAAGAAAAGTCTTAAGTGCTTCGTTCCCCCATCATGTTGTAATTTGGTTCAAAGCAGTACCTCAACTTTAGGATTAGTTCAATATTGAAGCTCCGTCATTCTGCATTCAAAACCGAGAGGTAAATATGATATTGGCCTTCTTATATTGTCCAAGTTTTTATGATACGGCCCACGAAGCAACTTGTCTTTTGAATGTTCTTTAGATTTGGAGCTTGATACCTATGTCATACATAAATCAATCAGACATGAATGAAGCGCCTAGTCTTGTATAATTTATTTCATTTGGGAGCTTGATATCTACGTCATATATGAATCGTTACTAGAACACGCTTATAAAATTAAACTAGGTCAAATTTTCGTCCACCTCTAAATGGTGGAAACTTCTTACTGCAAGTATTCTACTTAGTGAATTACTTACATGGACACAACACAAGAGAAACACCCTATTGTAAACAAATGAGAAGTACTCAAAAAGTTTTGAACTTATTATGTCATTGTTAATTCAGTCATAAACCTTTTAATTTGACCAATTTAGTTCTAAACTTTTTGCATTTCTGCTAATTGAGTCTATCCTATCAATTTTAGCCGAAAATCACTGATGTGAATGCCGATCGTCTTACGTGGCGAGGCTTGCACTGATGTAGATATTTTAAACAATATTTTGAATTTTGAATATCTCCATGTCATCAATTTTCGACCAAATTGACTAGATGGACACAATTGGCATAAATGTAAAATGTTTACAATTAAATTGGTCCAATTGAATGGTTTTAAACTAAATTGGCACAAACATAATACGATTTAGAACTTTTTAATACTTTCCCCGTAAAAAAATTATGGTTAATACCACGGAAAACATCAAACTGATACACTTGTGATAAATATACTAAACTAATTTTTTAACCCTAAACAAGTACATTTGTGACAAATTAATTGGATTAATACAAAAAAATCACAAATTAGTACACTTGTGAAAAACAAAGGGTAAAGCCCCAAAACTGGTATATCGATCAATTACCACGTGTCATTTAACTCAGTAATTTGATAGTAAAATTTAATGGAAACTAACGGAGGGTAAATTTATCACAAGTTTACCAGTTTGGGATTTTTGGTGATAAACAAATTAGTTTAGGGTAAATTTATTATAAGTGTATCAGTTTGGAATTTTTTGTGCTAATAACTCAAAAAGTTAACAAAAGACAACAAAATATAGCTTCACCTTAGGGTTGACCAAAGGCAATAAATTCTCCCCCTTTTTTTTTGTCAAAATAAATTCTCATGTTTGACGACTTAAGATAAACCCCAAGTGGATAAAATCAGAGTTTGTTGATATACTATAGCGACAAAATTCGTACTTTTGTGGCCAATGATTCATCAAAGTTGAACCGTGTGAATCACAAATTTTGAAAAACAAAAAATAAAAAATAAATGTTGCTTGAGACACTACTCTTTTAATACTTTGGGTTAATACCAAGAAAAATACCAAACTAGTACACTCTTGACAAATTTACCCCAAACTAAATTTTTGATAACTAAAAGCTTCAAATTGGTAGACTTGTGACGAATTTACCCTCTGTTAGTTTTTATTAACTTTTATTATCAAATTACTGAGTTAAATGATACTTAATAGTTGACGGATATACTAATTTTAGGGTTTTACCCTCTGTTTGTCGTAAGTGTACTAATTTGTGGTTTTTTTGTTTTAATCCAATTTAACATAAGGTAAATTTGTCACAAATGTACTAATTCATGGTCTTTGATGGTCAATAAATTAGTTTAGAGTAAATTTGTCACACATGTATCAGTTTGGGGTTTTCCGTGATATTAACCCTAATACTTCATGTGAACCCAAAGTCACCCGGTTTATCCATCATCACTTCGGCCCCTTACCACTAAATAACTTCCCAAATGATTCTAGTGTAAAAATAAAAAAGAAAAAGAAAAAAATAGACTCATTCTATGGATAATGCAGTGAAATTAGTCCATCACACAATATAGCAATGACTAATCTACTGGACTAAAAGTCTAAATATTACTTGTCTTAATTTGGCCACATTCCCCTCTTTTGTTGATCAGTCCGTATGTATACACATGGGTAAGATGTTTGGACCTCTCTGATTCCGATGAAAGTACCATGTTTCTTCAAATGCCGCAAAGACCTGAACTAGGGGATCCCACATGCACGAGTCCTTTTCTTTTTTCTCTGTTTTTAATAAATTAATGTTTTTTGGTATAGTGAAAGATACATTTTTTTGAGAGTGCGTAACAAAAATTCGATACTTTTACCCACAGAGATCATCAAAAGGGAGCCTAAGTCTGGATTAGTCAATATATTTAATTTGATTCACATTCACTCAAAAGGATAAACTAATGATTTATGAGTCAATTACGATTATATTAATTGCTTTACACCACATTATTCTTCGATGTGAGAGTTTTAACATAACCCATATATGTATTTCAACAATCTCCTCCTCACATGTAAACTCAATATTAGGTCTTTCTTTAAATTGAAGCATGAAAGCTTACGTCGAGACTTCGTTGCTACATCACAATGTCCACTTGCCTGAAAAACCACATTAATCACTAGATTTCTTTTTTGAAATATTCACTAAACACTAGAACAAATTAGGGGCCCACCAATCTTATCTTTGACTCTAATACCATTCCGAAAACCACCTTAGTCACCATATTGTTTCTTTAAAATATTCACCAAACATCATAATAGATTAGGGGTCCACCTATGTACCTTTGTTCCGAAAACCACGTTACTCATTAGATTCCTTATTTACCAAATACTGAAACAGAGTAGCGGTTCACCAATTTACCTTTGGCTTGATATTAGGAGCACGCAACAGAAGTCTGATTCTTTTACTTGGGAAGATTGCAAAAAAAGAGCTTAAGTTCAAGCCCGTTAACATATCCAGTTAAATCTATATTCACTCAAAAGTTTAGCTTAATGAGTTGCGAGTCAATTAGCATATATTAACTGCTTTATACCGCACAAATTCTCTAACGTGAGACTTTTTAACACAATTCATACGTGCATTTCAACTACGTTCACTTTTGTCCTAGATCCTTTTATACTGTCTTTGAAATGGATAAAGTGGAATTAATGAAACGCATCTATAATTATTATTTTATCTACAAGAACTTCAGACAATTGAAAATACAAAAGTCTCGAGAATCACTGTAGCGAGCAGACTAGTGAAGTTGAGATGACAGAATTACAAATTTCAAACCTTTGGATCATTGAGTAGAATTTGACTCAAACCAATCAAACATTCTTTACGTAAATTTCTTTTGCTAGAAAACATTTCAAAGTAGAGCTTGAGTAATACTTGGACAATTGTATATAAACCTAGCCATGTCAAGTCGAAAATAATGAGAAATTTTACAGCTGCCATAATATACTCTAGACAGAAGTTACATTAACAATACTTTTGGTTGTAGGCTGGTAACATAATTGGATAATAGACATTAGCATGTAATGAGATAGAACTATATTAGTTATCATGCTATTTTATTTCCATAGTGGAAAAACTATTATTTGTTCGATTTGATACTTTAATAGCAAGCGAACAGAAATTATCAAAAAAACCCTCACCATCTAATTAACATTATATTATGTATATTATGTACGTGTACGCATAGATCACTTTTTCACTTCTTTCATCGACAAACGCGCATGCTCTTTCGTTGCCGAGTATAAGGTAATAGATAAGTGTACGTCAAGAATATTTAATCACCTGGTACACTAATATTATTGTCTTTAAAATCATCCATCAAACTTCTTGTCGCAATCTCAATTCAATTGTATAATCCTCAGTAGTTGGCTCATATATAGTGTATTCAAATAATCTTTACATATTAATAACGGTGAAACTATACAATGTATTTGACTAATCTTTACATGTTGATAAAGGTGAACAAGCCCAGGACGCCATTGTGTCTATTTTAGCGACTGCATTTCTAGCAAGTTTCTTACTTGGCGAGCTAATTAGGGTTAATTTGTTTGTATTTGTTGTTGCTTCTAATTTTCTGAGCCAAATACGATTGGCTTCATCCTGTCATAAGCATTGTATTTACACCTTGAATGAGAGTCCCATAAACTTCTACTCTTGTAGATCACATTTGGCTTAAACTGTGATGATTTTATTTTGGACAAATTTCTTGGTCGGCATCTTAGCCCTGCAATTATGGTCAATTGTAGCATGAGCTGTATATTCTGCCTAAATTAGCTGAATTAGTATATTTCGGCATCTTCCTTCGAAGAATATAGCTATGAAATCATGAATAACGAGGCCATAACATATGACTCATTCATACATTTACCGTCTTTCCAAAAAAATACACATGTAACGTTTAATGTCTACCCCTCAATTTCTCTACTGCCGTGGAATTGTTTCTATATGATTAATTATCGCTTTTATGCTCTAAAAGACATCAACTACCCTATTTTTCCCAATGTTCGCATAGTTCTTAAAGTATTATCTATAACGACCAAGATCCTTTACAAATTAAATCTCAAATATTATCATATTACACACTCATTAACCTCAGATAATACCCCGATCTAAGAATTCAATATTAATCATAATATAAGTAAAATTCACAAACTTTTTGTTGCAAACTATGATCCCAAAAGCTGGATATCCCCTACTCTCCTCAATTTAATAAATCAGCGAACATAAAGTCGTTTGCATCTTTTAAAAGAATATTTTGTCCAAGAAACTATTAAAACCCAAATAGAGATAACCCTATTTGTTTCGGCAATATGACCAGAACGATATTTTTGCCATTTGTTTGCTAAAAAGGTTGTATAGTTTTCTTTTGCAAATAATTAATAATATTAGTACTACATGCTAGCTCTTGCATAAATTTGACGCTAAATGCTTTTGGAGAGTATTTCTTTCCATCCTTTGTTCTTAATAAGTTTATCTTATCAAAATCCGTATCAAATAATATACATGCCCTTGAGCATATTATCGGTGCATCCAATAATGACATTGATAGTCCAATTGCCATGTTCGCAATTTTGATCAAGCAAAATCATCAATAATCTGATGTTTGATGCATCGATTTTCCTTAAAAGTCAATTAATCACCAAAGGACGTGCATTGTCACATTAGTGGATTATGCAATTCCTACCTAACCTACCATTTATTATATTTCTTGGCATGGAAATGAATTGAATGCAAAGTATGCATGTGTATCCCCCACTAACGAGAAACGCAAATCATTTGCCGATTTATGCAGTTCTTATCTTTGATGCTCCACGTGTCAATATCTTTTTCCTTTGAGCATTTTTTCTTTTGTATACAATGTACTAACTCCATTTCAATGTCCACTATATGATTCGATGAGTTTAACGAATTAGAATTATTATAAGGTGGGTACATAATACATATAATCTTCCGTGTACCTCTCACCGTTCATTTTGCTGACTTGGGATCAAAATGTTGATATGTCCAAAGGTTCAAGTAAAGATGGGATCTTAATTAAGCGTTGATAAAGATAAACTTGTAAATGACACAAAGAGGAGATAATATAACATGCCATCATGGAAAGGCGTAATTCCATTTTTTGATTGAACTTCAACAAATAAGATATTGATTTACGGAAAATTATTTGTGTTGGGAATGCGCAACAAAAGCCTGATACCTTTAGGTGGGGAGATAGTCAAGAGAGAACCTAAGTCCAAGTCTGTTAATATATCCAGTTGAGCTCACCTTCTGCATTCTTACACCACAATGCCTACTGCCGAAAATTATGCCTAACTTCACTCATCAAACACGGCTTTGATACCATTTGTTGGGAATGCGCAACAGAAGCCTCATACCTTCACTTAGGGAGATCACTAAAAGGGAGCTAAAGCCCGAGCCAATTAATACATCCAGTTTGTCACGCCCCGAAACCCCATCGAGGACGCGACATCCCACTCGGGTCGAATGAGGCGATATCCAAGGCTATTGCCAACCTCATTTATAATCATCAGAGGTTTAATTCAACAGCGGAAACCACAAAACACCCGGACAATTGGAACTAGGGAAAAACAGGGAGAATATGCATATTCTTTTCTCATTCAAATTTATACCATAGTATTCACACTTTTACAATCCATAATATATATGTGCACACCGTACTAAAATCATCGAGATCAAAAAGGACAGATGACCTGATATTCTACCCTAAAAAATGGTACTCGCCAAAAGCCTAACTTTTGCACCCCTACACTAACCCCCACGCCCCTTACTCGGCGTCCACTCTGAATCTGACTCCTCGTCATTCGAATCCGAACTCCTCTGAACGGTTTGCTCCTCTAAGGACTCCGACTCTGCCTTAATCTCAATCGGGTGATTGATGTCACCCGACTCAGCTGGAACTTCATCCTGTTCCTCCTCAGCTAATCCATCGAAGAAATTGTACTTAGGCACAAAATTACGATTCATATACTGCTCATACGGGAGTATATACTTTAGTTCTTCCTCAGGCTTCTTAGATTCGTCAAGCTCGTTCTCGGGTTCTGCCTCGGGCTCTACCTCCTCTGGAATTGGCTCTAAATCTATATCCATCGGATTGCCTACTGATTGTGATCCTTCGGGCTTGGGTTCATGCTCAGCCCTGGAAGATTCTTGAGCTGTAGGCGCTGGATGTAAGCCAAACTGAGCTAAACTAGCCTCTGCACTAGTCAACTCTCCGTTTTTTTTGGGGTATTGCAGATGGATCCCAATCTCCAACCAAATTAAACGAAACATCAAAACCCCTAACGGGCTCGAACTCATCCCCTACTACATCCCGAAAGTACCAGGCAGTATAAACATGGGTCTCCCACAAAGGTAGTCCTACTTCTACAAAAACAGTCGTAGTATGCTTAATCCAGGTCATGCCATCCCCCATAGGAAATTCTGCTATGTCATACTCGGTGTGCATTGGTACCCAAAACGCTCTGGTGACGGTGGCGGAGGATTCATGACTCAGGTCGGGGTTTTGAAAAATATTGGTTGAGACAATCATGAGACTACATCTCAGTAAGTACACCCCTAAACCCCACCTAGGCTATCACGTACCTCGAGATAATCACAAACACAATTACGCACACACCAACTCATCACATAGTAGGCACATCAAAAGTTCTTACCAGGACTTATCATGAGTACTACCTGCACGTTAGTCACACCCACGTCATATACAATCATATGCATGTACAAATTTCGTTTCATACATTCGTTCCGTTCTCATCTTATCTTTTTCACAACACTCGTCAGTGTCCCACGTTACAGTACACGCTTCAAGTACACTGCGACTAACTTATTACAACGCTTCAGGGCCCGCGTTAAAATACATGCCTCAGGCCATGTTTCTTGCCGCGTTAAAGTACACGCCTCAGGCTCAACACCTACCACCTACTGCGCAACCCGGGTTCAAGTGCACGCCTCAGACTGGTAGTCTTCCGGTAATACCGTGCATCATCCCGCGTTGAAATACACCCCTCAGGACAGCACAATTTCCACAATCGCACATGTCATATCACATTCACTTTCTTACTCATGCACATGCTCAACAATCACTTGCCACACTCAATTAGCCAATCACATGTGGCCCGTGCACGCAATAATTCACAAGCAATTCATGCTCACCAAGCATCTGGCATGGCCAATTAAACAGTTAGTTCAGTCTGACCCAAACGTGCACCCGACAGGCATATTTCAATCATTTAATTACATAACCATGCACTCAATTCTATCACCACAACTCAGTAATAGTTCAAACACGCATTAAATATACAATTTGCCATTTTTCTCCAACCAAATGGCATCAAATTAATTTCGGTCCTTCACTACACTTTCTCGCTATTAATTGCCGGTTCTAAAAATCTAATTTGCGTCCCGATCAGCCCATCACAGCCCACTGAATAGTCACTCATAGCCAACAATCAGCCTCTAAAATCTCCAAGACTCATCCAAATTTTGTTCCCAAGGCTCGCTAATTATTTCCGCACCTTAACTTATACAATTTGGCACCCAAATCAAATCTGATTTCACCCAAAATTTATCCGTCGATACCCGAAGTCCTAAATGGGTTTTAGACCGCGACTTACCAGGTTCTAAACTGACACGGCTAGAACGGAAAGCGACTGTCACATCCCGATTTTTGGGCCTGGGAAGCCGCAGGTAAATGGTAATATCCTCAATTTCAGTCCCTGGGAAATGGCTATGGGTTAAGTTTGGTGGTTTTCTAATAAGAACTAAATTGTTTTCATTTGTTTTGGAAAACCCAGTTTTGGATCCTTTGTACCCCTTCGTTTTGTTATTTTTGGGGAGACTTTTGTGATCCGAATTTCCAAACACTTTCTTCTGGAATGTTGTTCCAAACATTTTGAAGTTTTACATGATTTAATTTTAGAATTTTTGGAGTTGAGATGAGTGGTACAATGGCCTGATTTTCGGATCGTGTGAAACTGCTTAGAATGGGTCTTTCGGTGATGTTCACACTGTCTTGATTTTCTACAAGCTTTTATGGGCCGATTTTGAAAAAGATTCCTTCACGAAAGTTGTTGAGAACTTCCTTTTCTATAAAGTGTGTAAATTTGGGAACTTTCTAAGATGATTTGGATTCTGAAAAGAGCTTACTTTGAGAAGCAAATATTCTGTTCCAACGAACTGTTTTTAGTATGTTTTTGAATGACTGAAAATGGTGTTTATGGAGAGATTCCGATTTTGTGTTCTTCACAAGAAATGTTTGTTAAAGCTTTGTTTATGACATATCCGAATTTGAGAATTTTCGGAATCCATTTACTATATTTTCAAGCCCGATTTCGTGAACAGTGCAAACCTGTTCGGTTTTGTCAGATTTCAAAGATTTATCAGTTGTTATATGAAAAACGTTGGAATCTCGACTTGAGGTCTTTTTTGTAATATTTGAGGACATATCCGTGCCGAACCTCGGGTCGGATGGAATTATTATACGTGTTTATTGTGGAAAACCTTTAGAAAATCTTGTGATTAAGTATGGCACGGGTTGTGATTTTTGTGCCAATTGGTATATTTCGTGTGACCCGATTGGCCCGAGTCATTTGCGTGAGAATTCAGTAAATCCAGAAGACTCTAGGGAGTCCACGGTTTGGAAATTGGTAGAAAATCCTAGAAAGTTGACAAAGTCAAACCTTATCCCTTTCATTATTGCTTGTAATTAATGCTTGGACTTTAGGGCCCTTCATCATGACTCGCATTAATGGAAGTTGGACTTTGGAGGCATCGTCATCATGACCCAATGAGGTCATCGCTAACCTCGTACCCCCGATGACACGTGCGCTTACCTCACGCACCCGATGACACGCGCGCTTACCTCATCTCCCATGATGACACGTGCGCTTACCTCATCCAAGCTTTAGCCCCAAGTTTTGTCTCTCTATAAATAGGAAGAGAGAAAGAGGAAGAGCCTCACGTGAAGCCCCCCCTTCCTCTCCCTCACGCCATTTCCACACCTCGAGAGCTCCGGCCAACCTTCTTTCTTATTTCTTGCTTTGTAGCCATGATCGAGATAGAGAAAATTAGAAAGAAAGAAAGAGAGAAAAAGCTTACCAATTAGCTCGTCTCTCTCTCGTGGATCGATCAAGTGAGAAAGCCACATCCAAGGCCGTGTGTTCGTGTTTAAACCCGAGAACCACCAAGAATCGCTCGAAAGAGATTGAAGTTCTCGTGTTCTTCACATGTCTCATGTTCTCTGGTTTTGTTTGCCGTTGACTAAGTGAATTCCCTAATACCGGGAAAGGATGTTGAGATGCGTTGTGACGTAGTTTGCTTGGACCGTTTCTTGGTCGTTTGGTTGGTCGTAGTTGGTTCATTTTCTTGGTTTGATCATGTTTCGTGTTTAAAGTTTGTTTTAAGATAGAATCGAGACTTGAATGGCAAGGTGCACATGTTATAGCCATGCTTGATGTTCTCTTGTTGAACTTTGCTATTGATCTGCCATTGACGCGGATGCGATAAGGGCCGACTTATGTTAACGGCGATCGATATATCCAAGGCACAGCATTGTAAACCCGGTGAAATATTACAGCTGTTGGAAATCCCATAATGGAAATGGGAGCATATCACAATGGATTTTGTAACGGGATTGCCAAGAAGCCAGAGAGTACACGATGCTATTTGGGTGATTGTGGATAGACTGACCAAATCAGCGCACTTCCTGACAGTGCGAAAAGACTTTGAGCTAGAAAGGTTTACAGAATTATATGTGCGATAGATAGTCCATCTTCATGGAGTACCGGTATCAATCACTTCGGACCGTGATCCCCGATTTACTGCAAATTTTTGGAAAAGTCTGCAATCAGCCATGGAAACCAAGTTGCAATTCAGTACGGCCTATCATCCTCATACGAATGGCCAATCTGAGAGGACTATTCAGACTTTAGAGGATATGTTGAGAGCGTGTGTGTTAGATTTTCAAGGCAAGTGGGAAGAGCAGTTGCATTTGGTGGAATTTGCCTACAATAACAGCTTTCAACAGAAAATCGGAATGGCCCCGTTTGAAGCACTTTATGGCAGAGCGTGCAGAACGCCATTGTGTCGGGATGAAGTAGGAGAAAGAAGTATAACGGTTCCAGAGCTAGTTCAGCAGTCGATGGAAATAGTAAAGATTATACGGGAAAGACTGAAGGCAGCCCAGAACCATCATAAAAGTTACGCGGACCAAAGACGTAGACCGTTGGAATTTCAGGTTGGCGATCATGTATTTCTTAAGATCTCACCGATGAAAGGACTGTCTCGGTTTGGCAAGAAAGGAAAGCTGAGTCCAAGGTATATAGGCCCGTTTGAGATTTTGAAAAGAATTAGAACGTTGGCCTATCGACTCGCCTTGCCGCCAAATTTGTCGCAGGTTCATAATGTCTTCGACATGTCAATATTGAGAAAATACAAACCGGATCCAACCCACATGCTAAATTATGAGGTAATAGACGTGGACGACAGGGTGTTGTACGTGGAGAAGTCAATGCGAATCGAGGACAGAAAGGAGTAGGTTTTGAGGAATAAGACAATCCCATTGGTCAAAGCTATTTGGGAACATCACGGGACGGAAGGCGCTACATGGGAAAGTGAAGAGGTGATGTGACGTCAGCACCCCCATTTATTTGAGTAGTTGATTTAGATTGTAAATTTTGAGGACGAAATTTTTATAAAGGGGAAAAGTTGTAACGTCCTGAAATTCGCCCACTTCCGGAATTAATGAAATAGATGATTATTTCTCATTTCATTTTAGTGAATCTCGTCTGGAACTAATTATTCTTGGGATACTGACCAGTAGGGAAAGGCGAACTAGAAAAACGGTACATTGACTCGAGAACTCAATTGTGAATTGAGTCCGATTCCGAGATACAACGAGGAAATATTTTGTGTCAATGTGGGTCGATCAACAGAGAGTGACGGGTTCAGTTTGGTAGACGACGTACGATCAGATCGTGGGTGATATCGCACGACTGTGAGTGCACGCGGCAAATGGCCCCAAATTTATTCCAACGATCGCGACCCTCGAGACTTGTCACGCCCCGGACCCCACCGAGCCCGCGACACCCCGACCACGGTCGATTATTTAAACGCGACGTCCCAGGACGCGTCGTCGACCCCAAAAGAAAGCGCAAGCGGAAGCATGTAAAACAACCCAGACAATAAAAACATGACTAAGGAATAGACATCGAGATTTAATAAACACCCAACATTATAAAGCCTTCAATAATACAAACTGGCAACCCGGCTTCCAAATTCAACCACAATTTTCAAAAGGGGGCGGTGGTTAACAAGCATATCTTCTCTACAAAAAGGTACTCAAAATACCGGGTAAATGTTCTATCCTTCAATCCCTGTGGTACTCCGGCGGTCTCTCCGAATCCATCACGGTCGCGGATCTGAAAGTGGTTATGTAATAACCGTGAGACAAAGTCTCAATAAGCAACAACCTAAACCTAACCTAGGCTAATGCGTACTCAGACCAATCTAACATGCGAACTACCAGTCATACAATCAATTCACATGAAAGGCTTACCTCGCTTCGAACACGTACCAAACCTGCATATTAGTTCAAGCATAATAATGCAAGAATAAATCACCGCCACAACACAATCACCAGCACACACACTTCCACTCGAAATCAATCAATCCAACCAGGCACCCAACCCATGCAACCAGTCATCCACACGCACCATCAATCAATTCGATCAACATCCACACGCCCAACCAGCCAATTCAGTCACACGCTCAACCAACCAATCAGCCAATCTAATCACACGCTCAACCAGCCAATTCAGTCACACGCTCAACCAACCAATCAGCCAATCTAATCACACGCTCAACCAGCCAATCCAATCACACCATCAACCAGCCAATCCAATCACACAATCAACCAGCCAATCCAATCACACAATCCGCACACGTGGTCGAACATCTTTCCCACGACCCGCGCCACTACGCCTCAGGTCCATTCTCACTGCCCGCGTCAACACGCCTCAGGCCCGTTCTCACAGCTCACGTAAACACGGCTCAGGCTCGTTTTCACTGCCCGCGTAAACACGCCTCAGGCCCAACTTTCTTTCCAATGACCCGCGTAAACACGCCTCAGGTCCAACCTTCCTTTCACAGCCCGCGTAAACACGCCTCAGGCTCAACTTTCTTTCCAATGACCCGCGTAAACACACCTCAAGTCCAATCATGCCTTATTCGCCACACCCGCGTAACCTACGCCTCAGATTGGCAGCCCTCCGATCGATCCGGGCTTTTCTCATGCACATGCACCATAACACAATTCGCCAATCAACACATCGTACAAATCAAACTTAATCATACTCACCACATTACATTCCACCAATGTCACACTGACATGCCACCACACTCAATTCAACTCAGTTCAATTCACACTTCGCCACTTCAATTCACAAACCCGACGTACAAGTCGGTCACACACGATTTTCCCCAAATCAAGCATACTGTCTAATCCAATTCAAATTGCATAATTAAATCACAATATCACTAAATTAATGCACGCCCTAGCCGTTCTAACCCGAGACTAGTCAATGAATTACCCAAAAGACTAAGTAGGGTCTAGGAAGTCGCTTACCAAATTTTGGCCCGGGAAAGGTCGGCTCGGGCCCAAAATGGCCCGGGTGGGAAGTTCTAACCGGGCGCGGGCGTGGGCCACACGGGCGCGCTGACCGGCCAAAGTGGGCACAATGGCCGATCGGCGTGCCTAGTGCGCAGGCGCGGCGAACGCGCGGCGTGCTCGGGGTGCTCGGGCGCGCGGATGGGCTACGCGCCTGGGCAACAGAGCATGGGCACGGCCACGGCCACGGGCGACGGGCATGGCTTGAGCACAAGCTTGGCCGGCCGGTTGGCTGGCCGGCCGGACTGGCTGGCGGGGCTGGCCGGCGGCGACGGCAACCGACGGCGACGGCGGCGGCGACCGGCGGATGAGCTGAACAGGGGCAGGAAGGAGTCGGCCGGGCGAGTGAGGGGGGAGACGGAAGGGAGAGGGAGGGCTGAGCTGAGGGGGGGCGAGGGGCTGAGGGGCGGCGGCGGCTGGCGGTCGGGCGGGGCGGCGACGGCGCGGCCAGGCGGCGGCGCGGGACCGGGCGAGGCGAGCCGGCGAGCGGCGACGGCGACGGGGCTGGCTCGGGCTCGGGCTCGAGCTGGATGGGGCTGCTGGCCGGGAGAGAGAAAGACGAGGGGGAGGCGGTGGCGGCTGCAGAGGACGGCGGCGAAGCTGCAGGGGGAGGCGGCAATGGCGACGGGGCTGAGGCGACGGTCAGACGACACGTCGGCAAGCCGGACGAGCGCCGGACGCGGCGGCAGCGGCGACGAGCTCGCTGCTCGCACGCGAAAGACACCGAGGGAGAGAGAGAGCAGTCGGGGGTGGGGGCCGACGGTACGGCGACGCGGCGGCGCGGCGGAACGGCGAGCTCGGGACAAGGCGGAGGTGGCAGTCAGGCGAAGAAGAATAGAAGAACCAGAAGAAAAGAGAGAGGAGGAAGAAGAAGGAGGAGAGAGGAGAGAGAGAGAGAGAGAGAGAGAGAGAGAGAGACAGGTCAGGTCAGCAGGGGGCAGCAGGTAGGGGGGACGTGCATGGGGAGGGCGCGGGGGAGGGGACGGGCGCAGAGGGGAAAGAGAGAGAGAGAGAGAGAGAAAGAGAAAAGGAGGAGAGAGAGAAGGGGGTAACGTGCGCGTAGGGGGGTTGGCACAGAGAGAGAGAGAGAGAGAGAGAGAGAGAGAGAGAAAGAGAAAAAGTTTGAATTTCAACTTTAAGCGCGAACCAATGGACACGGTCCAAACTAAAAATTGACATATCGGTCCCAATTTAATTTCGAAAAAAGGCCTAATAATCCACGATAAATCCTAACAATATTTTAGGGCATACGGCCAAAATAAAACAATCCAAACCACACTACGAGGGAGGTCTACCAGTCCAAATTTGTACCCGGTAAAAAATTCACTTTTTCACTTTTCCCGATAACCTCGACACTGGCCACCATATTATCGACACCGTCCAATTTATTTCGTCCCGAATTTTCCGGAAATCGACTGCCAAGTTCAGGGTCTAAATTAACGGTCAAATTCGATCGAGTGCGATTCTAGTAAAATTTCTATTTTTAAAAGATAAGAACCCGAGAGTGATCAGTTCCCGGGAGAAATTCTATTATAAGCGCACTGACGAATTACACGTTTTATAAATCCCAAAAATGGGCCAAAATCCGGACGGTCACAATTATTCCCCCCTTACAAAAATTTCGTCCTCGAAATTTACAATTCAACCCAACTATTCAAACAAATGGGGATATTGGTGTCGCATCAATTCTTCACTTTCCCACGTCGCACCTTCGGTCCCATGGTGCTCCCAAATTACTTTGACCATTGGAATTTTCTTGATCCGCAATACTCTTTCTATTCTGTCCTCGATCCGCACTGGCCTTTCCACGTACGACACCCTGTCGTCCACGTCCACTTGCTCAAAATTCAGTACGTGGGTCGGGTTCGGTTCGTACTTCCTCAACATAGACACGTGGAACACATTATGCACATGAGATAAATTAGGTGGTAGCGCGAGACGATAAGCCAAGGTGCCTATTCTCTCTAAGATCTCGAATGGACCCACGTACGTCGGGCTCAATTTTCCTTTCTTGCTAAACCGCGACAATCCTCTCATTGGTGACACCTTGAGAAAGACGTGGTCCCCCACTTGGAATTCCAACGGCCTACGCCTCCGGTCCGCATAATTCTTTTGGCGGCTCTGAGCGGTCTTCAACCTTTCCCGGATAATCTATACTGCTTCCACCGATTGCTGAACCAACTCTGGACCCGTTATACTTCTCTCTCCTACTTCATTCCAACACAACGGTGTTCTGCAAGCCCTGCCATATAATGCTTCAAACGGTGTCATTCTGATACTCTGCTGAAAACTGTTATTGTAGGCAAATTCTACCAAATGCAGCTGTTCTTCCCACTTGCCCTGAAAATCTAGCACACACGCTCTCAGCATATTCTCCAAAGTCTGAATAGTTCTTTCAGACTGGCCATCCGTCTGTGGGTGATAGGCCGTACTGAATTGCAACTTAGTTCCCATGGCTGATTGCAAACTTTTCCAAAAGTTCGCAGTAAACCGGGGGTCACGGTCCAAAGAGATCGATACCGGTACTCCATGAAGACGAATTATCTAACGAACATACAATTCTGCCAGCCTTTCTAGCTCAAAGTCCTTTCGCACCGCCAGAAAGTGCGCTGACTTGGTCAATCTGTCCACTATTACCCAAATAGAGTCGTGTCCCCTCTGGCTTCTTGGCAGTCCCGTTACAAAGTCCATCGTGATGTGCTCACATTTCCATTCTGGGATTTCCAACGGCTGCAACATTCCACCAGGCTTACAATGCTGTGCCTTCACTTGTTGGCACGTCAAACACTTGGCCACATGCTTGGCCACGTCCACTTTCATTCCATTCCACCAATAGTGCTGACGAAGGTTCTGATACATCTTAGTGCTGCCCGGGTGAATACTGTAATTGCTCCTATGAGCCTCCGACAAAATCTCATCCTTAAGTCCTAAATCATCGGGCACGTACAAACGTCCTCGAAACTTAAGAATTCCATCCTCGGACACCTGAAAGTCCGACTTCCTCTTAGTGTCATCCATACTCACGATTTTCTGAATCTCAAGGTCCGTAGACTGCAACGCCTTGATCTTGGCTTGCACTTCCGGCTCAATCCTTAATGTCGCCATCAGACTGGAGAGGTGTCCTACCTCGAACTTAAATTCCGAGTCCCGCGCTCCTTCCAATAGAATCCACTCTTTAACCAACAATTGCGCGATGCTCGATTTCCTGCTCAAGGCATCCGCTACCCGGTTGGCCTTCCCGGGGTGATACAATATGTCGCAGTCATAATCCTTTAGCAATTCCATCCAACGTCTCTACCTCATATTCAATTCTTTCTGCGAAAATAAATACTTGAGGCTCTGATGGTCCGTGTAGATCTGGAACCTTTCTCCACATAAATAATGCCTCCAAATTTTAAGCGCGAAAATAATTGCTGCCAGTTCTAAGTCGTGGGTTGGGTAGTTCATTTCATGAGGCCTTAACTGCCGCGATGCATAAGCAACCACTCTTCCATATTGCATTAGCACGCATCCCAATCCTCTAAGTGAAGCATCACTATAAATCTCGTACCCGCCTGATCCTGAAGGAATCGTTAACACTGGCGCTGTCGTCAACCTCTGTTTTAGCTCCTGAAAACTTTCTTCGCACTTTTCGGTCCACTCAAATTTAGTCTCCTTCTTAAGCAACCTCGTCAGTGGAGTGGCTATCGCTGAGAATCGTTCCACAAATCTCCGGTAATAACCCGCCAACCCTAGAAAGCTGCGAACCTCAGTAACTGTCGTCGGTCTCGGCCAGTCCATTACTGCTTCAATCTTTATCGGATCCACAGAGATTCCTTCTCCGGAAATTATGTGCCCAAGAAACGCTACCCGGTTCAGCCAAAACTCGCACTTGCTAAACTTAGCATACAGTGTGTGCTCCCTTAACACCTGTAGAACCTTTTCCAAATGCACCTCGTGTTCCTCGGGACTCTTCGAGTACACTAAAATATCATCGATGAAGACAATGACAAACTGGTCTAAGAATTCCTTGAATACCCGGTTCATTAAGTCCATAAAAGCAGCAGGGGCATTAGTTAGTCTAAACGGCATCACTGTGAACTCATAGTGCCCATATCTAGTCCTGAACGCTGTCTTCGGAATATCCTCCTTTTGGATCCTTAACTGATGATACCCTGTCCTCAGATCAATCTTAGAAAATACCGATGCTCCTTGTAACTGGTCGAACAGGTCATCAATCCTTGGGAGGGGATACTTATTCTTGACCGTCACTTGATTCAATTGACGGTAGTCGATACATAACCTTAGCGACCCATCCTTCTTTCTGACGAATAATACCGGCGCTCCCCATAGAGATGTACTCGGTCGGATAAAACCTTTGTCCAGTAGTTCCTGCATCTAGACCTTTAATTCCTTCAGTTCTGACAATGACATCCTATAAGGCGGCTTCGAGATTGGCTCAGTTCCAGGGGCCAACTCGATAACGAACTCTACTTCTCTTTCAGGTGGCAGTCCCGGCAATTCCTGAGGAAAGACATCAGGAAAATTGCACACCACGGCTATGTCCTCTAGCCTCGGCTCCCCAACCGTTGAATCAACTACATTTGCCAGAAATCCTTAGCACCCCTCATCTAACAGCTTTGATGCCTCGAGCGACGAAATCCAAGGGATCGAGGTTCCTCCTCGGTTTCCCACAAACTCAAATCTAGGATGTCTAGCCGGATTAAACTGGATCACCCTGCTACTACAGTCCATAACAGCTTTCTGTTTGACCAACCAGTCCATACCGATAATCACGTCAAAGTCATGCATACACAATACCGCCAAATCTATCCTTCCTTCCCTATCGCCAATCACTATCTTACAATCGGGACATCCTAACGAAATCAGCACCTTATCATTCAGTGGAGTAGTAACACACAGCATAACATCAAGCAATTTTGGCTCAATTCCAGATAATTCAACGAACTGCTCAGAAATAAACGAATGCGACGCCCCCGGATCAAATAAGGCATATGCAGCATGATCACAGAGAGAAACCGTACCTGTGACCACGCCCGGCGCGTCCTGCGCCTCCCTCCTTGCTATTGCATACACCCGTCCTTGGGCTGGCGGCCTATCCTGACTTGCCAGTTGGATAGCTCTGAATTGATTTCCATTCCGGGGTGGCGGCGGCAGTAGTGCAGGCTGCCCAGCTTGTCTGTTGTTGGGGCAGTTTCTCACTTGGTGACCTCGCCCGCCACATTCAAAGCATACTCCACCCCTATTTGGGCAAGGTCCATTTCCATGTCTCCCCCCACAAAGTCGACAAGTCGAATTCGAATGGTGAGCCGGCTTCCCGATAGCCCCCCGAACTGGTGGGACGAAGCGATTGTTCCCCATCATGGGTCTCTTCCCGAATTGACGGTTGTCCCTAGCCGGGGCATACCGCAATCCAGAAGCGGCAGCCCGATCCGTCTGATCTCGCTCGATTGCTTGAGCCCTTTCATATATTTCATTATAGCTCCTCAAGTTCAAAGAAATCATCTTACTACGAAGGTCCGGCTTCAGCCCATCCCGGAACCTTCTAGCTTTATCCACTGGGTCCTCTACCATCCTGGGGGCAAATTTGGGCAGTCTTGCAAATTCGGCCTCATACTGGTCCACTGACGACTGACCCTGTCGCAGCCTCATAAATTCAGCCAGTTTCTGCTCTCGGGCACTTTCCGAGAAATATTTACCATTGAAGGTCTCAGTAAAGACAGTCCAATTTGGAGCAGTACCAGTGGGGAACACTTGACCCCTGGTGGCCCTCCACCAATCACTTGCATTGTTCTGAAGCTGGTAGACTGCTAGTGTCACCTTCTCTTCTTCAGTGCACCCCAGTACCTCAAAAGCCTTTTCTAGCTCCTCTACCCACCTTGGTGCAGCCTCGGGATCACCTTTCCCATCAAATTTCGGGGGTTTCAGCCTCAGGAACTGTTCTACTAGCTTGGACATCGGCCTGACCTTATTTACTTGCATCACGCCCGGATTTCCACCATTCACATTATTTCCCTAATCCCCATTATTCCCGATGATTTCACTGGCAGCTGCAGCAGGGACTGTGGCACTCCTTTCTCCCGTCTGTCTACCCTATAAAAATCCCGCTTCCTCAAGTACCCTCCACATTTCATCCAATCTAGGATCCCCCACGACTCCATCTTGCGGGGCTACACGACCTCGATCTCGACCTCTACCTCGACCTCGACCTCGACCTCGATCACTCATCTTACTGATTCTCACAAACGCCCACCTGCTAAGTTCCACACAGGAATTAGAAACCTAGGCCAACTATACCAGTCCAAGCCCTAGGCAATGAATCACAACACAATTCATTTAGCAGGCAGCCAATCACAAATAGCACCCAATCACAACCAACAAGTTCGTGCACTTACCTCAAGTCCCGACGCACCTGCACCTCACATATATTGCATAAAAATCACTTAGCAATCGCAATCACACTGTCCGGGGTACGCATAGCATGCGAGTCTCCCTAACTATCTACCCCGAAGTCATCGCTCCTTATTACTCCAGGCTTCGACCGACTTGGATCGAGCTGACCTTGCTCTGATACCAAATCAACAGGGGATGTCACGCCCCGGACCCCACCGAGCCCGCGACACCCCGACCACGGTCGATTATTTAAACGCGACGTCCCAGGACGCGTCGCCGACCCCAAAAGAAACGCGCAAGCGGAAGCATGTAAAATAACCCAGACAATAAAAACATGACTAAGGAATAAACATCGAGATTTAATAAACACCCAACATTATAAAGCCTTCAATAACACAAACTGGCAACCCGGCTTCCAAATTCAACCACAATTTTCAAAAGGGGGCGTTGTTAACAAGCCTATCTTCTCTACAAAAAGGTACTCAAAATACCGGGTAAATGTTCTATCCTTCAATCCCTGTGGTACTCCGGCGATCTCTCCGAATCCATCACGGTCGCGGATCTGAAAGTGGTTATGTAATAACCGTGAAACAGAGTCTCAATAAGCAACAACCTAAACCTAACCTAGGCTAATGCGTACCCAGACCAATCTAACATGCGAACTACCAGTCAGACAATCAATTCACATGAAAGGCTTACCTCGCTTCGAACCACGTACCAAACCTGCATATTAGTTCAAGCATAATAATGCAAGAATAAATCACCGCCACAACACAATCACCAGCACACACACTTCCACTCGAAATCAAACAATCCAACCAGGCACCCAACCCATGCAACCAGTCATCCATACGCACCATCAATCAATTCGATCAACATCCACACGCCCAACCAGCCAATTCAGTCACACGCTCAACCAATCAATCAGCCAATCTAATCACACGCTCAACCAGCCAATTCAGTCACACGCTCAACCAACCAATCAGCCAATCTAATCACACGCTCAACCAGCCAATCCAATCACACCCTCAACCAGCCAATCCAATCACACAATCAACCAGCCAATCCAATCACACAATCCGCACACGTGGTCGAACATCTTTCCCACGACCCGCGCCACTATGCCTCAGGTCTATTCTCACTGCCCGCATCAACACGCCTTAGGCCCGTTCTCACAGCCCGCATAAACACGCCTCAGGCTCGTTTTCACTGCCCGCGTAAACACGCCTCAGGCCCAACTTTCTTTCCAATGACCCGCGTAAACACGCCTCAGGTCCAACCTTCCTTTCACAGCCCGCGTAAACACGCCTCAAGCTTAACTTTCTTTCCAATGACCCGCGTAAACACGCCTCAGGTCCAATCATGCCTTATTCGCCACACCCGCGTAACCTACGCCTTGGGTTGGCAGCCCTCCGATCGATCCGGGCTTTTCTCATGCGCATGCACCATAACACAATTCGCCAATCAACACATCGTACAAATCAAACTTAATCATGCTCACCACATTACATTCCACCAATGTCACACTGACATGCCACCACACTCAATTCAACTCAGTTCAATTCACACTTCGCCACTTCAATTCACAAACCCGACGTACAAGTCGGTCACACACGATTTTCCCCAAATCAAGCATACTGTCTAATCCAATTCAAATTGCATAATTAAATCACAATATCACTAAATTAATGAACGCCCTAGCCGTTCTAACCCGAGACTAGTCAATGAATTACCCAAAAGACTAAGTAGGGTCTAGGAAGTCGCTTACCAAATTTTGGCCCGGGAAAGGTCGGCTCGGGCTCAAAATGGCCCGGGTAGGAAGTTCTGACCGGACGCGGGCGTGGGCTACACGGGCGCGCTGACCGGCCAAAGTGGGCACAATGGCCGATTGGCGTGCCTAGTGCGCGGGCGCGGCGAACGCGCGGCGTGCCTGGGGTGCTCGAGCGCGCGGATGGGCTACGCGCCTGGGCAACGGGGCACGGCCACGGCCACGGCCACGGGCAACGGGCACGGCTTGGGCACAAGCTTGGCCGGCGGGGCTAGCCGACGGCGACGGCAACCGGCGGCGACCGGCGGACGGGCTGAACAGGGGCGGGAAGGAGTCGGCCGGGCGAGTGAGGGGGAGAGGGAAGGGAGAGGGAGGGCTGAGCTGAGGGGGGGCGAGGGGCTGAGGGGCGGCGGCGGCTGGCGGTCGGGCGGGGCGGCGACGGCGCGGCTAGGCGGCGGCGCGGGACCGGGCGAGGCGAGCCGACGAGCGGCGACGGCGACGGGGCTGGCTCGGGCTGGACGGGGCTGCTGGCCGGGAGAGGGAAAGGCGAGGGGGAGGCGGTGGCGGCTGCAGAGGGTGGCGGCGGAGCTGCAGGGGGAGGCGGCAATGGCGACGGGGCTGAGGCGACGGTCAGACGACACGTCGGCAAGCCGGACGAGCGCCGGACGCGGCGGCAGCGGCGACGAGCTCGCTGCTCGCACGCGAAGGACAGCGAGGGAGAGAGAGAGCAGTCGGGGGTGGGGGCCGGCGGTACGGCGACGCGGCGGCGCGGCAGCACGGCAAGCTCGGGACGAGGCGGAGGCGACAGTCGGGCGAAGAAGAAAAGAAGAACCAGAAGAAAAGAGAGAGGAGGAAGAAGAATGAGGAGAGAGGAGAGAGAGGAGAGAGAGAGGTGTCAGGTCAGAAGGGCGCAGCATGCAGGAGGGGGAGGGGACGTGCATGGGGAGGGCGCGGGGGAGGGGACGGGCGAGGGGGAAAGGGAGAGAGAGAGAGAGAGAGAGAGAGAGAGAGAGAGAGAGAAAAGGAGGAGAGAGAGAAGGGGGTAACGTGCGCGTAGGGGGGTTGGCAGAGATAGAGAGAGAGAGAAAGAGAAAAAGTTTGAATTTCAACTTTAAGCGCTAACCAATGGACACGGTGCAAACTAAAAATTGACCTATCGGTCCCAATTTAATTTCGGAAAACGGCCTAATAATCCACGATAAATCCTAACAATATTTTAGGGCATACGGCCAAAATAAAACAAACTAAACCACACTACGAGGGAGGTCTACCAGTCCAAATTTGTACCCGGTCAAAAATTCACTTTTTCACTTTTCCCGATAACCTCGACACTGGCCACCATATTATCGACACCGTCCAATTTATTTCTTCCCGAATCTTCCGAAAATCGACTGCCAAGTTCATGGTCTAAATTAACGGTCAAATTCGATCGAGTGTGATTCTAGTAAAATTTCTATTTTTAAAAAATAAGAACCCGAGAGTGATCAGTTCCCGGGAGAAATTCTATTATAAGCGCACTGACGAATTACATGTTTTATAAATCCCAAAAATGGGCCAAAATCCGGACTGTCACAAGACTAGCGACAAATCCTCCTGTTTTCGAGAAAATCGGGACCGTTATGACTCGAGTAACCCAGGTCAATACGTGTAACCCCTAAACAGCCGCCCATTAGTAAGAGATACTAAAACTACAAATTGAGCTAAATTGATCTTGAAATTGAGTCCAGACTTCGGTATCGAATTTCGTGGACATACGCAACTATTTTTGAAAGGACAACGTCATTTTTATGTGGCCACTCATAATTGGGATCAATAAAGTCAAAAATTGGAAATTTGACCCGGGACCGGAAAATTACCGTTTTGCCCCTAGGCCTAATTATAGGGTTCTGAATTTTGAGATTATTTGGAGATTATTTTGGGATTTTATATTAGTGTATCTCAGCCCAATAATGCTGAAATTTGAGGTCCATAATGTCCCTAGATATTTTGTTCAGATTAAAGCCCAACCCTTGCATTAGGGGCAAGATTGTCATTTCTGGCTAAGTTGGTCAACCGCTCCCACTAAGCCCAAATCATATACTCTCTAGTCTCTCTCTCTCTCCTCCTCATTTCCACCACCACTGACCAACCCTCTCCTCTCTTCCCTCCCAGCCTCACGCCGCCGTTGCCGCCAGTCGGAGCCGTTGCCGTCGCCGCCGATGATGCCGCCCCTCGCCTCACCACCACCATCCAGTCGTCCCTCTCTCTCTCTCTTTCTCCCCCCTTTCGGTCACGAGAGCAACCCCCCTCCGCCTAGGATCGCCGTCCAAGAACTGCCGCCAGTGCCGCCGCCGTGGAGGCTGCTCGTCGCCGCCGCTTGCCCCGCCGCTACCCAGCCGTCCTTGCCACATGTTCAGCCGAGTTTAAAGCTTAGGAATCCAAATGAGTACAACCCTAAACCCTAATTAGGCTAATTTACATTTCTAGATAGGTTTTAAGGGTTAATTAGGGTATTTTAGGGGTTAAATTGTGGAGATTATTAGGGGCTGATCTTGTGGCTATTTCGCGGCTTAGTGTGATAATTTTAATTGAGGTTTAGAGGCTTAGATTGGGCTGTGCGATGGCTGGACATATTAGATTGAATTGGCCTAAGTTTGAAGTAAGTTTGGGTTCAATTGTGGATTATAGTGCGCACCTAGTTTGGTCTTCATGATAGCTTATTCGGGTGATGCTTTGGGGAGCCTAATAGAGTATTTTGAGGATATTTATTGGCCTAGAATGACCTGCTTGATGGCTGTCCATACCAAGATTGAATTGGACAAGGCACAATCAATTTGAGGCTTAATTGTGTGATTACCGAGAATGGTTGAATTAACTGATGGACTGGCTGAATTGTCCTTGGTTACGATCAATTTGTGATGCCATGTTGAGTACTTATATGGCCGAGAAAGGATAGGTTTGGTGGACCTTAGACCTGTGCAAGTTTAATGGCTTAATTGCGTGATTTCCATGTGCCGATGATGTACCATAGCTGATTTAAATTGATTAACTGATTGGGCATATTGATTCATTAAATTGAATATGTGTGGTGTAAGTTGAGCATATTGCGTTGTGAATTGATTAAGTGGTGTTGTGCAATTAAATGCTCATTGTGAAATTTGTGAGTGCCCAAGTGTGAACCTTATGGCCATGGGTGTGCATCTCGAACATTGGCATGGCATGTGCATATATGAGTGTGCACGAATGACATGAGCATATGATCACCTAAAATGTCCTGATGCATTTTACGTGGGGTTCAAATAATAACTGGTGTATGTGAATGTGTGATCACATAAAGCCCTAATGCGTTTTACGCAGGGTATTGAACTCATCCTAAGGGGTGTTACGCGGGACGATGCCCGGACTATCGGAAGATGACCAACCGATGCATTTTACGCGGGTTATGTGTCATAAGCCTAATGCATTTTACGTGGGCCAAAAGATCGATCTCGAAGTGATGGACCTGATGCGTTTTACGCGGATCGGACCTAATGCGTTTTATGCGAATCAAAGGAGAATTGAGAAATGGCATGTGTGTAAGAATTCAGAGTGCGAAAATGCATTGATGAGGCATGAGCATGAGTGCGAGCATATGCATATCATACATTGTGACCAAGTGATGTTATGTATGTGTCGCAATTGAGTTCTATGATATTATGATTTCTAAAGTGATTAACCCACAGGGCCAGGTAAGTATTGGATTTGGGCCCAAGGGCCTAAGTCATTTATGTTTGGATAGTGCGTTGTTGAGTGCTCATCAGGAGGTGCATGTTAGCCTAGTTTAGGTTTAGGGAACCTACTCACTGAGATTTATTATCACTATTGTATAAACCCAATTTTTCAGACTCCCGACCTTGAGATAATGGATGCGCCATTTCATTTTGGGATCCCATATCGCATAGAGCGATCGGTGACAATACACCCCGTAGGAAACGAGGAGTCGTATGTTAGGCACTACAATATAGTATGGGTCGATGAGGGCGGGCCACACTTCCGGGCCCATCCTTACCTAGCTTGGTGTTTCCGGATCAGTTTGGTACACATGGACCCCTTTGGTCCTTCAACATCCCATTTGACATATATGGCCAGCCAGATCCGCAGGCCGCTGATGGAGAGGTCGTGAGCCTCGCTGCCACGTCCGAAGAGGATTCCGATGCTCGGCCAATCATCATCGAGATGGATACCGAGCCCAAGGGAGAGGAGCCAATTGACTGGGAGCTCGACGTCGAGCCGGAGCCGGAGCTGGAGCCCATGGAGCAGGAGCTAGAGCCAGAAGGCGATTCCGGGGCGGAGTGAGGGGATGCCGAGTCCAAGCCGGATTCGATGGATTCTGAGTCTGAGTCGTCGGATGACTCGTCCGAGTCCTCGGGATCCGACCCGGACTGGTTGCCTTAGAGTTTACCCTTGACTATAATTAGGTAGGGCTGACACTTTTTGAATAGATGCCCTTCTTAGGTTTAGTGTTCTGATCGCCCGGGCCACTTATCCCTTTTTGTCAATAATGGCCTGGACCCGTTTTTTATTTTTGAATGTGGGCTGTAAATAAATATTGTATATATCTTCCCTATCAATGCAAGTATATAATTGTTCATGTTGGTTGGGTGGCTATTCTTGGTTATGTGTTATTTTATTGTACGGGGGTTATAATACTTCCGCATGTACTTTAATCTCTGTGTTGGGCGTTGGGTCGGCGACGCGTCTTGGGACATCGCACTCAGAATCGACCTCTACAAGGGATGTGGCGCGTCGTAGGGTTCGGGGTGTGACAGCCCACTTTGGTGGAAACTATTTATTCCAAGGACTTGCTAAGCTAGCCAAGCACTCGTTGTTTTTTGGGTTGCATAGTCGGTGGGTTTGGAACGACAAGACGGCCTTGAAATTTGATAGGTTGAGAGAAAAATGGAAAGCAAATTTAATTTAGTTTTTGCATGGGGTATCGAAATATGTGCAAGGTTGGCCCCGTCACTTGATGATATCAATTGTGTCTATATCATTTGACTTTGGGGGACGATTTTGCCGCTTTGAGTAGAAGTTAAGTCGATTCACCCACAGCTGTTGTGAACCTTTCCTTGGAAAGGAAGACCTCAGCTAGATATGCAATTGCATGCTCTATATTCATTCTCTCTCTCTTCGCGAGGGCTACTAGGTAAGCCCTGCAACTTTCTTGGGTGCATTTTTCTCTTTGCATCTTTCGTGCAGCATTTAGAGCTTGGATAGGTTTGACTTTGACTAGCAAAGTTATTAAGAACAATGCCTACACGTGATCCAATAAGGATTCATCGAGAGGACACGCCAAAACATTCCTGAAAAGGGCTTTTCAAAGTGAAAGAGAATAAAATTACTTGCACAAAGAAAACCATCATTTAATTCAATTTATCTATACATCATTGTTGACACAAAAAAAAATGTCCAAATGTTGTGGTCGTTAGCATGGTCAACTAGAGTCTTCTTGAATGACCACTGTGTTCAGAATATGTCTCTGGTTTGAGTAGATTTTCTAGTTTGAGTAGATTTTCTAAAAAGGGTTTATTTTGAATAGGAACATTATATACATATGTGTGATATTAAGATTCTACTCTAATATCATATGCAACACAGCCAACAAGAGCAATATCATATTTTCTCTCTGAGTTTTCTAAGCAAGTTTTTTGCAAAAGATTGTAAGATAATAATTGTGAGTTTGCTTTGGATGTAATCTAGGGTTAGGAAACACTTGAGCGATAGTAAGCACCGTATTATTCAGATTCATAGTGGATTTTTTGCGATGGCTCTCCCTGTAGAATAAGTACTGACGCTCGGACCGAATCACATAAGTCTCTGATGTTCTTTATTTTTCTCATTGATTTATGTAGTAATTTTCTCCTTCTCATGTTAAGCATAAATTGCATGATCCCTTAGCTTCCATGTTATTTTCATAACAATTGATATTTGAGCTAAGGTTAGGGTTTTCTAGAGTCGATTTGATGTGTTTGCTTGTTTGATCACTGTTTGAAAATTCTGTTGCTACAATTATGTCTAGAGCGAAACTTGAGATTGAGAAATTCCCCAGGATGAACAAGTTTGGGTTTTGGAGCATTAAAAGGCGTGCCGTCTTAACAACCTAAGGTTAGGTGAAGGCGCTCGATGGCAATAATATAAGTTGCCAGAAACGATGAAAGAGGCCGATAAGGTAGAGTTGATGGAGATGGCGAAAAGCATAATCTTGTTGAATCTATTGGATTAGGTATTGATTGAAGTGGCCGAAGAGAAGGACGTCGCAGAATTTTGGGCAAAACTTCAGGCTGTTTATCTGACGAAGAGTTTGAACAATTGCTTATAGATACTGAAAATGATATTTCAATTCAACATGGTTGAAAGTACATCTATTAGAGCCCATCTAGATGAGTTTAATAACTCATGATGAAATTGAAGAAAGTTAATGAAACCTTACCTTAACAGAAACAAGGCATGATGTAGTTGATGTCTCTATCAAATTCTTTTGAGCACTCTACTTATTCACGGCTACAAGGGCACACTACAATTACCTTGAAAGAAGTAAAGTCCGCCTTATTTTCTAAAGAATGGCAAAAGATGTTATGAGAAGATGTTAAATCATGTCTCAAGTTACACCTCATGTATGAAACCCAACCCAATTGGAGGATGTAGACCGATCCATATTGGATGATGCATAGAGGAAAAGTCCTAATTGGAAATTGATTTGGTGTGCCCTTACTTTCCTAATTCATAATCTCTATAAGGTTTTCTTTAAAGGTCCGTTAACACCTAAATTTTTGCCGACGTGTCCCATATAGTAAAAACTCGAGACTTGGGATCTCTGATCATGACTGGGCCCATTTCTCAGCCAAAAATAGTCCTTAAGTATCATATTATAAAATTTGCGAAAATCACAAAAAATAATTAATCATATCTTTACAAGCATGGTTGGGCTTTTAATTTTCAAATTTTTTTATAAAAATGACCAAAAGTTGATTTTTCAGTTAAATTGATGATTTTGAGCATGAATTAAAAAATTCCAAACAATAAAATTGATGTGACATCGATGAGTTTTTTTATTTTTTTATTTTGACACTCTGAATAGTGTTTTTTTTAACTCATTTGTTCATATTATGTTTTTTCTTATGAAAAAAATACCAAATAATAGCATTGATGTGAGATCAATGAGTTTGATCAGTGTTGAAAATGCGTTTAATTTAATAAGGTGGTACTTATGGATTTAGTAGAAAAAAAGTGTGAGTTTAACAAAGATTACCCCTCCATTACTTTTAGCTGCATGTAGCACCTCATAGGCTAAGCCAGCATTTTTAAGCATGAATCGATTCATCTAATAAACCTAGTCGAATATTGTCAAATTACCATGTCTACAATTTCTCGAAATCTTAAGGTTGGTAGTCAATTTTCCTTAAATTTTGAAGTATTCATCAATTGAACAATTCTGACATACCTATGACTTATGACATTTCCCACTAGGGAAATGTGTATTAAATGCAAATATGCAAGTATATATGCATAGTAATAATGATTATTAGTCATGGCCACAGTTCGAAACCGGTGGTTCCGGTTCGTGGCCAAGTATGAACCGGAACCGGAACCGCCAGCTTCATCAATTGAACAATTCTGACATGCCTATGACTTATGACATTTCCCACTAGGGAAATGTGTATTAAATGCAAATATGCAAGTATATATGCATAGTAATAATGATTATTAGTCATGGCCACGGTTCGGAACCGATCGGTTCCGGTTCGAAATCGGCAGTTCCGGTTCATGGCCAAGTATGAACCGGAACCGGTTTCGGGCCGGTTCATAATTTTCCTTTTCTTTTTTTTTATTTTTCCTTTTCTTTCTTTTTTTTTCTTTTCTTCCTCCGCCGGCCTCAGGCGAGGCCGCCCTCACCGGCGTCGGGCGAGGCTCGCCCTCGCCTAGATCTGGCGAGGGCGAGCCTCGCCGGCGTCGAGCGAGGCTCACCCTTGCCTAGGCGAGCGAGGGCGAGCCTCACCCGACGTCGGCGAGGCTCGCCCTCGCCTGGATCTGGTGAGGGCAAGCCTCGCCGGCGTCGGGCGAGGCTCGCCCTCGCCTGGGCGAGCGATGGCGAGCCTCGCTGCCCTCGCTCGACGCCGGCGAGGGCGGCCTCGCCTGAGGCTGGCGACCTCCGCCAACCCTAGCCAAGGCCGGTGGAGGAAGAAAAGAAAAAAAAAAGAAAAGGAAAAATAGAAAAGAAAATAATAAAAAAAATTAAAAAATTACTGTTCCGGTGATGAAACATTATTCAATATAAATTGTAATTAAAATGTAAATTGTAATTAAATTTGGGGACAAAAAGACAAGAGAGAAAGAGAGGGCTTGAACTTAATAAATTATCATTACAATTCGTTACAACATTCTATAAAAAAAGGAGCACAATATATATTCCCTAAAATGATCCCAAAACCTAAGCATTCCGTCACAGGGGACCAAAGGTCACATGTCGTTAGATTATACTTAAGTTTCCCTAAGCTCACGTGGGCGTACCCGATATGAGAAACAAGGGTTCTCGAAATATTTGCCAACTCCAATAGTTCTTTTACCCTCAATTGTCACTACCCGTTCCAGTACCGGTACCGGTAGAGGTAGTATCTCCGTCGTTAAAGAATTCGGATTCATTATTCCGATCTATCTCTTGTTGCCGGTATTGAGCCTTCGTCCAATCAGCAACACAAGCTTAAATCTCCACTGATTCTAGAGCTAATCTTGAACGATGTTCATCCAAAATATTACCTCCGGCGTTAAATGCCTGTTCGACCGCAACTGTGGAACAAGGGGTTGAAAAAATCTATTTTGCAATAAGAGAAAGGATTGGGTATTGGCTTGCGTGCCTCTTCCACCAATCCAAAATTAAAAAATCTGTACCACCTTCGGATTCAGTAAACTTAAATAAAACGGTTAGATAAATCTCTAATTCAGAAATATTTCCTATTACTCCCTTTTATTTTTTTTTGTCTATATAATAAAAGTTGGTACCCTCTACTAATTTTACCTGTACTGTCATTTTGTATCTCCGTAGATTGAGAAAATCCAATATTACCTAAATTATATTTAGTATAAAATTCATTATATAATTCTATTACTACGTTTTTAACATTACGTACTATGGTTGTAACATTTATCTCATCATACTGTAAACATTGATAATACGTACGCAAAAACTCATTTAAGCCATCCAATTTGCAATGCGGATCAAAAATACAAGCAACTAAATAAATAATGGGAATTTCCCTATAATAATGTAGCAATTTCATTTTCATTGCAACTATAGTATGTTGTAATTCAACATCATTTTCACATTCATAAAAAATTCTGACAATATTAGTACACTCTACTAAAAATAAATGTGTAGTAGAATAATAAACACTGGACAAAGTATAAGTTGCATCATTAAAAACCTTTAAAACATCTAAAATTTTTTGGCAAATATCCCACTCTTGTAGGTATAAATTAATCTGAGATATATTATTAGAAATGAATGCACATAATAAATCTTTATATGCTAAAGATTCATTAAGCAAATGGAAAGTAGAATTCCAACGAGTTGGAACATCTCTTGAAAATCTTTTTGGCTTTTTGCCATTTTCTCTATAAAATTTGCCCCATTCTTTCATTTTTTGGGGATGTTTCCATAAAAATTGAATCGCCGTTTTTATTGATTGAAGAAAAATATCGAGAGTTTTCAAACCATCTTGTACACATAAATTTAAAACATGACAAGCACATCTAACGTGAAAAAATTTTCCGCCAAAAGCGGGTTTACAAATATTTTCTAACTTGGTAATTGAAGCGGTATTTGCTGCGGCATTATCAAAACCAATTGAAAAAATTTTGTTAAGAAAATAATATTCTTCTAAAATTTTCCTAATTATTCTATAAATATTATTTGCCGTATGATTATCATCAAAAACTCTAAATGCAATAACTCTTTTTTGAATACTCCACTCGTCATCTATCCAATGACATGTTATGCCCATGTAAGAATGATTTTGCCAATGATCACTCCAAATATCACTACCTATATGCACGCATCCATTAAATTGCATAAAAAAGTTTTATAAATCTTTTTTTCCATTTTTGTAAAGATCTTTAATTACTCGTTTAATTGAATTTCTAGGAATACGTTTTGCTTGTGAAGCACATGCTTTTTGTACAAATTCATTAAAACCAAATCTTTCTCCAAAATTAAATGTTAAATGCTTAACGGAAATAAATTTGCCTAATTATTACTTATAAGTTTTTTCATTAAAACGAAATAAAGATGAAGTGTTAGGATTGACGGTACCCGGAAATTTGTTGTTGTCCGATATCGATTCCCGTTTCGGTTGGATGTTTGCTCCTAAGATGTCGTTTAAATGTTCCATATCCTTGTCCACCTGTATATTTATATATTTTCCCACAATATTTACAAATTATATCATACCTTTTTTGATCAATATCAAACCTTTCCATTTTTGTGAAGTGATTCCAAATGTCAGATGTAAATTCCCGTTCCGCTCCCTTTGTTGTAGATATTTCGACAGGAGGATGAAAACTTTATTGCGTCGGGACGCGCTCCACATCGGGAAAAATGTTGATTTCATCATTTTGAAAATCTGCATATTCACGAGGATCAAAAGAATGATGGGATTCCGTCGCGATATTCTTACCTTTGCCAGTTGGCACTCGACTTCCACTTGCTATTTTTCGAGTGGATTGAGAGAATTAAGCGGATTAATTGGGAGAATTAAGAAAGAATAGCGTGGATTAAGAAAATTGAGAGAATTTGTGACATTTCGAATTTCGACTCATTTTTGGGATTTATAAAACGCATGATTTGTCAGTGTGCTTATAGTGGAATCTCGCCCGAGAACTGATCACTCTCGGTTATTATTTTAAACTAGAGATTTCGCTAGAATCGCGCTCGATCAAATTTTTGTCGTTATTTAGACTCTGAATTTGGCAGTCAATTTTCGGGAGTTTCGGGACGAAATAAATTGGACGGTGTCGACATTAATGTGGCCAGTATCGAGATTCTCAGGAACAGTGGGAAAGTGTATTTTTGAACCGGGTACAAATTTGGACTGGTAAACCTCCCCCGTAGTGTGGTTTGGGTCATTTTATTTTGGCCTTTTGCCCTAGATTATTGTTGAGATTTATTGTGGACTGTTAGGCTATTTTTCGAATTTAAATCAGGACCGATAGGTCGATTTTTTTAGTTTAAATCGTGTCCGTTGGATCGCGCTTAAAGTTAAAATTTAAAATTTCTCTCTCTTTCTCTCTCCTCTCTCGGCAGACTCCCCCTCCCGCGCGTGCGTCCTCCCTCCCTCTCTTCCTTCTCTCTCTCTCTCTCTCTCTCTCTCTCTCTCTCCCTTCCCCCTTCTGCCGTGCACGCTACCGCCCCCCTACGCTCACGTCCCCTCTGCATGTCATTCCCCATGCACCACTCCTTCTCTCTCCTTCTTTTCCCTCTCTCTTCTCTCTCTTTTGCTGCTTCTTCGTCTTCCTCTCTCCCCGACCCCGACTGCTACTTCACCTCTGCCCAGCCTCGCCGTCCGTCGCTCGGCCGCCCTCCGCCTCCGCCCGGTGCTGCTCCGCCAGTTGCCACCGCCAGCGAGCCTGATTGCAGTAGCGCTGGCCGCCACCGTCGTCCCGACCGCCCTCGTCTCGGCCCCCCGTTACTCTCCCTCTTTCTCTGTCTTCTCGGAGTGGGGACGACAAGCCACTGCTACCTTTCCATTCACCGTCGCCACCTCAGCTCACCGTTTCTCTTCGCCGCGGACCAGCCGAGCCGTGCGACCGCCGACCGCCGCCATCATCGCCGCGAGCTAGCCCAGCCCTACTCGAGCCCGCCGTGCCTGGCCGCCTCAGCCCGCGAGTAGCCTCCGCCGGGTCGCCACTGCCCGCCAGCTCGCCGCACCGCCCCGTCGCCGCCGCGAGGTCACCGGTGCCGTCGCCGTGGACCGCCGTTCCCCCCTCACCTCAGCCGGTCCTTACCTCCCCCTCAACCCCTCTGTCTCTCTCCCCCTCTCTCTCTTTCTCTCGCTCTCTCTCTCTTTCTCCTTCTCACCCGACTGTTCTCTCCTCAGCCGCACGCCGCCGCGTCGTTGCCACCGCCGGTTGCCGACCAGCCAGTCACCTGCCTCGCTGAGCCGCCCCTGAGTCGGTGCCCTAGCCCGTTCTTGCTCACGTCTGTGCACTGTTCATCCGGCCAGCACTGTTCATTTCCGACCCGTTACTGTTCATTGTGTACTGTTCACCCGGGCCCGCTACTGTTCATCCGGCCCATTTTAAGCGTAGGACACCCGGTGAGTTTGACCCTAAACCCTAATTAGGCTAATTTACATTTCTAGACGGGTTTAGGGGTTAATTAGGGTAATTTATGGGTTAAATTGTGAAAGTGATTAGGGGTTGTGATTGTGGTTGATTTGGTGGATTAGTATGATGAATTAATGGAGGATCAGTGGCCCGAGAGGCACAATAAATGGACTGGACAGTTTGGATTAAATCGGCCCGAGTTCGGGAAAGTTCGGGTGTGATATGTGGATTATAGTGTGCGTCGAATTTTGGTTTTGTGGTGGCTGATTAGAATGACATTTGGGGAGTATAATGGAGCATTTTAAGGACAATTATTGGCCTAGAATTGGTGGTATAGTGGCTAGCCACGATGGATTTGACTTAGGCGAAGCGCGATCAATTTGGGGCTTAATCGGACAATTATCGAGAATGATCGCTTCGTGCAATTGACTAGCGAATTAAGCCTTGTTTGTGGTTAATTTGATGATGCCATGCCGCGTGTCTAGTGGGACTAGAAATGGATTAGCTTGGTGGGCCTTGAATGCGCGAGTGCTTGTTGACCCGGTTATGTGAATTTGTGCATGGGTAGTATGTCAATTTGAAGCTATGGCTGATTTAAATTGATTGTCCGATTTGGGCATGTTGATTTATGAATTTGAATATGCGTGGTACAAGTTGAGTATGTTACATCGTAATTCGCGCATGTGAATGCCCAAGTGTGAGCTTTATGGCAATGGATGTACATCATGAGCATTGGCACGGCATGTGCATTTATAAGTGTGCCTGAGTGATATGTGCATTGTGATCACCTAAATTGCCCTGATGCGTCTAACGCGGGGTTCAGATAAAATTGAGGTTTGTGAATGTGTGATCACAATAAACCCTGATGCGTGTTACGCGGGGTAGTGAACCCGTCCTAAAGCGTGTTACGCGGGACGATGCCCGAATTACCGGAAGATGTCCGGCCTGATGCGTTTTACGCGGGCTGTGTGTCATGAGCCTACGGGCTAGAGATCGATCTCGAAGTGATAGACCTGATGTGTTTTACGCGGGTCGGACCTGATGCGTTTAACGCGGGTCGGAGGAGAAATTGGTAAATGGCAGAGTGCTAGCATGCAAGTGTGCGATAAAGCATTGATGAGGCATGCGCATGAGTGTGAGCATTGGCATATGCATATAATGCGTCGTGACATAGAAATGCGCGTGTATGTGCTATGATTGAATTCTGCCGCGTAACTACTATTGTTGATTTAATGCCTAACCTGCAGGGTCAGTAAGATTAGATTTAGGCCCGAGGGCCTGAATCAGTTATGTGTGTCTTATGTGTTGTTAGTGCTTGTCAGGAGGTGCACGTTAGCCTAGTTTAGGTTTAGGGAATTACTCGCTAAGATTTATTCTCACGGTTGTTGAAAACCGATTTTTCAGATCCCCGGCCTTGAGGATGACAGGCGTACCGATGCGTTTTTGGGAGGAGCCCCCGGCTAGTTGTAGTGGCCTTGACTCGCTTTTGATTTTTGGTATTCGGGTTGTCCTTGGATATTGTATATGATTTCCAGTATTAGTACAAGTGTTAATTTCGGTGGTTACCCTTGGTTATGCGTTTATCTATGTACGGGTGATTTTAATTACTTCCGCATATGCTTTAAATCTCTGTGTTGGGTTTGGGTCGGCGATGTGTCTTGGGACGTCGCACACAAATCGACCTCTGTGAGGGATATGGCGCGCCGAGGAGTACGGGGCGTGACATCCCGTTTGATTTGGTATCAAAGCAAGGTCAGCTCGATCCAATTTGATCGAAGCCTGGAGTGATAAGGAGCGATGGCCTTGGGTAGCCAATAGGTGGACCTCGTGTGTTAAGTGTACCTCTTGACTGTCTGTGTCTTGATTGATTGGTTGCGTTACTGACCCGTAAAGTGCAGGTGCGGCAGGACTTGAGGTGAGTACATGTACCTCTTTGATTGAGGTTTTGTGTTGTTTGTGCTAGATCGCATGCTGATTGCTTGACTGCTATCGTGATACCTACCTAGGACCTTAGACCGGTTAGATTGGTTTAAGTCTCTGATCTCTCAGGGGAGTTATAACAGGTAGTTGAATAGTGAGGCAATATGAATGACAGTATAAGGGGTAAGGAAACCCAAGAGCAATCAAGTGTAATAGGCCATGAGGCCCAAGGCCTGAGATTAGAGGTTGTGACTCGGACCCTATAAGAATAAGGAATGTATGGGCAGGCCAGCTCGGGAAAGGGGCCGCCGTCATTGCCTAGGCTGCTGAGGTTGCAGTGATTACTGCTATGAATGGGAATAATGCCAGTTAGGCCAAATTCAGATAGTGGCCAATAGGCGAGTGCATTAATTGGTGGAATAATTTCTCGAGTTGAACCTTCTTAAGTTCAATAGTAAGGGTGACCCCAAGGCTGCACCGAGATTGGCAGTGGAAGTTGAGAAAGCCTTTAACATATCGGGGTACACCGAGGTTGAGAAAGTAACATTGGCAGTGTATTAACTACAGAAGGATGAAAAGAATGGGTGGAAGACAGCCAGGGATAGGATATTCCCGATGAGTACAGCCCGGACTTGGGCCATGTTTATTGAGAATTTTTATGGGAAGTGTTTTCCGGGAGAATGCCTAAGGAAGGAAATTAGTGGAATGTATACTACTTTGCCGAGGGCGGATAACTGTGGAACGATTTGAAACGAAGTCCGTTAGGTTGGTTAAGAATCCATAGGATAAGGTTCAGAGATTCCGAGATGGACGGAAGTCAGATCTCTGAAGCACAATGATTTCATTGAACATCAGGAATAATGGGGAAGTGTATGAATGAGCTCAAGTGATGGAGCGAGATCAGTGGGAAAGAGCAGCCACTCTGGATTGTGATATGCTCAAGTTATAGATGGTTACTTCAGGAAGGAGCAAATGGTGAGAAATGGACGATTCGTCCCACCGGTTCAGAAGAAGATCAGAAAGCCGAACCATTAACTGAACCGCTTTAAGATTTGTAGTAAGCGTGGAAACTTGGAGAATTTGTTCGACTAGTTAGGATTAAGCCTGTTGTGCTAGCCCCCACGCTTTGTGTGACGATCCATTTTTAATGATCAGGTGTTGATATCGTTGGGGTGTCTTATCTATGAGATAGTGATCGGGAATAGAGGAAAGAGTGTCGACTTGACAGTGTTGGTCAGGTATGATTTAGATTTGGGAATCGAAGTGGATTGGCTCGTAAGGCAGAAAGCCATTATGGATTGCAGCAATGAGGCAATCCAATTTAGTTCGGATGGACGTCCTAGGTTTGGATTTCAGGAAAGTCGATGAGGAATCTCAATTCCTTGGATGCCCTTGTTTGAGGTGATTAGATGTCAGATGAAGGTTGTGAAGGACGCTTAGTGGGTGTAGTGACCCAATCGTGACGGAACTAAAGTCGGAAGAATTAACGAGGTGTGTAACCTTCCGAGGTCTTTCCTTAGAAATTTCTGAGTTGCCACTAGAACGGGAAGTGGAACTGTAAAAGAATTGGCCCCGGAATTGAATTGATTTCGAGGGTGTAGTATCGATTGTCCTTGTTGGGAATTAAAGGAATTGAAGGTCCAGATGTAAGGACTTGTGGATAAATTTTATCCACCCTAGTGTGCTCCGTGGGGAGTTCCTGTATTGTGCGTGATGAGAAAGGGCAATACATCGAGATTGTATATGATTTACCGGCAGCAGAACTAGGCGACGGGAAGAAGTGACCACTGCCGAGGATCGATGATTTGTTTGATCAATTGTAAAGAACCTCAGTGTACTCTGAGATCGGAGTACGGATCGGATATCATCCGTTTAGAATACGGAAAGAGGGTATAATTACGACTATTTAACGAAAGAGGTATGAGCCTTATAAGTTTATAGTGATGCCCTCGATCTAAGGAATATCCCTTGCTGTTTCGGTGGACTTAAAGAATAGAGTATTCAAGAAAACTTTTTGGATCGATTCGTCGTGATGTTTGTTGATGCTATTTTAGCATATTCGACGAGCTCTGGGGAGCGTGAGCTACAATCGACCGAGATACTACGGACCTTAAGAGAACACACACTTTACGACAAGTGTGGTAAGTGCGAATTTTGGATTAATTGATTAACGTACCTTGGACACATCATCTCGGGAGATGGAACTTCTGTGGACCTGACTAAGGTCGAGGTGATAGCTAAGTGGCACAGATGGATGCCAATAATTGAGGCTCGAAGTATTCTAGATTTTGCTGACAATCATCGACGTTTGGTAGAAGAATTCTTGTCGATAGCTGTGCTGTTGACACGGCTGTTTAAGAAAGAAAACCGAGTTTGAATGGAATGATAAGCATGAACGGAGTTCCAAGAGCTGAAGTATAAGCTGTTAATTGCCCCGGTATTGAATATTCAACCGGACCGGGAGGATTCGAGGTCTATAGTAACACTTCGTTAAGAAGATTTGGGCGTGGGTGTTGATGTAATACGGTAGAGTTGTAGCATATGCGTCGCGCCAGTTGAGACCGTACAAGATGATTTATCTGATGCACGACGGAGAATTGATTGCGATGACCGGTGTCACCATGGAATGGCTAGACGAGTAATAAATGTGTTAAGTCGTGAGTCAGTGATGGCGCGTATAATGGTTAGAGAGTGAGCCTTGTCGGACAGGCTCAGGGATTCGAGATTTTAAATTTGAAGTGAGCCGAGTGTCAAACTTGTTAGTTGCACTGAGGTCAAGTTGGAGATCCAGGCCAAAATCAAGGAATGACAATTTATGGGCCAAGAGATTCAAAACAGTCGTTGAGATGGATGCCGATAAGAGGAAGTTGAACTTCAGTGTATTCGGGGATAGAAATTTTGAGTTCTAAGAATGATTGTGTGTACCCGATGAGGCGAAACTCGAGAAGGAAAAATTTGAATGGAAATTCTGCAGTAAGTATAGTGTCCACCCGAGTAGCACTAAAGTGTGTCAGGACTTGCGGTAATATTACCGGTGGAATAGAATAAGGATAAATGTGGCTAAGTATGTGGCTAAGTGCTTGACGTGCCAACAAGTGAAGACACAACATTGTAAGCCTGGTGGGATGCTGCAGCCGTTGGAAATCCCAGAATGGAAATGGGAACTAAGTTACAATTCAGTACAGCCTATCATCCACAGACAGATGGCCAGTCTGAGAGGACTATTCAGACTTTGGAGGATATGCTGAGAGCATGTGTGCTAGATTTTCAAGGCAAGTGAAAAGAACAGTTGCACTTAGTGGAATTTGCCTATAATAACAGTTTTCAACAGAGCATCAGAATGGCACCATTTGAAGCATTATATGACAGGGCTTGCAGAACTCCGTTTGTGTTGGGATGAGGTAGGAGAAAAAAGTATAACGGGTCCAGAGTTGGTTCAACAATCGGTGGAAACGGTAAAGATTATCCGGGAAAGGTTAAGGACAGCTCAGAGTCGTCAGAAAAGTTACGCGGACCGAAGGCGTAGACCGTTGGAGTTTCAAGTTGGCGATCATGTATTTCTCAAGATCTCGCCAACGAGAGGATTGTCTCGGTTTGGCAAGAAAGGAAAACTGAGTCCGAGGTACATAGGACCGTTTGAGATTTTGGAAAGGATTGGAACGTTGGCATATCGCCTAGCCTTGCCGCCAAATTTGTCATAAGTTCATAACGTCTTCCACGTGTCGATGTTGAGGAAGTACGAATCGGACCCGACCCACGTGCTGAATCATGAGGTAATAGACGTGGACGACAGAGTGTCGTACGTGGAAAAGCCGGTGCGAATCGAGGACAGAAAGGAACAAGTGTTGAGAAACAAGACGATTCCATTGGTCAAAGTTATTTGGGAACATCACGGGACGGAAGGTACCAAATGGAAAAGCGAGGAGGCGATGCGACACCAATACCCCCATTTGTTTGAGTAGTCGGGTTTGGGTTGTAAATTTCGAGGATGAAATTTTTGTAAGGGGGAAGAATTGTGACATTCCGAATTTCGACTCATTTTTGGGATTTATAAAACGCGTGATTTGTCAGTGTGCTTATAGTGGAATCTCGCCCGAGAACTGATCACTCTCGGTTATTATTTTAAACTAGAAATTTCGCTAGAATCGCACTCGATCAAATTTTTGTCGTTATTTAGACCCCGAACTTGGTAGTCAATTTTCGGGAGTTTCAGGTCGGAGGAGAAATTGGTAAATGGCAGAGTGCTAGCATGCAAGTATGCGATAAAGCATTGATGAGGCATGAGCATGAGTGCGAGCATTGGCATATGCATATAATGCGTCGTGACATAGAAATGCGCGTGTATGTGCTGTGATTGAATTCTGCCGCGTGACTACTATTGTTGATTTAATGCCTAACCAGCAGGGTCCAGTAAGATTAGATTTAGGCCCGAGGGCCTGAGTCAGTTATGTGTGTCTTATGTGTTGTTAGTGCTTGTCAGGAGGTGTACGTTAGCTTAGTTTAGGTTTAGGGAATTACTCGCTGAGATTTATTCTCACGGTTGTTGAAAATCGATTTTTCAAATCCCCGGCCTTGAGGATGACAGGCGTACCGATGCGTTTTTGAGAGGAGCCCCCGGCTAGTTGTAGTGGCCTTGACCCGCTTTTGATTTTTAGTATTCGGGTTGTCCTTTAATATTGTATATGATTTCCAATATTAGTACAAGTGTTGATTTCGGTGGTTACCCTTGGTTATGCGTTTATCTATGTACGAGTGGTTTTAATTACTTCCGCATGTGCTTTAAATCTTTGTGTTGGGTTTGGGTCGGCGACGTGTCCTGGGACGTCGCACACAAATTGACCTCTGCGAGGGATGTGGCGCGCCGAGGAGTGCGGGGCGTGACAGAATTTAAGAGAATTTAAGAGAATTTCGAGTATTGAGAAAATTTGAGACTTGAGAGAAGAGAATTTGAGAGAATTGTGAGTATTGAGAGAATTTATAAGAAAAAAATGAGAAGAAAATTTAGGATTAAAAAAAAGAAAAGATAACCGTTGCAATTTTGCAACGGTTATTTTTTTTTATTATTATTATTATTTACATATTTGCCCGTTTGGGCATTGGCTTGGCTGTTGCCAGGGCAGCGCAACAAATTTTTTTTTTTTAATTTTGCCCGTTGCCATGCCTGGCAACGGGCGTGCGCCGCACTGCACTGCTGCAGCAGCAGGCCAGCAGCCTTTTTTTTTAAAAAAAAAATTTTTGCCCGTTGCCATGCCTGGCAACGGGCGTGTGCCGCACGCTGCACTGCTGCTGCAGCAGCAGCATGGCCTGCACCTACAGGCTGTGCTGCAGCTACTGCACAGCTACAGCCTTTTTTTTTTTTTGAACCTGGCCCGGAACTGGGCCCGTAGGCCACGGGCCGGTTCCAGTTCCAAACTGCAGGCCCGGTCAATGGGCCAGGCCTAGGTTTGACCGGGCCGGTTCCGGTCCAATTCCGGGCCAAAATCGGCCTGTGGCCACCTCTAATGATTATGACCAATACATTGCTTTTTCATACAATCCTTCATCTTTTTATGCACCACCTTGGTCGCTCTCGCTAATTAGTCCTACAATCAACCCCAACATTACCTCTCTTCTTATGCCCGTTCTCCCACCATGGAGCAGAACCTCTAAAGTATTTTCCTCTAAGAAAAAATGTAGTTATGCATCTGATTTGTTTTCCAATTGATTCTGAGGTGGCTAGGAAGGATTACCTAGAAGGGGGTGAATAGATGATATAGAAAATTCTTTTTGAATATAATGTGAAAATAGTAAATCAAAATATAAAAGATGATATAAAGTGAAACTATATATTAAGTGTAGTCGTTGATATCATAAATATATCAACATATAAGTAATTTCTTCATATAAGTAATATTATCCAATCATTGATACATTGAGATAAAAAAAAAGTGTACTTTGGAAATACCTATTGCTATAATAGCTATTACACAATCCCAACAGTAGACATAAATTCATGGGCTTAGACATTTTTATGCTTTCTGATTATGTTATGAATAATTTTAAAACTTATAATATTATGAATTAACATATTATTCAGTGAATTATAACCATTTTTATTTATATGTAATTGACCCCTATGATTAATTATCATTTTTAATCGTAAAGTGAAACTCTATATTAAGTGTAGTCGTTGATATCATAAATATATCAATATATAAGTAATTTCTTCATATAAGTAATATTATCCAATCATTGATACATTAAGAATAAAAAAAAGGTGTACTTTGGAAATACCTATTGCTATAATAGCTATTACACGATCCCAACAGTAGACATAAATTCACGGGCTTAGACATACATTCATGGGTCAATGATCTTGGTGGTCTTCTTCAAAAAGATCGAAGAGGTAAGGTGAAAGAAGGTGCATATATAATTGGATAGGTTGAATTTAGTGTTGTAATACTTGAACAACAGTAGAGATACTAGGACTCCTCTATTAAATGAGTTTACTAAACAATGTGGCAAATTTCTGCTGGGTGCTTAAATGAACACACTAATTTGAATAATTGTTTAATATTTGCTACATCATTTAATAAACACATTTAGTGTATAAGTTTTAGCATCTCTAGTGTTACTCTTTGAACAATTTCCCATGAGAGTTCGACACATGCAAACTGCTCAAATGAAGTATTTTACTCGTTTGCATCCTCACTGCTTCCTTTTGGGGTCAGACACCATGTGATACATTGGTATCTTGATAACTGCATATACATAGATAGCTCCAAAAACCTAACATTGATAGAAAACGACTTGACATTATGTGGCTACATCTTCAGAAATAAAATATAAAAAAATCGCTCCACTGAGGAACGACAAGAAATCTCAACCGGGGACATGATTGAAGACTTGAAGCACTATCAGCAAAGCATTATTTCTTTTATTTAAAATTGTACTTTCATGTAATTTGATAGTACTTAAACCTTGATGAATATATGGAATATTCTTAAACCCTTTTTATAGAAAAAAAAAAAGACTTGATCATTCTAATGGGGGATTTCAAGGGGGCACCTGATTTATGTCCAATCAAACAAACGAGAAGGCATTTGAAGAATTTCATTTATGATTTACTCTCTAAACGACCTATGAGATTAGACTTAGGGAATAAGGATCTGACTTATATGGGAATGAAGCACACGACATAAGTTTGATTTCATAAATGGTCAAGTGCAAGTTATTTCATAGGTTGAGGATATAGTTAATTGATATAGGCTGCCCCATCATCAAACAAAAAACAAATTACTCACTGAAGTTCTGATTTATTGACAATTCTATTCTAATCTCTTTTCTTCTCATTAAATTTATGTTTTTAGATATTCTGATTTTTTATTGACACTATCTAAGGGCCTTTATACTTATGGAAATCTATGCTGAGGTAGAATTTTCTATTCTAAAAAAAATTATCATTGAACTATGGATGAAGGCAACATTAATTGAATATTTTAGTAGCGAAGTTTTTTTCTTTTTGTTGAAGAGAGTCTTAAATTGTTGTATGACTATGACAGATAGGAATCAAGAAAACAAATATTTCTCTTGTCCAATTACTTAATTTAAACTCTCATAAAAAAAAATTTAGAACAAAATATCAAATTTTTTTTGGTCAATAAAACCCACTTCATTCATTAAACATTGCGATTGAAACATAGATTTTGAGTTCCTGAACATAAAAATTCCCATAAAAGCTGGGGTGGTTTTAAGACCCAATTAGGAGGAAGGGCCTTCTTGGGTCGGGTTTTTGCTAATCAATCTGTTGCCTGATTTGCCTCTCGCGAGAAATGGGCTACTTCAATGGACTTGAGCTGAGCCGAGCTTTTCCTACGGTCTTCAATTACAGACTGCGTGTCCCATGGGCTCGGACAAGTGCCCGAGACACAATGGAAAACTTATAGGCTATCAGTTTCTATCACCACTCTCGGATCAGGTTCTCTCCACAGATCACAGTGGTTTTCCAAGTACGCGATGGCTTCTTTGAGTGCTAGGGCTTCGACCTTTACCGTAGAAGAAGTGCTCACCAGTTTTGCAAACCCAGCAACAGTTCGGCCGGAAGAATCGCGACAAACCCCTGCTATAGCTTCCTGCAGTTGCCCTCAAGTTAATGACTCTTAACTCCATAGTTCGTTAATGACTTTTGCCCCCCTCAAGTTAAATTCTGGCTCCGTCACTTAGGATATTGGAGGCCGATGTGACAAAATCGTTGCCATTATTGAGTTTCATCCGAAGACAAAAACAGCACGGTTAGAACTTTTAAAAGACGATTACATGGATAATCTTTGTCTTATGTAATAATCGACTAGCCGCAAGGTCTGCGAAACTCTTGCCAACAACAGGACAAGCTTGCCGACTTATTTATTAGCATGTGCCTTAAACAATCCTGTTTTTCTCTGATCCGAAATCACGCGTTAGGAGCCATAATAATCAGCAATATGTGTCCAATTCTTTCCGCACATGCATGAATTTGGTAAGCCATCAAATCGTGTTGGCTTGCTGTTTTTAGGATTAATTGCTTTTCTATGTGAGGATCATTCATAGGCAAAGCCAAATTGGTGCAGCACCCCCAATATTTTAAAATCTTCTATCTCCAACCTGAAAGATCGGGTATGAGTGAGAAAATTTCGTATAGATTTTTTATATGTCTCGAATTTGAGCCCATTTAACAAAACCAACTTGAATTGAAGTGTGTGAAGATCTGGTCGATGTAGCACAAGTCTGGGGGGACTTGGCTATCCGTACTCTAAAGCAAATAGAGAAAAAAAAACATGGCAATTTATATTCTTTTTTGAGTTCGCAAGGGTTCTCACGGTTTTATATATATAAGGGAAAATGACATAAATAGTTCATAAATTTTGACTCAATGTGTAATGTCATCCTTTAACTATTAATTTATTCAATATGGTTATTGAATTATTCTTAAATGTTCATTTTAATCCGACAACTTTTCATAATAAAGTCAAATAAGTCATTCGATACTATTCACAATTTGTCATAATTACACTATTTCGCATATTTTAGTCTGAAACAGTTAGGTTGTGAACAGTTTATGAGAAATCATACCGTGAACGGTATGACCGGGCTTATGAATATCCTAGGGGATAATAATTCATAACTTCACGGCCTTCAAAGGGGAAGATGATCAATCAACCATTGAGCATATTGTCCGATCTATGGGTCAATGGGATGAGGTTGGGGAAATAATTTCTTGAAACATAGACTATTCCCTCCATCATTGACTACAATTATTGGATGGAAATGGAAATGCAATTCCATTTTCGATTTTACAGAACCGGGCCTAAAATATTAGTGGCTAGCTTGGCGAGAATGAATCAAAAGAATAATTAGTCGGTCCAACAGTTTGGTCAAAATTTAAACAGGCTCGTTGTCAATGCTATACTACTCAATAAGAGCTTCAGAGAATAATGCACTTAACGGGGTTACCGTTTAACTTAGGAGAGAGATTTGAAGGGCAGGAATTCCTTGACCAAGTATTGGTAGGGTCAAATTTGCTCATATATGTGTTCATTAAGATTGATATGTCAAACATGATGCCCTCCTATAGGTGGAACCTGATTTGGTGATGGTTCAGGTGGATCCATGGCAGGGGCAGGTGGTTTACTTTGACCAAGTATTGGTAGGGTCCAATTGGGACCTATATTTGTGCGGTATTGAGATTGACTAAGGGATTAGGCAAACAATTGATCTTTCCAATGGTTAACCCCGGTTAACACCTGTCCTGATTGTAATACGGGAAGTGTATATTGATATTGATAGTTTTTTTTTTTGGTAAAGGTATATTGATATTGATAGTTTATTTCGTAAAAAATGAATGATTTAGAAAATACTTCCTAAAAACGATTGCTTGTATTGCTTACAAAAATAAACGAACGATAAATATTTTTCTCGTACTCAATAATGAAAATATTTATTAAATGAGGATCATAAAGTAAATATACTTAAATGGAGCTAATTTTTTTGGTCCTACCCTAAATAGAAGTATAGTAAACTTGTAAAGACCGAAACAAAAGTTAATGAAAAGATATTTTAAAATCTGGTTAATAGTGTAATACTAAAAACTTGTGAATAGTATCAAATGACTGATTTGACTTTATTGTTAGAAGCTGAGGGAATATATTGAATAAATTTAAAATTGATGGAGTAGATTGAACATTTAAGAATAGTTTAAAGATCACATTGAACAAATCAAAAGTCTAAAAATGACATCACACATCGGGCAAAAATTTGGAGATTATCTAATCATGTTCCCTTCAATATTAAAGTTGGTCAAGCCAATGACATTCTAGACCTTGACAAACGGTCCATTATTTGTTTTTTACTTATGAATTTTTTATGGGATAACTACTCAACTAAATCTATTGTATATAGGTCAATTCAGTCTTAAACTTTTCAATTTTATCGATGTGATTATAAACTTTTGTACGAAATTTCAATGTTGTCATTCCAATCAATTATGGTAAAAAATAGCTAAAGTGACATCCAATCATTGTCAGCCGTCTTACATAATCTATCGATCACCGCATAAGCAATATCCAATTGCAATTGGTCGGAAGGACTGGGACTACATTAAAATTTTGTACAAATGTTTACATTGGCTAAATTGAAAAGTATATGACTGAATATGTAGCCATGCAACATATTTAGGACTAATTGAGTTTTTGACAGATTCATTGATGAATAGCTTTATGACATCAACAAAAAACTTCAAATCCAAAATAGTGCATCTCAAAAATGCATTGACTAAACTCTTCTCTTATCATCATCCTAGTAATATTTTTGTCTTGGACATATCATCTTCCGTTCGATCAACCACGCGAATATTTGACTGATATTTTCATCACCACTATCATGTTCATATCCTTGGCCAAAAGCAGGATTATTTCTAACTTCTGCTTGGCATTGGTAGTCAGGATTGACTCCCGACAGATTTCGACTCCACAAGTTCATTTCAAAAGCAACAAGTACAGGAAAATACCTTTCCTCTCTCGCCCGTCGGGCATGCTAAAATGATGTTGCTCTCCAAAATCGCTTCCTTAGGAGTTTTTGTGCTTCGACTGATAAACTATTTTTTACTAAAGATCACATGCGTGTGCTCGAATGGACAGATCATTGTGCATCAAGAAAGGGACACAAACTTGATGATTGGTTCGAAGTACTAAAGAAATGAACCTATTGATGACAACACAAATTGTACTAACGGAATCAGAGCAAGTGTTTGATTGACAAAAGTAAATAAACCATGAGAATGATAGGAAATAAATTGCTAGAAAGACTGAAAATAAATTACATTGATAGAAAGTAGAAATCTCATTCTTTAAGGCTCTGTTTGTTTCACAAAAAATGTGACATTTCTAGAAAATGTTTCTTAGGAAAATATATTTTCCGGTGTTTGGCTGAAACTTGAAAATTAACTGAAAAACTTTTTTCGCTGTTTGGTATGGAAAATCTTATTTGATTTTCCTCTGTGCACTCATTTAATAATTTTTTATTTTTATTTTTTCTATTATTTTTTTAAAACGGATTTTTAATTCTTTTTATTTCCCTTTCCTCTTTTCTATTTTATTTTTTTCTTTATTTTTTTTTACTTTTTTTCTTTTCCTTCTTCTTTGATCGGCAACCAACCCTAGACAAGGGGCAAGCCTCACCATAGGCCGGCAAGGCTCAGCTTGCCGGAATTAGGCGAGCTCAAGCCTTGCCAGCCTATGCCGAGGCTCGTCCCTCGCTCGAGGCTAGTACACGTGGCTAGCGACCGGCTAAAGAAGAAGGAAAAGAAGAAAAAGAAAAAGGAAAAATAAAAATAATTAAAAATTTGATTTTGTTTTAAATATTTTATAAGAACGAATATTTCATTAACTAAGAACCCGAGCCCAAGCATTGAGGACCTGTACTCGACCTTTGTGAGCCCAGGTTTGAGTGTCGAGGACTAGAGCTCGAGCATTGAGAACCCAAGCACAACATTGATGGACTCGAGTACAGGTGTTGGGACATTGGACACGAGCACCAAGGCTTTGAGCCTAGCCTCGATAGACTTGGGTGTGGGTTTGGGTGTCGGGCCACTAGGGTCCTAGGCTCAACCTTGATAGACCTAGGCCCGGGCACCAGAGACCTTATCCTGCACCTTGGGAACCAGCATTGGGGTTTATGTGCCGAGCATACAGTTTCAGGTCCAAGCGCCACTACCTAATCTTGTTTTGGAAAATGTTTTCCGATTTTCAAAGAGGAAATCATTTTCTTGAATTGAAGCATAGATTTTCCGTTGACTGGGAAAACATTTTTCATTGACTCATTTTCCTAAGTAAACCAAATGCCGGAAAATGAGAAAAAGTTTTCTACGAAACAAAAGGAGCCTAAACTTTGTCCAAACTTGCTATTTATACGTGTCAACCATAACCGCTCCAAAGCATTCATTGTGCTTATCCTTGACGTTATCTGTTCATGACCCGGCGCGGTCTTTGTCTTACACTTTGTCATGACGAGTGTATGTGACAAATTGTCCACCAACTGCTCCGGACTGCCTTAACCGGATCAGCAGTCTTCTCTTTAGCTTGGTCTATGGATGTGGTCTTGAGCGCTAGTTGATCAATGACTGGCGAATTCTTCAGTGCCAACAGATACCCATTAAATTTCTTGCATTATATATGTAGTGAAAACCTGATCTGGATCGCACATCTTAAACTGATGTAGGTGTTTGTTTCTTGAGTTTTTAAGTCAATTCCAAAGGAATTTTTGGGAAACTCGTGGCTCAACATACCATTCTCTAAGGTTGTGTGTACATGTTGACGCATAGGGAATGTGTACCGAAGAGGAAATGGGGCAACAAGGTAAAGTATTATATGTTGATGGGGACCTCGAAAGAAAGTGATGGAAGAAAATGACAAGAAGGTCCCATTTGCCTCATCTTGTGGCACATGACCATGTGTTTAGTTTACCCAGCGAGAGAGAGAGAGAGAGAGAGAGAGAGAGAGAGAGAGGTGGGGGCAGGGCCCTCGTTAGGTGAAACTTGAACGAGCAATCTCCTTTTCTTTTAAATTAGTTTTCTATTTATTTGTGGCATAAAAAAGTAGAGTACAGAGCTCATCTTCTCATCCCCTTTAATTTCTCAGGCATATCAAAATTGTACGCGTTAAAATATACTGTGTCCCTTATCTTTAAGATTTCAATCAATCTTATATTCACGTAATCTTTCTCCCCCTATTAGGTTAAATTCTTGGCAACTAGATAATATAACATGATACCGAAGGGAGGTTCTGCCTCAATTAATTTCTCGTACATGGCTCACCACTAGTCAATTCAACATTCGCACGTTACAGGGAGCATTAAAGTATTCCACATTTTCATATAGGCTCTCTCCACCTTTTAGCATAAATTATTGAATTCGATGGATAACTATGTTAACTATCTCATTAGATATGTTAGGGACGTTATCCCGCATACGCTAGATAATGCCGCTTGCTTATGGAGTTTCACGTCTATATATCCGCATCTTCCTTGTATCGTTTCGGCAAGTGAAATAATACGTGAAATTTCTCATGGTACCTATAAAGTATCTGAATATACGGTTTTACCTCTTTTATACGAGTCCCTCGACGCAAAATGCTATCACCAAGGAAAAGTGCATTTGTCAAGTGGACCGCTTGAAAATGCCATCTTCTGAAAAAGAAAGAAGGGAGGCCCAAGAAAGCTACTCTATGACGACATTCAGTGCACAAACAAGACCATGTGTCCATTCATGCAAAGATTTCCTGTTTATTTGTCGGGTCATGATGCTGGAAGATCTTCAGATAATGATTTTCTCTCTAATTTCGACAGGTTTATTAGATAAAATTTAAAAAAGGGTAGATGGTTTTTCTGTTTAATTTTTCGCGGTGGTGGGAGACTATTGCAATAATATCTCTAGAAGTGGTTCGTTTAGAGCATAAGGGGTCGCTTTTTTTTTTATCTATCGTATCTCTTACTCTCCTCACTTTCTGATTTTTCTTTACCTCTTGCAGACCGCGACAGTCGAACTCCGCACCCGTGATACTAGCACCCCCATCTCCTCAATTCCTTTATCAGTAGGGCCGCATGTGGCTTTGGCCGATTTATTACTGTGCATCACAATTTGACATGACCCTTTAGTCACTCTCTTGGCATGAACTTGATCTTTTGTGAGCACATAACCCATCATTCATTTTATCGAAAAAGATGAGAATTTTATTCATCACCAAATTCAATCTTTTGATTCGAGCTGTGACTTTGGATGTCGGCCTATTCATGTCTATGAAGTTTTTTTGGTCGAAACAAATGTCTATGAAGTTGGTGACCTAAGTTTTTGCATGATGACTTTGTACCGTGACTGATTATAACCAAATTCAAATGCAATTGGACCACTGACATTAGGTTGAGCACTCTGAACATTAATTTGCGCCTTGTTTTTCCCAATAATGCAAAGTTTATTGATTAATACCAACGTTGGCTAAAGATTAATATTATTACAAAAGCTTGTTATTATTTAAGGGTTAATACTAAAAAAAAAACTCCAAACTCGTACACATGTGATAAATTTACTAAAAACTAATTTTTGACTACCGAAAACTCCAAACTAGTACATTAGTGACAAATTTACCCTTCATTAGTTTCCGTTAAATTGGATTAATACGACGAAAAATCATAAACTGATACACCCGTGACAAACGGAGGATAAAACCCTAAATCGATACACCCGTCAACTGTCACATCTCATCCAACCGGGGCAATTTAACAGTAAAATTTAACGGAAACTAATAAAGGGCAAATTTATTACGAGTGTATCAATTTGAAGTGTTTTGTGATCAAAAGATTAATTTATAATAAACTTATTACGAATATATTATTTAAGGATTTTCTTGTGACATTAACCGGCAGTCGTGCGCTTTTTAGCCGCGGCAGATTTACGGTCAGTGAATCTCAAACGCACTCATCATCCTTAAATAACAGGAAACATTGCAGTCAAAAAAGGCAAGGAAGCATCGTTACACACAAAGTTCTTCAGGAATGTTCATCCAATAAGGGCCCAAAAGGATTCCACCAATCAAAAACGGTGGGAACAAGGACGTCCCATCGCCCAACTTAAATCTCACTTTGAGATAGGGGTGTAAAAACCAAACCGAACCGAACCGAACTGAACCGAACCGAACCGAACCAAAAATTTCGTACATTTTGATTTGGTTTCGATTTCGATTTCAGTTCGGATCATCAAAATAAATCAATTTTTCTTTTTGGTTCGGTTCATTTCAATTTGATTCGGTTCGGTTCGGTTCAAATCGGATCGAACCGAACCGAACTAAAATAAACACTTCGGTTTAGGGCTGTTTTGCCCCCTCTCTCTCCCCTTCTCTCTCCTCTCTCCTCTCTCTTTATGCTTAATGAACTTGAAACCGAAAACTGATCCGAACCAAACTAAACCAAATCGATTTTTCAGTTCGGTTCCAATTCGGTTCGGTTCAAGGGGCACCCTTAATAGTTCGGTTCGGTTCGATTTTTTTGAAAAACTGAACCGAACCGAACCATTTACACCCCTACTTGGAGAGGTTTGGCTTCATCTCTAAGCTTCAATTATCCCCCCCCCCCAATAATAGAAAGAATTGCCGGATGGTGTTGAAGGCCCGAAAGACTTATCCGCGGCGATACTTAGGAAGGCATATATCTATGTAGGTGAAACAAAACCATATTATTGATAAGCAATGAGATCGATCCGGGAAAATCACCCAATCAGTCACAAACATACCGTGTGGATACTTCGCTCCGGTCCAAAACTTTCCAATGGAGCCGGTGACTCGAGCTTCCGGGGTTATGGCAATTCCCGTCGCTGGAAATCGCTAACATGGTCCACCGCGTAAGACGGCTGGACATAGATATGAAACGAGATCGAAATATGGGATCTGCATACTTTTTTTTTGTTGTTAATTTGCAATTTCAACGAGCGATAAAATGAAGGGGAAAAAGCTGATTTTAATATGCGTAGCATCATACCTTACATAAACACATCTTCTCAAAAATATGGTTTTTTATCCGAAAACGCATGTCACGCTCCTCCTCCTCCTCCTCCTCCTCCTCATCCTCCTCTTCTGAACTCCTATCACTAATTATAGAAACATTTATTTTGTTTTTTCGTATATTATATATTTTTTCTCTTTTTTTATTTTTTGCATTTTTTGTTTTTTTTCCAGGGTAGGTGTTTCCCACCTTCGTACCCTCTCCGCCCGCACCACTCCCGAGGCACGCAGTTTTAATGTCCGAGACCAGAAGCCGCCCGCGCCCACGTCACCGCAATCCCCGCCCGGATGACGTGGCGGCCCAGGAAGCTGCCACGTGTGACTGACCCCCCCATGTGCGGGGCTTCGAGGGCCCTTTTTTCGACAGGGCGCCGGGACCGACCTCCCCGCCATCATTTCCGGGCCCAATCAGCCCATCCCGAAGGTTTGCTTCTCGTTTCTTTCGTTTCGTTCATCATTTTAATTATGATTATTTTTTTTTTTTGAGTCGGCGGCGGAATTGAAACTCACAAGGTCCGAGGAAGATCGCCGTCGCCGGAAAAATTGTTGCCAGTCCCGCAATCGGTAGTGTTGGGGGCGTGATAGGCTCGATGCCCGAGGCCGGGGTTCGGACTCCGATCCCAACTCCCTATCGCTCTCCATCCGCCGGCACTAGACTAAGACGTCTGGCTCTCGATATCCATTTCGTCTTAGATTCTTCGTCATGTGCTATTATCGGGACGAAAGTCTCTTAGAAGGGAAACTACTTGGTTGGACTCGAGTCCGTGGAATTGGATTCCTCGTAATAGAAAGTCGTGATGGCATCTCACTATATTTTAGGGACAATGAATGTGACGGGTCCTAAAACTTGTTTCCATTCGGCACTCTTAAGTCCTAAAACATTTTCTTTGTGCTCTTTACGGTTCTAAAACTTATCCGTGACATGTCCTTCGGGATTTCCGTTACATATGTCAAATTTTTGTGGACGAAGAATCACACGCGACATTTGTTTTTCTTCATTTTTACAAAGGGTTAATATCATAAAAAACTCCAAATTGATAAACTTATAACAAATTTACCCAAAATTAATTTTTTAATCACCAAAAACTCTAAATTGGTATACTTATAACAAATTTACTCTCGTTAAATTAGATTACTACCACAAAAAAATCATAAATTGGTAAATTTCTGACGAACATAAGAGTAAAATCCTAAATTGGCATATCTGTCAACTACCACATGTCATTTAACTTAACAATTTAACGGTAAAATTTAACGGAAGCTTGTCACAGATGTATTATTTGGAGATTTTTTATGTTCAAAAAATTAGTTTTGAGTTGAAATGTACTAGTTTTGAATGTTTTACGATATTAACCCTTTTTACAATGCCATGCAATTGTTGACACGGTGGCCGAGCTTCTTCATGTACAAATTGACGTGGTCTTACTATTGCCAACTTCGGGGAAAAAAAGAGGGAAAGAAAATTAAAAAAGACTAAGATTAATCTGCAATATGCGAAGCTCGGGGGCTACTCTGCCGCCCTCTTTCGTGCGGCCGACGGCCGACAAGCGGTCGCTAGACCTAGGCAATGGGCAAGGCCCCCTCGCCGGCACGGCGGTGGCTACACTGCTCACCACCACCGACGAGGGTCGGTTGCCCTTGATAAAAGAAATTCCGCGTAAATTTTCCATTCATCCACTTGAAATGATCGCGAGTAACGGAAACACTCCAAATTCCAAACCGTAACGAATTTTAGAATAGTAGAATTGCGAGTAAAAAAAAAAAAGTATTTTATGCGCGAAAGGCCAAACCAACCTAAGTTTAAGACCTGTTATCTCATTATTCCATATTTTCATAATCACAGCCCGAGAGCAAGGCTAGCCGGATTATCTGAAGGCTCGTGAAACATTCGACAGCTCCGTCAGGAGCGTCTTACTGTCAAAAAAAAAAAATTTGTTTCGGTTGGGTTTGATACAGGAAAGCAGGGAACCACCTGCGAAAACGTCGTTCCCTTCCTCGCGGTGTCCCACGGCTGTCTCGACCTGGGGGAGGGGTTGACGCGAACGGCACGGACCAGTCCTGACTCCTCTACTACGCCGTTCTTGCGCCTCGGCGCAGGGAAAACGCCGTCCGCCCGCCCACGCCGCCGCACACCCTTCCCCCCGTTCTGCCGTGGCCCGGACACGACCACATGGCGGTCATGTCAGGGGGAGGCCCACCGCCCACGCCTCTCTCCACCTGCTCATTGGATCATCTCCTCCACCGCCACCGCCACCACCACCGCCATCGCCATCGCCATCGCCATCGCCACCCCCACCCCCCCATTCATCATCTGTCAATACATGCATGCATACATACATACCCCCCATATGAATATATAGATATAGATATAGATATGTATGTTCCTCCTCCTCCTCTCTCTCTCTCTCTCTCTCTGTTACAGTGTTACTATTCTCAGATTCCGGCGTTACCCTGTCATTTTCTCCGATCCATCCTCCTCTTCCCTCATCCATTCGCTCGCCTTTATATATACCACCGCACTTCCCAACTCATTATTCCTCCACCCTTCTCTCTCTCTCGTCGAATGCTTGCTAGTTGCTAGGCGTGTTAGCGCGAGAAAGTGATAGCGAGTGCTCTCTCATCCAAAGTGTAGAGTGAGTTTCGCCTCCGCATACTCTGTTTCCGGAGGAGAGAGAGTTTCCTTTCTTGGGTATCAGCTGATGAATCTAGCTCTTCTGCCGGAGATGCTCCCCCACGTGAGCCATCCGCCGGTGAACCTAGTCGTCGCCGGCGAGTGCGCGGACGTGACGGTGCTGGAGAGGCAGCGCGCCCGCTTCCAGTGGCTCCACGAGCAGCAGCAGCAGCTGCAGCTGCAGCTGGTGCATAAGGGTCATTTCGGCGGGAGCGAGTTTGCCGCCGGGTACGGCGATGGGCTCGCGATGATGTGCGGCGGCGGCGGCGGCGAGTCGGCGCTCGGCGAGGTCGTGAACCTGAACCGCCATCTGAAGGACGACCCGGCCTTTCAAAACGGGTGTTCCGAGGCCGGCGGGTATGAAATGCCGGGTCTGGGTGTCGGGGCTTGCGGGTATGGGGTTGGAACCGGTCCGGAGATAAACGGCTCTATTTCTCGAACTTCTAGCGGCCCTCCGCCGCCTGCGGCGGCGATGGATGCCGGCGGTGGAGAGCTGGCCTTGTCGGAGAAGGTTGGCTCCCAAGTCAGGAAGGATAGGTTCAAGAAGAGGAAATATGACAAAGTAAAGAACTCAAAGGTTGGTCTTCTCTTCTGATTAAGCATTTTTTTTGCATTTTCAGTCCTTTGCTTTTCAATGCAAGTATTACCATATTTATGTACTGTTAAAACTGTAGGTACTTCACAGTGAATTAATTCACGAAAATATAATTGTCTGACTAATCTTTATCTTATTTCCCAATAATTCCTAGTGAAAGACCATCTGCAAAAAATTTTCATTTTTTCTTGGTTAATCATTTCTCTTAGACTAAAGGGGCCTGAAATTTCAGATGTCGCCTAGAAAATTCATTCCTCTTACTTGCTTGTTGACTCTCTTAAGAGCTGAAAAAGTATGTCTTGATTGGGTGTAGCTCGAGGATGATCTCAAAGACAAGAAATTCAAAGGACCCACAGAAGAGGGGGAGTCGAAGATAACAGAACAAACTAATGACAAGAGCAGTAACAACAACAACAGAGAAACTTCTGCTAGCACTTCAAAGGAGAATTCAAGAGTTTCGGAGGTCCAAAAGCCCGATTATATCCATGTCCGAGCTCGCCGAGGTCAAGCCACGGATAGCCACAGCTTAGCTGAGAGAGTGAGTCGTCATAGCCTGAATTTAATTCCATTCTTGTGTTCAGATGATGGGTAGAATGTTATAAGCATGGAAGGTTTTTCATTAATATATTTCTTATGCAATTACATGTTATTTATTTCCTGTTCTGTCCATGTCTGTTCAAATTAGGCGAGGAGGGAAAAGATCAGTGAGAGGATGAAGTACCTTCAGGATTTAGTACCAGGGTGCAATAAGATAACCGGGAAGGCGGGAATGCTCGATGAAATCATCAACTATGTTCAATCTCTACAACGACAAGTCGAGGTAAAAGATAGAAACTTACGTTTCTCATTTATCAATCTGAGATTGTTCTCTGTTTACCTTGACAATGCTTTGATCTCTTGAGGGTGTGCTCAACTGGGTTTGTTTTTGCTTTGACATTTCACAGTTCTTGTCCATGAAACTAGCTGCTGTGACTACAAGAGTTGACTTCAACATGGACCCCTTATTTGCGAAAGAGGTAATTGTTTCAGTCAATGAATGAACATTTAATCAGATACGTGCTCGCAAGTTTGGTCATTGGAAAAAAGAGAGCATTATGTTAATGCTAACACATGCAGATCAAGACAGTTCAAAATTGCCAATTTACTGATGTTGCTCTGTGGTTTAACTTTTATGGCAACAGATGCTTCCCAACTGCACAGCCAGCTTCCCCGCAATTGATATACCAACAGATATGATTAATGCTGCTGCCTATCTTCAGTTTAATCCAGCGCATCAAGTGGTTTCATGTCCGGTGACGGAGTCTGAGGTTATTCGCAACGAGAATGTTCAAAGAACGATTGGCCCTCCAGCGGCGATGGCCGAGACATTTTTCGACCCATCTTCCTTCGCTGTAATTCCAGCTAGCCATTTTTTCCAGTTGCTCCTCTCTTGTGAAATTTCTTCACATGCCTTTTTATTTTTAGTTTCTTGTTCATTATTGTGCAGCCACTTCAGCCCTCCTCTGCTTGGAACTTTGATGTACAAAACATTTAGTCTGGACTCATACCAAGGAAGAAGTACTAATTTTGTCCCTGAGCAATTTACAGGTAATCAGCGGTGAAATGTCCTAATCTGAACCGACTTTTGTCTGATTGAGGGCTTTATCGGTGCATTTAGATAGTGAAAGAAAAGCAAGTCTAACTACCAATGGTAAGGATGACAGAGACCCACATACCTTAATTATACTGCTTTGGAAAGATTTGGATGATTCTCGATTTAAAACGAAGAGAATGTGTATTTGCAGATCCTCTCTATATAAAACTATCATGCAATTGTGTGCCATTATTAAGCTCCTTAATGAGTTGGTAGTATCTAATGGCTAATGTCAAACTTTTGCAGGTTCACTTGAGCCGTAATCTAGAGATGGAGATGTGATGAGCCTGATGACACCGTTCATAAAACTAAAAAGAAATTCATTCCGAAGATGCTCTGACCCAAAATTCTTTTCTCTATTTCTCAAGTATACAGCATGTATATTTTATTTGTAATCATACTATATTGCTCAAAGTATGAATAAGAATCACGAATAACCATTTGAGCCCCATCTCCCTGTTGTTTTTGCTGTGACCTTGACATATGCTCTTTGCTCTCTGTAAGGCACATTAAAAGAGAGTAACTTCATTAAAGATTCTTGAAAAAGTTGGATGGTGACGGAACAGGGGGACCAAGAAAGGGACTGGTGCTTTTGGAGGCAAAGTTTAAAGAGAAAAGAAAATCATGAAAAAGGCGGGGGGGCGAAACACTGGTGGGGGGCTCCAATTTGGATGAAATTGGAAAATGAAATCAGGAATTGCCTGTCTTGTCCCAACCTTATGCATGTTACAGCTTTTGCTGAACCGTGCAGTGGCTAGATGTCTCTTTTATAAGTTCATCACATGAGCCCCTGGGCCATTAGACTGTGTCTAAAAGAGTGAGACCTTTTTTTTATTTGCTAAAATTAAAACAGTGAGACCTAGCATTATTGAGACAAGTACCCACAGCACAATGAAGAAACTGAAAATAAAAATAATAATGAGGTGAAAAATTACAACGATGAACAAAGTAAATAAGGTGTGTGATTACACACTTTATTTGAATACCGCATTTTAAATTGAGGGTTCATTTTTTAGGGCTATTGCCGTCAGGCACAACTCTACAAGAGAAGATTATCCGATGCATATGAAAAAAGAAATGGTGCGTGCGTTTGCGGGTGCGGGATCAGTCGAGCCTAAAAAATTAGGATATCCAGTGTTATGGGAAAAAAGAAGTATTGCAAGGATAAAAAAATAGTATATGAGAAGATGCTGGGATTTTGACTTGACCAGTAGCACCATTTCAATAATCTGTGTATAACTCTATGGGATTGGTCAGGCAACAGGATGCCTATAGGAAGCAAGTTTGCTCAGTTGCTGGGACAAAATTGACAGGCAATTGCAAGCATTCTAGTTTAAAGGTAGAGGACATGAGTTAAGCTGGTGGACCTTCTCTGCTTCCCTTATGGAACAAATGGAGCTGACTGATGGGGACTTTGATGGTTACCCAATAAAGTGAAAGCAAAATAAAAGAGAAAAATACCACTACTTGTCAGGAGGAACATATCACATTACTGATGTGTTGAATGTCCTTGATTCTCAGCTGTCAAGTTAATCATATCATATGACATAAAACTAGTAGTCATTAACGTGTGTCCTCACCTAAAACACAATTAAAATAAAACATACAGGAAATTCTCATACGATATTTGAGAGAGCATAAATCCTAATTCTCTATATGACAAAGGCCTGCCAAAGTTGTCCTTAGGTCTAATGAGAAAGACATCGTGAGAAAAAAGATGATGTATTTCCAGATGAAATGAAAACTGTAATCATCCTCTTATACAAGTTCTAGCAGAAGAAATAATATCGACCACTTTGACGTTCGAAGAAACCAACTACTGGTCCGGCTCATCGACCCGGAAATAGCTTAAGCCTATTTCAGGACAGAATATGGCGACATATGATGCATAAACGAGCTTTGTATAATCAAGTTGTGCCAATCCCACTAGAGCGAGAAGGTAATGGGTTGCTCATACATTATGGAAAATTTTGGTCTGTCAAAATGAAAGTATCAATCTCATCGATCGATAGATATTATGTATGCCCTAATCCAATGAAAATTCGGTTCTAGGACCTTCTAGTTCATATTGTTAAACATCAAAGCGATTTGCGGGCATGCCGAGCAGTTCTTACCTTGCACATACCTAGGAAAAACAGATATGTTGGGACCAGTTAGATTGCCTCCATCTTAGTGCACTTTCCTATTCTTTGAGATAAGAACAGCCTTATTTTCAAAGCCATACATACAGAAGACGGTCCTTATCCAATGGAAAAGATATATTTGATACTGTTTTGCTGTCAAATGGATGGTGAGAGATTTAGCTTTGCCTCCCCTCTTTTGACTACCCAATTCAGCTCTGACTAATCCCATTCCTCGCAACATTCTCTCTCTCTCTCTCTCTACAATTTCACATAGTGCAGCTCCAAGGAATAAAAGCAAAATCCAAGGAAATCAGATTCTCCAAGATGATATGCATATATTTAGAGCACCCATTCAAGATTATGTTGGGAGCGATTTTCCTTCGCTTTTGGGCCTCTCGGGTTTTCTCTGTCTTTTTTTCTGTCTGGGGGAATCCTAGAAAGTAACTAGGAGAACAAACATTCTTTCTCCTCAGACACAGACAAGAATTTTGGAACAAACATGCCAAGCCCATTTGAGCGTTGTTTGTTTCTTTTGAAGGACCACATTCAAGGAAAAGAGCTCACATGATCTTCAGAACCCACGCTAAAATGATTTCAACTTTCTAACAAAAGCGCCAAGTTTTCTTTTGAATTGATGTCTCTGTTGCCTTAAGGTTATCAGAAATCTCCAAAACAGCCTCGTTCTGCAGACAAAATTCTATGAAAGCATCAAATTTACCACTCTCAAACAACAGCCTTTTTCAGTCACGATAAAGTGAGTACAAACAAACAAAGCGGCTCTGGATTTCCGTATCTTGTACAATTCACGCAATCACTAACGATAAAGACCTAATCTGCATCACTAACATACTCTTTTCTTATACAAGAAATCCACTATTTTTCCTGGATCGACAAAATCTATGCGCCAACAGCTTTTCGAGTTCGACTATACCAATGACCCATCCCCAGCTTCTGCAAAGAGATGATAATAGCTTGCCAGTTCAATTTCACGCATACGTAAGAACTTCTCACTCAATTAATGCTAGTCTCAGAAAGATCTGCTCATATTAGCCAAAAAGAAAGTAGTACCTTTGCCTGGAACTATGATAACAGGTGCCCATTTGCAGTTATGGAAGCAATACTCACTCACACTTCCTTGAAGTACGCTGCAATATAGGTAAATTTAGGATATAGCATGAGAGAATGGGATGGAACTCAGGGTACCAGGATGGACCTTTGAATAAGGCTTCTTCCTCTCGTCCCCATTACAACAGCCGCAGGTTTCAATCTTTTTGCCTCTCTGCAAATGACCTTTCCGGGATCGCCTTCCACAGCCCTAGCAATGGTCCTCACCTGAACAAAGCAAAATTGAGGAACATATTTGCACAGACTACATGTACCGCTTGATTAAGACAATCAGATATGGCCCATCACGACTTCAAATTCACCTTCTGGCACAAAAATTGACACTGGATAGAATATAATTCATTAGCAGTCACCTTTCAAGCATAGACTGACATCTAGTTGAAGTCCCCCATGCCCAAAAATTAGAAAGAAGCAGCTAATCACCAATAGGATCTTTTTTTGGACTGGAAAAATTCAACGGCGTGGTAGAATAACTGCCGATCATTGAAGTTCCAAACGAGAAAGAAGCGACTGCTTCACTGACATGAATGCAATGGCAGGACAAAGTAAGTATCATCGTTGAGGGTCCACATGCGGCATGGTCACAAGACGTATTATTAGTGTACTAATTGCATCAGAAAAACGAAGAACGGATAATTAATGCAATGATAACACAGACAAGTCTATGATTAGCTCATAACTCAAACCAATAGTTAGAAGACCACTGCAGTGGTCTTTTCTTCATCTTTATGGAGACCGGCATATTCATATTTTGAATCTTTTCTTGTCTCCTGGTCAATAATTAGGTGACTGTGATGAGAACACCTACGCTGAATTGAACAGGAGAAATCTGCTGTTTCTCAAAGATTGAAACCTTGCAGTGCAAGGCTTGCACCTCCTTTCTCGAGACATTTTTGTGTAAAACATTCAATAAAAAGCAGTCCAAACCCAAAAAGCCTAAACCAATCAAGTTTTTCTAATCCTTAGCTCAGCAGGACCACAGGAAATTATCGCCTAACTAATTCTGCAGCGCCGAGTCAGCCAGTCATATGTCAAGAAAGTGTGGAACCCGAGTGGACCACATATGATTCAACATAAGTACTATGTTGTGATTAGTTTTTCAACCACAGAGCCAAAAGAACCAGTCTATGCCTTCGTTTTCCCTTTAAAGATAGGCAAGATTGACAGAAAACTTGCAGATTCATCAGTCCTGCATGGACCAATGCTATGCAAGTACTTTTCCCGATTTTGACACATATTGGGAGATAAATCAAACTAGCGGAGGTGGTAGGTAAGACAATAAGGGTGGTCCGATTTCCGACATTCTGTGATGAAACCTTAAAACTATAGGTAAAGCTAAACTTAAATTTAGCAAAATCAACAATCCTTGAGTGATCTCATTATGTTGGAATATGATCCATGTGAAAAGAATTTATTTGGAGTAAGGAAAAGAGAGGACAGGAGAATGACAAGTCACTGACCATGGCAACCTGAAAAGCCTCAATGGCTAGCTTCTCCATCAGCACCTGGCTCTGTTCATGAATAACCTCATTGTTTACACCTACACAAGTATCTTCACTCAGATTTTGCATAATCGGACGCAACTGGTCATGCTACATGACAAGAACCTTGAAATTCAGAGACAAGATATAACACTATACAATAGACTTAAGTCCACATATTCACATGAACTTACATGTGGTATCTAATCATCTGACATGTTTAATAAAGTTTCAAGTTTTATAGCCCTTACGTGAATTTCTATGAATTACAAACTGCCTACTGACCAGTTAGGTTGGCATTTACCTTGCCTTTTTGGAAGTTACTTGAATTAAAAGAAATTTCAAATCATACCATTAACTTGGTGCCAAATACGATGACTGAAATTGGACAAAACAAAGAGGAAGGCAACCATCAAGTTCTCAGTTCATTTCCACTAGAAGATCAATGGCTTCTACTTTTTTCCTCAGCCAGTAACTTCTACCTGAGTTTATCTTATCCGGATCAAGAATGACCTTAGGAACCAGAACAATCCCAAGTAAACATCAGCAGCTGTTACCAATGTCATATTTTTCTCCTCCAAATACATAACAAACTGTGCATAAGTTTTCGACCAAAAACATGTAACATTTCCGAACAGCATTCTTTCTAATGATCGTGCCACCATAAGTTCTTGTGATGGGCAGTTATCTTATGAATTAGTCATCATACTTTTTATGATAAATCAGAAATTTTATCGAACAAAACCAACACAGCAGAAGACTAAATCTTTGTATTGGGAAAACAATTTACATCTACCAATGCGAATCTCAATTCTCACCAAGTTTGCCGTGGCAACCATGAATTTTAGCCCTAACAGATCTACAAGCAATGAGTCTCGACCTTATATCATCTTTTAATCTCCCGTATCTCAACATGAACATCGAGAGAGATAGCTAAATCAGCAGCACTCTGCTGCTCAGAATCCAAAGGTGATACATGAAGGCACTCCAAGACAACTTCATTGACAAAGCAGGAGAACCTCTTCCTTAAGTTTGCTGAAGAACCAGAGGAAATTCAGCAGACAAGGCAGTAGGCAACTTGCAAATCCCATGCACATCCGAAATCTTTTTTCCCATAAAAGAGTAGAGAAGCTACACCCTCAAAGTAGACAACTGATTCGAGATTGAGGATTCCATTCAACAAGTTAGACTGCCTTAAGGAATTGATTTACTACTGCCAGTGACCTATATAATAAGTGAATTATATTTAAATACCAGTAGTAATACAATATTTCGTAATCTAGCGTTTCTCTACGGGCGCAGAGGGCGGGAGACTCACTGGAGACGGCGTGGACGAGGTGGAGGGTGTCGGCGAGGCGGCAGAGGTGGATGAGAGCCCAGTCGAACGCGTGCTTGCTGTTCGGCCCGTGATCCACGGCGACCAGCACCGCCCTGCCCCGCCTCCTCTCCCCCGTCTCTCTCTCCAGCTCGGGAATCTCCGCCTCCCCCACCACCGGGACCAGGCCGGGCAGCTTCACTTCTCTCCAGCTGTACACCTCCTCCTCCTCCAACGTCTCCATCTCTCTCTCCCCTTCTTCTTGATTGCGACTTCTTCGGATTTATCAAGGTTTGGTTTCAGTCGCCGGTCCTACTCGTACGGTGTCATGTCTCGATCGAAGCTGGGCCTTGGTTCAAGGAAACGGTGCATGACGGCGACCTTCGTCTTGCGTGTTCCATTTGTTCACCGCCACCCTACTTTTCTTTCACGATCTTTTCTTTTGCTTCTTGCTTTTTCGTCTTTTCGTTTTCTGAACCACCGTACCCGGTTGTCCCTAGACATGTGATGCGCGCAATTCCAAGTTACATCACGTGGGATGCGAAGGTGATAATAAACGAGGAGGGGTAAGAGTAAGAAATCGGCTCCAATTCCAGAATTCCGGGTCGATTAGGAGTGGTAGATAGAGTGAAAAATCGGCTACAATTCCAAAATTCCGTGACCATCAACCCGATAGGTATCGCAGGGGGATTAGTGATCATGTGGGATGTGAAGGTCAGTGGATGTGGAGGATAGTTCAAAGGAGCTCATAGATATCACCTACAGGGACCCACCAGTGGCAATGTAATGCGGATTACCTTCCTTCGTACCTCTTCCAATTATTTGGAGAGATTATACCTATGGCAGAAGTTGCGGTCCATACATAATATCAGCAGCCTACCATGGCTGTGTATGGGGGACTTCAACGAGGTTCTTTAGTATTGGGAGATGGTTGGAAAAAGAGAGGTGGACCACTATAGAATGGTGGCTTTTAGTGAGATGCTGAGTAACCGTTCTCTCATTGATATAGACGGCAAGGGTTGTGCATACACATGGGCTAACAATAGAGAGGGGGCAGAGTTGGTGAGGTTAGATAGAGTAATATGCAATATGGAGTGGAGAGTATTGTTTCCAATTGTGGAAGTCTTTGTTTTGCCGGCTATAGGTTCCGATCACAGCCCTCTCCTTCTTTCTTTATTCCCGAAGCTTGTTAGAAGAAAAAAGGAATTTCGTTTTCAGGCGTACTCGCTAGATGACCTCAAATGCAAAGATATTGTTAATGCGGCCTGGAATTATCAAACTAGTGATACTGCAGACATTGTGAGCAAGTTGAGTAGAGTTGCTAGAATGTTGGTGGGCTGGAGTAGGAAGAAGTTTTCTCACGCTCGTTGCCAAATTGAGCAACTAAAGAAGAAGCTTATTGAACTAACCAATAGTTCTGTTGGAGAGGCAAGCAAAGAGGAGGCTCAACAAATAAAGTAGCATAAAGAAAGACTATGTAGACAAGAAGAGATGTATTGGAGCATGAGATCCTGGATCAATTGGTTGAGGTGGGTGGACAGGAACACTAAGTATTTTCCTGCAACCACAATTCAATGAAGACAGTGGAACATAATTTCTATGCTAAGAATGGATGATCATAGCTAGAATGGAGAGCCTTCAATTGTTGAGAATGCACATTGGCAACTTTTATAAGTCTTTATATGACACCATGGGTCCCAAGAATTTTCAGCCCTTGTTAGATCACTACCCGCCCCTTGCCAAAGATGAGATGAACGAGGCCTTAATGACTAGGGTATCGATAGAGGAAGTGAAAGAAGCAGTGTTTCAAATGGGAGCAAATAAACTAAGGCATCAGGTCCAAATGGACTCAATGGGCAATTCTACCATCATTATCGGAGGAAATCCAGCATGATGCATTCCGAATGGTGGATTGCTTCTTCACTTCAGGTACATTCAACCCTACCCTTAATAGAACACATATTGTTCTTGTCCCGAAGGTGGCAAACCCAGAAAGTATCACCTAGTTTAGACCTATTAGTTTATGCAATTTCAACTACAAAATAATTTCTAAGGTAATTGACAACCGTCTTAAACCTTGGCTTCTTGAACTCATTGCCACATAATAGAGTGCCTTTGTGAGTGGTCGACAAATTCAAGATAATATATTAATAATTCATGAAGTGTTGCATCAACTAAGGATTAGAAAGAGGGAAAGAAAAGTTCAAGCAGTTCTCAAGCTATATATGCAGAAAGCGGATGATAGGGTTCAATGGGATTTTCTGTGGGCGTGCATGTTGAAGTTGGGCTTCCGTGAATAATATGTACATTTAATAAAACAGTGTATTTCTTTTTTTTTTGGGTAAAGAAAACAGTGTATTTCTTCGGTCTCCTTTAGTGTGAAATTCAATGAGGAATCTCTTCCATACTTCCAAACCTTCTTAGGGCATTAGACAGGGGATCCTTTATTGCCTATTTGTTCATCATCATGGTCAACACTCTGTCTTTCTTATTGAACAAGGCAATCGAGGATGGTAGTGTAAAGGGTATTAAATTGAATAGGTGGTGCCCAACTTTATCTCACCTATTATTTGCTGACAATGCTATCCTTTTCCGAGGTCGGACAGTTAGGGAATGCAAGAATGTAGCAAATATCTTGAACTAGGACTGTTATGAATCGGGACAAGCTATTAATCTGAACAAGTCAAGTAGCTATTAAAGCAATGGCGACCCTAAGCAACTGAAAAAGGAATACGGTGGGTGAGTTAAAGGTCCCAATCATTGATAAAACTAGCAAGTATTTAGAAATTCCTTTTGACTAGAGGCAATCAAAGAAGCAAATGTTCGTGTGGATTCTAGCTATAGTCAATATGAAATTGGAAGGATGGAAGGAGAAGTTGATGTCTAAAGCAACAAAAGAGATTCTGGTTAAAATAGTTGTACAAGCCTTGCCTTCATATGCAATGTCAATATTCAAAATTCCCATTTTGATTTGTAAATCAATAGAGAAGAAAATTGCATCCTTTTTGGTGGAAACAAAATGCAGCCAATGAAGGAATTCACTAGAGGAAGTGGGGGTCTTTGAAAACAAGGAAAGACTTGGGTGGATTAGGATTTAAAGACCAGTCGTTTTCAACAAGGTGATGTTGCGAAAAGAGGCATGGCGTTTAGCACAATCACCTCATACCTTATGGAGCCAAGTAATGAAAGGAATATATTTCCCTTGAGGAGGGTTATGGAACACAAACAAAGGCCATCGCCCATCTTGGGGATAAGCCTACTTGATGGATAGGGAGGTGATAAAGTCGGCAGTGAGATAGGTTGTGGGAGACGGGAACAATATCAACATTAGGGAAGACATGGTTATTTATAGGCAAAATCAGAGGCCCCACGACCCTAAATTACCGCCAACTGGTAAGGGAACTGATAAACCAAGAGACAAAACAGTGAAAGATCCTAGAGCTTACCTAGCTATCTGATGAGTACGTGGTACTACAGATACTGTCTATCCCAATCAGCCCAAACCCCTTGGCAGATAAGCTAATGTGGACAAGAAATGGGAAACGGGCCTATTTGGTGAAAAGTGGGTACAACAAGCTATGTTCTTAGGATAAGCAATAAAACGCCAACTAGGCATCATCATCATACTAGCCTTCCAGAGCATTATGGACAACAATATGGAAAATCCAGTCGTAACCTAAGATTTGATTCTTCCTATGGAGTGTGTATAACAATGCACTTTCAACAAAGGAGAATCTCTACAAAAGAAAAATGGTAGCTGACCCACTTTGTCCATTGTGCCGTCAAGCTCCGGAAACCCCCGAGCATCTCCTGCTTCTATGCGACTGGACAAAACACATTTGGTCAAACCCCGGCTCAACCTTGACACTTCCCCGATAAATATAACAAGAATCAATAAATGGTTATTTGACAACTTATCTAAGCGAGCTGGCATTTCCTCACAAGCTCTCCTAGCCGGCACTCTATGGCTTATTTGAAAAGAAAGAAAATCCATGGTGTTTAGAAATCACAAACCGAGATCTGCCCATCTAGTCGAGGAAGCTACCAATTTGTATAAGTTCTTTGTGAAATGGAACCCAAGCAAAGGGAAACAAAAGGGAGAAGATAGAGTATCTCTGGATCCTGGCAGATGGCTCCCATCGCCCCTAGGAACTCTGAAATTGAATGGCGATCCCTCCTGGTGCAGTGAGTCTAGAGTGGGTTCAGTGGCTAGGGTATGCAGAGATGCTAATGGGCTCCTTGTGACCGACTTCACCAAGAAAATCCATGCTATGTTGGCCCTCATAGCTTGAAACCCTAGCGATGTGAGAAGGTGAGAGTGGAAAGTGATATAGCTTATCATCAACTCTTCATATCTTGGGCCAACTAGAAAGCCCATGGGTACTCCGGTCCATCATTGAGGATTGTCAGCAAATTATGGCCCAAATGCGGGGAGTGTCTCTAGCCTTTTCTTCCAAGGAAGCTAATCAGCCCGCCAACTGGGTTGCGAAGGCCTACCAAAATGAGTCTCTGAGCTCGAATTGGTTTTACAATCCCTCCATCCTTTTTGGTTTTTGTTATGTTATGATTTTGAACCCTCTTGTGGTCTACTTTTAAGTTATCAATAAAATTAAGACACTTTTGTGATAAAAAAAAAATCCTATTGACATCATCAAATTTCGGTAGCATTTATGATGATAGTTGCGAGATCAATACCACCCTTATCAGAAATTTATTTTACATTCATTACAACAAGGGCCATTGCCCGAACTCATTTTTCTAAAATTTATGAACAATAAGAAAGTTTGGTAAAATAGAATTTCTGTAATTGAGTCACATTATCACAAAGTTTTGCTGGAATTGGAATAAACTCTTCACATTAATTAGATGAAATTTAATTACCTCACTTAATTAAAGTTAATTTTCTCTAAAGAAAAATTTAACATAAGCTTGAATAACTTACTAATTGGGGTGAAATTTGAATTGTCTTCAAAGCTAAAATCACTTATTGAGAATATTCATTTAGTTTTTCTATGGGAAGTTCTATGATCCAGCAACTAAATTTTCGAGACCGATCCAGCAGCTTGCGTGGACTGTTTGGATTAATTAGGAAAGATACTAGGGATTAGTATTGAGAATTTGAGAGAATGTAATTGAAAGAGAGAGATAGAGAGTATTCCTTGAGAAAAAAAAATGAGCAAATGAACAACTATCTAATTATGCATTGACAAAACTTGGATCAATGATAAGTTATCCATCCAACCTCCAGTTAACCTAATTTATTTGCCACCTGATAGTTTGTAACTGGAATTATCTAGAAAAGTGGTTCAACTTTCGAGAAAGTGTAGGGAATGCGAATTTCTAGGAATCATGCTAAATGGACAACCAAGGTGAAAACTTATAATATTTTGTCCATTTAATATCCAATAGTCGTGATTCTTGTGGTGTCAGAGAGCTTAATAGGGAGTTAGGAGGCTGGTTGATGGCAATTAGGGTCGGCTTTTGGCATTAGTAAAGGTAGAACGCTAGATGGTTACTGATATTTTTCGCCTTGAGTGTTTTTGGAGGCTCTAATACCATAAAAAATTATTGCATAGTTAAAAGGATAAGATCCATATATACACGCACAAGTGTTTTTTTTACATAATCAAAAACAAAATAAAATAAAATAAAAAACAAACAAAGCAAATATATACGGTTGAGATTAGTGCACTACAAAAGAACATCATTTTTCCAACGAAATTTCCAACGAAAAATTCAGAAAAATTCGTTGGAAAATGAATTTCCAACGAAAAAAAATTCATCGGTAATTCTTCGTCGCAAATTTTTCCAATGAAAAATTTTCAATTTTCGTTGGAAATTTGCGACGAAATTTTTTTCGTTGGAAAATTCGTGACTAAACTCGTTGGAAACACTACAAAAAAACAACCTTTTTCCAACGAAAAATTTGGAAATCCAACGAAATTTCCGTCGTCGCAAATTTTTTTGACAAAAAAAATAAATTTTCGTTGGTAATTTCCGACGAAATTTTTTCATCGCAAATTCGTAACTAAATTCGTTGCAAAATTCGTCCCTAATTATTCGTTGCAAAAATGTGGTAAAAAAAAAATTTTGTCGAAAAATCGTGGCAAAATTAGTTTCGTCGAAAAAAAAATCGTGTGAACGAGGGCCACACTCGCCGCCGGTGAGCTCGGCCCTCGCCATGGCTAGCGAGGGCCAGCCTCGCCGCCGGCAAGCTCGAGGTCGCCTAGATCTGGGCGAGCTCGAGCTTGCCTAGATTTGGGCGACCTCAAGCTTGCCCGCCATGGCCGACGAGGCCCAGCCTTGTCGCCTGCAAGCTTGAGGTCCAGCTCGCCCGCCATGGCGAGGGCCTGGCTCACTGCGGTCGCGCTCGGCCTCGCCGCCGCGAACGCGACAGACAGCGCCCCCTTCATCGGCCGGATGCTCAGCGGGGGGAGCTTGGGCTCAGCGGTGGAGCAGTGCAGTGCGCCAACCAGTACGCGGTGGAGCAGGTGGAGGCGTCGATCGCGGAGAGAGAGAGAGAGAGAGAGAGAGAGAGAGAGAATGTGGAATTGAGAATCATTGCGGGAATAATGAGCGCGAAAATGTTGAATAAAGAAGGAGTAGGGTTTTCGTTGCAAAATTCGTGGGAAATTTCTCACGAATTTTGCAACGAAAATTGAACACACTAAAATAATTGCTCGGAAAATTGAAATTTATGGGAAAATTCGTTGGAAATTTCCAACGAATTTTCCCACGAATTTAAAAAATGCCGAACAATACCGGATTTTTTTGAATTCGTCACCAAATTCATTGGATTAGTGGTTATTAGCTCAATCTTAGGATTCACAATTGAAGTTTTAAGTTAGGCATTTCATCCCTATATTAATACTAAATGTTGGAAACAAAGAACTATATAAACTTTGGAAATTTAGAGTGAGAGCACAAATATAAAAGATGGAGGAAGAACTTCTTATTAGAGTGCTTTACGAGCGCTTCGTTCTTGAAGGTGAGCTATTTTATTTTTCTTCACTAAATGCTACCGTGACATTTTCTTATTTCGAAATCAATCTTATATGAGTGGAATACTCCACGAATTTTTCTTGTTTTATTGGGATTGGACGGGTTTCTCAGAATCGGGTTTGGTTTGCCAACTGCAGTTCTTTTTCAACCAAGAGATCAGTAATCAAAAACTTCAGCCGTGCAGATCTTGCAAACCCCAGTATCTTGAAATAACTACCTCAAAAAATGGCAAGAACATCTGGAAAATGAATGTGTACCAATGACAAAATCGGAAAAACAGAGGAACAAAAAATAAAGCAGTGATACCACCCGCCTGGGTGGCGCTGCTGGAGCACGCACTCTTCTTCTCACAAAAGGTTAAGTGTTCGAATCCTGGGCGCCGCAGGGTGACTTAACCGGTGGCACGTGTGTGGTGGCTAGCACGTGTCGCCCGTTTACTCCCCGGCTGTCGGCCGTGCGGGGTTCCCTGGGTTATCAAAAAAAATAATAAAAAATAAAAAATAAAGCAGTGATCAGTTGAAAACGAAATGGAAGAAGACGAAGGTGCTCAGCCGAAATGAACGAATGGATAGAGAGATTTGTCCTCATGGAGATCGGATTAACGAGATCATATGTGAATCTCATCATCATCGCACCTTCTCCTCTCAAACGCACACCCAGAAGAAAACAAACAGAGCCTCAGCCTAAGAGACCGAGGATTAGGGTTTCTGGGTCTGGCCTTCCTCGCGTTTATATAGCCACCACAGAACGGGACGAAGCTGGTTTTTTTTTCTTGTTTTTTTTCTTTCTGTGTGGTCCCGATTCTGAGGAAATTTGCCACCCCGTCCTTGCGAAAAGATAATATTACACTTTCAGTCCCCGTACTGTTCGGTGTGTCGAACTTTACCCCATTTTTTTATGTATTTTTTCTCCGGTTCTGATTGATAGAAATTGTGCGGTCGACACTGACGGTTGACGTCCGCTTACATTACAATTTGTAGTCCCTTAAAAGGGAAAAGTCGCGCTTTTGGTCCTTGCACTTTTGGCAGTGATCGATTTTAGTCCACACATCGTGTTTTCTGTTGATAATATTGGTCCTTATGCGGTCGTAATATATTTCAACGACGACTGTTAAATGTTTCATGCCTCTACCTAAGGCTTTTTTTTTTCTAAAGTCTATGCTACAAATGTTCCTATAGATCCTCATGGGCTTCATTTGCCGCAGTCGAAGATAAAATTGCCAATGTTGCATATGTGGAGGAATTACTCTAATAAGATTGTGAATTTCGTTTTTTTGCAAATTCGTACGTGTGGTCGCTTAGTGTAGGCTGAGCATTTATATTAAGGGTGTGTTTGTTTGAGTGACAAAGTTCTCCGTGAATTGATATTATGAACTTTCAAGCATTTGGTTTGCTGAAAAAAATCGGTCAACGGAAAATAATTTATGGTCAAAGAAAACATGCATGTCTAAAGTTAGAAAGATGAATTTCCTAATCTGAAAAAGAAAAAACGATTTCTCGAAAAGTATTTTCCTTCCTCACGAAGTTTTCTCCCGAAACAGACGCACTCTAAAGTTTCGAATGAAAATATGATGGAGGTACTTAAATCATCACCAAAGATTTATCACGTGAATTAGTATTAATTAGTTATCGTGAAACATTTTTCATCAAGTTTTTTGGATTGTAATTAGCTTTAGATAGTTACGGGGAATCAATGGTCTATATATATAGAGTGGAATTGGCAGATGAGCCAAATTAAACACCCCAAAACTTAGGGGGGGATCAAAGTGAATTTTCAGTAAACTCTAAATGCTGCCAATTTCATAAAGTTTCTCAGTTTTTTCCCCCTCATAAAGTGCATATTCCGTTTCATCCCAAGTGTATCTTCTTTTTTATAGACAATTTTCCAATTTCCTTCCTTCCTTTCCGCGTTTGTTAATTCTAATAAAAAGTGCCGAAAATACTCCTCACTTTGCATGTAAATTTTCATTTTGGACCCACAATTCTTTCAAGATCACTAGTTTGATTTAGACTTGATGATTAGACTTGATCAACGAGTGAGCCTGGACGGACAAGATTGCCCATTTAAGTTCAAAAGTCTTTGCCCAAGCTGACTATGGTTTGAAAAATACTAAATTGCACTTATAAAGTGGACGGGCTTGGGTGGGCCCAAGCGGGCTTATGTGGTAGGGCTTGAGCCCAAGAAAGAAATTGCTTGCCTAGACCCGCTCGCGTTGTGCTCTAGGCCTTGTTGGGCTTGGGCACACCTAATGAGCCCAACAAAAGCGTCAAATCCAAGATTAGGTCAAATTTGCTTCCAGAGCTTTTATATTTTCTATCGATATGAAATGGTAGTAGTTACATTAGTGGCCTTACTACGAGGTCTAGATTTTCCTTTCCAATGCCCTCTTTCAACATTCATGAATGAAAACACCTTAATTTCCAAAAAGCCTAGCCCTAGTTTCATTTTCTTTATTTTGTCCCCTTGTCAATTCTAGTCGTCACTCGTATATATCAAGGTTACATTGTGACAAATTGCATGGAGGTCGACTATGTTGACAATATTGAAAACTTTAGGACTAAATTGGCATCCTTACAGTAGGTTTATGACTGATTTGTAATCATCCCATTTAGAAATATCACGAAATGAGTGTTCACATACACAAACCTTAGTTCGTGGGTTTGAATTGAGATGGTTGTTGGCATTGATCTCTAGTCGCATTGCCATAGCCTATCCTATACACATCCCCTCTCTCTTTGGTAAATGACCTAGGGGTTGGCTCACAAACGGAAGGGGTGAATTCTACTGTAACGTCTAATGCATTATTGACGTTCGAAACGGGCAGCGGCATGACTTATTCATAAACATAAGATCCCTCTCAAATCTAGGTAATCTCCAAGCCAGCAACCTCAAATCAACAACAAGGTCACCATGGTTGACACACGCGAAGGCAGAGAACGCCATTGCAATCCTTGTTAGTGACGTAAACAAAACCCAACTATTGGGCCCTAGGTGTGTCGAGCCCAACATTAAGGAATCAAGAATTTAGGGCTCAGGATGAGGAAATGAGTACTCCTCGGCCTCAATCTCACGAACCAGGCCCAAAAGACTATCCCTACTTGATTGTTGACCTTACCAATGCCACGTAGAACATAAAGCAAACGGCCATTCCCTCTAGCCCTTGAGCACGCATCACCTGCCTCTCCCATCTCTAATTGGGATTTGGGAGCAATTTTTCAATCAATCTACTACATACACTAATATAAATATGAGCCATTATTAATGGAAACCTATGTGGACGCCTTGGGAGTCTTACCGGGTTTAGTTTAATGTGTACACTGTATTTATTGAATTATTTTTTTGGAATTTGAGGCCATTTCGGCTTAGGGATGAATCTCACAGGAATTACGACTATAAGAGGATGCGTGGCAAAAACTACCGATGAACAGTGAGGTTTATCTACTGGGAACGTCAACAAATTAGGCTCGTTAAAGCCTTTTTACAGTTCTCGTGTTTGACTTAATCATAAAGATCTCGTTTGGTTTCGTTGGCAAGAAATCTATAAGTTGGTTATTATCATAAAAATCGCATTCCATGAGATGCTGATCTTTTTCAATTGTTTGGATGACTCAAAATTTTAGGATAGGGATCCTTGAAATATTACACCTTAAGGAGAGAACATATCATTTTGTTTTGTTTTGTTTTGTTTCCTTCTATGTTCTTGTTACCTACCCAGCTTAGGTCACACTGCTGATCCATCGCTCGATCGTCGCTACCCGCCAATTATTGCCACAAGCTATTGCTGACGTTGTCGCTGTCGCGCACCTCCATCTGCCACGGCACTCCCTCGCATGCTTCAGTCATATGTTCTCTCTCTCTCTCTCTCTCTCTCTCTCTCTCTCTCTCTCTCTCTCTCTCTCTCTCTCTCTCTCTCTCTCTCTCTCGTCGTTCCCTATATCTGGCGAGCAGAGTTTGCGACCTACAATGTTTTAGGCCGATTCGAAATTAAAAGTACAATGGTTTTTTTAGTGCTCCCGAATTGAAATCAAATAATAAATCACTAATGACTACTCCTATAAATACGTCTTGGACTACGATTATTTGGACGAGAAAGTCAATTAACTCGATTATCAAGGAACATTTCATAGGCAATAGAAAGATATCTAAGAAGCTTTTCGTTAACACTGAATTTCTGTGAAAAGCATAACTTATTGTGAGGATTTTCACTAATTCGTGAGTTGTCATCACAAACAGAGACTTATAACATTCCATTTGATATGAGAAATAATCCAATTTTAAATTTAAATATCTTCTCAAATAGGATAACCTCAATAATTAGAGTGCGTTTGTTTCACGGAAAATTCGTGATTTGAAAACCATTTTCCGAAAAATGATTGGTTATATTGCTTAGAAAAATTAGTCAACGGAAAATGTTTTTATAATCGATAATAATTTAGGCCTAACTGTTTTCTTGACTGATGAAAATATTTTTCATCTATTTATTTTTGTAAGAAATACAAGCAGTCGTTTTTCAAAAAATATTTTCTCAATCTTGAATTTTCCGTGAAACAAATAATCTGTTTCCCTTGGAGAGTTTTTGTTTTTGGTGGGCAGATTTCCCTTCACTTGCGAACACCTTAAGAACAAATTACGCAATCGCGACCTCTTTTGTTCGTGAGCAAAAAACACTTGTTTTATCGTTGAGCCACCGGTTTTAATGGATCCAGGTCTTCCGCTTCTTTGGACAACAACCGAGCAACCAACCTTTGTGGGGGCAAACATTCATGTGAGGGCATCTCTCCTTGTTGACTTCGTGCCCAAACCCTCGTCTACCAAATTGCATGCTTCTTGGTTTCTGCTAACACGCAATTGTGTAATTATCCACTAACATCAAGAATCAGATAAAATTTTAAGACAAAACCGAGGTGGGTACCTTAAATATGAGGCTAATTATTTATACTTGTAGCATAGGGAAACCTATGTTGAGATCCACTATTTAAGATCCGTACATCATGGAATTTAGAATACCTAAGCCTAATTCATAATGAAGCACCCGGTTTAGCCGATCACCATATTAGAACCGATGAATATGGACGGAGTCGCTTATGATGTTAGAATATTTAAATAATAAACCATACCTTCATCTAACAGATTAAGCTTTTATAAAGTTAGCAGTGATCCCGCAAAATCTCACATGTATCACGGCTAGAAATCTGAATTTGAATCTTTCCAGGCCTTATTTGGCTCCCTAATTAAATATTTCCATGCTTAATGCTAGATAAAAAAAACCAGACTAAGCATGAGGAGAAGTGTAAGAATATTTAAATAATAAATAATTTCTTTATCTAATGGTTTAAACTTTTAGAACAGTCAGCAGTGATCTCACAAAATTTTACATTGCAACTAGGTCTTCCTCTCCTTCTCCTCTCTTAGATGGCTTTGATGGATAAACTGTGTTGTGTTTGGAATAAGGAGGTGAGAGGAGACCATAGCCTATCTATTGTGTATTCTAACATGCACATCCATCACATGCCAGTGTTATAATAACGATCTACATTGGCCATTAAACCAGATCCTATTATTGAACCGAGATGTGCTCAACCTACAAATTGATAATATAACAGTATTTGGGCCATCAAGCATTGTCTGATTTATTTCACTCACTTTAAGATAGTTTGTTTTTCACAATCTAGAATATATAATATGTGATTAATATTAGGCCACATTTATAAGAATTTTCAACATTCTTCCACTTGGGCAACATTTATTCAACCCGCGTCTTCTGCCTCATCTACATGCATGTATCCGTTCCTTAACCGCTAAATTAATTAGTCCCATGGGAGATTGTACATAATATCTCTAACATGCACCGAATAACAAAGATGAATTATCACAATTCGATTCCACTCCTAGACAAGTTTTATTCTCAAGGAGCGAAACTCCATTTTTGGCAATTGTAGTAACTAATGAGAATTGACAATTTTGTCATTTCTCAATTGTAGGCTGAGAAATGCTAAAGAGACTAAATTGATTTTTCTTACTAGCTATAACATGTTTGGTAAATGATCAACATCATGCATCGTACTAAGTGATTGAATAAGCCAGTCACTTGATGCACATGTCTCAAATATTCATCACTACAAGAAGGACAACGGAGAAGAAGCCGCTGATCTTCCTTCTACTTCGTGAAGGATATATAGAGACAGATTTGGTATTTGGATATTACTTCGATAAATGATCTAGTCAATTATAAATGATTGGCTTCACTAAGTCAATTCTTAAGAAATCTCGAATCAGATCATTCGTATTTACTTCAACAAAGGAAGTATGCAATTGCTAGGAACGTCTAATGTAACCTCCCTAAAAAACATATTTTAGCGAAAAACCGTAGGGTCTTTATAGGGGAACTGAAACTCACGTCCCTCGCACTCACGCAACTCTACAGCTTCCTCACCACCAAACCAATTCGCACAAGGTACAGCTATAAAGCGACTCCAAACAGATGGTTTGGCGGATAGAGCAATCATTTTTTTTTTTTTTGGGTAAGGCGGATAGAGCAATCATTTTTTTTTTGGTAAGGAAGCGGATAGAGCAATCATTAAGCTCTACGTAATTCCAAAACTGATGATGATAGGTCAAGGGCAGATAAAACTTGCATTAAATTACTAACGTCAAATGTGGTAACGCATGCATGCAACCGCACTGGACAGAGATGGGCGATAGGCGGTCGCCAGAAGTTAAACCGCTCGGACTTCCTCTCCGCAGATCACTATTGCATGTCCCACTCCTCTCATGCACTGAAGAAATCTACCCCCCCCCCCCCCTCTCTCTCTCTCTCTCTCTCTCTCTCTCTCTCTCTCTCGATAATATGCATGAAGACGACATTGTTCACTACTTTTGTGAACTAAAATTAGAGAAAGATCATCTGCGATGGATCACCTATTTGTTTGACTTTGGAGGGGGGAAAGATGTGAATTGCAACACGACCATATGACGCAAGTTTGGTCCACCTGGTTTCAATTTTCCAAGCGGTTGGTTTGATATAAAAACCCACCATGACTTCTTCGACTCTCTCCATCACCACACCTGGACTGCCAGAGCGATCGCAGCTTACCTGGAAAATGAAGAAGCATAAAGGCTTTACGGTTGTGATAGCGGGGTTAGCAATCCTTCTTTTTCCATCAATATCTAGAGCCGGTGATGCTTTGATGGGGAATAATGCGTCGGAAGCAACTCACGTAGTGGTGGACGAGTCAGGGAACGGAGATTTTAGGAGGATACAGGACGCGATCGATGCCGTTCCTTCCAACAACTCTCAGCAGGTCTTCATATCAATCAAGCCCGGGACGTACAGGTTAGTTCAATGGTTGCCTTAGGAGGTTATCCGAATTAGTATTTCAGTGATATCCACACTTTCTCATGTTAATGTGAATCTCATAAGCATAGATATGGGGACTAATAAGCAAGTGGTGAGGAAATGGTACTTACTCTCAGACCCAGTAATTAGTAAGGATTCGCGTTATTTGATCTTACTTTTCTGCATCCGTTAATGGAAAAAATGATGATTGCCCATCACATGAATGAAAAAAAGTTAATTTTGGAGTAGTTTAGTTAATCCTTTCCACCATTTAATGAGATTTGTACTGTTATTATACGGTCAGCCAAATTAGAAGTATTGAACAAAGGGGAAACAATTAATCGCATAATCTAATCTTGCGGCTCTTTTCGACATTATACACTGAGGTACATTCATATGTGGTGGACATATCATGTGTACATGAAGGGTAAATGATATGGTTCAGAAAAGGGCAAGAGAAAGACTTAAAAGCATCTTGATTTTGAGGTTCAGGTAACAACGTACCTTCATTACTACGGGCAAGATCACAGAGAAATAATTGTGTGTTTTCAACCAAAAATTATAAAAATGAAAAAATTTCTATATATTGCATGGCGTCGAATGGAAAAATTGTACCTAATGGGAGTTGCTCGACACAAAATTGAAGTTTCTCATTTTTTTGGATTCTTAAAATTCATCTTCGCAAGTACGATGTTGCAGAGAGAAGATAGTTGTGCCAGAGAACAAGCCCTTCATTACATTAAGCGGCACGAAATCTTCGAATACCATAATCACATGGAGCGACGGCAGCGGAGATATATTCAACTCCCCCACGGTTTCGATCTTGGCTTCTGGCTTCGTTGGAAGAGATCTCACCATTCAGGTACATTTACATCTATATATTTCCTTTTACGGCTTTAAAAAATTACAGAGACATAGATTTGATGTCATTTTCCTTGTTATATGATTTCGTAATTTAATGAATGATGCAAATTATTACCACCATTCAATGTGGTTTGTGAATTTCAAACACGCAACAAAAAGTGTGTCTGACCATTTCCCGTAATAAGTAAAGTATTCGTTTAAGTTGGGCTCACGAATTTGTTGACCCATACAGAACACGTTCGGGGTGGGTGAAAGAGCAGTTGCGCTGAGAGTGGCCGGAGACCAGGTGGCGTTCTACAGGTGCCGGATCCTGTCTTACCAGGACACTCTCCTGGATGACGCCGGACGACACTACTACGAGAACTGCTACATTGAGGGCGGGACCGACTTCATCTGCGGAGACGCGGCTTCACTATTCGAAGTGAGTGCGATTTTAATCAAGTGCAATTACTAATCATTAGCATGCCAATGCATGGATTCGAAATTGATGATAGATGTTCATATGTGGTTGATCACATAGAATTGCCACGTGCACTCGATTTCACAAGAGAATGGGTCGATCACGGCGCAGCACAGGCAATCGGGGACAGATAACACGGGCTATGTGTTCCTGGGATGCAAGATCACAGGAGTGAAGAGTGCATTTCTGGGAAGGCCATGGGGTGATTATTCACGGGTTGTGTATGCTCTCTCTTACTTATCCCCTGCCATATTGCCCCAAGGCTGGGATGAATGGAATGACCAGAAAAAGCACAGGTTCCTATTTATACTTCTACATATACATATACCTTTCCAGTGCATATTATGTGATTGCTGGGCTGTGATTTTGATATCACACAACCCAAATCAATTGAATTAGTGGTCTCGGTAATAGTAGGAAAACTCAGAGGAAAAGTTTGATGTTTGCCGTGATTTCAACATGGGGTATGCTGAGAGATCGATGGCACAAGAGTAGTTATGTCATTGGGACTTTTCTCTCGTATAAATGAACATTGCCCGGCAACTAAGATGACTCTGCCTTTGCACAATATGTATGCTATCTTTTCAATTGGCTTGATCAACAGCCGGAAAAATCCAGCATATAGGTTTTAAATCTCTCAATTTAGCACTTCTTTCCATCCCCAAATTGATTTTCACATGTCCAATTACCTCTTTGCTTTTGTTCGATGGCTGTCACATTGCAGCAATGTGTACTATGGAGAATACAAGTGTTCTGGTCCAGGAGCTAACAGGTCGGGGAGAGTCGACTGGTCAAGAAGCTTATCAGACGGCGAAGCAGCTCCTTTCTTGACAAAGGACTTGATTGGAGGACAAGACTGGCTGACAAGAAAACCTACTACTCCCCTCGGGAGAGGCTCTCCTTAATAGACTCTCATCCATTTATGGCACTCCCTTTATTGGTCAAATTACTAGTTAAAGTACTGTATTTCAATCTCTTAATGCCCTTTGACTGGTATACTCATACTGCATAGGTCGCCGAATTGGAGATTCGCATTCTTGAAGATGTACCATAAACGAAAATAGATATGTCACTATTGTGATTAGATGATGACTATGTACTTTTGCTCTCCGATCGAGCGCATTAGGCGTGGCCCGTCGAAACCATTGGAATTGATGAGGATATTCCATTTACACGATACCAACACTAGCAAAAAGTCCGTGCAACGATTGTATATTTTATATTATTATAGTAGTCGGTTGTTAATCTATTCCCGATATGTTGATACTTGAAAGTTAATTATTGGACACTGAATGTTGAATAGTATTGTCCTGATCCCTTTACACAGTTCATCAAAAGTGCCTTACTTTTCCTTAATTGAGTCCAAACACATACCATTTATCGGGAAAATTACTAAAAAAATCATAAATCTATTGCAATTGTGTCAATTCAGTCCATTCGGCCAATTTTGTCAGGCCGACGTTGACATAGATAATTTTTAATAATATTTTTATTTTTTCGAATTGTTTTATTTAATTTTTCTTTTCTTTCTCTTTTTCCTTTTTTTTTCCCCACAACCAGTAGCCAACAAGGCTCTGGCAGGGATTGCTGCCCTCGCCCAGCCTCGCCTGTGGTTGTGCCCCTCGATCTAGGCGCAATGCCTAGGAGCAACTCGTGGTGTGTCCAAGCTTCAACAACTACTCTACCAATTGGCTCGCCAACATTGCTTGTGGGGTTGTTCTTGAGGATGAAGACAAAGGATGCAGCTCCGAGTCAGAGCCCACTTCTTCAGGAAATCATCGGAGCGGTCAATTGGGCGGCAATTATCACGAGGTTGGGGACGACGATTTCGAGTTCGTCTCGCTTGTCAAGGAGCACGATAAGGTCCTAATCAACAGAACCCAGATCGCGAGGCATGGCCGCGAGCAAAGGCAGCCATGGCCTTGCTCGTGGCCGGCGAGGGCTTCACAGCCCTCACCCAATGGCCAGCAAGCCTCGTTGCTCACTAGCTATGGGGACAAAAAGAAAAGAAAAGAAGGAAGAAAAGAAGAAGAAAAGGAAAAATGAAAAAAATTCAAAAAAATAAAATATTATTAAATATTGTCCACTTCAGTATCGGCCAGACGGCTGGCGCTGGCCAGTGTCCACGTCAGCGCTGGCCGGCCAATTTAGGACTGAATTGGTACAATTACAATAGATTTAGGACTTTTTTAGTAATTTTCTTACCATTTATCTGATTACTCCCGGCAAAACAACGGCTTTAATCAAATTAACGACATGAAGCCTTAGTAAATCATTGCTATTTGGCATCTAGACACATATTTTTCCCCCTAGTTTGTAGAATTAACTGTAACAGGGTTTGAGTAGGTATGCATCCCCGTTGAAGTTTATAGAATAAACTATAACAAGGGAGTTTTCAACAACAGGCTCTGTTGTAGAAAGCTCCCTTATGACTCAGTAAAAAGATGGCCTCGGGTTTCTCCCCTGCCATAGTTTATTCTATGAACCAGGGGGAAATTAGCCAATTGACTCATCTTGGCCAAAAACTAAATGTTCATTGTAAATACTCTTCATGCATTTCTCGGATGCATTGACATGCGCTGTGCTCTTGCAGCTCCTTCTCCGCTTCCCATTTCTCAAAACCACATAAATTCAAGATGCCTGTTATTGGGGGCGATCAACGGAGGAACATCCACGCCATTCCTGCCTTCATCGCAGTGAAATACCGAGGCAAGCCCAACTCTCCATTCGACACCCACCCCCTCACCAGCTTCCTCACCCATCTTCACTCACCTTCTATATTGCTCCTCGTCCCTTTCACTTGTTGTTGCTCATCTGCCAACTTTTACTACTACTTGTGGTGTCCGCACTATTCGCTTCCTCTTGATTCTTTCCTTTTCCCTCTCCATGGCTTTGCTTACGTCTTTGTTGGTTTGGGGCCTCTCCCCCTTTATCTGCTGTTGTTGATACTGCTCTCTGCAGCTCACTGGTGTGATCTCATTCAAATATTTCTCTGTCTTGTAAAGCTAGAGATTCTAGTAGTCACATTCGTCCATTTGATCTACCGTCGCCGCGGAGTTAGAGCGCCACTCTTCTGCCATGTGTGGTTGCCAATACGCATTCCATGTCAGAATCGTAGTGTCTGTCGAGATCCGATTATCATGATTTATCGTTAGATAGCACGAATTAGTAACAAAATTCAATTATTAGATGCAACATCATCATAAAAAAATCTTGTCATCAAAATAGTTCCATTGCGATATGTGAACTTTTGTTCATAATATTTTGAAGACTTTCTACTGCCCTTTTATTTTACTTTCTATTATAATATGTGAACTTTTGTTGCTTCACACGGTCCGATTACAATAGGTGAACTTTTTTATTCTACGCGAATATCAACTACAAGTTCTCCCTGTATTGCAAAAGCACAATGGACATGCGTAGAATATTCAGATATGTGAGGTCATCATGATGTCCCAATTGCTTACATATTGGTGAGGCAGAGGTGCAAGCATGAGGACGTTCGAGTTATTGAAGCCCCGAGGACGCGTGACGAAAGGATTATGGCGAACGAAATTCGAAAAATTCAAAGAGCAAATTGAACGACAAAAGAAAAAATTTCAAGAATTGAAATGGAGTATCAAATGTTGACACTTACATTTGCGCCCAAAGGTTTCTCACCCGTTCCATAAAAAAAATAGAGATCAAATTTGCCCATAATGACGGAGTTTGACCCCTAAACAAAAATGTTTCTCCCTTTATTACTGCTTTTCTTTGCATTCAAAAAAAGGGAACGAAAAATCGACAGGGGGGCAAAAAAATCTTCAGCAAATCGGAGGCGTGCGGGAATTCAGAAAAGGGCAACCGAGTAATAGGAAAGGGAGAATTTTGGGAGATTGAGGCGAGAGTATTAGTGAGCGGGAATAGAGAAAGAAAAACATCCGGTGTTTCGGGGGAGCGGTGACTAGACCGCGTCAAAGATTTTCGACTTAAATTAGCTAAATGGATTACATGGAAAAATTGTCAGAAGATTTATCACTATATTGGCCAAATTGAAAAGTTTAATACTGAATTGACATCTATACAATAGGTTCGTGAGTTAGGTAATTCCTCCCTATGTTCAAGACATTGGCAAGAAAACAAAATGAAAGTTGGTAAACAATACAAAAGTTGATAAATTTTAGGAAAAAAACCAAATAAATGCTGCTAACTAGTTCAAATGAGAGTTGGTAACCCAAAATAGTAGTTAACAAAAAAAATGGTAAGTAATTCAAGTGAAGTTTGGTAACTTCATAAAAGAGTAGGGAATTAATGGTGTTGGTAAGAAGGATTGATAGTTTGCAAACTGTCAAAATGAGTCAGCAATTTCATAGAATTATCGGCAACTTACCAGCAAATTACTCAAAAATTAGACAACTAATGTGTTTTTTTAGTGGTAATTTTTTCACTTATCAACACTTTCAACAATCTACCAACGCCAAAAAGAAATACAATTTTTTTTTTGAATTAGAATCATGCCACATCAATATTTGTAGAATTTGGAAAATGGTTAATATCATGAAATATCCCAAACTAGTACACTAATGACATATTATCCTGAACTAATTTTTTTACAATAAAAAATTACAAACTGGTACGCCGGTGACAAATTACCCCGAACTAATTTTTCGACTACCAAAAACTCCAAATTGATACACCTGTGACCTATTTACCCTCCATTAGTTTCCGTTAACTTTTATCATCAAATTACTGAGTTGGATGACACGTGGCAGTTGGCGGGTATTCGAGTTTGGGTTTTTACCCCTTTATTTGTCACGGGTTTACTAATTTGTGATTTTTCGTTGTATTAATCCTATTTAATAGAGGATAAATTTGTCACAAGTATACCAGTTTGAAGTTTTTTGTGGTCAAAAAATTAGTTAGGGTAAATTTATCACGGGAATACCGGTTTGGGGTTTTTTGTGGTCAAAAAATTAGTCTGGGGTAAATTTATCATAGATGTACCAGTTTGGAGTTTTTCGTGGTATTAACCCTTTGAAAAATCATGAAAGCTTATCTACTAGAAACAATCCACTTTCAATTGTTTCTTTGTTTAATGTTCTCTTCCATAATCTTACTATTCCCAACTTTCACGAATACAATATGATCCAGAATTCCGGAGTAAATGGCCCGAACTTCATTATTTTGGTAATTTTCAGTGGCTTTATAGTGCTGATTTCTCATGGTCATTATGATCACAACAGTCAGTTTGACGGGACTTCTCTAAAAAGTTTGCTGTTCCTCTTCTCTCTAATTTTGAGTGAATTAGAGATACATATCTACTTAACATTAGGAAGTAAAAGAGTGTTATGAGCCGAAGTTGTGTGCCATTCACAAGATCAATGTCAACATAAAAGATAACAAGAGAGGAGAGGAGCAACCTCAGTGACGGAGAGAAAACTATCTTACAGGCTCACTGCAATGATGATATTGTGGAGACAATCAATCATAGTACAGAGTGTAGAATACCGGTCCATGACTTAATCTCATTACAATGGAGTGGATCACACGCCCAAAGTTTGCTTCCTCATTCTCTTGCTACTAGTACTACTTGCTTTCCAACATTGCGGCCGCTGAAGAGTCCGACCAGAGCAGATGGTCCATTCTCCAGCCCCTCGGCTATGTCTTCGATGTACACTATCTTCCCTTCTCTGATGTGAGGCAGCATGAAGTCCAGGAACTTGGAGTAATGGTAGACGTAATCTGGAGCCACGAATCCCTCAATTCGGACTCTTCTGTACACAATACGCATCAAGTTGGTGACGCCGTCAGGTGGGTCGAGGTTGTACTGTGATATCATACCGCACACAGCTATCCGGCCCCGAACTCTCATGTTGAGGAGCACCGCATCCAGCGTTTTACCGCCAACATTCTCAAAATAGATATCGATACCTTGGGGAAAATATCTGCCAACAGTTAAAAATATACAAATTGTTACGGCAACTCTGTAATCTTATTTATGATCTCTTTATATTGCAGCTATTTACAGCAGCCTTAGTGTCAGATCTTAGCTATTAAGGACATGTTTCTGCATAGAGTCTTTGGACATTTTGGGTATCAAGCCACCAACAAAAGCACTCGTTGATTCTGCATAAGGGTTTTGTACATGTCTCCTGCCTACTAACCTCTTCAAAGCTGCATTGAGATCGCGCTCCTCTTTGTAGTTGAATGCGTCGTTGAAACCAAACTTGCTCTTCAACAAATCAACCTGTGTGTGGGGCCAAAAAGAGAGCAGTATGAGTGAGAAATGCACTACTTTCTTACAGTGAGACTCTCCTCTATAGCTTGGAAGTAGAGACTGCAAAACAGCTTTTAATGAATTCTTAGATTTAGCCCCGCCAAACTCGTGAGGCCCATTCACAGTTTGAAACACGATAAAATCAGCGAACCTTCTCTTTGCTTCCGGCACTACCGACAACGTAACATCCCATCAACTTTGCGAACTGTCCCACGAGCTGTCCAACTGCACCGGCCGCCGCCGATACGAAGACGTGCTCTCCTTTCTTAGGGGAACACACCTCGTAGAAGCCAACATAGGCGGTCAGGCCAGGCATACCTAACAGAAAGATGCCCAACAAAATCAGGTAATTGATGCACAACTGATGTGCATGATTCTTCACCAGCAAGCAAATAGAGATTTGAATTAATTTAACTTATTACCAAGAATGCCAGTGTAGTAAGAAAGAGGCACATCTGTGTGCTCGATTTTGAAGAGGCCTTGAGGATTGGTGATGAGGCTGTACTCTTCCCATCCTGTCGTACCATAAACTAAATCGCCCACTTTGAATTCTGGGATGCCCGAGTCCACAATTTTGGCCACCCCATACCCAGTTATAGGCTGCATTCAAATATCAGCCTCAATGAACTATGAATGCGTTCGAATGCTGGCTTTATATTCTACATGAGCTGCAAAACCATTTTTAGGTGTTCATGGTTTGTTTTCCGTTTTAGGGACTCACTAATCTATTGTAGTTCGACATGCTTAGCTTGAGTTGATTAACACAAAAATGTGGAGTTCAGAGTAAGATCAATGATTCTTTTAGAGCATGTTTCTCTTTAATTTCTCTCTCAATGTTCTCTGAAACTTGTAAGTGATTTCCTTGGTTTGGCTCGGGAGCATGTGCACCTGCTTAAGAGTGAAAGCGAGTCCAGCTAACTACTTATAACCTATTCGAGTTTGCTCGCAGGCTTGATTCGTTAGAGTTGAGTTCAAGAGCAGTTCTTAATCAAGACAAGCTTGAGTTTGAAAATACTTGAATCCCGCAGTTGGCAAGCATAATCGAATAACCAAGCATGTACATATGTACATAAATGGGAATAATATTAAAAAAACTTATTAAAACTTGTATGTTCAATTTAAGTTTCTTGTACTATTTGAGCCGAGGTTGAGCTGGACTGAGTCGAGTCTTGAATATATTGAGTCGAGGATCTCAAACATGGAATTATGCCGACGCAGCTTCAGCCGGTCCAACCCAACTACAAGCCACGTGGGGCCCACATGATCCGGAAGGTGTAATGAACCGGGCTCATAGGACCAGATTCATCTAAGGATAGCTCTTCCAGCAAAGAAGGGCCAAATTAAAGTGTAACAACCTAGACATTCCTCAGCCAGAGAGTGTAAGATTGAGCTCGCTTACAGAGTCGGGAGTGTAAGGAGGGAGCAATCCGTTGAGGAGGTTTGGCGTCATGAGGAGGCGCATGTAAGGATCGCAGGACAAGTAGAGATTCTTCACCACGATTGCGCCCGATCCTCGAGGAACTCTGAGCTTCGTCTCCTTCCTTCTCACTTCCATGTCATCTTCCCTCGGAAACCCATTCACGTAGTCTCTCAGGATCACTTGCTTGTTGCTCACGGTCACCCCCTCCACTTCTTCACCGCTACGCTCCTCCATTCTCTCTCTCTCTCTCTGTCTCTCTCTCTCTGTCTCTCTCTCTCTCTCTCTGCAGGCTCGGCAGGAGTTTCCTGACAACTCTGCATCTGTGTTCCTACGATTGGGCTGCGAGATATGTAGGACAAAAAAACGTGGGGTCTGTACGAGTGTTTTGCTCGAAACGTCCTCCTGCGCGCAATGTCTTGCCAGTACAACATCCCATGTAACGACACTTGACTAAGTTGACTTTCCTAGTTTCTTTAATTGCATCTTTTGTTGGTAATCATGAAAGAGCTGAAAACTACAATTGTCGATGCCTCACGACAAGCATTCCCTGAGGACAGTGCTCGGTTTTGTTAAGTTAAATTTCGTTTGTCAGTAGAGAGATTTAGGGTGGTTCTAACGTCAACTCATCTTTTGAAAAACACAAACACAATTCATGACCCTGCTTTGTTAGCTGTCGATAATTAGCAATCCATTATCCCAAAGCTAGTAGGCTTTTTGTAGGCTTACTAGTAAATTTCCATTATGACAAAAAAAAAATTGCTTCCAAGCCTATCAAAACTTTTTAACTCGCTCACATTAGGGTTCTTGACCCTCAACTGGCTATTGCAAGAGTCACATGATGATTGAGGGTCGCCCCAAATCCTTTCCTAAGGCCAGTTAGGGTTATTGACCCTCAAATAGGGTCGTACGACCCTTATTGGACTCATCGGACCTCCCTATGCGTGCCCTTGGACACCCACCTAAGGTCCAAGGGTTATGCCCTGCACCACTTGGACACCTTATGCGTGCCCTTATGTGCTCATTTTTTATGTATAACCAGGCAAGTCATTAGTTATTTGAAAATATACCAAAGAAAAGGTTAAATTGATCTTCAATTAAAGTAATTAAAGTCCATGTATCAAGCTCATGAAATTGAATGGTGGCCTCAATGCAAGCGACCCCAAAAGCCGAAAAATACGCAAACAAATACTAGTAAACATATTGACTATATAACAAGTTTTGTTCAAATAATGCTATCCCGAGTAGTACTTTAAGGCGCTATTTACACCCCTATTTTGGCTAAGACACTTATTCTTTCTAGTTCAATGACCAAAATACCCTTCTCTCTCTGTTTTTTTTTTGGTAACCCAGGGAACCCCCGCACGGCCGACAGCCGGGGAGTAAACCCTGGGGGCGACACGTGCTAGCCACCACACACGTGCCACCGGTTAAGTCACCCTGCGGCGCCCGGGATTCGAACACTCAACCTTTTGTGAGAAGAAGAGTGCGCGTTCCAGCAGCGCCACCCAGGCGGGTGGTAACCTTCTCTCTCTTTGATTTATGGTTTCTTTGTTTATTAGGCTAACCAACAAAACTGTCTTTATTTCTATCGTGTCTCTCATCAGTTTCACAATACAAATACTCAATTACACCCAATAAGACATTATCTTTACATCCTGTTATCACTTTGCCTAGAGAAGGTTGTTGATTTTATTTAATAGTATTGTATTTTTAGTTACAAAAGCTATATAGAAGATTATTAATTCTATTTATGACGGCTTATGAACAAACATTTAGTTTCCTATTTTTTTATCAAATAGTTTGAGACTATATTTCAAAGTTAAAAATTAAAATTGAATCTAATTATCTAGCTGATCTTGATAAAAAAATGTAAAATAAAAATGATCAAAATATGGAAAAGATTAATTTGTTAGATGCATGATCAATTGTTAAACATGTTTATGTTTAAATCATGTCTAAATATTAACAAAAGATAAGCACAAAAGGCAAAAAAAAGGGAACTTCTTGCTGTAGAAATACTAAACTTTAGGAAATAATTAATTTTCATTGTAAATTCAATTTCATAGCATGTAGATCAAAACTTTAGAATATGCCTAAAACTTTCCTATGAAGTAATTTGATGAGTTTGAAAGTGAAGAATGTGCAACATGATTTTCAACCCCATCTTGCCAGTCAAATTAAAATGTGAAAAGATCAAAAGAAAGTACAAAACAAGCTCAATTTAACTTTAGAAACCTACAAACTTATTCCAGAAAATAGCCACAAGGTCAAGATCGACTAGATAAATAGATTGAATTTTAATTTTCAACTTTGAAATAAAGTTTCGCTCAAACTATTTGATAAAAAATAGGTAGTTAATTATGTGTTTATAAGCCATCATAAATAAAAATTTATAATCTTTTGTGTAGCTTTTATGATTAAAAATATGAGACCATAGATTACAATCAACAAATTTTTCTAGGCAAAATGATAACAATATGCATGACAAAATGATATCTTGTTGATAGAATGGAGCATTTGTATTATGGAATTGACGAGAGAAACAATAGAAAAGAAGGCACTTTTGTAGTTAGCCTAATAAAAAAATAGGGTTACCATCACAAAAAACCTCAAACTGAGTCACCCGTGACAAATTTAACCCAAATCATTTTTTTTACCACCAAACCCTCCCCCCTCTGTGCAGCCAACAGCCCTGATCTTTTGATCGAAGTGATTGAGTATAAGCTCCATTGGTGCGTTTGGAAAGACTCCATCCTCTTCTGTTGGACTGAATTCTGGTGGCATTACTATTTAAAAAGTGAGTGGGATGGTTGAAGTGATTTGAGTATAAGCTCCATTGGTGCGTTGGAAAGACTCTTATCATCTTCTTGGACTGAATTCTGGTGGCATTACTACCTAAAGGTGAGTGGGCCGGTTGAAGTGATTGAGTGCAAGCTCCATTGGTGCGCTGGAAAGACTCAATCATCTTCCGTTCGACTGAATTCTAAGGGCATTACTACCTAAAGAGAGTGGGATGGTTGAAGTGATATAGTATAAGCTCCATTGGTGCGTTGGAAAGACTCCATCATCTTCTGTTGGACTGAATTCTGGTGGCATTACGACCTAAAGTGAGTGGGATGGGTCAGGCATTTCGTCAAGCAACTAGAAGGATCAAGACGATGCCGAGTTCAGACATGGCTCCGCCTTCCATCTTGAGGCGCGGCCATGGGCGATGGTCCAGCCACTATAAGGGAAAAATATAAAAAAAAAGAAGAAAGAAAAGAAAAAGGAAAAAGAAAATAAATAAATTGAAAAAAAAATAAAAAAATTATTTAAAAATGATCACATTCACCTGCCAAATCTTACCGAATGGACTGAATTAGTACAAAACTAATCGGATGGACTAAATTAATACAAATATAAAAGGTTTAGAACTGAATTAACATAATATAATAAGTTTATGAATTTTTTTTATAATTTTTTCAATTTAAATCACCCCATCTCGGAAAAGATGGCTGTGAGAATAGCCCTGTTCAGGTTTTGGAGGGGACGAGGAGACGAAGGTTTCTCCGAGCAAACAGGACTGTTGATTCTGAGCAGTGGACAGCCACTGTTAGAGTATAAAGTGTAGAGTGAGGGTGCAACACTCCTCAACGAGCGAAGATGTGATTCTTGGTGGGGTTGCTCAGGAATCTGAAATGGAGAAGAAGAAAAGCAAGGTCTTGATTGTCGGAGCGACCGGGAAATTGGGCCACGAATTGGCCAAAGCCAGCCTCAACTTCTCGCACCCGACCTTCGCACTCGTGAGAGAGACTGCTTTCGCCGACCCCAACAAGCTGGTCAAGCTCCTGTCTCTCTCCGATGCTGGTGTTACCCTCCTCAAGGTACCCACTTCTTGATCTCTGTTGTGTTTTGCTTGGCTCGGTCTTTCTTGATTTTCATGGGGATATTGTTTTTGTTGCGTGTTTGTTTTTTTTCTTTTGCCTTACTGGGTGTTTCAGGGTTCATTGCAAGATGAGGAGAGTCTCATTGAAGCAATCAAGAAAGTGGATGTTGTGATTTGTGCTGTGAGCTCCACGCAGGTCCCGGATCAGAAACTGCTGATTCAGGCCATCAAGAAAGCTGGCTCTATCAATGTAACATCTTTTATTTTATCCCCTTTGATCGCTTTTTGTCTTTTTTTGTTTTGGTGGGTTTGACTTAAAAAGTAATTTTCTTTACTGTGATAATGTCGATTGGTAACACTGGAACAATGAGTAAAATATTTTGTAGGGACATTCTGTATTGAACAAAGTGCCATAAGCTAGGCCAAGGCAACCCAATAACATACACTGATTCTTGACTAGTGAGTCTGAATAGACAGTGCAGTATGTCTTGAATTCAGCTTTTAGGTTAATTTTTGTTTTGATCCCTAAATTGGAAATACTCTATATAGAGACAATTACACAGGTTATGATGCAAACATGGAAATGCAATGTAGTTTCTGACTAACTAATAGATAATGACACTGGATCAGATATATATGGCTCTACTAGGAAGTAAAGCGTGGCACTGCATTCTTCTTTCGGCAGTAATGTTTAATGCCAAAAAATACATCGATGTACATTGTGGGAGGAGAAGTTGAATGCAAAATGCTGAAAATTTTGTTAAGGTGAAACGAAGAAAGCTTAATTCTCCTTTTGCAGAGGTTTATTCCTTCAGAATTTGGTTTGGACCCAGACAAGGTTCACATATCTGGCATGGACTACAACTTCTACGCAAGGAAAGCCCAAATAAGGCGTCTTGTGGAGGCTGAAGGCATTCCTTATACCTTCGTATCTTGCAACTTTTTCATGAGCTTACTTCCATTCCTGGTTCAACCGGAGCTCAAGGCACCTCCAAGGGACGAGATCAAAATTTATGGAGACGGAAATATAAAAGGTTCATTCTCGAGTAGCTTTCAATTACTTTATGTGGGCAATTTGTGTCGTTTTTTGGAGCTTAAAATTGGAGAGCATACACTGCCTTGCAGGTGTCTTCGTGAAGGAATGTGATATCGCAGCATTCACCATAAGTACATTGGACGACCCGCTTACACTGAATAAGGTTTTGTACTTGAGGCCCCCAGGTAATGTCTACTCCATGAATGAGCTAGCCGATATTTGGGAGACCAAAATCAAAAAGAAGCTCCAGAAGAAGTACGTATCAGAAGAAGAGCTTCTACATAAAATCAGAGGTACTATTTCTCATATTATGTACAGTGCAACTTATGCATGAATTTGTTACGAGTTAAGCATGGTTACTAGTAGTGTAGAAAACATTTCATCAGAGTCCCGACCACAATACTGGTGCTGCCGGAGAATGAGAATTACAAATAAAGAGGCATACAAGAAAGAAACTATAATTCTTTTTGGTAGAAACTCATGAACACACTTTCCATGGGTGCTGCAAATCCAATGCCATCAATTCTGTGTCCTTACCGTGTGATAGTTGTATAAGGAAATTCAACTCACATAGTCTAGGCTAAGCATTCGCTTCATGCCAAACTTTCTGAGACAAGGTTGCTGCATCTTAGTAAAGGCTTGGGATTATGCTAAGTGCTCCCAAGTAGAATAGGCTCCCTTATAAATGGCACTGGCACAGCTTTGGGTGAGTGAAAGTTTAGGAATCATACATTGGACAGTACAGAAGACGTTTAAAGGACAGTACATCCCAAACAAGCTGATTTTCTTTAGGATGAGTCCAATCCAGTACATAAAAACGGCCATATGATGAACAGCTAGAATTAGCAGGGTTACACATGAGCAGTCTAAGGTAAATGCCATTCTTGAGAGAACTTTGCCCCGACTCCCCAAGTAAAACTGTAAAACAATAAAAAAGAAAAAGAAAGACAAAGGGCTTACACTAATGAAGTAAAGGTACATTTGTTATCAAGGAAATGATCTTTGTTTATGGACTGGCGGATGTAAGGAAGGTTCGCTTTTCTTTCCAGACATTGTTTGGCAATTATACTATTACTGAAGCAACTTCTTCAATAATTATACATGTAACATGGCTTGCCGTGATGCAGAGACTCCGTATCCAGACAACATGCTGTTCATTTTCATATATTCTGTCTTCATAAAGGGTGATCAAACGTACTTCGAAATAGAGTCGTCTGGGGGTTTGGAGGGGACACAGCTGTATCCACACTTGAACTACACTACCATCAGTGAGTATTTGGACACCCTTGTGTAGCAGCTATGTTTAGGTTTCTCTGAAATGTGTAACTCTGCATTTTTCTTCTCATATGTCCTCCATTGTTCATGAGCACACCGAACATGATATTTTCTACTGAATTGAAGAAGGTAGCTTCCATAAATGCAAGAGGGTAAAGATTTAACACCTGCAGAAGATCATTTCATAACTTTTGAAAGCATTTTATCTTCGAAAAGTGTACAATTCAATCCTCTCTTTTGCTTTTGAATCGCTAGAAAATACTTTAGGTATGTTCAAAGTATAATAAGCCAAGTTGACAATGTAAATAGTGGATATTAAGAAAAAGGAACTCCCATGTTCTATTAGGGAGAACGAAAAATGTTCCGGGGCTGGAAGATTTTGCTAGTGACGGATGGCAAAACGGAAGCAACAATGTTCCCTATTTATGCATATCGGGTCATGAACAGAATGAGATCTTGGAAATTGCTTTGTTATCTCGTCCCTTTTTGCCTGCATATTGCTTCAAGCATGTCTTCGACTGCTTCGGGCATGTTTGATGGTTAATGTGCTTTCTTGTAAAGTTTTACCTTAATTAGGCCTGCTTTAGTTGAGCTTCTACTTTTGGAAGTTGCGACTCCTTTGAGATGATTAATTTTCATGGTTCTTCCTCGATATGGACAAAGAATGCTATAATCATTCGGAATTAGAAGCTACAGGCAGCAGCTGTTATTTCTGACTCTACGTTTTTTTGTATGTACTTGACTAGCTTTTGATGCCAAAGTGCGAGTTATCAATGCTCTATTTGTTTAATGGAAAATAACTTCCGGAAAAACGTCTTTCGAATTTTCCAGTAATCGTTTTACGGAAAATAACTTCCTACGGAAAACATTTTCCAGAAAATGGACAAAACACCTTCACTTTTGAGGAAAACATTTTTCCCTTCCCCCCTTTCACCATTCATTTTAAATATTTTAATGTTCTTTTTTTTTCCTTCACAGTGGTCGAGCGAGCTTGGGCCTCAGCAAATCCAATGAGCTGGGAGAGGCTCGAGCCTTGCTCGAGGTCGCCGCAGCTTGTTGGATCTGGCAAGGCTTGAGCTCGTCCGACCGACCTCGGGCGAGCTTGGCCGCGTTGGATCAAGCGAGCCAGAGCCTCGCCACAGGTCGGCGAGGCTTGACCTTGTAGGAATCTGGCGAGCTCGAGCCTCGCCGACCTATGGCGAGGCTCGAGCTGGTCGGCAACCGACTGAGGAAGAAAAAGAAGGAAAAAAATGAAAAAGAAAAAGAAAATTAAAAATATTTTTAAAAAATAAAAATAAAAAATTATTCAAAGTAGTGCAAGGACGAAAATCTTTTCCATACCAAACAAGAAAATATTTTTCAAAACTTTTTCAAATTTCTACCGAACATCGAAAAATTGTCATTTTTCAAAAAAATGATTTCCTGAAAAACATTTTTCAAAAATGTAATATTTTTCGCGAAACGAATAGAGCCTAAGGGTCAAGAATACATGCTCGATCCATTCTTTTTGGCCACCTGCTAATATAATGTCCAAGCATGCTCACTATCTGACATATGGAATGACTAGATACCTAATTTGATGGGTGTTTTTCTTTATCTCAATCAATCTTAACTCACCAAAAGCATGGTCGTAGGGATCCAAAAAAACATAGCCCTGATTTGACAGACAAGTCCAGTGAATTAAGGACTCACCATATTAGCAGATCAGCATGGAGAAATTACAGTCTTACATCTATCCCCAAGGCTTTGAAATTCTAAAGTGCAGCTGCTCGATATACCAGTATAGTAATTTCACTTGGAACAGAATTCCCATTGGTCGTGGCACAATTTCGACCCCCATTCTTGATTTAAGTCCAAAGTAGGTTCAGTACATAACCGCCGAACAGCACAAGGGCTTGTTCATAGATACATGGAAGTTGCATAGACGCTGCGTAAAGTGCCAACATTATGCCATGACCTGCTTTAGCCCCAAAAAGTATAAGAGGAAAAAGAATGCATGTAGCAGGTCATGAACATTGAAAAAAATTTCCAGTATCATTGATAGTCAAATTTCCTTACTACATAATAGAAGGGTTACAAGGACAGTGTCAGCATTCAACGCAGACGAAATCTATCATGTACCAGGAAGGAGACTCCTCGGGACAGTGAACATCCCTTGGCAGCTATAAGCACCTCTTTCCACTAACATTGGAAAGGCGATGGTACAGTTGATCTATCCGTTCCAAACTACGTATCCAAATTTATATAACATCAATCGAGATCCTTGAAGTGAAAACGAAAAAGGAACAGATATCATGAATATCCAAATAGCAACCATTCTACCATCTTCCGTCCAAAATTCCCCGACTGCAATACTATGCTGCCCCATTTTAATCCCCACGCGAGCCACTGGTACTAGCAAAAGATTTCTTACCACCATATTTCTGCAAAATAAATAGAATCGCAGCCATTACTTGAAAGGTGATAATGCTAGTAGTAAAAGTTGCAGTAACCAGAACAAACTAGTGTGCAAATTCGTTCGCAAGGCCATGTGAAGGATTGGTATTTAAACAAATGGACCATATCCAAGCATCCAATGAGTTTTTGTCACAACCCTTCTGTAAACCCATTTGTAAACTAATCTCTACTGCATAGTTCATAAGAAAAATACATATACCGACACTGCAAAGAGACCTCACCTGCTTCCCAATGCTGAATGGTATATACTTGTATTTGATCATGTGTGCAATTTGACGTCTCATCGTCATGATGAAAAGCACGAGCCAGTAAAAGAGCAATATGGGCCAAAAGACGGGAACATCAAACATGGAGAAGAAGGTCATGAGGAATGCTATGAAAAATGCACTTGTTATTGAGTGCCTGAAAAACAAAAATAAACCGGTGAAGTGATAACTCAACTCAACTCAGTGCACATATAATGACCGAGAAAGCACTTTCCAATTGAAAAAAAGCTTAATAGCTGGAGAAAAGATTCACATATAAGGCAACTCTCTCGTTGATGTTTAACAGTCTTAAAACACCATACTTCCTGAGGCAGCAGCTTAGACAAACTTAATAACCTACTTGGCCCAGAGCTAGTATGACTATCAAGTCAAGTTAAATCATAACTTTACTTTAATCCAGCATCTCTGTTTAACAATTCTAAGAGTGTAAACACAAATAATTTGCAGGAATGAAAGAATTGCTTCTTAAAATCATGTCTTTTCCAGAGTTAAACAACACGTCCACGTCAAACATTAAGCATCAAGACAAAGATTTGTCAGTTGCACGCAGTATTATTATGTTAATAGGGAATGATATAGAAATTAACACCGTTTTTCAAGTAAACCAGCTCCCATGCCTGGCATCACATATAACAACTCAACCAACCATCATCTAACATACTGTTATGTTCATCGTTCTAAATTCTAGGTGCCACTAATTATGAAAAAACAAGGGAGACAGCATCTTCAGATTAATAAATTCAAAAGCAAGAAGAGACAAGCATAGATTGAACCAATGCAAGAGGATACATGCTACCGACTTTGTGTATCACTTCCAAGAAACTCGCCTCACGAAGTAACTTCGGTGCAAGCCATAGATTAGCCAAACTAAGTTGTAGAAAATGACAAAAAACTAACTAGGATCTCACAAGACCAAATCTTTTAAAGGTCATTAAAAGATTGTGTAGATTTTGCTTTCGTATTCAACTTCCTGGTCCACTCTCCAATGCCTCAACGAGATAGCCTCTATTTGGGGATGAACACTTTCGCGAACTACCACTAAGCCACTCAATCTTCCATGAACTACTACACCACAAGACTATCATAAGCGACCTAACAATAAAGAGTTACAAGCTAACAAACAAACCAGAATAGCACTTGCAAATGCCGCCAACCTACAGAGAAACTTCAAATGACTGCAAGCATCGAATGAGATATACATTCTGATGAACAATTCAACCCTAGCACAAGAAAAAAGGGGATTCAGCAAATGGGCCAAAAAGAACAGGAGGAATATTCAATTACCAGAACTTGAACTCCGGGAGCCGCCGGATGAACGGCTTGAACTCGTCGGACCCTTTCGTCGGCAGCATCGGCCCGTCCGAGGCTTCCAACTCGGGATCTACCAACGGGGACAGGAACCCGATCATGAGATTCAGTATATAGATCCCCAGGCCATACGAGACGATGTAAAACCCCTGGATGTACACGACGCGCATGACGTAGATGGCCACCAGGACGAGGGTCCCAATCCACCGGTAGGTGGCGTGGGGGGTGGACTTGTCCAGGTAATGCTGGTACAGCCTCCAGACGTCGTGCCTCCACTGATCTATCGGCGCCGCCGCCGCCGCCAAGGCAGCATCGCTCCCAGCTCCCTCCATCGAATCCAACCACCAAACCCTGCAGCACAAAACAAACCAACCCATCACCACGCAGGAAACCGCATTTGGGTTTCTCACAAATCGCGGCTCGACACGACCCGGAAACACAATCTCCCTCAAAATGCGCAATTTCCGCCGCAACGAATCAACCCATTCAGAAACCCTCCCCCCCATCCCCCCTTCCAAGAACGGACAAGCCGCGGAAATTAGGGCATCATCAACCGCACCGAACAACAACGGGTCCCGGGAAACGAACGAGGAATCGATCGATCCGAGGAAGGGCGGAACGCCGGGAAAACCCGGACATGCCCCCCGAGGATCTGAAGCAAGCTAAGCCACGAATCGCTCGAGGAAACCCGCCCAGAAATTCGAGCGAAAGTCGGGTCGAGATCCGGAGGAGCGCAGCAGATCGACGGAGGAGAAGCTGACCTGGAGCGAGACCGGCGTCGAAGGGAGATTGAAGGAACGATCAGGATGACGGAGGCGAGGCGAGGCGAGGCTGAAAGAGCGAGCAGCGGCAGATCTGCACAAGCAGAGAGACGGAGTAAGAGAGAGAGAGACGGGCGGGCGAGGGGAGGAGATTTTCAGGCCTTTTTCGTATGACGACTTCTTTTTTTTCTTTTTCTTTTTTTTTCCTATTTTATTGAATTTATTATGTGTGTCCCCCCTACCGAGCGTCGTCTTCTACTTTTCTCTGTTTTTGGTCCTTTTTTTTTGGTATATTTTTCTTTGTTTTTAGTCGTTTTGGCATTTCGGCGGCGTATGAGCGCGTATTCCTCGTATGCGGAGAACTTAATAATCATGCATGTTGTCATTTAAGCAGGATATAAATCGGGATAGGACGAAATTTACTGTTTACTGTATTTGGTTCCTCCTTAAGATAGGATGAGATCAGGTATAAAAGGATTGTAGACCCAATAAGAATATATGACGAGGAAAATGGGATAAAGGTGGATTGGATATGTTCATGATATAATAATTACTTTCTTTCGAGTGACAAACTTATTAGATTAATAAAATTAAAATAATGACTATGTATTAATAATATGTGAATTATAATATAAATAAAATAAAATTCAAAATAACCGTAATTTTTTTTATCTATTACCAATTTTATTGATATAGTTGAATTTCTTTCTATTTTGTAATATATATCGTACATGTTTTGTGTTTATATTTGTTACATATTTTAGGCATATTAGTGTACTTTATTACTTATTAAAATTTCTATTGAGAAATGATGGAAGGGAATAAAAAGGAAATACAAAAGAAAATGAATAAAAAAGAGAGGGAGATATAAAGAAAAAATAAGTAAATAAAAATGAAGCTAGTTGGAAAGTCGAAGCATTATACTTTTTGAAATTGAGAAGGTGAATGATTATGTTTTTTCTATATTACTAGATTCGGCATTCGCCGCATGATTTACCCTGTCGAGGTTGCGGTAGCACATTTACATTTATTATCACAATCGAACCAATGGCTCTAGAATATTGCAATGAGTTCCTTTTTTGTAATCATGGATTGATTGATGAAGATTATCTCCGGTTGTGTATTTGTGGTTTCTTTAGCAATGAATCGTAAGATATATTTGTCATCTCCATTTGTGCATTTTCAAATTTATTTACACTAATACGTTGTTCATACTCAACATGGTTATAATAGGATATGAAAGTATTTGACTTTATTATCGCGATTCACCATGCACTGACATAGCAAAATCTAGTCATATCCTATTTTGTTAAAAATCCAGACGACCAAACATAATCTAACGATTTTATTAAACACTCCTTCAAGGAAAAATTAGAATTCTCAATACTTCGCCTCCCGTGTTATATATAATTAATGCAATGAAAATCACAATAAATCTTTATTAAGTATTACTTAACAAGTGTTCCGAGATTACTCTACCCTCATGCAATGAATTGATGCCTAACACACAATACACTTCATCATCCACTAGCGTTCGATTTGAATATTTATTTCCCTTAATAAATTAAGTTAGCCTTTGGGCAAAAAAATAAAGTAAAATCCAAAGAAGAAAGAAAAACTTGAGTGGTTCTAAATGGTGAAGACTTATGGTTGCGTGTGAAAAATCAAAGACGTGAATGCATTAGGGAAGACGATTCAAAAGAGACGGCATTAACGTTGATAAAGTTCAAGCTAGAAGGTACGACTCTTGTATCTTGTAACATACTATACGCCACGAAAGGTCTCATAATAGCTTTAAGTTCAGTTTGTTTTGCGAAAAAAGAATAATTTAAAAAATATTTTTCTTCAAAATAATTATTTGTATCGCTTGAAATAATTAGTAAATAAAATATATTCATTATCAAAAATAATTTATGTAAAAATTTTTGTGGACAACTAAAAAATTTTCATTCATTCATTCATTTTTATAAGCCATAAAAAAATTATTTTAAAAAAATATTTTTCAAATCATTTATTTTTCATGAAATAACGGCATCCTATCTAATATATTGTATGCGCCACTTTCGAATGACGCAGGCAAATCTCATTCATGAATCATCATTCATCATGTTAAGCAAGTCAACACAATTAAAGTAAAACTCAAATTTTACTAGTTTTCACGCATGTGCATTGCGCGGGAATACATTTAGATTTTTTTCATTATTCCGTAAAAATAAATATATCATCAATAAATCTAAAAGCAACTGATATAAAGAAAACAATAACTATCTCTTTGTAACAAACTGTTATATAAAAAAATAAATTTTATAATGTTTTCTTTTCCTTAGGTCAATAGCTAAATTTGGAATAACCGAATCAACCGATAAAGCCTCAGATGAATGATACATATATCATTTGTTTTCCTCATCCTCAAAGGGTTATACACAATAGGAGAACTTGTGAAGTAAAATTGATCGATTTTGCCTTTTTAGCTCAATTAATTCAACAAAATTATTTAATCTTTTAGTTTAACAAAGTAAGTTAGATTGGGCTAAAATTACTTTTAATTTTGTGACATTCCAAATTTTGACCCATTTTTAAGATTTATAAAACGTATAATTCGTCAGTGTACTTATAATAGAATCTCGCCCGAGAACTGATCACTTTCAGGTTCTTATTTTTAAAATAGAGATTTTACAAGAATCGCACTAGATCGAATTTGGCCATTATCTAGACCCGGAACTTAACAGTCGATTTTCGGGAGTTTCGGGACGAAATAAATTAGACGGTGTCAATATTATTGTGGCCAGCGTCGAGATTGCCAGGAATAGTGAGAAAGTGAATTTTTGATCAGGTGCAGATTTGGACTAATAGACCTCCCTCGTAGTGTGTTTTGAGTTTTTTATTTTGGCCCTTTGTCCTATATTATTATTTAGGATTTTTCGTGGACTGTTAGATTATTTTCCGAATTTGAATCGTGACCGTTAAATCGATTTTTTTAGTTTAAACCGTGTCCGTTGGATTGCGCTCGACGACTAAATTTAGCTTTTTCTTTTTCTCTCTCTCTCTCCTCTCTCTTCTGCGCCGCGCCACCCACTTCCGTGCGACGTCCCGTCTGCCCCGTCTGCCCCGTCTACCTCTCTCTCTCTCTCTCTCTCTCTCTCTCTCTCTCTCTCTCTCTCTCTCTCTCTCTCCCCCTCTGCCGCGCACGTCTCCCCCATGCAACGTCCCCTCAGCCCACACCCATGCAGACTGCCCCTCTCTCTCTCCTCCATTTTCTTCTTTTCTTCTTTCTTCTTTTTTTTTCTTTCTCTTCTTCCCTTCCTTCTTCTTCGCCCACGTCTGCTCCGGTCTCTGCGTCTGCTTCTACTCCTTCATCCTGCTCGCCTAGCCGACGCCGCTTGAGCCCGCCTGACCGCCGAGCGCCACTGCCGTCTCCAGCCAGCTCGGCGGCTGTCGCACCATTTGTCAGCCGTCACCCCAACCAACTGTTCTCTCCCCCCTCCGCGCAAGCCACAACTCACCGATGCGTCTGCCGCGGCCGAACCCCGCCAGCTGCCGGCCAGCTCGTCCGGCCAGCTCCCCAGCGCCGCCCCGACACCTGAGCGTCCCCGTCACCACCGTCGAGCGCCCCCCCAGCCGCACCACTCGCCTCAGCCAACTCTTTCTCCTTCCCGTTGGCTTTCCGCCGTTCGCTGCCACTGCCGCTGTCGTCAGCTCGTCGCCCGCCGGTTCGGCCAGCGTGCCCGTTGCCGCCGCGAGGTCGCCAAGCCGCCCCGTCGCCACCGGTTCGCGTCCTCTCTCTCTCTCTCTCTCTCTCTCTCTCTCTCTCTCTCTCTCTCTCTCCCACCCTCACCCCAGCTGATCTCTCCCTCTTCAGCTCGCCGCCGCCGCGCTGCCATCGTCGCCGCCACTGGTCGCCGCCCCGGCCAGCCAACCTAGGCCGTGGCAGGGTCGTCGCCCACGCGACCAAGCCGCGTGCCCGTCGCCGTGCCCGCGCCCGTGCCCTTGCCCGCACCCATACTCGCGCCTGCACCCACACCCGTGCCCCTTGCCCGTGCCCATGCCCGTGCGTGTGCCTAGTCCACACTGTTCACCAGGGCCATATTAGGCCTAAGCCGACTTTTCCCAAACTAAACTTAGGTAAGTGACTCCCTAAACCCTACCTAGTATTTTGGGTATTTTATTGACTTGTCTCGGATTTAGAACGGCTAGGGCGTGTTTTAATTTAATTATATTATGTTATAATTGTGCTGTTTAAGTGGGATTAAACATTATGCTTGATTGGATAATTGTGCGTGGCCGACTTGAACGTCAGGTTTGTGGATTGAGGTGGCGAAGTGTGAATTGAACTGAGTTGTGAATATGGGTTGTTTGATGTAATTGGCGTGAAACTGATTGAATTGAATGGCGTGTGCTTGTCTGTCGGTTTTAAGCTCGGATTGATCGGAGGGCTATAGACTTGGGACGTGTTGACGGCGATCCGTGTGAAGGCATGAATGACCGATGTGCCAATTGGATGCAGGCTTGAGACGTGTTGACGGTGGCCCATTAAAGGTATGTTGGACCGAGACGTATTTACGTCGGTCGTTGGAATTGATTGAATAGTGTGGCTTGGGACGTGTTGACGGCGGCCACTGGAATTGATTGAATGGTATGGCTTGGGACGTGTTGATGGCGGCCATTGGAATTAATCGAATTGTAAGGCTTGTGTGCACGTGAGACAGGACTTAACACGTGATGATGGTGGTCCGTGAGAGGAAAGTTGGACACGTGTGTGCGATGTGATTGATTGGATTGGTTAAATGTACGTGTGGGTGCTTGGCTGAATTGGTTGAACGTGAGTGAGAATGCGTGTGCTGGGTGACTGTGATATGGTGATGAACTATTTTTGCAGTGTCATGTTTAGACTAATATGTAGGGTTGGCTCGTGATTCGAGGCGAGGTAAGTTTGTCATGTGAAATTGGTTATGTTGTCTGGTTAGTCGCATGTTAGACTTGTCTGGGTACGCATTAGCCTAGGTGAGGTATAAGGTGTTGCTTATTGAGACTCGTTCTCACGGTTATTATATAACCATTTTCAGATCCCTGCCCTTGAGCATGGCGCCACCTAGGTATTTTGGAGTCCCCATGCATATGGTGCATGAGGACAATGAGTACTCGGGTCTGAACCCGGGCGAGGCATATATTAGGCATCGCACTTATGTTTGGGTAGATGTGAGACGAGATGAGTTGGAGCGCCACGATTACTTTGCTTGGACCCATAGGGAGGGGTTGGTAAACTTTGGTCCAATCCGAGGTTTTAAAGGGTTGTGGCACACCAATGAGAATGCGGTTAATTGGGAGCCCTGGGACAAGTTCGCTCCCGACGGTGAGGTGTCAGATCCCGACAGTCCTCCGGTGAACTCCAGTCCAGTACCGACACCTGTCCCTGAGCCTGAGCTCGGAAAGGAGACCGAGCCCGAGCCTGAAGAGGAGCCTATGGCGGTCGAGCAGGGAGAGGAGGAGGAGAACCCGATCGAGATTGACTTGGATTGGGCACCGTAGAGATATTTAGGAGTAGGGCCAGGAGGCCTTTTTGGTAGAGTCCCATTTTGCGTGTCAGTAGTCTACCCAACCACCTGTTCCCTTTTGATGACGAATGTGGATTTAACCCTAGCGGCCTAATGTATGAACGTTGTGAATTCAAGTTGATGTTATGTGTTTATTCAATTACATTTGTTCTATCCCTTTGTTATATTTTATTGTCTGGGTTGTTTTATATCGCTTCCGCATGCGTAGTTCGTTTAGGTCGGCGACGCGTCGTGGGACGTTGCGTTCATTACGACCATCGAAGGGGGTGTCGCGAGCCCGTTGGGGTTCGAGGCGTGACATGCCCCAGTTGATTTGGTATTAGAGCAAGGTCAACTCGATCCAAGATGGTCGAAACTTAGAGTAATAAGGAGCGATGACTTTGGGGTAGCCAATTAGGGAAACTCGTGTGCTATGCGTACCCTAGACAGTGTGATTGTGGTTGTTGCTTGAAATCCTCCAATAATATATGAGGTGCAAATGCGTCAGGACTTGAGGTAAGTGCACAAAACCCTGTTGGTTGTGATTGAGCGATGTTGTGATTGGCTGCCTGTTTAGTGAATTGTGTTACGATGCACTGCCTAGGGCGTAGACTGGTATAGTTGGCCTAGGTTTCTAATTCCTGCGTGGAATTTAGCAGGTGAGCATTCGTGAGAATCAGTAAGATGAGCGGTCGAGATCAAGGTCGAGGTTGAGGTCGTGTAGCCCCGCAAACTGGAGTAGTGGGGGACCCTAGATTGAATGAAATGTGGAGGGTACTTAAGGAAGCAAGATTATTATCGGGTAGACAGACCGAGGAAAGGAGCACTACTATCGCTGCTGCAGCTGCAGCTGCTAGTGAGATCATTGGGAATAATGGAAATCAGAAGAATAATGTGATTGGTGGAGATCCGAGTGTAATGCAAGTAAATATGATCAGGCCGATGTCAAAGCTAGTAGAATAGTACCTGAGGTTGAAACCCCCGAAGTTTGATGGGAGAGGTGACCCCGAGGCTACACCAAGATGGGTGAAGGAGCTAGAGAAAGCTTTTGAGATGCTGGGGTGTACTGAGTAAGAGAAGGTAACACTAGCAGTTTACCAGTTTCAGAACAATGCAAGTGACTGGTGGAGGGCCACCAGGAGTCAAGTGTTCCCCATTGGTACTGCTCCGAATTGGGCTATTTTTATTGAGACCTTCAATGGTAAATACTTCTCCGAAAGTGCTCGAGAGCAGAAACTGGCAGAGTTTATGAGACTTCGACAGGATCAATCATCAGTGGATCAGTATGAGGCCGAGTTCGCCAGATTGTCCAAATTTGCCCCTAGGATGGTGGAGGATCCAACGAACAAGGCTAGGAGGTTCCAGGATGGGTTGAAGCCAGACTTTCATAGTCAGATGATTTCCTTGAACTTGAAAAGCTATAACGAAATATATTAAAGGGCTCAAGCAATCGAACGAGACCAAACGGATCGAGCTGCCGCTTTTGGATCGCGGTATGCCCCTGCTAGGGACAACCGTCAATTCGGGAAAAGACCCATGATGGGAAATAGTCGCTTCGTCCCGCCAGCCCGGAGGAATATTGGGAAGCCAAACCGTTATTAGAACGCCCCGTGTAGGCTATGTGGAGGAAGACACGGAAATGGACCTTGCCCGAATAAGGGCGGAGCATGTTTCATGTGTGGTGGGAGGGGCCATCAAATGAAGGACTGCCCCAATAGTAGATAAGCTGGACCACCTGCGCTGCCGCCTCCGCCGCCCTGGAATGGAAACCAATTTAGAGCTATCCAGCCGGCAAATCAGAGTAGGCCGCCGGCCCAAGGATGGGTATATGCAATGGCAAGGAGGGAAGCGCAGGACGCGCCGGGCTTGGTCACAGATACGGTCTCTTTCTATGATCATGCTGCTTATGCCTTGTTTGATCCGGGGGCGTCGCATTCATTTATTTTTGAGCAGTTCGTTGAATTATCTAGGATTGAGCCAAAATCGCTTGATGTTATACTGTGTGTTACTACTCCGCTGAATGATAAGGTGCTAATTGCGTTAGGATGTTCTGATTGTAAGATAGTGATTGGCGATAGGGAAGGGAGGATAGATTTGGCAGTGTTATGTATGCATGACTTTGATGTGATTATCGGTATGGACTGGCTAGTCAAACAGAAAGCTGTTATGGACTGTAGTAATAAAGTGATCCAATTTAATCCTGTTGGACATCCTAGATTTGAGTTTGTGGGAAACCGAGGAGGAACCTCGATCCCTTGGATTTCGTCGCTTGAGGTATCGAAGCTGTTAGATGAGGGATGCCAAGGATTTCTGGCAAATGTAGTTTATTCGACGGTTGGAGAGCCGAGGCTAGAGGACATAGCCGTGGTGTGCAATTTTTCCAATGTCTTTCCTCAGGAATTGTCGGGACTACCACCTGAGAGAGAAGTGGAGTTCGCGATTAAGTTAGCCCTAGGGACGAAACCGATCTCGAAAGCACCTTATAAGATGTCGATGTCGGAGTTGAAAGAGTTGAAAGTCCAAATGCAAGAGTTATTAGATAAAGGCTTCATTCGTCCTAGTGCGTCTCCATGGGGAGCGCCAGTATTATTCGTAAGGAAAAAGGATGGATTATTGAGATTGTGCATTGACTACAGACAATTGAACTAGGTGACCATTAAGAATAAGTACTCGTTGTCAAGGATTGATGACCTATTTGACCAGTTGCAAGGGGTGTCAGTGTTTTCTAAGATCGATCTGAGGACTGGCTACCATCAATTGAGGATTAAGAAGGAGGACGTGCCGAAGTCGGCATTTAGGACGAGGTATGGCCACTATGAGTTTACGGTGATGCCGTTTGGACTGACGAATGACCCTACAGCCTTCATGGATTTAATGAATCGACTGTTCAAGGAATTTTTGGATCAGTTCGTGATCGTGTTTATAGATGATATTTTAGTGTACTCGAAGAGTTCCGCCGAGCACGAGGTACATTTGGAAAAGGTTCTACGGACCTTAAGGGAACATGCGCTCTACACTAAGTTCAGTAAGTGCGAATTTTGGCTTCATCGAGTGACATTCTTAGGACATATGGTATCCGGAGAAGGAATTGCAGTGGACCCGACGAAAATTAAAGCTGTCGTGAATTGGCCAAGGCCGACAATAGTAACCGAGGTTCGGAGCTTTTTGGGTTTAGCAGGGTATTACAGACGCTTCGTGGAGAAATTTTCGGTATTAGCGACGCCGTTGATGCAGTTATTAAAGAAGGAGATGAGGTTTGAATGAACGGATAAGTGCGAAAGGAGTTTCCAAGAGTTAAAACAGAGGTTGACGATCGCACCAGTGTTAACGATTCCATCAGGTCTGGGAGGATATGAGATTTATAGTGACGCGTCGTTAAGGGGATTGGGATGCGTGTTAATGCAACACGGGAAAGTAGTGGCATATGCATCGCGGCAATTGAGGCCACATGAGCAGAATTATTCGACGCATGATTTGGAATTAGCCGCGATTATTTTCGCTTTTAAGGTTTGAAGACACTACCTGTGTGGGGAGAAATTTCAAATTTATACGGACCATCAAAGCCTACGGTACTTGTTCTCCCAAAATGAATAAAACATGAGACAGCGTCGTTGGATGAAACTCCTTAAGGACTATGATTGCGATATAATGTACCACCCGGGAAAAGCTAATAAGGTAGCGGATGCACTGACCCGAAAATCAAGCATTGCGCATATGATGGTTAAGGAGTGGAATCTGTTGGAGGGAGCTCGGGATTCGGAATTTAAGTTTGAAGTAAGTCATGTCTCAAGTCTGCTTGCCGCATTGAGGATTGAACCGGAAATATAGACTAAGATTAAGGCTCTACAATTGATGGACCCGGAGATTCAGAAAATTTTGAGTATGGATGTCACAAAAAGGAAATCGGATTTTCAAGTATTCGAGGATGGGATTCTAAAGTTTCGTGGACGGTTATGTGTACCTAGTGATGCAAAACTGAAGGAAGAGATTTTGTCTGAAGCCCACCGTAGCATTTACAGTATTATTGGTGGAACGGCAGCATTATTGGTGGAACGGCATGAAAGTGGACGTGGCCAAGCATGTGGCTAAGTGTTTAACATGGTAACAAGTGAAGGCGCAACACTGCAAGTCGGGTGGAATGTTGTAGCCATTGGAAATTCCCGAGTGGAAATGGAAATACATCACGATGGACTTTGTAATGGGATTACCAAGAAGTCAAAGGAGTCATGATTCGATTTGGGTGATAGTTGATCGGTTGACAAAGTCAACACATTTTCTACCGGTGTGAAAGGATTTCGCTTTGGAAAGGTATGCCGATTTGTACGTGCGACATATAGTCCGTCTCCATGAAGTACCAGTGACGATTACTTCGGACCGTGATCCTAAATTTGCTACTGCCTTTTGGAAAAGTCTTCATACGGCATTAGGAACGAAATTACAGTTTAGCACGGCCTATCATCCCCAGACGGATGGCCAGTCTGAAAGGACGATTCAGACTTTAAAGGACATGCTGCGAGCCTGTGTTTTAGATTTTAAGGGTGGCTGAAAGGAACAGTTGCATTTGGTTTAATTCGCCTACAATAATAGCTACCAGCAGAGTATCAAAATGGCACCGTTTGAAGCATTGTACGGCAAAGCTTGCAGAATACCGGTTTGTTGGAATGAAGTTGGTGAGAGGAGCATTACGGGTCCAGAGTTAGTGCAACAGTCAATTGAGACGGTCAAGGTTATTCGGGACAACTCAAAACCGTGCAGAGCCGCCAAAGAAATTATGCAGACCGGAGACGTAAGCCATTGGAGTTTCAAGTAGGGGACAACGTATTTATCAAAGTGTCACCGATGAGAGGATTGTTACGATTTGGTAAGAAAGGAAAATTGAGCCCGAGGTACGTGGGCCCATTCAAGGTCTTAGAGAGAATAGCCACCTTGGCTTATCGTCTCGCGCTACCGCCAAATTTATCTCATGTTCATAATATGTTCCACGTGTCTATGTTAAGGAAGTACGAACCGGACCTGATCCACGTACTGAATTTTGATCAAATAGACGTGGACGACAAGGTGTCGTACGTGGAAAAGCCAGTTCGGATCGAGGATAGAATATAAAGAGTGTTGCGGAACAAAACAATTCCGATGGTCAAAGTAATTTGGGAGCACCATGGGATCAAAGGTGCAACGTGGGAAAGTGAAGAGTTGATACGACACTAGTATCCTCATTTGTTTGAATAGTTGGGTTGAATTGTAAATTTCGAGGACGAAATTTTTGTAAGGGGGAAGAGTTGTGACATTCCGAATTTTGACCCATTTTTGGGATTTATAAAACGTGTAATTCGTCAGTGCGCTTATAATAGAATTTCGCCCGGGAACTGATCACTCTCGGGTTCTTGTTTTTAAAATAGAGATTTTACTAGAATCGCACTCGATCGAATTTGGCCATTATCTAGACCCCGAACTTGGCAGTTGATTTTCGGGAGTTTCGGGACGAAATAAATTGGACGGTGTTGATATTATTGTGGCCAGTGTCGAGATTGCCAGGAATAGTGAGAAAGTGAATTTTTGACCGGGTGCGGATTTAGACTAGTAGACCTCCCTCGTAGTGTGTTTTGAGTTATTTTATTTTGGCCCTTTTATCCTATATTATTATTTGGGATTTTTCGTGTACTGTTAGATCATTTTCCGAATTTGAATCGTAACCGTTAAATCGATTTTTTTAGTTTAAACCGTGTCCGTTGGATCGCTATCGACGACTAAATTTAGCTTTTTCTTTTTCTCTCTCTCTCTCCTCTCTCCTCTGCGCCGCGCCACCCACTTCCGTGCGACGTCCCGTCTGCCCCGTTTGCCCCGTCTACCTCTTTCTCTCTCTCTCTCTCTCTCTCTCTCTCTCTCTTTCCCTCTCTCTTTCCCCCTCTGCTGCGCACTTCTCCCCCATGCAAGGTCCCCTCAACCCACACCTATGCAGACTGCCCCTCTCTCTCTCTCCTCCGTTTTCTTCTTTTCATCTTTCTTCTTTTCTTTTCTTTCTCTTCTTCCCTTCCTTCTTCTTCGCCCGCGTCTGCTCTGGTCTCTACGTCTGCTTCTGCTCCTTCTTCCTGCTTGCCCAGCCGACGCAGCTTGAGCCCGGCTGACCGCCGAGTGCCGCTGCCGTCGCTAGCCAGCTCGACCGCCGTCGCGACATCCATCAGCTGCCGCCCCGATCAGCTGTTCTCTCCCCCTCCACGCGAGCCTCAGCTCGTCGCTGCGTCTGCCGCTGCCGAACCCCGCCAGCCGCCGGCCAGCTCATCCGGCCAGTTCCCCAACATCCCCCCGATGCCTGAGCATCCCCGTCATCGCTGTCGAGGGCCCCGCCCCCCGCGCCCGGCCGCACCACCCGCCTCAACCAACTCCCTCTCCTTCCCGTTGGCTTTTCGCAGTACGCGGCCGCCACCGCCGTCGTCAGCTCGCCACCCGCCAGTTCGGCCAACGTGCCCGTCGCCGCCGCGAGGTCGCCGCGCCGTCCCGTCGCCGGTTTGCGTCCTCTCCCTCAACCCCGATCTCTCTCTCTCTCTCTCTCTCTCTCTCTCTCTCTCTCCCCCCCCCACCCTCACCCCGACTGATCTCTCCCTCTTCAGCTCGCCGCCGCCGCACTGCCGTCGCCGCCGCCACTGGTCGCCGCCCCGGCCAGCCAACCTAGACTGTGGCCGGCTCGTCGCCTACGCGACCAAGCCACGGGCCCATTGCCGTGCCCGCGCTCGTGCCCTTGCCCATGCCCGTGCCCCTTGCCTGTGCCCGTGCCCGTGTGTGTGCCTAGTCCGCATTGTTCACCCGGGCCATACTAGGCCCAAGCCGACTTTTCCCGGGCCAAACTTAAGTGACTCCCTAAACCCTACCTAGTATTTTGGGTATTTTATTGACTTGTCTCGGGTTTAGAACGGCTAGGGCGTGTTTTAATTTAATTATATTATGTTATAATTATGTTGTTTGAGTGAGATTAAATATTATGCTTGATTGGATAATTGTGCGTGGCCGACTTGAACGTCGGGTTTATGGATTGAGGTGGCGAATTGTGAATTGGACTGAGTTGTGAACATGGGTTGTTTGATGTAATTGGCGTGAAACTGATTGAATTGAATGGCGTGTGCTTGTCTGTCGGTTTTAAGCTCGAATTGATCGGAGGGCTACGGACTTGGGACGTGTTAACGGCGGTCCGTGTGAAGGCATGAATAGCCGATGTGCCAATTGGATGCGGGCTTGAGACGTGTTGACGGTGGCCCGTTAAAGGTATGTTGGACCGAGATGTATTTACGTCGGTCGTTGGAATTGATTGAATAGTGTGGCTTGGGACGTGTTGACGACGACCACTGGAATTGATTGAATGGTATGGCTTGGGACGTATTGACGGCGACCATTGGAATTGATCGAATTGTAAGGCTTGTGTGCCCGTGAGACAGGACTTGACACGTGATGATGGTGGTCCGTGAGAGGAAAGTTGGACACGTGTGTGCGATGTGATTGATTGGATTGGTTAAATGTACGTGTGGGTGCTTGGCTGAATTGGTTGAACGTGAGTGAGAATGCATGTGCTGGGTGACTGTGATATGGTGATGAACTATTCTTGCAGTGTCATGTTTAGACTAATATGCAGGGTTGGCTCGTGATTCGAGGCGAGGTAAGTTTGTCATGTGAAATTGGTTATGTTGTCTGGTTAGTCGCATGTTAGACTTGTCTGGGTACGCATTAGCCTAGGTGAGGTATAGGGTGTTGCTTATTGAGACTCGTTCTCACGGTTATTATATAACCATTTTTAGATCCCCGCCCTTGAGCATGGTGCCACCTAGGCATTTTGGAGTCCCCATGCATATGGTGCATGAGGACAATGAGTACTCGGGTCTAAACCCAGGCGAGGCATATATTAGGCATCGCACTTATGTTTGGGTAGATGTGGGACGAGATGAGTTGGAGCGCCACGATTACTTGGCTTGGACCCATAGGGAGGGGTTGGTAAACTCTGGTCCAATCCGAGGTTTTGAAGGGTTGTGGCACACCAATGAGAATGCGGTTAATTGGGAGCTCTGGGACAAGTTCGCTTCCGACGGCGAGGTGTCAGATCCCGACAGTCCTTCGGTGAACTCCAGTCCAGTACCGACACCTGTCTCCGAGCCTGAGCCCGAGCCCAAACCTGAGCCTGAAGAGGAACCCATGGCGGTCGAGCAGGGAGAGGAGGAGGAGAACTTGATCGAGATTGACTCGGACTTAGAGTCAGAATCCTTAAGGTTCGACCCGAATTTGACACCGTAGAGACATTTAGGAGTAGGGCCAGGTGGCCTTTTTGGTAGAGTCCCGTTTTGGGTGTTAGTAGTCTACCCAACCACCTATTCCCTTTTGATGACGAATGTGGTTTTAACCGTAGCGGCCTAATGTATGAACGTTGTGAATTCAAGTTGATGTTATGTGTTTATTCAATTACGTTTGTTCTATCCCTTTGTCATACTTTATTGTCTTGGTTGTTTTATATCGCTTCTGCATGCATAGTTCGTTTGGGTCGGTGACGCGTCCTGGGACGTTGCGTTCATTACAACCGTCGAAGGGGGTGTCGTGAGCCCATTAGGGTTCGGGGCGTGACAAATTTACTCTAAGAAAATTACATCCAAGAGAGGACCCTCATATAGTCTAAAGCACAAACAAGGACGGGCAATGTAAGAAACCAAAAGTTAGAGAACGGCATCTCGGAAGACTTCTTGGTACTTGTGCATGAATTGAATAAGTGGGAGAGAGCACATGTGCATTTTAATTATGACTGATGTTTCATGCTTTGCTGTTATTAAGATACTAAGATAGTTTGTGTTACTACCACAAAAACCCCAAGTTAGTACGTCTGTGACAAATTTACTTTAAACTAATTTTTGATTACCAAAAACCCCAAATCGATACACGTGTCACAAATTTACCCTCCGTTAGTTTTCGTTAAATTTTATCATGAATTTATTGAGTTTGAGTGACATATGACAGTTAACGGATGTAGTGATTTAGGGTTTTATCCTTTGTTTGTTACGGGTATACTATTTTGAAAATTTTCATGATATTAATCCGATTTAATAAAAACTAACACAGAGTAAATTTGTGACAGGTGTATTAAATTTTTTGTGGTTAAAAAATTAGTTTGAAGTAAATTTATCAAAGGTGTACCAGTTTAGAATTTTTTGTGTTCAAAAAATTAGTTTGGGGTAAATTTATCATATGTGTATTAATTTGGGATGTTTTGTGGTATTAATCCTAATTATTTCAAAAAAATATTACATATGTTATGATGGTAAATGATGTTTTCTGGGTAACTTTTGTTGTCGCTTGTATAGCCTTTGCAGGATTAAAATTACAATCCACAGAAGGGAAACAAATGGAATTTAGATGTAACATAAAATATTGTTTTTGGAAACTTCAAAAAAATAATAATAATGTTTGAAGCACTCGCCTTTATTAAATTAGATTGCTTCCATAGATTGGTTTCTAGAATTTAATTTACTAAGAAAAAGTGATCATTGTTAATCTTCAAAACTCTTTTATATATATATATATATAGCAGTTGACTCGAGCAAATTAGTCTCTTAAGCTTCCATAGGTAGGTTTCTAGAATTTAATTGACCGAAAAACCCAATTTGATTATGCTTATCATTGATGCTCAAAACCCTCTCTATATTAGGGGTGTACAAAAGAATTGGGAACAACCCGAATTGCCCACGACCAGACCGAACCGGCATTTTTCATGGGGACCGGTCCGATTCCCGGTTTCAATTTACTAAAACTGGTGAGTATCGTTCCAGTTCCCAATTCCAGGTGTGGAATTGCCCACCTGGACCGGATCGGTGTATCTAAAAAAAAAATCAGATCACTCTTAGATTTTCAATGAAAGTGAAAGTCACGCATTTTGCAATATACATTACTCGCGGTCCTAAAAAAAGAACGAAAAGAAACCCTAACCTCATCTTTGCTTGCATCTTTATGAAGTTGTTCACTTTCCGCGCATCTCGGTTATGCATGTGGCATTTGCGGGAAATCACCAAGAGGTCTTGCGGCCAGAGAAGGGTGGCTCGACTGCAGTAAGAACTTCACTGTTGACCGAGCGATGGAATTTGTGTGAAAGAGATCAATGACTGAAGATGTTTATAATCATCTGGAAACGGGACTGAAACCTGCCTCAATTTTCAATTTGCAAATTGCCAGCGCATTACATGAACTTGTTGGAGACATTTCGACCAATTCCGTGGATCCTACTGGGACCGGAACGATTCTGTTGATACAAAAATTCACTCATTTTTGTATTAGGATCACATGTTGTCATGCCATATCACATTGTGCATGGCTAACAATTTTTGACACGACATGAAATGAGATAGAAGAAGACCGACAAATTTTCGACAAAAACCCGTTTCTATCTCTCTTTTATGTTTGAATTTCAAATATGCACGAAGAGAAAGGATACCTAACTATGTTCTTAAATAGTAGAGTTTATCTTGAGCACTATTATTGTTCAATAGAATAATTTTAACTTAAATGATATATTTCACACTGTATTATTCGTTCAATTTGACCAGATCCATTTGACTAGGGAATTACTTAGATGATACTACTGTTGAACTTGTGAAATGTTAGGTGGCTGTCGATAAGAAGAATGTTGATATTATCTGAAAAGGTAAAGAAAGTAGGTGATCATTCAATTATTCAACGCAAGGATAGTTTCCAAAAGCCTAAAAAAGTGAGACCAATCAAGATTACCCAATACGCGGATCGTTCGAGTACTTGAAACGATAACGAGAACACGGAGCACTACTCTCCTGAAACACGGATGGATAGGGATAGATTTCTTCGTAATGATTTATTGGAACGAAATTTGTCGATTCGGAATGAAAAAACATTTTCGAAAATCAAATATAAATTATTGAAACTTTCTTATATTTATGGATGAGCATGTTAATTAGATAACAAAAAAAACATTTTCCTTTTCCTTAGTTATGTTATGTACTTATGTCTAAACACGCACGTATGTATATTGGGTTCATTAAATATTAGGCCGTAAGGTGAGCCCCTAGTGATTTTTTACAAGCCCATAATTTATCTACTATTTCGACTCCGTTTGTTTCGTGGAAAATAAATGATTAGGAAATTATTTTCCAAAAAATGATTGCTTGTATTGCTCTAAAAAAAGGTTGAATGAAGAATATTTTCATCATTCATAAAAATATATAAACATAAATTGTTGTTCTCATTAACTAATTATCCTAAGAATACAAACAATCATTTTTTGATAAATATTTTTTTAAATTATTTATTTTCTTACGAATAAAAAACGGAAGCTTAATTTCTGAGTTGGGCCCATAGCTTCTTGGTAAACCACATGGCTTCTAGGTAAACCAGATCAGGATTCGTCGGTGGTGTAACGTTTGCTCGTAACCTTGAGACCACTCTCGATTTTCCAGTTATATATTAAATATTTTACTTTAGTCCAACAAAACATAATCAACCGAATCATTTATAGTCTCCATCATATTCAACTGTACTGATTTTTTTTCTTACAAAAATACAGTGAATAAAGAAATCAACTATAAAAGAAGCAATGAATAAGAAATTACAATTTTACTTAAAGTACAATATATCGTGTTCTCCTTTTATTTAGAAAAAATTACGTAGAGTAAAGAAATCCTACTCCTTGAAATAGCTTATTTATATTTTGTTTCGTTGTTTTAACTTTTTGAATGCATTTTTAAATCCTTCGTGATCCAGTAAAGCTGCTTAATCCGACATTCGGATATTTCAAGAATATCGATAAGGATAATTCAGTTTTAGTTTGTTGAACTACAACTTTTAATCTTTATCCCATAATTCAAATATATTGTAAACAATCGATGAAAGATATGGTCTTGAGCTTTAAGTATCTTCATATATATTCCAAAATGATAGAGTTCATTTTGGAAAATAGCTTCTAAATTTTGTTGAGAAAAATTATAAACCGCTTATCTCAAATGACACGGTCTATCAATTTAAATAATATGTGGGCACTGAATACATCCGGCCTCGGCTTATCGCTTGTTGAGTTGGGCCATTGATGGTCCCTTGTTAAATTTTTTATTTAAAATTTAAAAATACAGTACCATTCACAAGTATAAGCACCGTTAACGATTTTTTTGTGAAATTGGTTCGTTTCGTCGTACATTCCTACAAATTTTGGCACCCCAGACAATTTATATTGAAGACGGCAAGTGGGCAATCGAATAAAACTGCGAATGAATCCAAAGTGCGTCAGCGAGAAGCCAACATCATGTTAACTGACGTCCTTTTCTTTCCATGTGTATGTCTTCCCTGTCTCTCTCTCTCTCTCTCTTCTCTGAAGATGTCGCGTGGACAAGGAATGGCCGTTGATGAGAAGTCGGACCCTTGATTTTGTCGGCGATGTCCCTTCGTTTCCAGCCCCACATTGCCTCCTTTGGGCCCTTCTTCTGCAAACACCGAAGAAGGGTTTGGCAAACTCTTATATTTGCACCACTGCAAGATCACATTTCTAGGTATAGTTTGGAGCATGCCAAGCAACCGTGAAGAAGGATATATTCGCTCCACGAATTCCATTCTCTTGGTGCTCCCAAACGTAGTGTCGATGTCGGTATTTTTAATATGGAAAAATCGACATGCATGTGACACCATTCTTTCGATCGCAAACTATGCAACCCTAACACCTTGAATTGTTCGGTTGGGCCTAAGTTGGCCTTGCTCTCACTCACACTCTCAAGGAAGGAAGGGAGCTCTTAGAGAGAGAAAGTAGAAAAGAGAAACTCTTGGAGAATGCACTATTTCTCAATGAAAGTGGTGATACAAATGAGGAGAGGCCTCTAATTACAACCATTGATCTTCTACACGATTTAAAAACAGAGGATGTCAATCATTGTCTAATCGATTTGATGGTAGAGATGCACTTCATATAACGATGGAGGATATTGATCCTCGTCACATTAATCTAACTATGGAAATTGGCTTCATCCAACAGTTGAGAGCATCAATTCTCGTCAAACAAATCCAAGAATAAAGATTGAGGTCCCTTATGGTCTAACAGCTTTAATGAGTCCCCTTCGAATCGTCGATGTAGTGTTCCTTTGGTTTCATGACGTGGTGCTCTTTGGACCGTGACACTTGCACGGAGTTGAACCGTTTATAAAGAGGGAAGTTGGGGATTTTACTAAGTAAAGGAAGGGTCTAATCTTGAATACAAGCGATCTTACGTGGAGACTAGTCTTTATCTTTGCGCTTACAGCTTCAACCATTATTTGCACATTATCTTTGGCAACTATTAACATCCGCGCATGTATTTTGATTTTCGGTGGGTGATACGCGCCAAGTGATAGGCTTTTCTAAGATTTCGCGGACTTTGATCGTGGATGATCGACAACTTCGCGACTTGGGGTTGGGATGGGAGAGATTAGGGTTCTAATTTTCACATAATTAACTTTGACTATTCCTAATTCCCTAAACTAGATGCTTAGGATTTTTTTTTTGGGAATTTTTAAGATTATTAAACCTACCCGTCAAACATGGTTCAACAAAAGTGAGCAAAATAGAACCTGTGGGAACTGTCCTTCCAAATTCTACTTTAGGGAGATTTCTGCAGCAGTTTTAATTGTCTTTATATGACATGTCTCTTCAGCTAATATATTTTCAATTTTTTGCAACAGTTTTAATTGTCTTTAATAGACATGTGTCACGGGCCGATAGTTTGGGAACGACCCGTGCGGCGACTTAGGCTTCCTTGGATCGTTGGAAAGCCTAGGCCAAGCCTTTTTCCCGGTCACTCACTTGCTCGGACACTCGGATCGTAGAGAGAGAATCTAGAGAGAGAAGCTCTGGAAGAGAAGGAACTGCTTCTTGTTGTTTTTGGATGTTTCAAATGAGAAGGAGGACACCCCTTTATATAGTAGAGGGCCTCGGATTACAACCATTGATCGGTTTCTAGATGGGTGGCCGAGATCATATCGTTTCTCGTCGACCACCTACCGACATTTATTCCGAGAGCTACCAACTACCGGCATTTATGCCGAGAACTCTCTAGAACCCCGGCACAATTACCGTCTCGCCCGTCCTTGGGAAAATTCCGGAAGCTTTGTTGGGTTTTGAACGGGTCTTTTATTGATGTGTCACGGTCTTTAGTGTTGAAAACCTCTTGACCGTGACATTCTCCCCCACTCATTCGAGCGACGTCCTCGGCGCTCTTGGCTTGGGGTTTGTTTGTTGGCTTTTTGGAGCGCCTTCGACTCTTCCGAGATTTCTTCGGCTTCTCAGTTTGTCGGGCATTTGGCTCCTTTGATTTAACTTTCTCCATGTTGGTCGGCAGGTTTGTTACCTCCGGGAATAGAACATGGATCGGCATGTTGTGTTGAAGAGGATGATCCACCTTCGGCTTTGGCTTGGTGCAGAGTTCGGGCCCGGACTTCTCAACTCTTGGTTCTTTTATCCTTCGGATCGTGGAGAGGATTTTGGCTTCAGTCACCCCATTAATCATTGGAACCATGGATGGGCACTCCGAGTCGGTGATGATAATCGTGTTGCTCCTTAGGTCTATCATGGCTTTCGCAGCATCGAAAAATTCAAGGCCAAGAATGAGATCATAGTCGTCGAGAGGAATTACCTCGAATGGGAGTTTGCCTTCCCAAGTACCAACTTGGAGTTCCACATTTTCGGCTACGCCTACGCCTGATATCTCGTTAGAATTGGGCGTCTTGTAACGATTGTGAGTTGGTTCCACATGAAGTCCCAAGTGTTTGGCCGCTTCGCTTGACAGAAACAAGCTCGTAGCACCCGTATCGACCAAGGCAAGGAGGGGTACGCCATTTACCTTGACCTCAACGAATGAGAGATGTGAATGTGCCGGCTTCTCCCTTGGCGGAGCTTTGTCCTTCACGGAGTTGATTGAGTTGAAAACCTTCACGGTCCCAAGTCGCACCTCGCGCCTCTCCTTTTCTTGCTTCGGCTCTTCATCCTCTTCTACGGCAAGGATGGCATTGATCCTACTCTTCTTTGGGCACTTTTGTGTCCAATGAGGACCGTTGCAAATGAAGCACGGAGACGGTGGTGGAGTATCAAACCTGTTCTTGTAGTCTCCTTGAGGTTGCTTCCACTTGGGATCGCTTGACTTGGACGATCCTTCTCCCCATGTCTTCTCACGTACACCATGATCTCTTCGGCCACGGTTGGGACTACTGTCGGAGTCTTTTCGACCACGAGCAGCTTGGTCTTCTTCATCATGGTGGCGATCCGATCTCCACCCACTTCCTCTTGTTTTTGGGGCTTCTTTGGTGAAGTCGGCGAGAGACTCGGCCGCGACCAGTGCTCGCGAAAGGCTTTTGACTTCCCTTCGTTTGAGCTCGAGTAGTGCCCACGGCTTCAATCCATCCATGAACGCCCCGAGAGCCTCCTCTTCTCCAAGATTGGGAACTTGGAGTTTGAGTTCGGTGAATTCCTTCACGTACTCTCGGATCGTGCCTCGTTGCTCAAGGCGATGGAGCTTGCTACGGGCTTCTTGTTTAGCATATTCGGGGAAGAAATAATCCCGAAACTCCTCGATAAATCCATCCCAAGTAGAGATGGGGTCGGCGCCTTGTTTTGTCTCTTCATATCTATTTCGCCACCAAAGCATGGCATTATCAACTAGGAACATGGAAGCGGTTCGTACCTTGGCCAAATCCTCTTGGATTCCAATGGCGTCGAAGTACTGTCCCATGCTCCATAGGAAGTTGTCCACCTCTTTGGCAGACTGGTTGCCTTTGAATTCTTTCGGTTTCGGCACCTCTAGCTTGTGTGCCGCATGGATGGGCAATGCACCATTCGCGATGCTTGCTTTACATATGATGAGCTCGGTCTTGAGCTCTTGCACCTCCATCTTCAAGGCTTCGACTTCGGTCTTGGAGGAGTTGCTTTCTTTGAGCTCCACGACTTCAAGCTTTAGGGCCTCGATGGATGCTTCGAGGACTTCATCCCTATCGAACAAAGGGGCCGTCGAGCGATTGACGACGTTTGTGAATTCATGGCGGAGACTTTCTTCACCCTCGTCGATCCGCCTTTTAACTTCGTCGAGTTCTTCGATGAACTCCAACATCGTTGTTCTCATTCTCGTGAGCTTCTCATCGATCGCGGCTATGGCGTTCGACGAAGCATCCCTTTTCTTGGATTTTCCACGAGTCTTTGGTTGGGCATCCGGCTCATTGGGAACCGGTTCTTGAGGAGCCCTTTCATCCACAACAACCGAAGCGAGTTGTTCGTTGTTCGACATTCTCTTGACCAGTTGGTGTGCTCCTCGATCTCCTTGGATGGACTCTCTACTCGCTCTGATACCACTTGTCACGGGCCGATAGTTTGGGAACGACCCGTGCGGCGACTTAGGCTTCCTTGGATCGTTGGAAAGCCTAGGCCAAGCCTTTTTCCCGGTCACTCACTTGCTCGGACACTCGGATCGTAGAGAGAGAATCTAGAGAGAGAAGCTCTGGAAGAGAAGGAACTGCTTCTTGTTGTTTTTGGATGTTTCAAATGAGAAGGAGGACACCCCTTTATATAGTAGAGGGCCTCGGATTACAACCATTGATCGGTTTCTAGATGGGTGGCCGAGATCATATCGTTTCTCGTCGACCACCTACCGACATTTATTCCGAGAGCTACCAACTACCGGCATTTATGCCGAGAACTCTCTAGAACCCCGGCACAATTACCGTCTCGCCCGTCCTTGGGAAAATTCCGGAAGCTTTGTTGGGTTTTGAACGGGTCTTTTATTGATGTGTCACGGTCTTTAGTGTTGAAAACCTCTTGACCGTGACACATGTATGTTCATGTCCTTTCATTTATGACTCTTCTATTTATGTCTGTCCATATTCTATTTCTACAAATTAAAATCAACTATTCTTCTTTAAAAGTGGAATTTACAACGTTCCGAGTTTAGAAAACCATTTCAATGTCTAAGTGTGCCGATTCGAGAAAAGTTCGACCGAGTCTTATTTGCATAGTGCTAAAACAATCATGTTTAAGGTATTGTATCTTGGGCGGCATAGTTCATAAATCTGCAAAGAACCATTGGCAAGAACTAACCACCTTATGGAGATTCGGTAATCCGTACCTCACCTCCTTTTTAATTTTGTTGCAATCCGTTCGATTTTTCCCACATGATGTAGAGCAAAGTCGAATGACTGTGGCGGCTGGCCAATGCAACTTCGGGCGAGAGTCCACAGAGGATCCATACGCATCTCTACCTCATCACACCGAGAGAAGGAACTCTCGTACTTGAAACCTTTTTCTTGTTTCCAAGAATACATCTCTCAAAGAAGATGGGTCGGGGACTTTCCAAAGTCAATGCCGAACACAAAGTTAGGCAATAACCCGTTCACTTCGTCCAGTGGCTGCATTTGTTAGAGTTCATTTGTTATCGCTTTCTTAGAGTTATTATTTATGATTAATTCATTACTGGGTATAACAAATAGTATTGTGTTACGTATCTAACAATCTTGAGGATAATTAATTCCTGCCAATGCTGCTTTGCAGATTTACGAACTACACATCCCAAGATACAACACCTCAAATCTGTTTATATTAGTACTATGCAAACAGGAATCAGACATGTCTATTAAACTAAACTCAAAACATTGTATATTCTACTTTTAAATAATAGAGTTAGAAAATGAAAAGAGATAGAACTGAAGAGTCACGAATGAAATGACACAAATAGATATGTTTGTTAAAATAAATCTAGAATGTTGTATATTCTACTTTTAAGGAAGAATAGTTTATTTTAATTTATATAGGTAGAAAATGAAAAGACATGAACTAAAGAGTCATGAATCAAATGACATGAACAGACATGTCTATTAAAGACAATTAAAAGTGTTGCAGAAAACTCTTTATAATAGAATTTGAAAGGACACTTCTTGTGGTATCACGGATTTTGTTTTGCTCACTTTTGTTGAACAATTAATAATCTATAATTACAATAATAAAACTTAAGTCAACAAAGTTATGGGCCAATTAAGATATATTATTTGCCCCAGACTATCTTAATATTTCGATGTGAGACTTTTTAACATAACTCACACAGGTGTCCATAGCACAAAAGAGGTGAAAGAGCGACCTCATTTCACATGGGAGTTCTTCATGACTTTCATGAAGCAACAAAGAGTTTGGTTAAACTGCCTTAGGTGGCCATTTGGTTGAAAGAGTTGCCACATCATGAAAATTATGCACACCAATGAAAATTTATGGCCAAAAAAAGTAACTAGTATTCTCTATCTAAAGGGCCTAATACCCAAAAAAAAAACCTCAAATTTTAGCTTTTGCCTCAATTTTACCTTTTATTTCATAAAAAATCTCCAATTTTAGGTCATGTCCCAATTCTACCCTAAATTTTTTTTTATCCCATAAAAAACCCTCAACTTTAGGTGCAGTCTCAATTCTACAATAAACTTTTTTTATCTCATAAAAACCCTTAACTTTAGGTCCAGAATCAATTTTACCCTAAAAATTTTTTATCTCACAAGAAAATCTCAACTTTAGGTCCAGTTTCAATTTCACTCTAATTTTTTTGTCTCATAAAAGACCACCAAATTTTACTTGAGTCCCATATTTGCTCTCCATTAACCCTCCTCCATCCGTCCAAATTGCCCTTAGTGATTTTGCATTCGTCGATCTCTCGTGCTTGGGAATGTTTCATTTCTCGTGATTGGAGAGAGCTTATGCTCGAGAGTTTTTCATCTCTTGGTTGTCAATGAGAAATTTTGGACGAAGGTTATTGGGAGAGATTTGTGACTCAAGTAAAAGTTTGTGTTTTTTATGAGACTATAAAAATTTTAGGGTAAAATTGAGATTAGACGATAAAATTGGGACATGACCTAAAGTTTGGGGTCTTTCATAGGACAAAAAAAAGTTTAGGATAAAATTGAGACATGACCTAAACTTGAGAGGTTTTTGTAGGACAAAAAAAAGTTTATGAAAGAATTGAGATTGAACCTAAAGTTGGAAGTTTTTTATGAGACAAAAGGTAAAATTGGGACAAAAATCAAAATTGAAGGTTTTTTAGGGTGTTAGGCCCTATCAGAAGGGTCTTTAGGAGTTTTTACTATTTTGCCCCTTAATGTTGAGCCTCGCTACTTTTACTTTGTTTCGAAATATGTAAAACATTTTAAGGTGCACATATATTAACAATACGACCTATATATATGGAGATCCGCCAACGAGCCCAAATAAGAATGAAACTTTATAAAAGATTTTATCTATCGTACTAATATTCCTATCGATCTATCAACCGTAAGTGGATCGATAACTGCTAGGGATGAGTGACGAGAGCAATTCACCCTAGAACCAGATTGATCCGGCCTAGATTGGCAAATTCAAGGCCATTCTAAGGAAATCGATTTAGTTTCACCAACGAAGAATTGGCCTACGACCATTTTGGCTCCTGGTTTCAAGATCAGGATTCGCATTTTCTACTCCGAAACCGATTCAAACCGCTTTTGAAATCTCTTTTAGGAATAAATAAACAAATTTGGACCCAATGACAATCAAACCATGGTCTTCTATACGAAGATATAACAATGTAATCGACATATGCTTTTTAGTAAAATGGTGCGATTTTTATATTTCATCATGCGAACTTGATTTTTAATGCTATGCCAAAAAAGGGCCAATGTAGAACTAGAAATCCGATCAATTTGGTTCCCTGTTAAAAAAATTTGGAATAAGGAGTTAGAGGGTTGGTTCTCAATTCTAGACTAAGAATTGAGAGTTATGGGGTTGGTTCCTAGTTCTAGGCCTAGAACTGACATGCTCGAGAATTAGAATCGGAAACTGACCTGTTTGGTAATCGATCAGCCGTAGCAATTTTTGGAGTGTCAAAAAGACCTGTGCTGGCCTTGCCCGGCCCGGCACGACTTGCGCTGACCTGGCTTGACCCTAAAATCTCGAGTATTTTGAGGTTGGGCTTTAGTTTTTTCGGGTAGTGCTTTTAGGTATGGGTATTATTAGGTTTGAGGTAGGGTCGGGCCCGATCCCTTGACCCATTATTCTCTCTCCCTTTCTCTCCCTCTTCTCTCTGTACTCTATCCATGTGACAAAACCCTAGATCTAGATGGAACCCCACCCTCTCTCCCTCTGCCTCTCTAACCCCACCCGAGCCCTAACTACGTCGATCTCCCCTTCCTCCTCCTCTCCGGCCACCCTTGCCGCCATGCTTGAGTATCCTCGAGATCCCCATGTAAGCTAGCGACTTGGCAATCCGTAGTGCGCTCGGTCCCTCGTTGGTCAGTGCCTCTGCGTTGGCTCCTTTTTTCACTAGTAACTCCACGGCCTCCGTGCGCCTCGATTTGATTGTGCAGTGCAAGGTGGTATATCCATCTTCATCCTTCGCATTGATGTCAATTCCCTTCTCGAGTAGAGACTTGACCGCCTCAATGTGTCCCTCGAACAAGGCTCGGTGCAACTCTGTCCACCTGTGTTGGTCACGACCGTTGATCGTGGCCCTGCTCTCGAAAAGTCGATGGATTTGTCGCGCTTCTCCTTTCCTGGACGCCATGCACAATCTGTCCCCTAACTTTAGGGCATCAAAGAGTTTCGTGCGGCCATGCTCCGCCTCGATGTCTTTGTTGGCTCCTTTTTGCAGTAGGAGCTTCACCATGTTCTTGTCCCCATAGCTCACCGCAACGTGTGGTCGTATTTTTTCTTTTTCTTGGTTTGTACTTGCTTGAGAAAAACCAAGCATGATCGGGTGAGATTTCGACGATGTGGTACTAGCACTGACCTAACCCTACCCGATCCACCTCCTGGGGTAAATGCTAAATAGGGTCTCGGGTAGGGGCGGAGTGTGTCAAGCGTGACCCTATACGTTTCGGGTCGGGCTTTTTTAATACCCAACCCGATTCATTGACACTTCTAAATAATTGGAGAATTGATAACGTGCCAAGAGAAATTTAAACGTTTATCTCGAGTTTTATTGAGAAAATCGACAAGTCATTATAGTGGAAAGGGACCAAAACAAGCTGGCATTGAGAACGATTGTCAGAATAAATCTTTCTTACAATAAATATCCTCAAAAATCACTTTCATTGTCAACGTGCGCAAACCCAGTCCCTTTACGCTAGTCTTACGTCCCAGTCACTTTTACGCTTCTTAGTCTGGCTTTAAGCTAACCGAATTATATTCGAAGTTTGAAATCTGTCAAACTAAAACTAATTTCTCAACCAATGAAAACTGTAGGAAAATTTTGAGATGATTGTATTAAAAGTCTTAAAACTTATAACGAAAGTGTAATCAAATTTTAAAACTTGTAATGAAAATATAACTGAGTTCTAAAATTTTCAAAAAGTATAATCAAGTCCTAAAACTTGTTAAGTTGATATGATCAAGTTATTCCATCAATTTTATCCAAAATTAACAAACGGATAATGGCAACAAATTTTAAGATTTGATTTTATCAACTTGATAAGTTTTACGACTTGATTTGCACTTATTGAAATTTTTAGGATTTGATTGCACTTTTTCAAAATTTTTGGACTCAATTGTATATTTGTGATGAATTTTAGGACTTTTGATGCACTTATCCTAAAAATTTTATAGTGACTTAAAAATGCCACCACATAATTTTTTTTTTTTCATGAAAATTAGAGGTGCTTAGAATTTTATTTTTTTTGGGTCGAAGGATGGAGCTTAGCATTTTATAGAGTGAGAAACAGAAGGCAAAAGCGCACGTCATCGAACAACCATTTAATGCGAATAATGTCAGAAAAATGCTGGAGATATTCCAACCCGTTTTAAGGATGACGTGGACGAACGATGGCCAAAACGTGGATGTGCGTTGGGCGAGGCGACACGGTCCTCGTCGCTGGACCTCCCTCTCCACGGAGCCCGACCTTTTCCTTGCAATCGGGTCGGGCCCGATCCAAGTCGTCGCCCGTACCCGCCCCGACGTCAAACCAAGAAATTTCGCGAGCTTTATTATTCATAAATTCTCATTTTTTTTTTCACAATATGTGTTCTAACTTTGAACTACTTGGGATATTATCGATAAACTAGAGCTTTGTAGGAGATGATCAAAGTTTCGATTTTCAAGTCGGAAGCGAAATTGAAATTCGAGCTCATAGTTTTACTATTGTCTCGAACAAATAACTCGATTTAATTAGAGGTTATTTCTAAGGTCATTTCATTTTGAATAAAGATCATTCGGGTAATTTCGATATCTATGTATTACTCTTATAATTGGGAAGAGCAAGCCATTTTAACTTACATTAATGGTATAGTTGATTTATAAGATCGACATACAAAGTGATGTGACATATTAGCAGTGATGAAGTAACAAATTAGCTAATTGTAAGTACTTGATAACTACATAGATACCACATTATGAATTGATTTAATATCTCGAGCATTATATTGTTTAGGGTAAATTATAAATTAGTACACTTGTGGTGAATTTACCTAAATTAATTTTCTCTTAGCTTCTATACAAAATATTAGGCCTAATTTCAAGAAAAGCACCAACTTTACCTTGAATAATAATTATGCTCAAAATTTCTTTTTTGGCTCATAAAAATCCACCAACTTTCACTTAAATTCCAAATATGGCATGAATAATTTGAAAATTTCAAATCACGAGAGTCAGATTTGGGATTTGAGCAAAAATTAATGCTTTTTATTGAAATAAAAAAAGTTCGGATCAGAATTTTCATTTTAAAAAAAAATTAATGATTTTTTTTGGGAATTAGTCCCGAAATATTATAATCCACAAAGATTTAAATGCTGCTAACCGGTGTGAGAAGAGAAGGGATGAAATGAGGAAAGATCAAGCGGGAGAAGATATTTTTGTTGTGCATGGTGGGCAGTAGATATTTTCGAAATCCGAGAAAGCGAAAAGTTAAAATAATAGTTATAATAAAAAGGTCGAGGGGATCCGCGGTAGATCGACCAGTTACATTGCTTCCCAAGAAGGATATTCCAATGCACAAGAAAAGATATCTATTATATTTTACATCTCAAGCTGCCACAAGTTTCCAATTGGTGGGTCCCATGTGTACTAAATCCTTTGCTCATTCCATCTAATCAAATGGACAAGCACAGCAACTTTGTTTTTTTGTGTATATATATTTGGATTAATATTAAGAAGAATCTTAAACTGTTATACTAAGTGAATTTATTCTAGACTAAAATCTATATATTTATGATAGATTTATTTTAAATTAATTTTTTGACCACAAAAAATCTCAAACTGATACATTTGTGAGAAATTTACCATATATTAAATTGGATTAACATCACGGAAAATTACAAAATGGTACACCTATGACAGATGGATGGTAAAACCTCAAACTGGTACACCCGTCAACTGTCGCGTGTCATTCAATTCAGGAATTTGACGATAAAATTTAATGAAAACTAATATAGGGTAACATTTTCACATGTGTACCGATTTGGGATTTTTCGTGGTAAAAAAATTAATTTGGAATAAATTTATCGTAAATGTACCGGTTTTGGGGTTTTTTTTGTAGTATTAACCCTATATAATACTATATAGTTAGGGGATTAACCTACTTATACTATACTTACTCAAAATCACCAAAGTTTGTAGGTTGTCTAAGATTTTTGACTTATCTATTTTCATTGGAAAATTACCTAATTTTTTATGTCAATAGTTTATTTTTGAAAATCTATGAAAAGGGCGAGATGTATTCTGATAATGGGAAATTGATCGAGCATCGCTGTCATTAAGAAAAAAACACAAGAATACACAAACAAAATTATTGATTTAAAACAATGCTTTTGTCTTCTATCGATGAATCCGCGTGGAAGTTCGGTAGACTTTGATTCTATGGTTTTAACACTTTGATCCGTCTTTTGACATATTGCATTTTCCAAGCTCTTTCTATATTGTGATATGAATTATTTAATTAATTAGTACAAACAATTCGATCATTAAACCACCCACTTGGGTGGCGCTGCTGGAACGCGCACTCTTCCTCTCGTAAAAGGTTGAGTGTTAGAATCCTGGGTACCGCAGGGTGACTTAACCGGTGGCACGTGTGTGGTGGCTAGCACGTGTCGCTCCCAAGGTTTACTTCCTGGCTGTTGGCCGTGCGGGGGTTCCCTGGGTTACAAAAAAAAAAAAAACAATTCGATCATTAAAGTAGGGCGATTTTTTTGTTCCCGTTCCACTTATAATCGATTTATAAATTTCCTCTCCCAGTGTGATGAAATACGCACAAATTAAGTAATCTCACTCGTTGCATGAATCGATAATCTTATTTAGAATTAAATCTTTGACGCGACGGCATTTGATGATGATAAACAACAATTGCCTAACTTAATTAGATGATAGTTAATGGTTTCACCTTCTCTCTCCGAGCTAAATCCGAAACCGAACGGCTAAATTAGCCGGCATAATTGGACACCAATTAAAAGTTTTAAAAAAAAATTATGGAGGCCCTTTCCTTGGATAAATTAGAATTTTCTTTTTCAGTACTTGGGTAAATTATTTTTTTTAAAATAAAAAATAAAAAAGGGACGATAAAAGAAACCAGGATTCGCCGCTAACCCTTTCCTTCGTCGTTAATTAAAAAAAAATACAAAAGGAAAAACACAAACAAAACGAGGATCTTTTCATTTGTCCGAACTGATCATGATGATAATGATAATAATAATAAACTAATCAAAAAAGACAGGAGAACCAATTGAAAAAGCGCAATGTGTGTGGGTCCCCCCCCGGGAATATAAAAATACAATTTAAAATTCGTATGTGGCTGAGATGAACCCAAAAAAAAAAAAAATAAATAAAAAACAGAAGCACGCTCGGCTGTCCCAGCTCTCTCTCTCTCTTCCTTCTTCGGCTTCTTCACGTATATAAATACGTTCGCATCTGTTTCCATGTCCATCGTCGTCCAATCGAAGCCACCGTCTTCGTACAAGCGCCGGAGCTCCCGGGATTCCCCTCGCGGGAAGCGGAGTACGGACGCGACCCGTCGCGGCGGATGGGCTGCCGTTCCCCGCCTCCGGTGCTGGATCTGCCCGCGCGAGCTCTGACGGTGAGTTTGAACTGCCGGGGTTGGTTGGGCTCGTTGTGTGTTTCGCGTTCTTGTTCGACCCGCGGCTGTGGAGTTGATGATTGTTTCGAGAGAGGTCTCGGAGCATGTTTCGTGGGTATGGAGGTCGTCGTTTGTTTTTCATTTTTTTTCTTTTCCCTTAGAATTCTTGGGTCGTGAAATTGGTTCTTCGTTTTGCGCGTTGAATGCGACCTGAGCTTGTCTTGCTGTTTCCGTCCGCGGTGCTGTTTGAGTTCGAGGTTGGTTTGGCGTTTGCAAGGTGACTAGATCCTCCGGTTCTCGTGTTTGGCAACGAACAAGAGTTCCGGGAAACGGAATCGCTCTGTTGCGATTGTGCTCTTGCTTCGCCATAAGCTGGATTTTGTCGGGATTTTCCGGGTTTATTAAGGATGGGTCGGTTGAAGTTTATGAGAAATGATGAATTTGTTCTCCGTGGAGATGGGTTTGTTTTCTTGGAGCATCTGTGTTTTTAGATGCTGTTTGAATTGCGGCCTGAGATGGGATGGCTTCACGCGTCTGTTGCTCTTGGTCGATTCTCGCATATGTTTAGTTTTTGATAGCGTTTGCTTGAATTTGAATTTGAATTAGAGTTCTTTGGAGGGGGTATAGTAAATTTGAGTTTGATACGTTAATATAAGGACCTTGCTTATTTGTAGAACATGGAACAGAATTTAGTTGGCATTAGCATCTTGAATTTTCTCCCTACTGATGAGATGGGACGTGTTTCTTCGGAGCTATGTTGGCGGCTTGGTTGCAGAGAGTGTTCTGTCATGTCATGACTTTGTGCTCTCAATTAATAAAACAATTGATGTTGTCGGATAAATGGTTCATGAATGCTAGAGGCAGGGGAAAAACATGCAATGGTTTGCCATCAGACTCCCATTCGTTGACAATAACGTTCCTTGATCTTTCTTGGCTTTCCATTAAGTTTCAAACTAATCTATTTGAGAAGTTTGATTCTATCTTTTGTTACTTGAGTGCATAGGCTAATCAGCCTTTGTCTATGCTAATTACATTCTTTTGGCTTTATAAGTGAGGAGCTTGTATGCGTGACAGGTTTTTGCTTTCCCAAGCTGACTGCAGGTTCTCCTGGAAGAGGCATCATCTAACCTGGGAGTTTTCATCAACTTTCTTTATCATGTCGAAGCATGTTGAGCAGTCATTTTATCAAAGTAAAGGAACAACTGAGCAGTCTTTGCATTCTTATCAATCTGTCTGGATGGCTCACTGGGTACGAACAAGGTGTAAATCTGTACCCCTTACTCAGAATCAGTTATCAACTAATCACGAGTTCATGGAAAATGATTCTGAGGTTAAGCGGAACTGGCTTGTTAGCGGACCAGATAGTCTGTGTCAATTAGCTGGCAAACAATTTTGTGACGTAGCAGCATCAGGATCTGCTAAAGTGCAAAATGAGAATTCAGAGATGATTTCGGAAGATTTCATGAAAGAAAGATTAGCACCCCAACCCTTTGTTTTGTCTGGCCTTTACCCAAATGGAGATGGTTCTTTGACTCTTAAGAATGACCAAGCTGCTAACTTCTTTGCTGAATCATTGAGGCCACATGTTGATACAAATACTTCTCGTCTATGTCTAGATAGAAAAGAGAGAACATCTTTTTGGGCTCCTCCTGAGGCAGAAACTCAATCAAGGGAATGCCATGTGGAATTTAGAGGTTCAACCTATAATTCTGGAATGCCAGTGAAATCACATAGTTTTCTTGAGAAGAAGAAACTAGTTGTTTCTAGCTCTTTTCATGGTAATCATGTATCATCTAGCTCTCAAGGTATTCCAGATGGACTAGAAGCTGGGGGAACTCCCATTGTTACCTCCCTGGACAGACAAAAAAATATTACTAGATCGAGCACTTCGTTGACGGCCAAAGGACACTTCAGAAACATTCAATTTTCTCAGCTGCAGCATGACCATCGCAACTATCACCCTTGCTCAGCTGTTTATATTGGTCAGAAGAAAGATGAGAGTATGCCGCATTCCCAAATATCTGAGACTGCAATATGTGGTGGTGCTCCGCTGCTAAATGATCCTATGACAAGCAAAAACCCAATAACAGTCTTAGCGGGCAAAAAGTACCAGAAAATTCAAGATCATTTCACTAATAAGTTCTTTCCATGCCAGAGCAGTCCACCAGAGGGGTCTAAGCTGGAAAAATTACGCCAGGAATATTCTTCTCGACCAGGACATTCTTTTCTTGATGTAGAAACAATGAAAATATGCACCAGTGCAGACTCTGTCGAAGGATTTTCGAGTTTCCAGCCAAAAATTTCTCAAACAACACAGCACTTGTTCTTTAGTAAAAACTTTGGTGTTAACTTGCCTAAAGGAGGTCAAATCATCAGGGAGTCAACAGTATCGGCCAAATGTAATGGACATGCATTTGGTGAAGTTCTTAGCTTGTCTCCAAATAATTTGCGTAGTCAACATGGAGTGAAGCTTCAACCTTTATGGAGCTCTACAGACAGTGAAGAAAAGGAAGATGCTGCAGATGGCAGAACTTCTGTGATGGCAATGAAGAATGAATCATCTGCAGAAACTGATACAATGGACATGGATGCTTTTCGGGAGAATCTTCTTTCTGGTATGTGTACCTACACCTGCTATCATTACAGAACCACGGTCGTCCTTTTACTCTGGCAGTGCTGCAATCCTTTAGCTTCACTTCAGATGCTCCATTAAGATTAATTTCCATATAGTTCTGCTGTTATTTGGGTCTCGTGGACATTTTCATTTTTACTATTGTGTTGCATGTTGCTAATTTTTATTTTTTCACTTTGATTGCAGGAGATGCTTCATCACCAGTGAACAAGGTAATGGTTGCAAAATTTGCTCTCTTCGATAAGTTCAACTGTTCATTGGTTTATTCTTTATTAATGAAGCTGGCTTGTTTCTTGATGCTTGGTGGAGGATACAGACTTTCTATAATCTTTTGTACTGAGGTCCTTGCTATGTCAACTAAATATATCGTTTGCTGAATTACTTATAGTTTATAACTATGCTAAGTCATAAACCCAGTGGGCATTCTATTTTTTGTTCTAGTTTTCCCTCCTAAGTCCTGATGGAGGTCTAATCTGATGAGAGGCATCTCTCTTGATCTAGAAGTGTTTTGTCGTTTATGAGACAACTGTTGTTGAAGTCCTTGCAGATATCCTTGAGCATTATCAGTCATTATTCATCTCTTATGGTTAAACTAAGATTATGCCATTGCTGCACGGTGCAATGAAGATGGTCTTCAAGTTGTCGGAAAGAGCTACTTAAAATATCATGCTGTCAGCTACCTACGTAAAATAATGCTGATATACTGGAAGACATGCATATGAATAAGTTATGACAATTTACTTAGTTAATGCTTGGAGTTTGAGGCATGAGCGATTAATGGATTTGAAGTCAAAAGAAAAGCTTAGAATTGCATTTGCTTATAGTGTTTTATCTCCTAATGTATGCTGGAAGCATTGCTTTTGAAGCATTAGATTGTTGCAACCTAGTTTACAGGGTTTCTGTTACCACTTAGTTACGGCCACCTTTGACATTGCAGGACATTGTTATGCCCCAAAAGCTATTGCTCTCTCTGGCTGCAGCCACTTCAGCTGGTGAAGTTGAAGGCAAGGCAGTAAATGGGGATTTGCCTGAGACAAAAGTCCCAAAACGGAAGCATCTTGAACTTACATCTTTGTCAAGCTCTATTGATGAGAGGGAGCCAAGTACATCGAAAACCCAGAGTTTGGACATGGAGCAACTCTTTTCTCATGCTGATCAGGCGACAGATTCAAAATCCCAAACTTACTTCTGCAGTCATGGGGGACCAGAGCAAAGAAACGGATGGCTGAAGCGATTGAAGACTTTACCTCATGGTGGTGAAAGCTTAAAAGTTGGGGGTGCTTGTTCCTCCGGAAAGGACAATAAGTTAGTTGGCAAAGTTATGAAGCAGAGGACGACAAGCCCAGACCAGATCATTGGTAATTGTCATGACAAAGAACAGATGGCTTTAGGTCAATTTGCTTTGTTAGCAAAAGATGGTGGATCATCTTCCAGTGGTTCTGTTGGGAAGAGCCGAGATGCATTGCTTTCAAACCCTTGGATTCGGCGGTGGTGTTGCAGCCCAGCTGCTTCCTTGCAAAAGAAGCCTGAAGCCTTCGTACTCTGCGAGCCACATGGTACAAAGGCATCAGTCAATGAGTTTCAAAAGAAGCAATTTCCAAGCATAGCTGCTATGGCTTTGATGGGTAAGGCCATGAATGGCTTTCACCCTTGCGAGTTCGGAAAAAGAGGAACTTATGTTGTCTGGAATACTAAAGGATTATGAAATGACTCTGACTGGAGCAATTAATGGGTGGATGAAGAAACGAATCGAGAAAGGCTTCTTGTGCAACAATGGTTATGAAACTGGTAAGGAATATTTTGGCCTCTTTGTTCTTACAAATGAAGTGAACATGGAGATTCTGAATCCTGAATGTATTTTTGATGTTTGTTTAATTTGGAGCAGGTTTTAAATTATTGTTCAGGCAGTGTGTGTATAATTAGAAACAAAAATACTCCTGGAGATCGTGGTGGAGACCCGCCGAAATGAAGTTCTTCACATCTCATGTACAGGTTTTAGATTATATGGCAGTGAGCTTACTTAATGCTGTTGGATATCTTGCACGATCCCGTTTGATATTCTGTCATGCTACCGAACACGGGATTATTTAGCTTAGGCAGAGTCACACAAGGATACATCCAGTTCTTTGTTGTCCAATCTGTGGGTTGGGGAGATCTGACAGCTCATATCAGAATTCTCTACACCCTTGTTTTGAAGATCATTTTACTTTTTTTTTTTGAAGCCCTTCTATTTCAGCAGTTATGGAGATGAGCGCCTGTCCTCTCTGCAATATGATGTGTGGCTAGCTAGAAGTCTCGCTGATTTGAATGGCAGAAAATGGTCTAGCTAAGTACTGCAAAGCGTTATCTTCTTGGTTTGGAATCTGGTGTGCAATGGGGGCCGGCAGGTCTCCAAGCCGGGAACAAGATTAATCGAGGGTTCTCTCTTGTTATGCATGATTAGCCACGGACTGTGGACCCGATAAGTATGCATTTGAAGTGGTGGACGCAAGAAAATATATTGCGGGACGTAGACAAAAAATTTGGCAATGCCCTGGCTTGTAGCTCCAATGGCCAGATTTAAAAATTTTGGATGATGTTTCATACTTTAGTATACATCACTAAAATTCGCCTCATGCGCCAAGCTCTTGGGGAGGCGGTGGCCAACTCGTATTCTCATATGAATGCAAGAGATCCAATTTTGACCGCAATCTGCGAATCTGCACGAATCTGTGATCAGGAAGTTTTGTGACAAGGCTGAAATGACCTCATCGATCAATCTTACAGCCATGTGACACGCTAATTCGATAGTTGGTTTCTCATGAACACTAGTTATGCATCTCACCCGTTGTAAATTGGCATTGGGAACGGAAAGTTGTCATCTCTACCACGCGTACGTGTTCACAGAGGACCAGCGAGTAATTGTCGATGACTACAATCTATCCTGTGTTCGATTAGGGTTGGACCTGTGAGCAAGAATTGTGTTAACAATGCTGTAAAAAATAGAAGAACAAATTACATAAAATTGTTTGTTGTAATCAGAATAAATTCGAGAAAGTGATAATAAAAGTAAAACAGGAGGTGAGGTACCGTTAGACGAATCTCCTTAAAGTGATTAATTCCTGTTCACGGTGCTAAACAGCTTCATTCCTGTCCACTGTGCTAAACAGCTTCATGAATTATGCTCTCAAGATACAACATCTCGATCCTGTTTGTATCAGCACTATATGAACAACATTCTCTCGAACATTTCTTGAAACCGACACACTTGAGGAATATTATTGAAGAGAACTCAAAAGACGCTTTAGAAGTACTTCGAGGAATTCTTTCTCTATATTCGCTTTGAACTCAAAGACACGTCTATTTATAGATGAGGGAAACTAATGATTATACGTGCACTAATGTTGAGCCATAATGGTTACACGTGCACTAATGTTGAGCCATTAACACATAACCGTTACAACAATCTCTCACATAATGGCTCAACAGAACTTTAACTGACTCAAATAATTCCAAGTGTGCCTATAGAAATAAATTACGTCAACATAGGTAGCTTTCACTTTGAACCTTTTTTAGTGAAAGTCTATCAGACATACTTAACTAGTTGGTGGACTAGGCCTTGAACCACCAGTTGTTGGCGTAAGCCTAGACAATAGATCTCACAAAGAGTATCTCCAAATCAAGATTGATTCTTGGTTGCGTTCATTCTTTAAGCCCTGAACTTTTTGGGATTTATGCGTGCTTTAGAAAATCTAGCCTTTAAAGATTTTCATAGAGTTGGCCAGCTCCACGCATATAGGTGCATTCTTATTGAAGGTATCCTACCATATCTTATCAGGATGTTGAACTCCTAGTTATAGGAATCATTAAACGCATACCCTTCAAATGTTGTAGGAAGCATTGTTGCATCATAGGAGTGGGAGACAATGCACACATTAGAGTTTCCAAAATTTGCATTGTCCTATTGAACCTAGTCTATGGGATCTCCAATCGCTAGGTTAGGTTTCCACCTTGGAGCCTCTTTATTGAGTTAAGACTTTTAATCCCATTCTCCTTGATGTGCAGTTTACCTGTTCTCTTGACAAACCTTTTGTCAGCGGATCTGTAATATTTTCCTTTGACTTCATAAAGTCCAAAGAAATTATTCATTTGAGAGCAACTGCCTTGTGGTATTATGTCTACAACGAATGTGTCTAAACTTACCATTATATATCATATTTTGTGCCCTTACAATTGTTGCTGGATTGTCATAATGAATGCATTCAAAGGCATGGGTTCTGGTCACAATGAAACATCCTCTAAAAACTGTCAAAGATACTCTACTTCTTTAGCAGTTTTATCGAGAGCAACAAACTTTGATTCCATCATGGAGCACGCTATTAGAGTTTGCTTTGAGGATTTTCACGATACCTCCTAGAGTGAACACATATCCGCTAGTCGATTTCTATGCACCAGAATCCGAAATCCAGTTGGCATCATAGTAGCCTTCCAAGACAACAAGATAATTTCCATATTGCAGAATATAGTCTTTGGCTCTTTGCAAATAATCCAACACTCTCAAAAGAGCATCCTAATGCTCATGACCAGGATTATTAGTATACCGGCTTAGTTTTCCTACTGAGTGCACAATATTTGGTCTAATGCAGTTCATGATGTACATGATGCTGCTGATTACTTGAGAGTACTCCAATTGCCTAATACTGTTTCTAGTATTCTTTCTTAGAGTTAGGTGTGGAAGAAAATGATTATTTGCATCTTTAATGCCGAACCCTTTAAGCCTCTCAATTGCATTTTCAATGTAATGAGATTGTGATAAACCTAGACCATAAGAATTCCTTAAAATCTTGATGTTGAGTATAACATCCGCAACACCTAAGTCTTTCATCTTAAAGTTCTTCTTGAGAACATTCTTGGTGATTTTGACAACCCCAGCATTATCTCCAAAAATCAACAAGTCATCGACATATATACAAATAAGTACTCATCCAATGGTTGTGGATTTAGTGTATACACATTTGTCACACTCATTGATTCTATATCCATTTTGGATCATCACATATTTAAACTTCTCATGCCATTGTTTAGGAGCTTGTTTAAGTCCATACAATGATTTGATAAGTTTATACACTTTATGTTCTTGTTCTTTGACCTTGAATCCCTCATGTTGTTCCATATAAATCTCCTCATTGAGATCACCATTCAAGAATGCATTTTTCACATCTATTTGATGTACCTACAAATTGTATAGCAAAGCTATAGCAATTACTATCCTAACTGATGTTACTCTCATTATAGGTGAATAAGTATCAAAGTAGTGTAGACCCTTTCTTTATCTAAACCTTTAGTAACAAGCCTTGCTTTATACTTATTTGTGGAGCCATCGTCTTTAAGCTTCTTTTTGAAGATCTATTTACATTCAATTGGTTTATTTCCTAATGGAAGATCAACCAATTCCCAAGTGTGATTACTTAGGATATAGTCAATTTCAATGTCAACAGCTTCTTTCCAGTAGGTAGCATATGGAGTTGACATTGTTTCTTGAGATGTTTGAGGCTTGTCTTCTAACATGTATGTCAGAAAATCAAGTCCGAAAGATTTTTTAATTTGCAACCTCTTACTACTTTGAAGTTCAACTTCTTCGGCTTCAACTTCCTCATTCTCAGATTTTGAATTATTTTTTGAGAAGGTTCACCCTAATTTCTTTTTACAAGATATATATCCTCAAAGAATTCGGCATCCCTTAATTCTAGGATAGTATTGGCATGGATTTCCACATTTTCAAATTTGTGAACCAAAAATCTGTATGCGCTGCTATTTTGAGCACAACTGATGAATATGCAATCCACCGTTTTAGGTAGCAACCGAGTTTGTTGAGGAGGAGGAATCGCCACTTTGGCTAGGCACCCCTACACTTTAAAAAAATTGTAAGATGGCAACCTTTCATTCCATAACTCGTATGGAGTCTTTCCTGTCTTCTTGTGGAGCATTTTATTTAAAATGTAGTTTGCAGTTAAAATTGCTTCCCCCTCTACAAGTTTTGAGGTAAACCCGAACTCAAGAGCATGGCGTTTGCCATCTCCTTTAGAGTTCTATTCTTCCGTTCAGCAACTCCATTTTATTGCAGAGTATAAGGTGCAATCGTTTGGAGAATTATCCCCAAGCTAGCACGCAACTCCTTTAAATTGGGAGAATTGTATTCTCCTCCTCTGTTAGACCTAAGCACTTATATCAAGTTGGTTCTTGACCTCATTTCTATACTTGATAAACATGCTCATAGCCTCATCTTTACTAGTTAATAAATAAACATAGCAAAATCAAATACAACCATCCACAAAAGTGATGAAGTACTTCTTTCCACCTCTACTTTCTACAAATTGCAAATAACATAGATCACTATGGATTAGTTGTAAAGGATCCCTTGTTCTTTCAATTGATTTGAAAGGTTTCTTTGCAAACTTAATCTCAACACAAGTCTCACACTTGTAGCGGGCATCCACCTCAAACCTTGGAATTAGCCCTGAGTTTGCTATTTTCTTTATTGTACCATAGTTTACATGTCCTAATCTACCATGCCATAGATAAGGAGACTTATCAGTGTAAATTGAAAACTTCTCTTTATTAATAGTCTTTGGATAAAAGAATTTCGAGTTAATATCAATGACAGCCACATTGGCTTTGAACATGTCATTATACAAGTACCCTTTCCCTACATACATCCCCCCTTTGGAAAGTACAAACGTGTTAAATTTCTAATACAATTTTAAAACTCCTCTTGACAAGTATGGGGCTAGAAATGAGATTCTTCTGGATCTCTAGTACATGCAGCACATTTTGCAGGATGATCTCCTTGTTGGAGGCGAACTTCAGGATCACCTTTCCTCTTTCTGGCAACTTTTGTTGATGCAGAGTTAGTCATATAAAGCATCTCATCTTCCTCAGCCTTCTCATAAGAAAAGAACATGTGTTTATCCACACATATGTGATTTGTGGCACCTGTGTCCAACCACCAATCGGTATTGTTTGACAATAAGGATACCTCAGACACCACCACAGCAATCGGTCTTTCATTATCTTCCTGCTCTGTCAGATTCATCTGCTTGGCTGTACCACCACCTTTGCCTTTGCTCGGGCACTTCTTACAATCCTTAGCCTGGTTACTAGGCTTGTTGCAAATAGAACTTGTACCTTGGAATTTCTGGGACTGTTCTTTCTACTTGTCTTTTTCTTGAAAGGACTTTTTCCTTTTCCTATCTTGTTTGGAATTGGAAAACTCCATAGTGTTGGCCTTCAGTTCCATAGGATGGTTTGCATTTCTCCTATTGTCCTCCTCGATTATGAGGCATAGAATGAGATCTTCAAGGCTCATCTCTTTTCATTTGTGCTTCAAATAATTTTTGAAGTTTGACCAGCACAGAGTTAGCTTCTCAATAATAGCTACCATTTGGAATGATTCACTAAGTATCATTCCCTCAACAAAGATGTTATTCGTAATTATTTGCAATTCTTGGACTTGATTCATGACAAATTTAGAATCTATCATTTTGAAATCCAAGAATTTAGCAACCACAAATTTCTTGGTGCTATCGTCCTTAATTTTGCATTTCTTTTCTAAGGTCTCCCATAACTGTTTAGTAGTTTCAATATTACAATAAACATTATATAGAGAATTTACCAAACAGTTAAGGATATAGTTTTAGCGTAGAAAGTCCTCATGCTTCCAAGCCTCTAACGCTTCGAGCATCATGACATCTTGCTCATCCATGCTAATTATCGGGCACACCTCCAATAAGTATTTGACCAGATTTAGTGTGGTCAAATAGAAGAACATCTTCTTCTGCCACTGCTTAAAGCCTGCATTGGCTTTCTCTGGTTTCTTATTCGATGTCATTGGAGATGGTACCATCAAATTAGGTAAAGCCTGTTGAACCATACCTCTAGGAAATGAACTATAAGCCATTTGGCCTATACTGTTGTGAAAAATAGTCCTGGGTATGTCAGTTGTTGACACCTATTATTAATTGTCCAAAATTAATTGCACAAAATTTAGAAGTTAATTTTCTTTAATTCCTAAAACAAAAAAAGTATTTCCATTTAAATGCATTGCATATGGAAACTAGGCACATTTGCATTAATAGGTTCTATTAGAATTTAAAAAAAATAAAATTTCGCGCTGGGCCAGGTTGGGGCTGGGCCGACTCAGCCCACTTTTTCTTTTCTTTCCTCCTGCACACGGGCCCCCGGCCCGTGCCCGCTTCTCTTTTCTTCTTCCCCTGCGCGGTCCAGCCCACTTTTCTTTTCTTTCCCTTTCCTCCTCGTGCGGCTGGGCCTAGCTCGGTCCAGCCCTTCTCTTCCTTCTCCCCCTCACCGCCCTGTCCCTTTCACCTCCTTTGTTCTCCTTCGTCTCTGACGCCGGAGTGACGAAGGCCGGAGCAGCTCCACGCCATCACCATCAGGACAGAGGACGGCCAGGCGGGCACGCCACCGGGACTAGCCATTAAGGCTAGTCGCGTCTTCTCCGTTTTCCCGGGGCCTCCCTTATCTCTTTCTCCCTCTCCTCCCCTTATTCCTCTGTCCTTCCTCAGCCGCAGTAATGACGCCCCCCTTTGCATAGGCCTATGGTCGCGGTTCGCAGAGCCTAGGTCGGTGCAGGCCGTTATCACGCCGACATAAAAGCCAAGCAGTGACCTGAGGCCACTATAAGTCCAGAGAGAGACAGTGAGGACCCAGTCGGCCAATTCGGAGAAAAACAGAGAGAGGGAGAGAACCAAGAGAGAATAGAGAGAGAAAGAGGCACTGGGCGTTTGCCGGAGCAAGAAGGACAACCAACAGCGTCGCCGTCGCCCACGGAATAGCCAGAAGGCCGCCCTGACACGCCATCATCGGTGAGCTTCCCCCGGTCGAGAAACCCCCTGTTTTGCTTTGTTTTTTAGTGCGGTTTGGCCGGGACTCACGCTAGTCGAGTCGCGCCAATCCCGGCCCATACCATCTTCCTCCACCGTGCATATGTCATCACCAAAGGCAAGCTAGACCGCTGGAGCCGATCGGGTCGCCGGAGCAGGTCAAAAACTCCCTTTTTAAGCAATGCATGCTAGATGTTCGACGAAAGACCCTAGTGAAACAGGTTTGATTTTGGTCGCTGGCCGGCGAGTGCATGGTTGGTCGGCGAGTCGGGTGACTGAAAAGGCTTTGTGGGTATCCCGAGAAGTGAAAATCCTGTCGGATTTGGTCTGGGTCGGCCGGCAAGATGCCGGATCTCACCGGCCGACGTTCTCATGTGCCTTATGCACGTGAGAATCAATTTGAACCGGTCTGCAAATCAGGTCAGATCGGTTTGCAGACCGGGTCAAGCCATCTAGGCCGGTTCGACCCGGTCGAACCGGCCCTATTTTGTATTTTTCCACCGGACCGGGACGCAACTGGGCCTGATCCAGTCTAGACCCGAGTTGACCCTTTGACCCAGGTTGGATCCGGAAATCCGACCCGGTAAACGCAATAGGCTGGGTTCGTTGACCTGGGTCGGTTCTGACCTACCCGGATCGGCTGAACCGACCCGGTTATTATTATATTATATTATATTATTTAAAAATTAAAAAAATTTAAAAAATTAATTTTTTTTCTTTTTCTTTTTTCTTCCGTATTTTTTTAAAATTAAATTGTTTTCTTTTTCTCCCTTTTCTTTTTTTTGTATTTATTTATTATTTTTTTTTAAAAAAAGTTTTCAATTTTTTTAAAATTTTTTAAATTATATGATATTTGTTGTTTTAGTTTATTGTGGTACTATTATGCATGTTGTTAAAATAATTGCATAAATTTCTATGTTAAAATTAGACTAGCCTGAGGTTGTGCGGTAATACTTTGCATGTGTTTTTCATTACTGTTATTACGCATGTTTTTTGATACAGTTGCATAAGTTGTTGTGTTTCTGAATATCATCTGACTTAGTTAAGATTAGAACCTTGGGCTGCATGAATTGTTGTGTCTTTTGACTGCTAATCGCTTCTAATTGTGTACTCGTTTGATCACCTCACATGTTAGGAGAAAAGTCCTAAAATCAATCCAAATTGCCTGACAAATATTTTCAAAAAAAATGAACAGGGTAAAATGATACCGAAAGGGCATTAGTTATCCAACTAGTGTAATTAAGTCCCCGAATTCAGTTAATCTTTGATTCGCAGGAATAGGGTGATCCTTCCATCACCTTATTTGGGTTTCTAATTGACCTACCCCAAATCGATTAGTGGCGACTCCTTGGTATAAACCATTTGCATGTTAAATATTTAAACCCTAAGTCGCGATATGGTATGAGCTTGGGAGAGCCCGAGTTAAGTCCTGAACCTAGACTTAGCGCGTACCAAGTGAGCCCCCTTGCTTTTTGCATGTTGTCCAAAAAGGCTCGGGAGTTCGGTTGTGACATCAGTCAAACAACTTGTGCCGGTACCCTCATAAATGGTTTCAGCACAAAGGCTTGTAGCATTTGCTGCCACAACACCGAGCCATGAGGTTTGAACTTCACTAGTCGAAACGACCATAAGAACGTCTCCATAAACATTCTAGGCATCATTGGGTACTTGATTGTTATCTGCCATCTCAATTTTCTGATAAAAACAACAAATAGTAAGATAATTGCCTTAAGATTGTCGGAAAAAATAGAAGAACAAATTACGTAACACTGCTTGTTGTAATCAGAATAAATTCGAGAAAGTGATAATAAAAGTAAAACAAGAGGTGAGGTATGGCTAGCTAAATCTCCTTAAGGCGATTAGTTCTTGCCAACGGTACTAAGTAGTTTTACGAGCTATACTTCCCAAGATACAATACCTTGAACCCGTTAGTGTCCGCACTATACGAACAGGATTCTGTTGAACACTTCTTGAAACCGGCACACTTGAGGAATATTGTCGAAGAGAAAACTCAAGAGATGCTCTAGAAGTACTTCAAGGAATTCTTTCTCTATATCCGCTTTGAACTCAGAAGACACGTCTATTTATAGAAGAGGGAAAATAACGGTTACACATGCACTAATATTGAGCCATCAACACATAACGGTTACACGTGCACTAATGTTAAGCCATCAACACACAACGGCTACATGTGCACTAATGTTGAGCCATTAACATGCAACGTTTACAACAAACAATGATGTTTATGCGATAGCAGGAGCAAGATAATTTGATCTTCCACTTTTCTAGATCGACTCTGCTAACAAGCCCACTAACTGGTTAGTTCAATTCACATTATGCAGCTCTGTCTTGAACCCCTTGAAGAAGCAATCCCTAGTTTGGCTGGTTGGGAGATTATGGTCCTTGACATCTTTTGGTATTACTTGTCACTGATAAAGATTCGATTAAAAGTGGAAGCACGACTGAGGTCTGCAGACTTGGGACTGAGGATTTTAGCTGTTCATCTTCATCTTAAGATAAAGAGATATTTTACCATCACAAGGGCATGTCATTCTCATTCCAAGCCAATAGCATTGGCTATTGCAGTTAAAGAGAGTCGTAAGCTACTTCTGCAATCTGCTAGGGTCTTGTCACCTGTCATCGGGTCCTTTTTCTGCCCCGCTTTTGAGTCTCATTTCCCAATCATCGGGTCTTATCCCCGTTCATCGAGTCGTATTCCCGTCTTTAGGATCTTATCTCCGTTCATTGGGTCGTATCCCTGTCTTTAGGGTCATAGAGTGCTTCTTCCGCCCACCGTGTTTGTACACATTCATTGCACTGTCACCATGTTAGAAATTAGCATGGTTGCTATGATCCATTGCTAATCATCTTATATTTTCTCGTGGTGAGGTTGGTTAGCATCAAAGAATGATCAAACGCTATTCTACAAGATCACATCAGCTAACATGTACTTTAATCGACCTAGTGTCCAATTTCATGTTTGCCGGTGTCATATCTCATGATAGACTATGGAGTGAGCATCTTCTTATTTCAAAATAGTAATGACGTTAAATTGTATTTTCTACAGCATTACTTAGCCTAATGTCTACTTTTTCCACAAATAAAAAAGCATCATTGCAGGTGTGAATCATGGTTGGCGGAAAAACGTTTGTTGCAGAGAATATTATTGCTACAAATTGCAAATAAGGGTTTCAAAAACACTCGGTTTTCGTTTTTGAGGCCGACATCTTCAACAGCTTTTTTCTTTTTTGGGTCAAAATTTTCAACAGCTTGTTATCCCCGTGTATTCAGGTATCTTTGTAAGGTGTGACAATACAAGCCTCGCTGTTTAGAGTGTAAATGATAATTATTCTGCTCCTGAGAATAATTTTTGACTAGAAATACATTTTTATATTTCTATTCCTTGGATAAGTTTCTGAGTAGAAAATAGCGTTTGATAATGACACAAAATTTTTATTTCCGAAACAGAAATTCGTTTGATAGATCTTCTTAAATATCTCCCTGCCATCACTACAAAAAAACTTGTTTTTTGCGACGAAATTTGCGATGGAAATTTCGGAAAAATCCGTCGCAAATCGAATTTGCGACGGAAAACATTCCGTCGCTACTCGGGTGTCGCAAATTTTTGCGACGGAAAATTCACAAATTCGTCGCAAATTTGCGACGAATACAATCCATCGCAAAATTCGTCGCAAATATTTCGTCGCAAATTTGCGACGGACACGATCCGTCGCAAAATTCCGTCGCAAATTTGTCGCAACTTCCGTCGCAAATTTGCGATGGACACAATCCGTCGCAAAATTCCGTCCCAAATTCGTCGCAAATTTCGTCGCAAATTTTGCGATGGACACGATCCGTCGCAAAATTCGTCGCAAATTCCGTCGCAAATTTGCGACGGACACGATCCGTCGCAAAATTCCGTCGCAAATTCATCGCAAATTCCATCGCAAATTTGCCACGGACACGATCTGTCGTAAAATTCCGTCGCAAATTCGTCGCAAAATCCGTCGTAAATTTGCGACGGACACGATCCGTCGCAAAATTTCGTCGCAAATTCGTCGCAAATTTCATCGCAAAATTTGTCGCAAATTTCGTTGCAAAATTCGTCGCAAAATCATCAGAAAATTCATCGCGAATTTCGTCGGAAAATTTGTTGCGAATTTGATCGCAACTTAGCGACAAACTTTAATAATAGCAAAATTCGGCTTAAAATATTCGTCGTTATTTTTACATCATTTCGGCCATAAATTATTGTCCATATCAATCAAAGGAGACAATGACATATAATTGAAACAGAAAAACGAACAAACCATAAATTTTGACAAATTAGCCACAATGACATATAATTGAAACAAATAACAGAAGGAAAGTTATAGAGTCTGACATGATGCTATTTAATATCCAATCTTACAATACATTCGAAACATGAACTAATAGAAGGGACAACCATAGAAGACGCAATAAAATCATACAGAAGAAGAGGCGGCTTTGTTACGATGGCAGGACACCAAAAGTAGTCACTTTTGTCAAGACCTAAGGAAATGTCGATACATAAATCAGTCCAGAATATAAAAACAGCGTTTACGCATGGATGTAGAACTAGGTGTAAAATAACAAAAATACGTTTCAGGACGAACATAAATGTTCTTACATATGAATATGAGTGAAATTATGAAAAATCAAGATTATGAAGCAAGCTTACCCAAAATTTTAACTAGGGAGACCGGAGAAAATCATCATCATCATCATCATTATCAGCATCAACATCAGCATTCTTGGCATGAATGTGTTGGTCATCACCTATTGGATTGGCTGGAGGTACAGAAGGCCCGTCATTGCGTTGAAGGTTAAGGTGTTGCATAACAATTCTCATTTGTTCTTCCAAGTTTTATATTCGTTCATCCTTCTTAACAAGTAAATTATTTAGACGATCCACTTCTTGGTTCAATTGCTCCTCTACTCGTGACTTCCTTCGACCAGTGCCAGTGGCTGATGAACTTCCAGGATTATTCGGCATGTACATCCTTGACAACGATCCCAGCCCAAATATTTTCCCTTTTTTCGCCCCACCCGTTGCCTCCATCCATAATGCCATATTATCAACTGGTGGCCGGGACTCAGGACAATCATCACTACCACTAGCACTGTTCATTAAAAGATCATCATATTTTTCCTACATTAACAATGTAGATGAAAATAAAATCACTATATATATACCATAAATATTGAAAGTATTCACGGTTTTGCATTATAGTTTACATATAAGCCAAAGTATAACCTTACATACCTTAACAGTTTTTGCTCGATCGCCAGTCCATGTCTTGTCTGTCTTTTGAAATGTGCGTTCAAATGTAGTTGCAAATGTCGGTTCCGTCCCCAATTCATGTGCCTACAAAAATGTAAACTTGAGTAATTGAATTAAATTAACTTATAACTCATTTAACAGACTTACCAGTCATTTGCGATGCTCCGCAATGTTGATAGAGCCCCCAGCATATGTGGCTGACCCATCACTAGAACTAGAAGATCGATTCTTCTTATTCTGCTCACAGAGTTGCCGACTCTGTTTAGATGCCCAAAATGTGTTAATTGCCGCCCAATTGTCAGCTGTAAAGAAAGAAGGCTTCGCTTGCTTGCTCTTCGCTCTATTCATAACATTTCGCATAAAATCACTTATTTTCTTATTGAAAATTCTTCTCACTTCATTGTCTTCCACTTCGTCCCACGTGAACTTCCGCTGCAATGAATAAAAACACAAATTGAAAATTATTATGATGATCACATATCCATAACCATGCACCAGACACATATAGATAGATTTTGTAAAGTTCATGTCGGGAAAAATATCTGGTCCTTTAGGTATCGAAAACTACAGAGCTGTTCTGGTCCCTTGACATCATTCTTGACCATCAATATACTACACCAAACTTAATTGATGACAAAATAAAATATGTAAAACTTACCTTGAACTCATTCCACCACATTTCTTTCACTTCTTGTGGAACACTTCTGTAATTAATATACTCTCCCATCTAGAAGTTTCTTACTATTTTGTTCAGTTCCCTCACAACAGACGTAGCATCCGTGAATCTGCGTTCATACGAATATTGTGCAACATGGATAATTCAGTTAACATCAATATCTAAAGCCCTAAATATGACATATACTAAAATAAAAATGAAGCACTTACGAATCTCCAAATGGGCATATGAAGAATCAGTTATCTTCTTGACCTCTGTTTCCGTCAATATTCGATTGTTCCGCCGAATACTGGGGTGGAACGGAAGGAGGGGGAGCTACAGGAGATTGAACTGGAGAACGTTCAGTTGGCATGTGGTGAAGTCCCGTAACATGTTGTTGAGTGTGGGAGGAAGGGCCAACGTGGCCATATTGTGACGGACCATATTGTGGTTGAGGGTTAGATGCCGGGACAGGAGTAGAGGAAAGGGACGGGGACGAGGACGAGGAAGAGCCTTGTCTTCTAGACATGTGACCTCCGCGATTAAACTGATAAGTAGGAAGGTTATACGAATATGTAAAGAACTATTGACACGTATTACGAACACATAATAATGTACATGACGAAGCTTACCATTTTAATGGAAAGACTAAGAAAAAGTTTCCTTGAAATGAGCCAATGTCGAGTGCTTATGACGTGCAATTTCCTACAAACAAATATACTATGAATCCCATTCATTTTCATATGAAACGTCAATGTATGAGCACGATATGGGTGGCCACATGTATCAAACATCACTATATGAATCGCATGCATTTTCATTAAATTTTTTTTACCACGTACAAAAATTTAAATTTCACTGAAAGTGCGTGGCCACAAATATTCTAAGTCATTCTGTAAAGTTTTGTAAGAAATAAATTATTATTATTATTATTAAATTTTTTTTGGGAACTAAAAAAAAATTTCACTAAAAGTTGGTATCCACCGATATTCTAAGATATTCTGTAAAGTTTTGCAAATTTTAAAATTTTAAGAATTTTTAAATTATTAATTTTAATATAAAATTTTTTCCGTGAAAAATAAAATTCTATACTAAAATTGGGTGGCCACAGGTAGTCTAAACTATTAGGTAAAGATTCCCAAATTTTAGTCCTTCTTTATTTTAACAATTTTTAGGGCACGTTAAAAAAATAAAATATAACTAAAAGTGGGTGGCCACAGGTATTATAAGCCATTCCGCAAAATTTTTTGAAATTTTTAAATTCTAATTTTTTTACCATCTAAAGAAATTTAAATTTCACTGCAAGTTGATGGCCACATGTTTTTTAGGCAATTCTGTGCATTTTTAAAATTTTAAATTTTTGTAATTTTTCTTCACAAAAAAAAATTTCCCTCACAATGGGTGACCACATTTATGTTAAGCCATTTTATCAGGTTATGGAAATTTAAATTTTTTTAGTAATTTTTTCCCCGGAACGTTAAAAAATCTCAATTTCACTAAAAATGGGTGGACGCTATTAATTTTTGCAATTTTGTGATATTATGAAATTTAAGTTTGTTAAAAATTTTAAAAAACTTTTACGGTCAAATTTCATATTTGTTGTCAGCATATACCGTTTTTTAAATTTTCCATAATTTTCCATGATTTTTTATAGAATTATTTAATTTTGCATTTTTTTTTATGAAAACGCTTAATCAATCATCCTATCGTCATTTAACGCTTAATCATCCACATAATAAACAAATTAACCAGTCGACTATCGATCAAAGCCACATGCAATCGTGAAATCGACCCGTAATTTAGCCAATGAAAAGTGATCCTAAATAATCCCTAACCAAATCCGACTAATTACCTAATTATACTAACTAGGGATTAGAGAGTTGACTTACTTGGTTCAAGGACAATAAAAACAGGCGGAATGGACAGTGGCGGTCCCAGCACGGGCGTGGGTGACGGCGAGGGCGGCGGCGGCGATGGTGACAATGGCGGCGGCGGCGGCTGGCCGGCAGGGCGGTGGTGACGACGGCGGCGGTGGCGGCTGGCCGGCGGCGAGGGCGACGGGGGCGGGGCGGGGGCGAGGGCGGGGGCGGGGCGGAGTGGGGGCGAGGGCGACGGCAGGGGGCGGGGCGAGGGGAGACGGCGGGGGCGGGGCGGGGGCAGCGGCGGCGGCGGCGGCGGCTGGCCGGCGGCGAGGGCGACGGAGGCGGGGTGGGGGCGAGGGCGGGGGGCGGGGCGGGGCGGAGCGGGGGCGAGGACTATGGTGGGGGGCGGGGCGAGGGCAGACGGCGGGGGCGGGGGCGACGGCGCGACCGGCGACGGGCGGGCGACAGGCGGGGGGGTGCGGGGCGGGCGCGAGGGAGACCGGCGACTGGCGGGGCGTGGTGCGAGGCTGGGCGGGGGGCAGCGCGAGGGAGACCGGCGACGGGCGAGGGGGCCTTGCGGGGCTAGGCGGTGGAGCTGCGACGGCGGCGGCGACGGGGGACGGCTGGGCGGCGACGGCGACGGATCTCTGCAATTTTTGGGCAGATCTGAGTCGGGGAAGGGGGGAGTCGGGGAAGGAAGGAAGAAGAAAATCGAGTACAAATCTCGAGAATTTGCGACGGATCAGTAGGTCCGTCGCAAATTTGCGACAGCACTCCAATGTCCGTCGCAAATTTGCGACAGCACTCCAATGTCCGTCGCAAATATTTCACCGACAAAAATTTGCGACGGACCTAGCATGTCCAACGCAAATTTGTGACGGACCTTGAATGTCCGTCGCAAATTTACGACGGACATTCTACGTCCGTCGCAAATTTTCGATAAAAAAAATTGCGACGGAAATTAAAAATCCGTCGCAAAGTTCGAGCGGGAAAAATTCCCTCGTCAAATTTGCGACGGACTAAATTTGTCCGTCGCAAATTTCGCACGGTTTGAAATTCACTCTCCAATTTGCGACGGACAGGGTGTGTCCGTCGCAAATTTGCGACGGACAAGTACTTCCGTCGCAAATGTTTCAATTTCGCACGGTTTGAAATTTACTCTCGAATTTGCGACGGACATGTTTGTGTCCGTCGCAAATTTGCGATGGACGAGTTGTGTTCGTCGCTAATTAATTTGTGACGGTCGCTAATTAATTTGCGACGGACATGTTCGTGTCCGTCGCAAATTTTGCGACGGACTTATTCGTGTCCGTTGCAAATTAATTTGCGACGGACAAGTTGTTTCCGTCCCAAATTTTGCGACGGACATGTTCCTGTCGGTCGCAAATTTTGCGACGGAAATGTTCGTGTCGGTCGTAAATTTTGCGACTGACATGTTTGTGTCCGTCGCAAATTTGCGACAATCAGTTTGTAGTCCGTCGCAAAATTTGCGACGGTAGGGTTTAAGTTTTGCGACGGATAAAAATTTGCAAAATTTGCAACGGACAGGTCTGAGTCCGTCGCAAATTTCTACCAGTAAATATTCCCTAGCAAAATTTGCAATAGACAGATCTGAGTCCGTCGCAAATTTCGAACAGTAGAAAATCCATAGCAAAATTTGCGATGAACCAGTATATTCCGTTGAAAATTTGCGATGGACAGGTTTTGAGTCCGTCGCAATTTTGCACATACTAAATAATCATTGTAAATTTGTGACGTCTTTTTTCTGTAAAAAATTTAGCGTCTCATTGATTATGGTCCTAAATTTGCTACGTCTTTTTTTCAGTCCAAAATTTTGGCATCTCAAATTTTGCAATGGAAATTAAAATATCGGAAATGTTACGGCACGTTAATAATATTTGACTTGTCGGCATTTAGGGACAAAATTTTGGATGATAAATTAAAATAGCAAGAATAATCGACAATAACAATAATAAAAAAGTACAATAACAATAATAATAAGAACAATAATGATAACAACCAAAATAGCACTTGTAGCATTAATAATTACACATCTGTAGTATTTTGTGACAAAAATTTTAATCTTCGTCTTCGTCTTCGTCCTCGTCCTCGTCTTCGTCCTCGTCTTCGTCATCTGTCTGAAAATCAGATTCATAACCTTCTTGTACATTTAATTCGCAAATTTCAGTTGGATCCACATCTATCATTGCTCCACACGGATCTCGTAAAGTTGGTATATTATATTTATCAATTTCAATCGTGTTACACACTTCCTCTTGTTGGTAGGCTCTATCCTTCCAGTGTTCCTCGATTTTCCTCCGTGCTTTGATTTTATATACAGCCCACCAATCAGCTTTGTCACGTTTCAAACTAGGATATGATGCATAACATACTTGAATTGCTTGTTGTGCCAATACAAATGGTTCATACTTCATATACATTTTCTTGTGATTTATTTCAATCAAATTAAACTTTGTATGCACCTTCATTCCTTTGACGGGGTCAAACCACGTGCACTTAAATAACATAACACGCATCATTAATGGTCCAGGATACTTTATCTCTATGATTTCATCCAACAAGCCATAAAAATCATCTTTCCAACTGTCACCATTGGATGACCGAACAGACACACCACTATTCATTGTGGATTTTCCCATTCCATATTCTTGAGTATAAAAATTATATCAATTTATGAAATATGCTGGCCAATTTCGAACTTTTAACTATGGACCCCATGACAGATAATATAGCAATCATTGCCCTCCAAATTCATCATAATTACTGTGAACCTAAAGTTACACATGCAAAGTCAATAATATGTATTTTACTAAATGATGTATATAATTTTAATAACTTGGTTTTGATCCATAGGCAACTTACATATGTCTTGAACCATGCTGCAAATTGTTCATCGCACAAACGGTCAAACTCATTTGGTTGTAGTCCAGACATTGAAGTTTGGAAAATCCTAATATTAAAAACCATATCATTATTAGCAAATATTTGACACGCAAAACATATATTTGCAAATTTACACTTACTTGAAGTATGGCTCGACTTCTGGGCAGTTCAGTAAAATATAAGTTTGGGCTGCATGAAATTCTTCGCCTGATAAGTAACGAAACCGACATGTGCCGCTTGGTTGACCCAGATAATTGAAAATAGAGAATGCCGTGCAATTAGGATCAATGGGGCCCTTATCATTTCTGCCTGCTCTCCGACTCTTGCATTGAACGTGCGGCTCAAAATAGTATGATGTAAATGTTGTCACTTCTTCAACAATATATGCATTACAAATTGAAGCTTCAACACGTGCCTTATTCTTTACTTTTTTCTTCAAATGATATAAGAATCTAGTTGAAATAGAAAGAAGCTTATCGGAACATATTATATGATAAACTAATTTGAACTGTATTTAAAAAAAAACATTACCTCTCAAATGGATACATCCATCGAAATTGGACGAGACCTGCAACTTTGGCCTCATAAGGCAAGTGAACTAACAGATGCTCCATCGAATCAAAAAACGTTGGAGGAAATATCCTTTCTAAGTTGCAAAGAATAATTGGAATATCTCTCTCTAGTTGTTCCATGTGTGATGCTTTTAACACTGTCGAGCAAATATCATGGAGGAAATTGCTTAATTCTGTAATGGCGCCCCATACAAAGTTCGGTAGAACATCCTTCAAAGCTATTGGAATTAGTCTTTTCATCATAATGTGACAATCATGACTCTTCAAACCTGTCAACTTGCATTCATTCAAATCAACACATCTACCGAGGTTCGAAGCATATCCATCAGGAAACCGCACAGATTTCAACCATTGACAAACAACTCGCCTCTGCTCCTTATCCAATGTATAAACTGCTTTCGGTTTTGGTCCCCTGCTGCTTGCATCCACAGCTAGTATTGGCCGATCGCAAATATCTCTCATATCTTTTCTTGCATTCAAGTTGTCTTTTGTTTTTCCGGCGACATCCATCACGGTATTTATGACATTGTCGAAAACATTCTTTTCTATGTGCATGATGTCAAGATTATGATGAATAAGATGCGCCTTCCAATATGGTAGATCCCAAAATATACTGCGTTTTGTCCACTTATGCGAACTTCCATACGCAAAAGTCGTGCCGTGCGGGTTCTCAACAACGGTTGGAAAGTCCTGCACACGCTCCCAAATTTGATCGCCGGGCAACCTCAATGGTGGACGCGTTCTTTCAGTCCTATTCTTGATGAACTCTTTCTTATTCCTTCTGAAAGGATGACTTGCCGGCAAAAATTGTCTGTGACAGTCAAAATAGCAAGGCGTCTTTCCATGTTTTAATCTAAATGACTTTGACCTCTCCAAACATATCGGACATCCTAATATCCCAGCTGTACTCCATCCAGATAACATTCCGTAAGTTGGAAAGTCATTTATCGTCCAAAGAAGGGCAGACTTCATTACAAATGTTTGATCGGTAGAAACGTCATACGTCGGGACACCTTCAACCCATAGCCGTTGTAACTCCTTAATCAATAATTGCATATAAATATCTATCAACTTTTTCGGATTTTGCGGCCCTGTCACGATCAATGTCAAAAACATATAAGGTGTCTTCATGCACATACCAGGTGGAAGATTGTACGGCGTTAAGATAACTGGCCAGCATGAATAACTTTTTCCTGTTTTCCCAAATAGAGCAAATCCATCGGCACATAGACTTAACCTGATGTTCCGAGGCTCCATTGCAAACTCAGGGTATGTTCTATCAAAATGTTGCCATGCCTCCGCATTTGAAGGATGACACATTAGATCCTCTTCTGTTTCATGATTTGCATGCCAAGTCATGTGTTCAGCAGTGGCTTTAAACTCATAAAGCCTTTGCAATCTGGGGATTAATGGCAGATAAAATATTTGCTTGCATGGTCTACGCTTCTGATTACGATCCGGCCTCCTGTTAATCTTGTACCTAGGTTGGCTACAGAATTTGCAAGATTCTGCATTTACATCATCTCTCCAATATATCATACAACCCCTACTACATACATCAATTCTTACAACCGGAAGACCTAAGTTATCCACCAATTTTTTCATTTCATAAAAATCACTTGGTATGTTGTTATCACGAGGCAATGATTCACGCATTACTTCAACACAAGAGTTGAAGCAATCTGCAGACACATTGTACTCTGCCTTGATATTTAATAGTCGGGCTGTCACCGATAACTTAGTGTGGTCCTCACAACCTGCATATAGAGGTTCATCTGCTGCTTTCAACACATTCCAGAACTGATTAGATTGAAAAGATTCATTATATACATTCTCCTCAAAACCCGTTACTCCTATATCTTCCAATTGTGAAGCATGACTAGTACCCACTTGTTCACGTGTAGGAGTAAAACTAGTACTTGCATAATTTGATTCTGGGACAAAATTATAACTAGCTGCATCAATCACCATCCTCTCGTATGGGTTCAATTGCTCATAATAGCCACATTCTTCCCTAACTAAAAATTGGTCACTTCTTCCATATCCTTCGTCAGATATAAATGGTTCACCATGGGAAGTCCAATTATAATAGTTCGGAGAAAACCCAAATCTAGTAAGGTGTTCTCTAACTTGATCACACACAAGAAATTTACCATTACCACACTTTTTACACGGACACCTTAACTTATTTCCATCCATAAACTTATATTTACTACTAGCAAATTCTAAAAATAGTTCCAACCCAGTACGAAACTCATCTGTCAATCCTTGACGTCCAAGTAAGTTCTTATTATACATCCAAGCCCTTTCTCTTTGCATTGTGTCTGTATTAAAATATAAAATTCAGGTAAAATATTCAAAATATCATATCTATTGTTTCTTAATTAAAACTATAAAATTTTGAAAATTATAATTTTTGTTATGCACGCAACAATTAATATGAAATTGCAAAAATAAAAAAAATTACAATGTAAACAAGACTTACCTAAATATTTGACTGAAATATTGGTAGGACAAAGTGATGAATTTGATGAGAATTGCAAAGTCCACTTGGATTACGAGACCTTCAATTAGGCACAAACCCAAAAAAGATTAATCACATAAGAATCAATATTTTTTAATAATTTTTAATGTACGATGGAAACGAAATTCATGCCTCGCAAATTTGTCACGAATAAATGAAAATTCCGTCCTAAATTTGCGACGGATACTAGAATCCGTTGCAAATTGGCGACGGAAACGGCTGTCCGTCGCACAATTTGCGACGGAAAAGGTTCTCCGTCGCAAAATTTGCGACGAAAATACGGTTCCGTCACAAATTGCGACGGAAACCACTCTCTTGCGACGGAGAACCGTTTCCGTCGCAAATTTTGTGATGGAAACTGCTCTCCGTCGCAAATTTGCGACGGATTTGAGTATCTGTCGCAAATTTGCGACGGATTATAGTATCCGTCGCAAATTTGCGATGGAAAAACGGTTCCGTCGCAAAACGGCGTGGCCATTCTGCACATCTGAAGGCCGGCGAGGTGTCGCCGGTCGCCGGTCATTACACCGGTGATGCAGATATGGAAAAAAAATAAACATAAACATATATTTAAAAAAAATTACAATGCAACGATGAATAGTTATGAAGCTAGCAATTTTGCACTTACCGGTATAAAAGCTTCGCCAAGATTAATACGTGCGTGCGCGGATTTTACTGATTTTGGATATATGAAAGAGGGAGAAAAGCAACAGAGACCGAGAGAGAGCGAGAGACAGCAAGAGAGAGCGAGAGAGAGATAGTGATTGCAATGTCACGGGTTAATAAAGTACGAATTTGCGACGGACGGGTGTTTTCGTCGCAAATTTGCGACGGTATTATTATTTGTTGGAAATTTGCGACGAAATTTTTTCCGTCGCAAATTTGCGATGGAATTTGCCACGGAAAAATTTTCTGTCGCATATTTTGCGACGTAAAAATTTTCTGTCGCAAATTGCGACGGAAAATTTTCGTCGCAAATTTTGAACGGAAAATTTAATACGTTGCAAATTCCGTCGCAAATTTGCGACGGAAAAAATTTTGTCGCAAATTTCCGTCGCAAATTTCGTGTTTTTTTGTAGTGCATGCTCTTTTCCATTCATTGTGCCCCACTCTTTCGTGAGATCAATTGAATTGAACATCCTTAATCAATTGAATCGAAAGTGTCGATGTAGAATTCGTATATCAGCGGGTGGCAGGCGCAAGTGGCAAAGGTGAGCGATGAGAAGAGTATTTATTTCTGATTCTGTTCCATAAATACAAAATAGAAAAATTCTACTTATCATTTCTATTGCAAATCTATTTCTGGGCTAAAAATTTGTCCCAGAAATAGAAAAATGAAATTGCTTTACCAAACGGATTTCTATTCAAAACCTATTATCGGAATTAGAAAAATAGAAAAATAGAGAAACATAACGGTTATTATTTGTGCCCTCAATGTCTTGCTACTTTTTTATGGTGCTGTTTATATCTTGTAAAAATATTGTCATTATACCCACATCCTGTCATAAATAATAAGTGTCTTTGACATCGACCGCGATAGCGATTTTCACAGTTCATGTTAACCCCTCCATACCGAGGCCAAAGAAATTATGTAGGGTATATTTTCCTAGTTCTCTCTGTTGTTTTTCTTTCATACCAAAAATATATAAACTAAAATTCTATCCATTTAGAGGACGTATATTATGTTAACTTCATTTTACTCGAAGACATTGCTTGGCCAAATTTTTTTTTGGGTTAATACTACAAAAAACTCTAATCTGATACATCTGTGATAAATTTACCAAAATTAATTTTTTGACTATGAAAAACCCCAAATTGGTACATCTATGATAAATTTATCTTATACTAATTTTTTGATCACCAAAAACCCCAAATTGGTATATTTATGGCAAATTTACTTTCCGTTTAATTGAATTAATATCACGAAAAATTACAAACCGGTACATTTATGACAAATGGTGGGTAAAACCACAAATTGGTACACTCGTCAACTGTCACGTGTCATCCAACTCCTAAATTAAATGGTAAAACTTTAACGGAAACTAATGGAGGGTAAAATTATCATAGATATACCAGTTTGTATAAGACATTTGTGACCCGTTAGAATTATGATAATAAGGGTAGAATTGTAATATTGTGTTTAGAGGGGTTTACGTTATGTTAAGTATATATATATATATATATATATATATATATATATATTGTAATCCCTCATTAAAAGAGAATAATAAACATCTTTATCCTCTCGAACATGGTATCGGAGTTGGTTGAGAAACCCTAATTTACCGCCATTGGCGGAACCCTAGAGCGGGTTGAGAAACCCTAATTTATCGCCATTGGCGGAACCCTAACTCTCTGGCGAACCCAGACCGGCGACTCAGTCCAGTGAACCCAGATCTGGTGGCTCACACTCAGTCTGGCGAACCCAGATCGACAACTCCCATCAAGTCCTGTCACTTATGTTGGTGACTTCCCAGATCTACTTTTGTTGACGACTTTCCAGATCGCGGAACTCAGATCAGCGATCTTGCTTACATAGAGACCTGGTGGTCTCGCTCTATTGTACTGATCTTTGTCGCCCCCATTGAAGGTTCAACTAAGCACTAACATGCTCTGCTCTTCAAGCCTAGTTGAAGCCTCTACTGTTCGTCGTTTGTTCGCATGACGAAGGTGAACAGTAACTTTGTTTTTCAAAAAAAATTAAAAAAATTATGTTACTCAGTACAGCGACGATCACTGCCCAATGGATGCAGTAGTTTCAATGGTAATTCTTCGATCTTTGACTTGATGTATATATGAATTTTCCATAGGTTATTGTGCCTAGTTTTGATCCGGTTGAACCTTCAAAGTGGTGATTATATTTGGCTGGCTGTGTTGTTGGAGACTCTGGTGATTATATTTGGCTGGCTGTGTTGTTGGAGACTCTGTTGTTCAGGTTGACTACTTGTTTTCTTACGACATTATTTGTGGGTTCAATCGTATCTTCCAGTTACTAATGGCTACTGTTGCTGGAACCTCTACTAGTATGCCACATTTACAATTGACTTATGTAAAGTTTGATGGTACTAATTATGTATCATGGTCTAAAGCTGTTGAAATTTATTTTACTGCTACCAAACAACGTGATTATCTCATGTCTACGGCCCCATCAGATCAAAGTAAGGTAGCTGATTGGATTGCTAGTGATGCATTGATTCGTACATTGTTATGGAATACTATGGATACCAAAATTAGTTCCCATTTTATTCAGTGTAATACTACTAAGGAGGTTTGTGATAAATGTGCTTTACTATATTCTGGCCAAAATAACATGACACGGGTTTGTGATACATGGGAGACACTATTTGACCTTAAGCGTAGAGATCAATCATTGACTGAATATTATGCTCATTTCACGAAACTATGTTGACAGCTGGATACTTATCTTCTCGCTTCAGATGATGTAGTCACTCTTGTCAAGAGACAAGAGGATCATCGGGTTAATTCTGTTTCTAAAGGCGTTAGGACTTGAATATTCTTCACTACGTCAACAAATTACTTCTCAGAGCTCTCTTCCTTCAGTGGATGAGGTTTTCTCTCAAGCTCTTCATTCGACACCTACTGAGAAGATCTTCGCCACATCTTTGGAAACAAGTGCTATGGTTTCTCATAGCACTAGTAGACGTGGAACCTGGGGTCATGGTTATAGGGGTCGTGGACGAGGTTTTGTTCCGATTGGTGGTCGTGATGGTGGTATTGGTGGTTGTGGTTCTCGCTATTGCAACCATTGTCAGAAAAATGGACATGCCGAGGCTTATTACTATACTCTTCATCTTGAGCTTTGACCTACTATTGCTGCCTATGTTGATTCTCCGGCATTGACTTCATCAGAACCTCCTATTGCGCATGGTACAAGTGATACTGTTACACTGTCACGAACTGAGTATGATATGTGGCTTCGTTCTTAGCAGGTGACAGGCTCTTCAGCTTCTACTGCAACTCTGGCACAAACCACCAAAGGTAGTTCATCTTGTTTACTGTCTACACTATTTGACTCTTGGGTTATAGACTCTGGAGCCACTCATCATATATCTGGTAATTACAAGCTACTGTCTTACTTTCAGTCCTCATCTTCTGAAGTGTCTAATTCTGTTACATTAGCTGATGGTTCACAATCTCATGTTTCTGGTACTGGAGTTGTTCGTTTAAGTCCTTCTCTCTCACTGTCTTCTGTCTTACACCTCAAATCTCCCTATAATTTGATTTCTGTTAGTTCATTGACTAAGGATGTGATATCTCGAATTTTGTCTAATTGATTAAGGTGTTATATGGAGTGGAATTAGTGATAAACAAAGCACAATCTTTTCGATGTGTTAGATTAATCGAGGGACCTTAATTTAAGATCTTTGGGACACCAAAGTTATTTAAATTCATGGGATTACTCGAAGGAACTTTAATTGGCATATACTAGATGCACCGCTTTTACTAGATTGATTTAATAAAAAGTTATGGGTATGAAAATTTTATTGAATGATCTAATTAAAGGTATTAAAATATAAAGTGTGCCCTATCACCCTATTGCTTGGCTGGACGTGATCTGCATGAAAGGAGAGGAAGGTGGTCTTTTTCTTGCGTTTATTACTAGACCGCTATTTCGTCTTATTCATTTGTCCTATCCTTTTGTCCTATTTATTTGTAAGCTATGGGCAGCCCTAGATACTCAAGTATGCTACTCACACTTACCCAATCAGAATTTTTGATAGAAATGGTCTTACAAGAAACCCCGTAATCATTACCTAAACTTAGATATAGCCCTTTTTCGCCATGATTATACTTCCCTAGACCCCCCACCGGTGACTTCATTTCCCACGCCCCTCACTCCCTCTTATTACCTCATTTCCATCTTCCTTAGCTCATTTTGGCTCTCATTCTCTCAAGACTCACCCTCATTCTCTCTCTCTTTCTCGCCTCCCTTCCCTCACCGAACCAGCAGCTGTTGTCCTTCCTCACAGCCTTATCTTGCCATTTTGTCTCGCCAAGAACAGCCCCTGAGCTGTGTTTAGTCCCACCGAAGGATCCCCCAAAGTTCTAGATCAAGGCAAGGAAAATTTGGGCTTGATTTTAAGCCTTTCCATCTACCCGTATTCTTGGTATTCCTTGGCGTGTGTGCATGTGTGTTTCTACAAGTTCTAGGGCTTGTACACAAATGGAAGTTGCTGTTTAAGCCTGCATGATAGTGACCGAGAATGGTGGTAATGGTGCATGTGTGATTCTAGAGCCCAAAGGGTGTGTTAACCTTAGATCTAAGCTCGGTGAGCCTTGCATGTGAGTTTCGAGTCTCTTGAACCAAGTAGATGCAAAAATGACGATGATCTTAGGAGTTCTATGTGCTTGTTAGTTGTCTGTTGGTTTACTGTGGAAGGTAAGGCAGATTCGTGAGCCTTGTGAATGCAAAAAGGGGTGAAAAATGCATGAGGAGCTAGGAAGGGCAGATTTGGTCGCCTAGAGCTTCGATCTTCTTCATTTTTGTGCCATCTTGAAAAGTCAAAATATTAAGTCGAGTCCTTCACAAAAGTTTCTTACGATCCTTCCCTTTTTAATATATCTTAATTTCATATTTTTCCAAGGTGATTTGGGTAGGACGATGGTCCATTTTCCTCACCGTGCTCAAGTTGTTTCTATATGATTTCAGTGACCTTTCTATCTTCTCGATTTTCTACGCAACTTTCTAGAACAATTCTGAGAAAAATTTCTTCACTAAAGTTCCTGGAGACATCCTTCTCTATGACATACTTTAAAACCAAAATTTTTAAAGGTGTTTTGAGTCCTGGAAAGAGCTATTTTTGGGAGACAATAATCCTGTTTCGGTGAACAGTTTTTGTCCTGTCTTGAGCCGCCGAAAAGAAATACTTACCAAGGCTTTTAGTCTTCAAGTCCTTTAGGAAAGTTGTTCATTTGGGTCTCTCCTAACCCATATTTAAATCTCAGAATTTTTTTAGGTGATTTACTGTACCTGGTATCTTAAATTCGTCGGGAGTGCAAAACTGGTCGATTCTGTACAGTTGTGAAAATCCCTTTTTTTCTACTTGAAAACGTGTAAATTGTGGTTCGATGTCTTCTGAGAATATGATGTGCATATCATGAACTTTCAAATGAGGTATGGTTGGTCGTACTTGGATGAGAAATGGATGAGGAAATGGGATGACATTGTGGATGCAATTCTAGTGATAATCATGAGTGGTTGAATTGCAATGATTTATATGTGATACCATTATAATGTTGCGGTGACGTGTTGTTGTGGATCCATGTGTATTCGTATTATATGATCCTATCATGTGAACATGGAATTGAGATATTGAGCACCGCCTACGCCTAGCGTCCCGTAGATGCCTATGGATGGCAACCCGTAAAAGATGATGCCAGTGGCCAGCATCCCACAAAAGTCTTGGTTCATAAATCGAGAGTTCCTCAGTGACGGCTAGTTAGGGTGTCGGGAGGAGATACCTGTGGCTAGCATCCCATAGATGCCCTGGAGTGGGAAGCCCACGGCCAGCGACCGGTGGAAGTCTGGTCAGTGGATCGGAAGTGACCCGCATGGATCGGCTTGCCCCCGGTTGAACTGTGAGATGGGGGTGGACCCGATATGATGATGATGGGAATATATAATACAAATGCATGTGATAACTATGATTCTTATTTGGTGATCATGAGACTTATTTTGTTGACTAATCATATTTGCATGATTACTTTTTGAGCATGTGTTATTGTTGATGCTATGCTGATTTTGCTGGAATTGAGAATTAGTTAGATCGTTGGGTTTAAGAGATTGCGTTATTTTTCCTGCTGGGCGATAGCTCACTCTTGTGGATTTAACATTTTCAGATTAATAAAATGAGTGCTTGACCTCCCACTCAATATGGAGAGCCGTTCCTTGTTGATTCCGTATGGGAGGATGTGGTCTTTCTTGGATCTTCTATTATTTATGCGTGTCGAATTACTACTGTCTAGGTAGATGTGGGGAGATTTCCTCATGTTTCTTAAGTTTGTAGCATGGTACGAAAAGCATGGTGGAGTGTTGATATGACCTTTGAATTTTGGGAGTGATGGTGGCAGTGGTAGTATTAGCGGCGATGGATTTAGTGGAGCGAACGGTGTTATTGGAGGCGACGAAGGAGTGGTGGCTATATATCATCCGAGGAAAGTGACCCAGAAGAGATTCCTAGTTCGATGGTGGACTAAGAAGAATCGATAGGATTGGGAAGACTGGCTAGGGAACCGCGGTGGCTTCTTTTTGTGTATACCGTGTTGATGTTGGGCTTGGGACAGTAGCTGTTGTTTGTAGGATTTTGTTAATCCTAGTGAGAGCCAGAACCTTTTTGAATCCTTCCAACTTTTGTGAATCGTTGGTTCTGTCTCTGCCCATGTAATATGATGTTTCAATGAAGTAGTAAGACTTTCCTTTCCACTGTCCACAGTGTGCTGTGTAGACACGTTTAATTCAAGTTATAAATACTAATCGCGGTCACATGCTACCTTCTGCATGCATAACGATAAATTAAAGAAGATTAAAGAAAGCCTTAGTATGTGATCGTTGGGTCCTTATAGTTTTTATCGTTGGGTCCTTACAAAGGAACTGAACTGTTCAGTCACCTTTTCTTCGTCTCGCTGTGTTTTTCAGGATCTGAGGACCGGACAGATGATTGGTGGGGGACATGAATCAAATGGCCTGTACTATCTTGACAAGGAAATAATGGCTGCTGCAGTTGTAAAGCGCACATTCTCTGATGTGTATCGAATCCATTGTCGTGCTGGTCATCCACCACTGAACATTCTTTGACGTTTATTTCCTAAGTCTAAGTCTGTGAGTACTTTTCAATGTGAAGCTTATCAGTTTGGTAAACATCATAGAACTTCTTTTCCTTCTCGTTTTCAGAGTCGTGTGTCTAGTCCATTTGAGTTAGTTCACTCAGATGTTTGGGGTCCGTTTCATGTTTCTGATACTTCTGGTTTTAGATACTTTGTTACATTCATGGATGATTTTTCGCGAATGACATGGTTGTTCTTAATAAAAGATCGTACTGAGATTTTTCATTACTTTTGCCTATTTTACTTTGAAGTATTGAATCGGTATAATGCATCTATTAAAACTTTGCGATCAGATAATGCTAAAGAATATCTTGCCTCCTCTACTAGTTTTCGATCCTTTCTTGACTCTCATGGTATTCTTCATCAAATATCGTGTTCATACACTCCATAGCAAAATGGTGTAGCCGAACGCAAAAATCGTCATCTTCTTGATGTTGCTCGTTGTCTTACGTTTCATATGCATCTTCCTAAATATTTTTGGGGCCATGCTATACTTACGGCATGTTACTTGATTAATCGGCTGCCAACCTCTATTCTTCAGGGGGAGACACCATTTTCTGTTTTACATCTAAACCTTCCTCCCTTTGCATTACCTTTACGTGTCTTCGATTGGATTTGCTTTGTTCATCGTCTTTCTCTGAGTCTTGATAAATTAGATTCTCGTGTCGAGAAATGTGTCTTTGTAGGGTATTCTCAAACTCAAAAGGGCTATAAATGCTATAGTCCTACTCGTCGTCGTCTGTTTGTCAGCTGATGTGACTTTCTTTGAGGATCAAGCCTATTTTGATACTCAATCAGATCCTACGGTGACTACTGAGGGTGGCGAGTGTGTTCTCCTAGCACTTCCTCCACTCTCTGTACCTCCTGCACCATCAACAGGATTTTAATTTGCCGAGCACACATCATAGACGTGCTGCAGCACCTCCCATAGTAGTACCGATCCCACAAACATCTGATTCATCTGTTCCTTCATTAGTTGCGCCACCATCCTCTGATCTTGATCCACCCATTGCACTTCGGAAAGATACACGTTCTTGTGTTGGTCATCCTGTAGATCGCTATGCTCACTTTTCTGACCTTTCTTCTTGTCTTCGTACTCATCATCCCATATCCAATTTCTTATCATATGCTCGTTTGTCTCATACCTTTTCTACCTTTGTCTCGTTCTTGTCTACTATTTCTGTGCCTAGTAATGTTGCTGAAGCTCTTACTCATCCTAGATGGCGAAAAGCCATGGAAGATGAAATGAAGGCTCTTCTTGAGAATCGTACTTGGCAGCTCACATCCTTACCTAAAGGCAAACTACCTGTTGATTGTTGTTGGGTTTTCACAGTTAAGGTTCATCCTGATGGTTCTCTCGATCGATTGAAAGCTCGGTTAGTTGCTAAAGGATATACTCAGATATATGGTATTGATTATGATGATACTTTCTCACCTGTCGCCAAAATTCCATCTGTTCGTGTTCTTATTTCCCTAGCCGCACACTTTGGTTGGCATCTTCATCAATTGGATGTCAAAAATGCCTTCTTACATGATGATTTGGCTGAAGAAGTTTATATGGAGCAACCACCTAGGTTTGTTGCTCAGGGGGAGAATCTGGTATGTCGTTTATGTAAGGCCTTATATGGACTCAAACAGTCTCCTCGTGCTTGGTTTGGTAAATTCACTGATGCAGTTATCAAGTTTGGGTTAAAAACAATGTCAAGTAGATCATTCAGTGTTTAGTTCTGTTTCGTCAACTGGTTGTGTTCTTCTGGTGGTATATGTGGATGGTATTATTATCACTGGTAGTGCTTCAGATGGTATTCAACAACTTAAGCAGTTTTTACATACAAAATTTAATACTAAAGATCTGGGACGTCATTGAAGTTGCCTACTCACAGGTAGATATCAATTTATCACAACGAAAATATGTGATTGATATTCTTAATGAGGTTGGATTTCTCAGAGCAAAACCAGTTGATACACTTATGGAACCTAATGTGAAACTTGATGCAGAAAATAGAGAACTATTACTCAATCCAGTGAAACATCGAAGATTAGTGGGTAAGTTGAATTACCTTATTGTTACAAGGCTTGATATATCCTTTGCTGTGAGTGTAGTGAGTCAGTTTATGAGTTTCCCTCGTACTACTCACTGGAATGCTGTACTGCGAATTATTAAGTACTTGAAGGGAACACCAGGTAAAGAACTACTTTAAAAAATTATGGTAATTTGAACACTACAGAATTCTCTGACGCAAACTGGGCTGGATGTCCTACTGATAGGAGATCTACATCAAGGTATTGTGTATTTCTTAGAGGTAATTTAGTTTCCTAGAAAAGTAAGAAACAACATGTGGTTTCCCGATCAAGTGCTAAAGCAGAATATAGAGCTATGACACATGTGACAGGTGAATTGATTTGGTTGAGGATGTTATTGTCAGAAATTGGTGTGTCAACATCAGATCCATCAATATTATATTGTGATAATTAATCAGTCATCCATATTACGAACAATCCTGTTTTCCATGAGCGGACCAAACATATTGAGGTTGATTGTCACTTTATACGAGAGAAGGTCCAGAAGGGGGAGATCATTCTTCAACATGCAAGGATAGAGGATCAACTGGCAGATATTTTTACAAAATCCTTACGAGGGAATAGAGTGCATTTTTTATGTAACAAGTTGGGACTACTTGATATCTATGTCCCAACTTGAGAGGGAGTGTAAAATTGTAATATTGTGTTTAGAGGGGTTTACGTTATGTTAAATATATATATATATATATATATTATAATCCCTCATTAAAAGAGAATAAGAAACATCTTTATCCTCTCGAACATTACCAAAAGCGAAAAATAAATATTTTGTAGAATTTGGCATTTTGCAATTCTCCTTTATTTAATATCCTTTTTTTGTCTGTCCACCAATGGATAAATATTGGAACTCATTGATGTTAGTGACTTGGACAAGTGCATGTTGTATTTTTCAAGATAGCACAAAAAAGGGATAATGACACAAATAGTCTATGAACTTTGGCTAAATATATAATTTGGTCCTTGAACTTTTAATTTATTTACTATAATCCCTGAACTTTAGCCTAATATTCAATGTGGTTCTTGAACTTTTAATTTGCTCAATATGGTTTATGAACTTTTAGTATATGTTCAATTTAATCCCTGAACTATATGAAAATATTTAATATAGTCCCTAAATTAAATTAATAGAAGCACTATATTGAATATTTTTATATAATTCAATGACTAAATTGAATATGTAGCAAAAGTTTAGGGGTGACATTGAACAAATTAAAAGTTCAAGGACCACGTATAAAATTAGGCTAAAGTTTAGGATTATATTGAATAAATTAAAATTTTAGAGATCAAATTACACATTGGGCCAAAGTTCAGGGACTGTTTGTGTCATTTTCTCCACAAAAAAATTGCCGAACGCTCCATCACAGAATTGTTCAAATCACAAATAGTGAAACACTGTTGACTCTCTTTCTTCTCCTAATCAATTATGATCGAAGTTTTATTTTGCTAAAAAATTGCATTAGATTAACTTTGTTTATTTCGCGGAAAAACTGAAATTTTAGAAAAACATATTTCAGGAAAATGACAATATTTTTCAAAATTTGGTTTGTGACATTCTCAAATTTTGATTCTATTCAAGATATAATGAATGGTTATTTCGTTAATATACAATGAGTAGAATTAGGCTCTGAATTGATTCCATAATCATTCAAGAGTATTCCAAGGTTTGGGAAAGGTAATTTAGAACTTCGATGTGTGCGACCAAAGAACTCAATCATGGATTGACAATTCGACCATAAGGATCGTTGAGGGACAATCATAAGCCATTTCAAGTCGATTCAGGAATTGTTCTAGATCGATTCGACAATAATATATAATCAGATTGCGGGTGATTCTACATGATTACCATGTTGATTTCGAACGACCTTAAATCAATTCTTAATGATCATATACTTCCAAACGGACAATTGACCCCTCACGAGTACATGACAACTAAGGGTCATTCATGAATTGACAAGACTTAAACGTGAATTGATTTGGAATCAATTACAGGTTAAACGCACGAAACCCCTAAAAGCCAGCCATGTTCTAATTATGCAAAAGACGCATTTGAGAGATTTTTAACCACGAATTCTAATCCAGTTAACGGTATCAAATTCTAGAGGATTAAGAGATGACTATTGGATAATCTCAGGGGATTGCCGATTAATCGGTAAATTGGAGAAATTTGAAGAAATGAAATTCGGGCTGGAAATTGGGAGCCACAAGGGGACCCATGGATTTGGAAAGGCCTATTAGGCCTCATGAACATCAAATTTGGCTAGCAAGGGCCTAGATAATGCAAATTACGATTTTTCCTTTTTAGGCCCAATTTGAATAGTTTTGGGAAAATTGTGTAAGAAGAACCCAAGATGAGAAGCCCACAATAAACTAAGCCCATTGACAAGGCCCATGAGGAATTTCGGCCATGAGGAGGATGAAATGGGCTTGGCCCAAGTTTGGGCCCATTTAAGGCCTTCTAGAAAGAGTTGACTTTTAAGGCATGAATAGTATCTTTGAGTGAAAAGACCTTTTTACCTACAAGCCTTTTTGAATTCCTTTAGTTTGCTGAAGGGAAAAATGGTCTTTCTACTCCTCAATAGTAGGCCGGCCACATGGGAGGACAAAATGACCAAAATATCTCTCATCTTGTCTTTATTCCATTCCTACTCTTGGATATTTGTAAAACTTGTTTTGCAAGATTTAATTCTAACTGTTCATTCAAGCTTGTTGAGCAAGAAATGATCTTGGCTATCAATTTTTGAGTGTCAAGTAAGATACTTTCTCTCTCCTCCTCATTTCTCTCTTTTGATCTCTCTCTCTCTCTCTCTCTCTCTCTCTCTCTCTCTCTCTCTCTCTCTCTCTCTCTCTCCTTTTCCCTAGCCGACCACCCCTCTCTCTCTTTCTCTTGCTTGGTTCGGCCACCACCATCACTAGCCACTCTCATGGCATGCCACCACCGCCTTCAAGCTGCCTTTGTCGCCGCCGTCCACAGCCACGAGCCGAGCCACTGCCACCTTCGCCGTCTGTTTACCGCCCTCTTGTGCCGCCGTGAGCCGTGTGTCCGCCCAAGCCAAGCTGCCCTTCCCTTATTTCCCTTTGGTTTAAGAGTAAGTTTACTCTCTAAACCTTTATTAGGGCATTGGGTTGCTAATGGTTTAGGTTTAGAGTTAATTAGGTGGATTAGAGGATAGATTATCTAATTAATGATAGCCTATCTTGATTATTATGTGATAATCTATCTAGTATGATTGATAGCTTATTATGAATTAGTTGATAGCTTATCACGATTTGGTGAATAGCTTATCATGAGTTGGTTGATAGCTTATCATGAATTGAATGATAGCTTATCTTGGATTATAGGATAGCTTATTTTAGTACAAGTCATTTGATTAAATGATAACATTGGACTTACATAAGTTTGATTGATAATTGAATGGACAATGTTGTTGGCGTTGTTATATGAGTGCGTTTTCATGGTAGCTTTATATGTAAAGAATTGCACGTTATAAACACTTGATATTGGTTAAATTCCAAAAGATAAGAATTGGGACTTCAGTGATTACTGTGTGTGCATGATTACTTAAAAGTTTCATTTGTGCCTGGGTATACCCAAAAATCGCTAACCTAAGGTTTGGCTGTGGCCATGAGAGGTCATGCCCAATTTGGTAATTGGATGCCGTTGCGGAGGCAGGGTGAGACGAAGTCGTTCGTGAATGGAATTTGGGATGAACCCATTTATGAGATGCCGTCATTGAGGTTGGGGAGATGATACCGTGCCTGACAAAGCGAGATGATGCTTGGTCATGCTGAAAGACTGCCTTCCTGTGGGATGTGCCGTGACTTGAGGGGTCGTTTAATAATCTGGACTATCATGAGTGCGACGTGCATCGATGAGTGTGACGTGCTTGAGAATGATAACTGATTATGTGTGGATTATTGAATTGTCGTTGTGCATGGTTATGCAATGAGATATGCTGGAATATGTGTCTTGAATATGCACGTTATTGTGATCTTGTTATGTGCTCATTGGAGTAATTGCCATGTTATGATGGTTAGAAAAGGGTGAGTGAACTGCCTCGTGTGAATAGTTAAGGCAAGGTAAAGGCTTTGCTATTGATCTGTCATTGATAGTGACTTGCACGTTTAGAGCAATCCAGAGGCAACGTACTCTCCTAAACGAGATTTATGGGGCTTACTTGCTAAGTTTATCTTATTGTTGTTTATTTAACTATTTTTAGATCTCCAGCTATAAATAAGCATCCTATGCGGTTTGGAATGCCCATGGATATGGGCACGGTAGTGACTGAACATTTGGTCGGACTGGATAGAGCCTTCCACAGGCATTTGACGACTGTCTGGGTCGATGAGGGGTTGGCTATGTGGGTACCACATGAGTTCCTAGCCTGGTTTATAAATGAGAGAGATGAGCTCTTTAGTCCTATTAGGGGATTTGACGGCCCCCTAATGGAGGTACTGACGAGGAGGTCTAGGACCTGATGGAACTTGACCCTCTTGATGGAGTTGTCTATGATCCAGAAGCCGAGGAGTCCTATCCGAAGTGTCCTCCTGGGTATCACCAGCTTTGGTAATGGTCTTAAGATGCCCCACCTTTTTGACCGCTCCTTTTTAGATTGAGAAGCCTAGGTTGACCAATCGATTGCCCCTTTTTGTATGATCGGTCGTTGAGAAAGCCGCTCTGGATGGGCTTATAAAGTGTAGCTTGTCAAGGTCAACTGATGTTTCTAAAATGGCTTGGTTGTTTTGTGTCTCAAAGCGTTTTCTTTACTGTCCCTGACTCTGATTGTTGATTGGGAGGTTCAAGTACACTTCCGAATGCGTTTAATGTCAGATAAAAAGAATGGGTCGGCGACGCATCCTTAGAAGTTGCAACTTAACGACCATGGATGGATGCTAGCATTCTCGAGGGAATGGGGCGTGGCATGGTTGAAACTCAAAATTGAACTGGAAAATATTTTCTGTTGTTTGGTAAGAAAAACTCACTTTTTTTTTTCTGAAAGAGACATGTACTATTTATGTGATATAAGAGATCCACATGCTATATCAAATTATTTTCCGAGTGCCGAGAACCTCGGCTCAAGTGTCAGGGATGGGGCCCTGGCCTCCCGTTGAGATTTCCAAGCCCAAGCCCCCAGCATTCCTGAGCCCAAGTGCCAAGGTCTTGGTCATAGGAGCTGGGATTTCTCGGACCTAACCACCAGGAACCTGAGCACAAGCGCCGAGTACTTGGGCCTGATCTTGTGGACCCGGACTCTGGTGCCGGAAACTAAGGCACGGGAGCCTGGTACCTAAGGACCCGGGCACAATCACATGATAATTGCTTAATGACACTTGGGCACATCCGCTAACTCTGGAAAATCTGGTCCTATGAGGTAAAACGCTGTTCATTTGCTCTCAACAACTCACCGATGACGCTCAATTCATTGAAACGAGCAAACAATCTCCTGCTCCTCCTATTTTCAAGTAGTCCTTGCGGCCGTAATCGAGATGGTGAGTTTTTCTCAGGAGAATTTCATCGAACACTTGCTCTGTATTCATTTCTTTCCCTCCTCGTATACCTGTCTTTGTTTCGTTGCAGTCTGTCACTCTACACACATATCTCGGTGACGTCAAGTGAGAGATCTTCTGCGACGAGGTCCTGGAAGCTGTCGAGGTCAGTGACTTTCATCCCCTATTGTTCGTTTTCGTGTTTCTTTTCGTTGGGCAAAGAAAAAAGACGGTTCTGATCGAAGGAAGGTTGAATGGTGATATATGCGCTTTTTTCAAATTTTTTTGTCACCCGTACTGCTCGAGCATGCAAGTTTTAGCCTTGCTGTGAAATATATTGCCTCTACGAAAGGTTCCACTATGAATCCACAGCATATTGGCTTTGAGATTGAGGGGGGTGGGTGCGGGTGGGGATGGTGGGGTTTGGGGGGTGGCGGGTTTAATTGTATCCTTCTCTCCTTTTCAAATAAGTTCTATAGAACATATAAAATATCAATAGGGAGTTTACTGGACAGTGTATATAGTAAAAAATTGGTTGGTTTTCACCGTAGTTCTAATAAAAGAATGGGATAAGTGTTTTAGCAAACAAAAAAAAAAAGGACGGGATAAGTGCATCATGTTTAGAAAACCTTTTAATGTATTTTGAAGTTTAAACTATACATAGTTTATATCGATCTTGATAAATGCAAGAAGTGCTTATGTTTAAGGTAATACTCACACTGAAAAGATTCTTTATGACCGAAAGACCTACGTGATCAAGTCTAGTGGACTAATAAATTCATATTTCACTTGGAAGTAGGAATATCTTACGTCTACGGAATCGACTATCGTTGTTAAATTATCTTGGCAAGAATAGACGATCATATTCAAGAAGCAAGATACAATGAACTATGTGAATATTAGCAAGGCTATTGCTTGAATATCAGCAAGACAAACATTGGATATTAGCAAGATTTACTCTTGAATATTAGCAAGCGCCGGATATTAGCAAAAAGTGTGCTGGCTAAATGTTAGTAGAGCACCTATTCTAGCTACGATGCGATTCTTAGCAACGACTTCAAGATTATTATCTTGAGATACTCAATCTCATTCTTTACAGCTTATGATTTGGTATGGATTTCCACTGTAGAAGATCTTGATTGGCTATCTATTTCAAAGACTGTCTTTGCAAAATAATCAATCATGCAGGATATGTTGGTTGATTGACAATCATCTTGAAGGCAAGATTATTTCCATAACTGAAGATCTCCACTTTTGAAAACCAAGACTTGTTTATATAACGAGCAAATCAACAAGATCTTTGATTGTTCAACCTCAAGGGCTATTTGATTTTCTCAACAGTTGTCCAACGAGTAGATTGGAAATTGATCCTCTAAGAAAATCCAATCAGAAGTTGGAATTTTGAGGAGTATACAAGAAGACCAAAGCGTTGAAAAGCAAGATAGACTAAGAGTACATAATTCCAAATTTTGAGAGAGCTTCACATAATTTGAATTGTCTTATGAGAGCATATTATTGTAATCTCTTGAGAGGTGTTAACAGTGTTACAAATGTGTGATTAGGTGTGAGCTAGTGAGACCTATTAGCTTGAATATTAGAGCACCTACTTTGTGGATAAGTGCTTTAATATTAGTAGGCACATACAACTGTAACTTCTAATCGATTATAGTGGAAACTAGCTAGTAGAATGTTAGCATGGGAGAGTGGACGTAGGTTTATACTAAGTTGAACCACTATAAACTTTGTATGCAAAATCTTCTATCCCTATGCTTATATTCACTTATTAATTGACAGAAGATCGCTGCACTGCTGAATATTATCACAACTCTGATTATGTTCACACTTTGTCTCACTCAATCACTTTTTGGCACTTTTAATTCCGCATTTCTTTGCCCAAAAGTTATAAAATCACCTATTCACCCCTTTAGGTGATATTTTTAGCTACATCAATTTGTATCATAGCTGAGTGCTCAAATAATTTGGAGTGTATTACTTCTGAGTTAATGATCTGTCATGGCTAGCAATCTTGGACCAGGCATTATCGAGAGACATATCAACACCAGACCTCGTTATTTTGATGGGAAAGACTACTATGTTTAAGAAAAACAAAATGAAAGCCTTTATCTAATGTGGGAAGTCGTGTAAAATGGAATCAATCCTACAAATGGAGCATCCTCCACACTACAGCTTCCAACACAGGAGAAACAAGTGAGATTAGAACTCCAACACCTGCAATTACACCTACTAAATTGGTCAAAAGAGAAGCATTAGATGCAAAAGCCCCTTATTATCTTTATTATGCTTTATGTCTTGCCGGATTTAACTTTTCAAATCAATTATCTTGATATCTACTGTCACCATAAAAAAAGGGGATATTGTTGAGAAAACCACCTAAAATATTTTGGATTTGACAGAACAATTCATTATAACTTACGAGCTTGATAAATGCAAACATTGCCTATATTTTAGGTAATATGCACTTATATGTTGGAAGAAAAGATTTGTAAAAACTAGATTAACCTAAGTGTGAGCCAAGTCTAGAAGATTGTGAAAAGACTTAGAGGTACCTTGGTGAACAAGACCACATGATCTACATTTTGAATGTACTCAAAGTTGCCCATTGAGACATAATTGGATATCTCTAGGAAAGCCGATATAACCATAAACTCATATCACTAGGAAACCAGATATAACCAAGAACTGCTGATATGAGCATAGCGAGCATATTACCTATACAATTGATTATCACATACTCTGGTAATCTAGATAAAAATATCCCTTGATTATTTTTGTATGAATATTTATGACAGCTAGTGATCTGACTTAGATTCTAAATCGAAGAAATTGATTGGCTATCAATCTAGAGAAATATCTATGTGGAAAACATCAATCATGTGTGATATATTGATTGATTGACAAATCATCTTGAAGGGAGATTATTTTTCATAGTTTGAGTTACTTTATTTTTAAAAAAACAAAGTAACTCCAATTGATTGACTTCAACTGCTGAATTGCTTTGCTCAACAATTATCCAACCGATAGCTGGAAGAATGATCCTCGTGAAGATTGTCCAATGGATAGATTAGATACTGAGGAGTATAAAAGAATATCAACAAACATGGAAGAAAAGAAAGATCAAGAGTTACGAGAAATCCAATTGTCTGAGAAAGCTTTTATTTTTGTACTGTTTTTAAAATGTATGAAAGTATAATCTCTTGAGAAGTGTGTTAGTATTGTAATTTGTGCTTAGGTATGAGATAGTGGGATCCATCTGCTTGGGTATAAGCAGTATCAGCTTTGGGAAGAAGTGCTTGAGTTTAAGCGACATATACAATTGTAACAACTCAAAGTTTGTTGTGGAATCCAACTAATAGGCTGTTAGTATGGGAGAGTAGACGTAGACTTACACCAAGCCAAACCACTATAAAGCTCTGAGTGCATCATTCTTTATCTCTCTGATTATACCTATTATTGTCTGATTGAAGCACATTGCGCTACTTGATATTGTTAGTTAAGTTTCTTGAAATTACCTATTCACCCCCTTTAGGTGATATTGTTAGCCACTACATCTTGATCGGTGCTTTATGCGCTAAGATGCATCAATAGAATCTCATTATCAACCAACTTCTTTGCATGTATGTGTGCTTGATTGCTTGATAATATTGCATTCTTGTAAAGGAAAACTGCATTAATGTAAATTCTCTAAAAGAAAAGGTTGCTGTCATTATTTTTTCTAATTTTAAATAAATTAAAAATTGAAAAGAGTAATCTTTATTGCACCAAAAGACTTTTCAAATATGTTTCCATCAAACGGCCTTTCTCTCAATATTGTTTCTCAATGCACTTTTCAATTACAGTTGATGTAATAGTCATTAAATTTCCATGAAGCAAAATCTCGCCCGGGAACTGATCACTCTCGGTTATTGTTTTTAAAATAGAGATTTTACTAGAATCGTACTCGATCGAATTTGGCCGTTACTTAGACTCTGAACTTGGCAGTTGATTTTCGAGAGTTTCGGGATGAAATAAATTGGACGGTGTCGATATTATTGTGGCCAGCGTCGAGATTATCAGGGATAATGGGAAAATGAATTTTTGACTGGGTACGAATTTAGACTAATAGACCTCTCTTATAGTGTGTTCTGAATTATTTTATTTTAGCGCTTTTATCCTATAATATTAATTAGAATTATTGTGGATCGTTAGAGTGTTTTTGGATTTGAACCGTGATCGTTGAACCGCGATAATTACCTTTCACTTTCTCCCTCTCTTTTTTCTCTCTCTCCGGTCGCGTCCTTTTGCCGCGCGCCCCCCATGCGCACGTTTTCTCTCTCTCTCTTCTCTCTTCCGCGCATGTTTCTCCCCTCTCCGCGTCTGTCCTCTCTCTCTCTCTCTCTCTCTCGCCCGCACGTCTCCCCTCTTTCCCGTCCATCGCGTTTCCCCCCCCTCTGACACACACTCCTCTCTCCCTCTCTCTCTCTCCTTCTCTCTCTCTCTCCTCTCTCCTCCCTTTTTCTTCTTTTCTTCTTCTTTCTCTCTTCTTCTTCGCCCGCACCTGCTCCAACCTCTGCGTCTGCTTCTGCTCCTTCTCCCTACCGCCCGACGCCGACCGCCCGAGCTCATGGTCGCCGTACGCCGTCGCCGTCGCTAGCTCGGCCGCCGCCGCACAGTCTGCCCTTCGCCGGCGCGGTGCCGGCGCGTGACCACCCCCCTCCCCTGGTTTTTTTTTCTCTTCCCCGGCCTCTCCCTTTTCTGGCCGAGCTCATCGCCGAGCTCATCTCTTCCGCGCACCGCCGTCCCGGACACCGTCGCCCCTCCCCTCAGCTCTCCACCGCCGCCCCAGCTTCCCCTCCCGAGCCTCCGTGCTGCCCTGGCCACTCGCCAGCTCGCCCAGTAGCTCGCCGCCGCGGGTCTCGCCAGCAGCCGCTCGCCTCGTCGCCGTCGCCCTGCTACTCCGACGGCGTCGCAGCTGTCCCCGCTCTGGTCGAGCCCCGCCGCCCCCAGCTCACCTTTCCCCTCTCCTCCGCGCCGTCACCGTGGCCGTCGCTGTCGCCGGCCAGCTAGCTCGCCGGCCAGCCAGCTCGCCGGCTGGCCAACCAGCCAGTCAGCCAGCCCCGCTGGCCAGCCAGTCAGCCAGCCCCGCTGGCCAGCCAGCCTAGCTCGCGATCAAGTCGGCCCGGGCCGTGGCCGGCTCGTCGCCCGCGCGGCAAGTCGTGCGCCTGTGCCCGCACCCGCGCCCGCGCCCAAGCCCGTGCCCGTGCTTGTGCCCGTGGCCGAGGGCTGTGCCCATGGCCGAGCGCCATGGCCGAGCCGCGTGCTCGTGTCGCCCTCGCCCGTGCCTAGTTCAGTACTGTTCACTCGGGCCATTATGGGTCCAATCCGACTTTTTCCGGGCCAAAACTTGGTAAGTGACTTCCTAAGCCCTACTTAGTACAATGGGTATGTTTAGACTTGTCTAGGGTGTAATTTAATACCAGTTTAGGAATTAAATTAGGAGTGGAATAGTTAATTTGATTGTGCCCAATTTGTGGATTATTGTGGTGGTGATTGTGTGACTAATTTAGTGAGCGATTGGAATGAACAACATGACTAAATTGTCGTGGCGCTTGTGATTGAATTGGATTAATTGAATGTATTGACTTGAATGTCGGGTTGATGAGTCGAAGTAAAGAGTATGAGTTGAATTGAGTGTAGTGGCATGTCAGTGCGACATTGGTGGAATATAATGTAGTGAGCATGATTGAGTTCGAATTGTACGATGTGTTGATTGGCGAATTGTGTTGTAGTGCATGTGCATGAGAAAAGCCCGGATTGATCGGATGGCTGCCAACCTGAGGCGTAGGTTATGCGGATGTGGCAAGAAAGGCATGACTAGACCTGAGACGTAGGTTATGCGGGTCATTGGAAGAGGAAAATGTCCTGAGACGTGGTTACGCGGGACGGAGCCCGGCTTGATCTGAGGTCTGAGCCTGAGGCGCAATGGCACGGGCTGTGAGATTGGGCCTGAGGCGTAGTGGTGTGGGCAGTGAGACTGGACCTGAGGCGCAGTGACACGGGTCGTGAGCAAGATATTCGACCACGTATGCGGATTGTGTGATTGAATTGACTGGTTGAGCATGTAATTGAATTAGCTGGTTGAGCGTGTGATTGAATTGACTAGTTGAGAGTGTGACTGAATTGGCTGGTGGAGCGTGTGATTGAATTAACTCGTTGAATGTGTGGTCGAATTAGTAAGATAAATTGCGTGCAAGTGTGGTTGGTGTTTGAGCAATTACAATGTGCTATTTAGATACTATTACTGCATTACCATGTTATGACTAACGTGCAGAGTCGGCATGGGTTTGATGGCAAGGTAAGCATAATGATGCGAATCTTATATGTTATGGGGTAGATTGCATGTACGACTTGTCTGGGTACGCATTGGCCTACATGGGCTTTAGAGTGTTGCTTATTGATACTCATTCTCACGGTTATTATATAACCACTTTCAGATTCGCGACCATGAGTGATTGGAGACGCTACAAGGGTATCTCGGAGATCGAAGATGGGTCAAGTACCCAGCATTTTGAGTTCCCCTTTTTGTAGAGAAGTTAAGTTTGTGGCTATTGTCCCTTTTGAGAAATATGGTCCTGTTATTGTGGCTTAGCTTGGGAATTGACTTCTGTGGACGTCATATGTGTCTACAAAGTGTAGGAATTACAGTTATTATTTTGTGCTATTGTTACCCCTTGTCATTATTAATTGTCCGGGTTGTTTCTATTTGTTTCTGCGCGTGCCTAATCTCTGATGTTTGGGTTGGGTCAGCGATGTGCTTGGGTCGTCGCGTTCAATGATCGACCATCGAGGGATGATCGCGCTCTCGTAGGGTGCGGGGCGTGACACTTGATGCCCTCGCTTATGGCTTGCAAGGGAGTAGAGGCCCTCACCCATGGTTGGCAACGGGCGGAGGCCCTCGCTTAGACCTCACCTATGGTCGGCAAGGGGCAGAGGCCCTTGCCCTAACCTCCTTACGGCCGGCCAGGGCTGGCTAGCAACCTTGCCGGCCCATAGTTTAAAAAAAGAAGAAGAAAAATAAAAAAGTAAAAAGCAATAAAAAATTTTGAATTTTTTTTAAATTAAAAAAATTATCCATGTTAACGCTTGCTGTGCCATATAGGATGGTTAGTATCTATATCAGCGATTTCTTGCTAAAATTAGTTGGGTAGACTTTATTGGTAAATTATTATAAAGTTTAAGACTCAATTGGTACAATTAAAAGGTTTATGACTGAATTTGCATAAGTGCAATCAATTTAGGATTTTTTGGGTACTTTTTCCATGAAAAGAAAAGAGAAGGTATGAAGAAGGAAACTGTGAAACTTCATGGTATGAGTTGATAAAGTTTGTGCGTAGGGTCTAAGCGAAAGGGTGACCTCGCTGAGGTCATCTTCTTGATGTAATCCAGATTAATTTGGAGATGCAAGCCCTAGCACGCGTAATGTCATTACATCACAAGGATTTTTATATCGTCCAACACGTTGTTTCTTGGTTGGTTTCTTCCTGGAATTTGGCCTTCCGCAATCTTCATCTTTGGTGTTTTTCTTCCCTAACGCGCATATGAATATTCTCAAGTTAATCTGATTTAAACTAGTGGTAATTATGACTCAAAAAGAAATTATCATGCAATGACGCATCCAATTCAAGAAGTTAAGGGCTCGAATAATAACTATTTTGTTTTATAAATCAATTTCTGTTTAGAAATAGATTTTTCTATTCTTATTACATGGACGAGTTTTTGAGCTGAAATATGCGTTTGACAACGAAACAAAATTTTTGTTTCTAAAATAGAAATTATTTGATAATGATATAAAATTTCTCCTTCCTGGGCAGCCGGCCCTAGGAGGCGGACGGCGGGCGGCGGCGATGATGGGCGGCGGATGGGTGGTTGGCCAGTAGCGAGAGTGAGCAATGAGAAAAGTTTTTATTTCTCATTTCTATTCTAGAAATAGAAAAATAGAAAAATTTTTATTTCTGATTTTTGTTTCAAATCTATTTCTGGAGTAGAAATTTATTTCAGAAATAGAAAAATGAAATTGTGTTACCAAACAAATTTCTATTCCAAACCTGTTTCCAGAAACAGAAAAATAGAAAAACAAATAAACATAACGGTTATTATGCACGCCCTAAGTTATTGCAAGAGAATATATAATGCAGAGGCCGGGATTCACTAAATTTAAGAGGTAAACATTGTTAGGCCTGAATAGGCAATCAAGAGAGGGGTGAACTGGTTTTTTTTTTTTAAGAGAACCTAGTCTAAATTTGTAAAGTCAACCCAATAAATATACACTTCTACTCGAAAAACGAACTAGCAATATAAACAGTGGGAATTAAAGAGTTTTAGGGAAAGAGAAACTCTAAACAAGATTTATAGAGATTTGATTTGGGCGTGTCCACTCCTATCTTCTAACTCTAGCAACCCACATAAGCCTATTTTCGCCAGTTATGCTGAGAGAACAAGTACCATCATGTCACAAATGTTGAACCTACTGCCTCGCAAAATCTAATTATCTACTGTAACAACTCCGCTATATGCTAAGTAACTATTAGACCCTTCAATAGTTATTCTCTTGTATACATAGCCCAGTAGATCCTTTTCCATATCTATAAGCCACACATCTAAGCTTTACAAAGAATCCCTTGCACAATTCGTCCCTTACCTAGACAAATGCCTTCATTTTAGGCACAACTACTTCTCTCGTGTTTTACAAATGGGTTTATCATTCTTGCTAATTCTTAGACACTCAAATGGTTATTAAAAAAAAAATACAAAAGAGACAAACTTAAAAACTTTTCAACAATGCTCAAATTCTCTTATTATTGCCCTTGACAAACTAAAACTTACTTTTGGCCGAGTTTTTTCCAATTTATAGAGTTTCAAATTTAAACGTTGTGCTTGACTCAAGTAGTCGTTATGTCCATCGAATTCTCTATAAAAAAATCTCAGGGAAATTCCTTGAAAAAAACACGCAAAACCTTGCTTCAATTTAGGTTGTTAATCATATTTTTATTAATGGCTGGTTTTGATCACGCCATCACATCCAAGCATGGATAATTAGTCAAGAAATCAACATCAAAGCAAGTTCTGATAAGGCCAGATCCCATTAGTTGATTAGGCCAAGAAATCATATACTCGATTAACTCTATTTTGCATAACAGACATATTTCTGATGGCAACATGTAATGTCCAAGTTTGGTACGAGCAAAATAAAGAGACAAGCATTACATATTAAGAGTCGAGTACTTCCTCTTTACTAAAGTAAGGATTCTGCTTTAGCAATGAACCTCTTGTTCTACTCTCCTTCATTCTGTTTGCCAACTTGCTCCCCATCTTCCCCTTAGCCGTCGATATAAAAATGTTCAACGTTCCCGTCTGCAATGGAGATACCAACACAGGAGGATTTGTCAAATACCTTACCATATCATCAAAAGCTTTCTGATGTTTCTCCTCCACTGTAAATACATCATTGTCTCTCAACTTTAGCAAAGGCAAGAATTTTTGCAACTTGCAAGACAAGTTAATTTGAGATAAACCTCCGTAAAGCATCAGCTTTTGGTATTAACATTTACAAAGATTCTTTATTCAAAGGAGGTGGCAATTCCATAATCACCTTTGCCTTGTTACCATCAACTTCTATTCCCCTATGTTGTGTCCAGAATCCTAAGAAATTGCCAGTAGTATACAAATGCACGTTTCAGAGGATTCATTTTTAAAGCATAATTTGTGATTCTATTGAAACGGTGTTGGAGTTTGATGAGATGACATACCTAGTTGAATTTTACTACAATTGCATCAACTCATACCTCTATGAAGTCTTCAAGCATTCCAGGGTGCTCTTACCTAAGCACACTTAACATTGAAGTTTCAATTCTAAGTATTGTCATTATGTTAAAACGCATATACTGTGAATTAAATCAATTTCGCATAGTTAATTACGGAACATGCCCTTCTCTTTAATGTGCGATTCAGTTCCTTCTTGCCCCATTCACTATCCTAGATGCTTGCTAGGACCAACTCCTTGTTTGCTCTGGCGATCACTTCCCATCCTCATTAGATCGGGCCACGACAAAGTTGAATTGAATCAAGCCAAAAAGCTGACCAATTAATATGAAACTCCAGGCCCGGTGGACGCTCATATTCTCAATAAAAAAAATAATTTCGAAAGAATTACTACCTTCACAAAAACTAATTCCAGCTTCCCAAATACCGATATTTTATAAAATATGCTAAAAAGGGTGTCATATCCTCCCAGAAGATCTACATGCCCGAATAAGCTGAGTTATAAAAATAGCTCTATCACTTCAAAACCTGCATACATGCATCGTCGAATAAAAGATTAAAACTTATAGCCACTTGCACATGCATACTTATCAAGTTAGGATCCACGCATTTATATTGTGACACACCAGAATGTCATGCTCAACATATATCATTTTCAATTATACATCGTAATTATATTAGCATTTGAAAGCGCAATAAAGTTTTCAGAATGCCCCTTACAACAGATCGTATGACTTTAATATATATATATATATATATATATATATATGATTTTTTTATATTAACACCACTAGTTATCGACTTAATACAACATTCAAACAAATACAATACATCAAATAAATTCTAGGAAGAAGGTCGTATTTGTCGGCACATGATTTTTGGTCAAGTTTTTAATTTTACATAAAAATCATGAAAATCAAGATTAGGAACCTTGGCCATGCGTAGGAACCTATTCCTAAACAAAAAATAATTTTTTTTAGATTTTTCTTGAATTTTTCCTTAATTATTTTTGGCTAAAATATGAGAAAGATCAAGAGAAATACCAAATGAAGTTTATAAATGTCCCAAAAATAGCCATTAGTCTTATTTTAATGCCAATTTTAGCCCTGCAGTTTCAATTTGAGAAAATTTCAATCGGGAATATGTTTTTCCCAGAATTAGGTAATTTCATATCCTAATTGAGCCAAAAATCCAATTAAGTCATTTTTAGTCATTTTTTGGGCTATAATGTCTTCACAACAATTGATTCTGGGACCTCGAATTGCATGTTGGTTAGTCCAATTTCACAATTTGACAAAGGAATTGAAAAGATCAAAAATTAATTGAAAATTAGAGATTTTAGGACCTAAATTGGGGATTTCTTTCAATTTGAAATTTTTCATCAAAGTCTATACCTTCCCCAAGGGTAATTGACCGTGGGCAATCCAATTTTGGCCACGTCAGCTCCGAAAAAGTCATGTAGGATGATTGGCGTCCACGTCGGATTTTCCAATGAGACAAATCGCCGATAGCACTCAACTGATCAATTTTTCAATTTTATAGCATTCAAGTGAGCAAAAAAAAGTTATGGTATTCAAGTGAGCGTCGTACGAAAGTTATGGCACTCCTAGTATCCTTATTCCTGGGGTCTTTTATTGCCTAGTGGAGATCATCACCCCCTTGCGCCCTTCAGTAAAAAAATGTTTTTAAGTATTGTAATTTTCATTTCCTACCCAATTGAAAAATTATTCTACTCTTTATAACTCGGATTTTACTTTACTAATTTCATTCGTATTATGTGACCTTATTCAATATCCAAAATATGTCACCAAACACTTAATTGGAGAATTTTTGTCCTATGTACCATCACTATATAATGCCCACTTTTAACTTAGGAGCTCATTTGGCTGTCAAAAATGTTTTCGATTTCTTGTGGGATCTACTAAGTTTACCATACAACCGATCAAAATCCTGATTGAAAATTAATTATAGTGCATGCAAATGAAATAGTCTGTTGATGATGCGAAAACGAATATGCTTGGCTCGTACACGTAGCTAAACACTGTGTGCTAACCGTGATAAAGGGGTCGTTCTGAAAATTACCCAACATAATTTCGTCCATTTTTTTTCAACGTTGTGTCCGCTAGTCTACTTCGGGGTCAATCCAAACTCGCTGAACAACACCGGGTTGGATGAAACTCAGTCGATACGGACAAAATACGTGCCTATAACTCTCTTTACAAGGATTTAAACGTGGCTCCCGCAGTGCTGCTTGCGACATGGACATGGTCAACGACTACCGACAGGCATCAATCTACCCTTAAATCATAGAATAAAGGAGTACCAGAGCGAGGCCTCCAGTGGACGCTTTTCCTAGGAAACTTCCCATATAATCTATCACTCAAGAATCTCTCTCACCTTTTCTTTCATCTCATTCTACGTTGTTGCTTCAAAGACCATAAAGGTCTGCGTTCTCTACAAATCTTGGAAAGTGGGTTTCAGTTCTTTGAAGCATCCTCGGTGACCCATCAAAGTTTTGGATTCTCTTGGCTTGTTTGGTCTGTGAAGAAAGAAAGAACAAGAAATGTCAGTTGATCTGGTAGGAACTGCTGTGGGAACGGCATTCGGCGAGCTGTTTTTGCTCGTTAAGAAAGGAGTGCAGACCGTTGCCATGTTTCATGATCAGCTCAAGAAGATTGAAATACCTTGGACTCCATAGTCCCAATCATGAAATACATTGACGAGTTCAACAGACGGATGGATCGTAAAGACATGGGGCAGATACAGGCCCTAATTAATAATGGCAAAGACCTGGTCAAGAAGTGCTCGAACATCAAGGCGCTCAACCTGTACAAGAAGTATATGCACTCGAAAAAGCTGACTGAGTTCGACGCGACACTCGCCAGGGAGTTCCAGAATTCCATGCCACTGCTGTATGTTAGGAATACCGCGGAGATATTGGGGGAGGTGAAGGAGTTCCGAGAAGAATTCAGGGTGTGCCATTCCGGTCAAGCGAACAACGGGGCCCTCCAGAGCGGGCTCGGGGCTTCGGGCAACCTCACGGTCCCTGAGGCACCCGATTTCATCATTGGGTCGGCGGTGGACGCGTCCTTGAGGAAGCTCAAGGGGCGGTTGCTTGAGAAGGGAGTGTCTATGATAGTGGTGACCGCCCCAGGCGGCTGTGGGAAGACCACTTTGATTACAAAGTTGTGTCATGACGTGGACATTGAAGGTATTTGTGATTTGTTTTTGATTGATCCAGAGCTGATTAAAGTAGGGATGCATTTATTGTTTGCTCCTTGCCAATTGGTCACGTCTAACAGTCTTTTGTTTAGCAATTTATGTGTATAGGAGCCGTTACCTGAACAATATTCCACTTTTGCACATATTTGAACGATCGATCCCATTGCCTGTTCTCTCTATCAAGCAAAAAAGTCTCTTGTAGATGTGAATGTTTGCACAAAGAATTGCTTGGGTTTTATGCAGATGGATGTTCATCAGGTAAAAGAAACTTTTTCTCATCATATAATTTTGGGTTGGATGTCATGTCCTATCTGATAGATCTTTCCCAAGCTTTTTGATATGCAATAACTCGCCTCTGTTTGATTGCACTGAGCGCCTTTCTTAATCAGCTGAACCCTCCTCTTCACACGCCAAAGGCTTCAAACTTATTTTTTTATGCTAGATGGTATCTACTTACCTCTGTTTCTTATCCTACCGAATTCAATAAACTAAAAGTGTAGTGGAAAATTTTCGTACTCTTTGCAAGCGATAGGAGTCAGACTTACTGTTGCTTGATATAGGCAAATTCAACAACAATATCATGTTCATCCGTGTCTCGAAGAAGCTCAACCTGATGGACATTGTCCAGAAGATGATGCAACATAAGAATTTCCCGGTACCCCCGATTGAAACAGAAGATCGTGCAGTTCATTACTTGCATCAACTGCTTGAAAAAATAGGACAAAATCCTGTGTTGCTTGTGCTGGATGATGTCTGGAGCGAATCGAAATCCATCCTTGATAAATTTGTCTTCAAGAAGATCAAAGATTACAAGATCGTGGTGACATCAAGATATGAGTTTCCTGATGTTAGTTTTGTGCATCACCTGAACCCACTGAACAATGTTGAAGCCCTGGAACTTTTTCATCGATCTGTTACAGTTGATGGTAGAAGCATGGTTGTACCAGATGATCTCTTGAAACAGGTATACTCTTACTTGCATGCATCCATTAATTGATTTCTTATGGTCATCAAAACTGAGTTAATCTTTTTCTTCAAAGATAATATTTAACAAAATCAACCTGTCTATCCTTACTTTCATCTCTCTTTCATCATAGCGGGGCCTTGGTTTTTACTAATTTTTTTCCCGTGGCAGGTAGTGAATCGCTGTAAGGGATTGCCATTGGCTCTTACAGTCGTTGCCAAGTCTCTCCGAGGAAAGGATCCTTCGTTCTGGCAAACAAAGCTCCTTGATTGGTCTGAAGGACGTACCCTTTTGGGTTCAGACAGTGACATTCTAGATTGCCTCAGAAAGAGCTTGGATGACTTGGATGGTGACCGTTCAATCAAGGAACGTTTCATGGACCTCAGCTCATTTCCAGAGGATCGCAAGATCCCTGCCACCGCCCTCATTGATATGTGGGTGGAACTGTACAACCTAGATTTCAATGGTCTGCGTGCTGTTACTGACCTCCATAAACTCATTTACAGGAACCTAGCTGATCTCGAAGTCACCAGGTATGGCTCTGAAGTTCTCATTCCAACTTTTCTAGTTTTCTACTGCTCTAAGAGTATCTCATCGGATTCTAGTTGGCATCTTTTTTAGTTTTTCTTGATACGTGCCAGTTAGAATTCGTGAGTGAAATGAACGAAGGCATGATTAGATCTGTCCACCAAGATTGAGAGAGTAATTTATGCCACTTCATAACCCATAACTAACCCCAATAAGTTTAGTTCTTCTGTAGCGCAATAAACTGTTTTGTTACCTAGAAATGGGCACTCTAGATGGTTTGCATCCACACCACAATTACTGCACCTGACCTTCACCTATAGTGAGTTCCGCAGTTGTAAAGGTCAAATGAGTAATACATAAGCCTGACAACATTTTAACTCCTGGGTTAATTTCTCAAAAGTGGAAAGATCATATGTTCTCTTTTACTATTAAATTGAAATCGCCAAATGCCAGCACTAGATTTTAGCACAAGAAACTTGAGCGCAAATGCTTATATCCAAGTGTTTGATTGCATACATACAGGAGAGATTTAACTGACGACGATGACAAATCTTACAGTAGCCACTATGCTATGCAACACGATCTGCTTAGAGAGTTGGCTATCATAGAGTGCAGACAGGGGGAAGTAGAGAAGAGAGAGAGACTTATTCTGGACTTGACTGGAAAAAATTTTCCCGATTGGTGGAGCGAGCAAAAGCAACCGACTCTTAGTGCGCGTCTAGTGTCCATCTCCACAGGTTGGGAACTCTGTCTCTCTCCCAATAACCTGTATGGAAATATTTTGTTGATTGGTAGTTAAATTGCCTTTTAACCTTCTATGTTCATAATGCAGATGGAACATTTTCAACCCCCTGGCCAAATCTTCAATTGCCTGAAGCTGAGGCTCTTGTCTTGAACTTCGAGACCAACATTCAAACCAAAACATATTGTTTGCCTATATTCATCGAGAAAGCAAATAAGCTCAAGGCCCTCATAGTAACAAACTACAGTTTCTTTCCGGCTGAGCTAGGCAATTTCCATGTCATCGGGTACAATTTAAGGAGGATCCGGCTCGAACGCGTCACGGTTCCGTTGCTAAGCATGGGAAAGTTACGCCTGCACAATTTGCGAAAGATATCCTTTTTCATGTGCGACATCAGTAAAGCTTCGACGTTGAACGACGCCAAAATCTCCGATGCAATGCCAAACTTAGTGGAGCTCGATATCAACTATTGTAATGATCTTGTGACATTACCAGATGGCATCTGTGAGATAAAGCCTCTGAAGAAGCTTAGCATCACAAACTGCCATAATTTCTCTGCACTCCCTGAACAGATTGGGCAATTGGCGTCCCTCGAAGTGGTTAGGCTTAATTCCTGCACAAACTTGTCACAGTTACCAGACTCGATTGGAGCTCTCCAAAAATTGATATCCCTCAACATATCTGATTGCCTGAACCTAAACACTTTGCCCAATCAAATTGGTCAACTGGTTAATCTCAAGAGGATGAACATGAGAGGATGTCTGAGGTTGTCTGTGCTGCCACGGTCAATCGTGAAGTTGAGGAACCTGAGGAATGTGGTTTGTGACAAAGAAAAAGAAGTCATGTGGTGGCCTCTCAAGAGCAGTCTCAATGGCTTGAATATAATAGTGTCTGAAGAAGAGGCTAGCTTAGATTGGTTGCGTGATTAAGAAGAGGGCGATTGTTCCTGTACTTTGCGCTTTTTTTATGTGGACGGCCGAGCCATTGCTGACTGGACCAAATAATTGATGAGGAATGCCACATCATTGTGTTATTAAATATTTCCACGTCAGAATTTTTTTTCCTTTCATTTTTTCTTCTTCCCATTTCTTTCTTTCTTTCTTTCTTCTTCCTCCGCTTTCCTCAACCACCAACAAAGGCGCTGCGAACCATAACCACCGCATCCCTACCATCACTGTCGTCGCTGAGACCTAACTCGTGGTGCCTTACCACCACGACCACTTCAGCATTGTCTTTTTTCTGCCTCTCGGACCACAAGATTCTCTCTATCTCTCTAATCTGAAGTGCAAACTCAAATCCGAGCCGCTGCAACCTCATTGGGGTGGCCTTAAATCAGACGTTGCGACCTCGAATATGAGGTTATGAGCCTCGTATCTGCTCAGAGAGAGAGAGAGAGATGCTTGCAATGTCATCCGAGCAAAGCTTTTGGTGGTGTTCAAGCGCGGCTTTGGTGTGGTGGTAGCTGTCTGAGTGGCGCAATGGCAGACAATCGTTGCCGATGGCGGTGTTGCTACGCCAATGGTGGTGCTGCCCTTTCTTTTCATGAGAGAGAGGGAGAGAGGAGAAAGGGATGCCACATGGAAAACACAGTATACAAGTTAACGGCATAAGTTCTCATCAGTCGATGGCATCAAATTTTTAAGGGAAAATATAGATTGAAACAATTTTCAAAAGTTCAACATTAGTATGCATAAAAAAAAGTTTAGGAACGATATTGAATATTAACAAAAATTTCAAAGACCACTGTGTAGTTACTCCTGATTGTGAAACATTGCTCAGAGACATGGACAGATTGAGTTTCAAAAAATAAGTATGGCCCAAGAAAACGAATGTGAACATGTATAAAACATTGCTTCTTTTTTTATTCCCATTTCTCCTCTTTTGCTCTCTAATACAATCTCTCTTACTTTTTTTGGAGCGTGTCTACATTAATATTTTCTTTTAACTTTTTACTTAATTTAAAAGTTTTTTTGAAGTGATTTTTACCATCAACTTTTTACCCTTTTTTTCAAATCTTGCGACACACGCAGTTTGATTTTTTTTTTGGAAAATGACGTCTGTTGTGACCTACCCTTCGAGGGCCACCTCAGGCGTAGATTCAGAGGTAATTGTTTGTGAAAACGTTCCAAATTGCATATCCCAAAAGGCAGCTCAAAAAGCATTGTTTTTTTTTTTGTTCATCCATAAGGTCCATCAACCACGAACGTGGACTCTCCCTCAGTCCATACCTTGCATGACATGGGTTTATTTTAATGTTTTTTTTATCAATTAGGAGTCGCTACTAGCGCTTATTGGGGGTTGGTTAGAATACCCAATCGAAATGCGATAATTTCATTTCGATTCTTACAGAACCAGAGACATGTTGGGCCGTTGCTTGCACACTTTCGATGTATCGATTGTTGTTTCCTTAGCCTCGTTAGGATTACAACTCTAGGATCCACAATTGATAAGATTGCTACGTGAGCACTTTAGGTGATCTTTGAATAAGGCTAGATACTGAAAGGGCATTAGTTAAGTAATTAGTGTAATCAAGTCTTCAAACTCTTTGAATCTTTGGTTCATAGGAGTAAGGCGATTTTCCCATCGCCTTACTTGGGTTTCTAATGGATCCACCATAAACTGATTAATGTTGACTCCTAGACAAAATTGATTTGCATATTAGTAACTTGAATCTTAAGTCGTGAGTTGGTATGGGCATGAGAGAGCTCAAGTTAAGTCATGGGCTTAAACTTAACAATCCATTTGCCATCAAACCTTGGGGTCTAGCTATTTCGGGGAGGTCGCAACAGCTTGGCGATTCCATTGAGGACTTGATATTTTTCTTAGTGGACTTAGGCCATGTAATCTTGTTCAATTGCGTCCCTAACATGAGTGTTAAATGTCCTTTTAGTTGGGAGTTATAAGGGGATGAGCGATTGTTGACCCATTTGTTTTGCAAGTTGGAGTTTGGGAATGTGTTTATTTCCCAAACCTTTGAAGCGATGCTTGTTTATAAACTATTGCGCATGCTTTAATGTTTTGGTACTACACCGTTGCCTACACAACTATGCTGTCGGACCTAGGCCGCGATAGGATATTTTAGTATGGTGTTAAGAAAGTTACAATCTCGAACGCGAGACTGCAGTGTAGAGTTTGCCTTTTTTTTCTCCTAAGTTTTTTTCGTTGTGTCATAAGTCATCTTTGTTTGCGAGACCGCGTGACTGTAGGATATTCCTTTCGACTGAGTCGAAGTTAAAAGGACGTGATACCAACGCGAGACTGCAATGGTCAGACAATCCTTTTAGCTTCACCTTGCTAAGTTACCTACATAAAATCAAATCTCACTTTCCATGTGCATGTGTTTGTGGTTTCCATGGTTCTCGGCGAAGTAAATTCTCTATCTCTCTTACTTTGCAATTTATTTATTTTGTTTGGTCGGTCCATGACAACTTAGTTCGATCATTGATTTAATTCTTTTGTCAAGTGAAAATAAAATGAAAAATTGCCATGGAATGAATCATTTGAAGAACAAAAAGAAAAAGGAAAATTTGACGAATTTTCTCTCGATTCCTATTTTATTAGGGACTTTTAAATTTTCATTTCCCTAGATCATGTTTAGGAAATTTGATTTGTTTGCAGGATATCTTCTAGTCCATTTTTCAAGAAGCTCTGTTCTTGTACAAACATTTCCATTAACGAACGAAATATGAAAGGCAGGACTAGACTAAGTCATGGATTGATCCCTTTTAAGGTTTCATACTTATTCCGTGCCATTTATTGACCAGGTAATCACGGATTGTCTACATTCGCCAATCCGCACTTGCTTAAGAGCAAAAGCAAAAATGGCTGAGGAGGATATGTCAATCCGTGTTGCAGTCATAGACAACCAGATGAAGCAATTGGTTAATATGTTCCAACAACTTTTGAAGCAAGTGGAATACCTTTAGAACAAGCTCACTCCCACACCTGCAGCGATTGAAGTGGTGCTATCGCGACCGCCTATTGGCGATAATCAAGGCGCCAACAATGAGGATGCCTAAGCTAGAAGACGATCTGCCTCAAGTCATGGTCGAGAAAGCTAATCCTAAAAGCTTACCAAATGCAGAGCACGAGAAACGCAGGTTGAAGAGAAGGTGAGACAGTTGCGGGGTTCGCCGAGTTCACCCCCAATAAACTTGTCCGTTTATGCGAAGGTCAAAGTGCCAAAGAAATTCAAAATGTCGGAATTTGAGAAGTACAATGGCACCTCTTACCCAAAAGCCCACTTGCACATGTACCGCGTGCAGATGGCTCAATATGTCAGTAACAAGCCCCTCATGATCCAGTCATTCCAAGTGAGCTTAAATGGGTCCACACTAAAATGGTACGTCGTGAAGGGCGTAAAGCTCCTTGAGGCCTGGAATGAGGGGGCTAATGCATTCACCAGACAGTACAAGTTCAACCTTGACATCACGCTCTCCCGCGAGGATCTTGAACGTGTCGAAAAGAAGAGTGAACCATTTAAAGAGTATATCACGAGGTGGAGGAGCTTGGTTGGTTTAATCGTCCCAGAGCCTACCGACAATGAGCTAATGACATTGTTCATCAAAACTCTCCCGCATGAGTACAAAACTCAAATGGCCGACACGACTACTGACACGCTCGACCAATTTATTACCATGGGAGAATGGATTGAAATCGGGCTGAGAGACGGTTGGTTTATTGTGCCCACTTCCGCAAGCAAAGGGTTTGGCACAAAGCAAAAGGGAAAAGAGGATGCACTAGACGGTTAGGTCAACACGTTCGAAGACCTCTTCGTTGGCGCCATCAATGAAGAACCATAGGAGGGAATGGGGGCAAGCCCGCCTAGGTAGCATCCCTTTCAATTTCCTTGTATGTCCCTTGCGTTGGATCCCTTTTGGCTGTTATTTCACTTTTAGATATCATTCCCACTTGAGGAATTGATTTTTTTGAAATTTCGCCCCCAAGAATGGTAAGGACTTGTTTGGTTCAGCATTTCCAAAGGTTCCTAGGCCAAATGCAAATAGCATTTGGCAATTTTTTTGGAGTACTTTGGGGAAATGCAATTGCATTTCCAAAGGCCTCTAAAGGCCTTTCGCCCAATGCAAGTCTTGAGACACTTTGGCAAGTTACATTTTCGAAATGCAATTTTACTATTCATTACATTGTTCATCTTCCCTAAGCAGCAGATCCGAACGCCGGTGATTGCTTGGGTCACGCGTGACCATTGCTTGAGGTCGCACGACCTCAGGCAAGGTTGGCCGATTGCTAGATCTGGCCGTTGACAGTTGGTCAGCACCCATTTTGGCCCACTGGTAGTTGAGCTCCACTTCAAACTTTTTTTTTATAGAAACAAATATTAGCAAAAGTCCTTTACAAAATATACACTTTACCGAACGGTATATAGGCCAAAGTTGCTTTCAAATAAGATTTTAAAATATAGTTTGCCAAACACTACTTGCATTTCGGAAAACCCCTTTAGCCCAAAGGCTTTATATTTTGCCAAAGAGATTCCCCCAAAGTCGAACCAAACGGGCCCTAAATAGTGTTTTGAGGGCCTAAAAAACGCGCATGGTCATAACCCTATTTGTTTTTCTAACCCGTTTACTTTGTGTCTCAAAGCATACTTTCCTTGACTTGTCAATATGAGGGGACATTTCGAAATGAGACAATGATGGAGGGCACATTCATGCAATTGATTAGGGAACACTCTTTCAGCAAGAAAGTGGGGCGAACACCCCCCCCCCCTCCCAAAGAAAAGGAAAGGCATGTCTTTTTCCTTAACATCATTCTGCAAATGACACACGCTCTTTTGCAGGTGATGAACTGAGAAGCACGTTGGACTTTGACAGGATAGCGAGCTTGATGGAGCACAAAATGGATCACTTAATTGTGAGAGTAGACTAGGGGCATGGAATGTCAGAGTCCCCCAATCGAGCAAAAAAGGTGAACTTCATTTGCAAACTTCATTCACTTTAGGATAAAAATGACATGTCATTTTTTTTATATATAGGATGGATTTGGAAAAAGGTTCGGCACAAGTGTGACAATACAACATGCATCAAAATCATTTGACCTAACGCAAAATGCAAGAAGTCGACACCCTGCCAAGGAAGCATACAAGGACAAAGTCAACAGATTCATCGTGAAAAGGGTGTATAATATTCTTAAATTGAGTCCAATCGAGAATGGGAATAACGTGTTTGATCTCCTTTTCGCAGATGATAAGTGCAGCAAGTCACCGAAGGGGTAGTGACCACCACATATGAAGCATAATGAAATGGAGTGCATCGGTTCTAAAAAAAATAAAAAAGTATGTTTGGCCATGGCGACAACACTTGCAACTGAGAAAACATGACGAGGCTGAGTCCTCCTCTTCGGCATAAAAGGATGTTCATCGTTTCTAAATGGAATTCAATTGAGCATAGAGATAACTTGTTTCATTTCCATTGCAGATGACAAGTGGAAGGTCATATTATAATGGGACAATAATGCAATCCATAAGGAGAAGCCTTTCTCCAACAAGCTAGTGGATTCAAAAAAAGAATATACCCGTAAAACAATTGTGGGGCAAATTTGTTAAATTATGTCTTGAGTTTGAGCTCGTTTACTATCTACAAGCTCAACATTTATTAATACTCTGAAAAGGAGAAGCATATCCGTGGAGCATTCAACAAGAACAGCGGCTATTGTGGAGCATTACATGAAGAAGGACAAATCTTCTGCACTGGGGGTTATGTGCGTGTCTTCACATCCAATTTTCTTCTTCCTCATAAATGCATGCACATGAAATCTAACTGCGTGCCCATAAAAATATGTGAGCGCCACTTTCCTCTTCCCTTCTTTTGGTCATCTTTTGTGTGCTTTGTATGTCTTTTTTGTTAGTAAATGAAGAAAAAGGGAAGGCAAAAGCCATGCTCATTTTTCTTTTGGCGATGCATGATGCGCACATGGCATCATTAATTGCATCGATCCCCATGGTTTCTAAAGATGGCACGCCATTTGTCTAGCCTCCACATCCTTTCTCCTATAAAGGGAGGACCGCAGAGGACCTAGATAAGTCTGAGAGAGAAAAGAGAGCTCTAGAGACAGAGAGAGGAGAGCTCAGAGAGAGATTTGTGCGTAGAGAAAATCCATCAAGTTGAGTTGTTAAACATTGTGGATATTGGGTTTATATACTAGGATTGGGAAACACTCGAATGTGTAAGTGATTGTAAACTCTGTAATTTTCCGATTTATTAGTGGATTTTTTATTAGCTCTCCCCATGAATGTAGGTTCTGACATTCATACCAAACAACGTAAAATTTCTTGTGTCCTTTTATTGTTCCTCATTTTATTTCTTTATCAATTTCTATAGTTCCTGACTTAATTGCAAACTTACGATCTGCTTCCGTTGCATCACTAATTGACAACAAAATCATTTGATGCGTGTTGCCTCCGAACAATGAAAATGGAATATCAAGCAACTTTGAGAAAGGAGTTGCAAAGGAAAAACCCAAGTGACAAGATGGAAGAAGGGTAACTTTGTGTCGTTCCCAATTTATCCTAGATCATCTCATTTCTAACATGAGCCTATTCTATTCTTGATTGGGATTATCAACATTCAGAGAAGCTCAAAGAAGTTGTCAACTTAAACTCAAATGAGGGGAGACGTCAGGGCTAACGTCGTATTGTTCCTAATATTTATTCCTTAAAGAGTCATTCATTAACAAGTCTCTCTTGTTGCTTTGCAGTGTTGCCTCGTATCTGTAGTACAAATAAATATCTCTTTCCCTAAAACTTTTTTGATAGGAGTACAAAAAATTTCAGAAGGGAAAAATATTATAAATTGAGTAGGTGCTTAATGCTTTTGTAAGTTCAAAATGCTCATGTCTTTTGGAAAAGAATTTTGCATGGTAATTTTATTTGTTTAACTTGTCAATTTTATGTGAAAATTTGTCAAGACAGACAATTCAATGAATGGAGTGGAATTACTTGAGTATGTTAAATGAGATGTGTCGGGATGATGAAAGGCAAGCCCTGCTCCATACACAATCTTATTTATACACCACGAGATAAGTGGAAAAATTCCATGTCCACGAGGTAAAAGATTTTCTCGCAAAAGGTACGATAGTTGGGATGATAAGAGTCATTTCATTTCTCTATCCCAAATACTACAGATTATTCCTTGTTTACCTTCCTTTGGGCCCACACACTTTGAGGTTCCTTTCAAATTATCTTTATCAAGAATCACCCCATATTGGGGCAACTGGAGCTAAGCCGACTTCACAAGGTGAGAAAATGGATAGAAATTTTCTTTCTCTCACTTGCATCAATTCTCGGGCATCCTTATTGCAGATGAACTCTTGCGATGATTTAAGTTTCTTAGGATGACAAAGAGTAGTTCTTCTTCTATCTCATATACTTCTATCCCTTGTTAGCCTAATTGAGCCTATTATTTCATTTCATATGAATCTAGTTGGTGATTATCTCTACGCTGGAGCAAGACAAAGGCCACCGCTATTTTGAGCATCATGGCCAGGAGTGCCGACTGAAGATGAAGACTTTGAGAATTCAATAGCATTATATTGTTTACGCTTGTCTAGGTCAGTCTATAAGTCAAGTAAAATAAAAAAAATCAATGTGAAAAAAGATTGATGAAAGCTAGGGTACATGAAAAAATAATATGCCTGGTAAGAGCAACGTCACTGCCCATAGATAAAAAAATTTGATGAAAGCTAGGGGGCATGAAAAAAGCCATGTGTTTGATAAAAGCAATGATAATGCCCATAGATAAAAAGTGATCAAAAAGATAAATTTCGGTTGTAAATAAAGTTGTATCCCCAAGCGGAGCTGCAATTGTTGAACAAGAGCCTAAGAAACTAAAGCATGAAACTACCTAGTGGAGTCTATAAAGAAGATCCCAACGGTAAAAAGGAAGACTGGTGGCAATGTCAAGATGATTACCAACTCTCTCACCCCTTCTATACACATTTTTTAGTCTAGCGGATCCTTTTGTCCCTCAACCCGTGAATCGAGCCTATGTTATGTCCCTCACAAAGTCTCTTTTGATTATGGTACCTAAGTTAAAATGTGGAGTCTCAAATGTTTATAAGCATTGCTTGAAGAAGTGCGAGCAAGACTATTTCTTTCTCATTTTGCAGGGTTCTTAACTTGTAAATCCATAGATGATTACAGAGCACTTCTTTCATGGCCTCAACTTGGATAGTCTCATTTGTTAAGCCATTGACTAAACCTGCATTACGATCCTCACGAAGATCTCTCATATTGGTAAGGTCATACCTCTTGCGAGAAAACTCGGACTCTCGTTGATATGATGATGGTTAGATCAAGAGATTTTGATATTCCCGCATTAATGGTCAGAACAAATAACCCTTTTCAATGAGAGTGAGTGAAAAATCCTTTTTAACTGAAATTCTCACATTTAGCATTTTTGAAAAGTCCACATTCTAAGCAAAAATTGTCTCGATTGATGATTCTCCCTAGTGAATTTTTGGTGGTACAAACATGGCTAAATCACCATGCATAAGCTTCAATTGAGTTGTTTAAAACTTCAATGAACTTTGAAATGCATGTTCTAGAATAGTCCAGGTTGTCTATCTCCTTGATGAATGCATGCACATATGCTCTAATCGTCTCTGATAGGTAATATGTCCTCCCAAAGAGTGCCTCACGTTCAAGATGCCTCGAAAGACGTCAAAAAATTCTCGAATTCTCTTCCTACAAGCAATGGACATGGCGTGCTTCTGCAGCCTGGACTTCCCTTCATGGATACAACGCCTCTGATGTAGATTCAAGCATTTATCGGTTATGGCTTTTCAATCACCTCTAATGAGATCCAAGTGCTTTGTCAGGCAATCTTCAAATATTTGGGTTAGTTCCTTTTATTCACCATGCCGTTAGACACCTCTAATGTAGATTCAAGCATTTATTGATCAAGCCTTTTCATGCACCTTTGATGATATCCAAGTGCTTTGTCAAGCAATCTCTGAACAATTGGGTTAGTTCCTTTGTTCACCAAACCATAAGATGCCTCTAATGCAGATTCAAGCATTTATCGATCAAGCAAGCCTTTTTAAGCACCTCTAACGAGATCCGAGTGCTTCGTTAAACAATCTCTAAACATTTGGGTTAATTCCCTTTGTTCACCAAGATGTTAGATGCCTCTGATGCAAATTCAAGCATTTATCGAACCATTTCATTTTGAATGTCTAAGACAATATTGGAACACCTTCGAGTGCCTCTAACGATACCCAGCCGCTTTGAAATTCTTTCCCAAATCATCAAAGCTTTGTTATACTTGTCAGGTGGTGCAGATCCCGTGCCTCATATTACTCTACCACCCCCATAAGGTAAGTAATTCTAGGCCTTTTTTTTATTCGTTTAGCATGCATCATGATATACCGCACTAAAAAATGGGACCCATAATCCTGACAAAAACATCATTCATGCACATGTCCGGGCAAAATTCAGGTATCAGTTGTCTTTGAATACTACCTTTGTGAGCTCATATTAAAAAAAGGGTAGCTATTGACACCTAAATTTTGATTGCCCATTAATAAATTGTCGCATAGAAAACTAGGGATTAATGCTTAACCCCTAAACAAATATATTTTTCATCAAATTACATGGCATATAGTGTAACATCCTCAATTTGAGTCTATGAGGAAATGGCTATGGATTAAATTTAGTGGTTTTCCCAATCGGAACCAATTTTTACACTTGTTCTGGAAAACCTAGTTTCGAGTCCTTGGTACCACCTCGTTTTGTTATTTTTATGAAAAACTTTGTGATCTAAATTTCCAAATACTTCCTTCTTAAAATTTTCTCCAAACATCTTGAAGTTTTACATACTTTAATTTTAGAATTTTTGGACCTGATATGGGTAGTGCGATAGCCTAATTTCAAACCATGTAAAACTGTCTAGAATGGGTATTTCTGTGATGTTTATACTTTCTCGATTTTCTACAAACTTTTTTGGGCCGATTTTGAATAAACTTTCTTCACAAAAGTTGTTAAGAACTTCTTCCTCTATAACATATATAAATTTGGTAATTTTTAGAGATGATTTAGATTCTAGAAAGAGTTTACTTTGAGAAGCAAAAATTATGTTCCCGTGAATTATTTTTAGTATGTGTTTACAGAAAGATTCAGATTTCGTCTTTTCATGGAAAATGTTTTTTAATGTCTTTATTATGACATATTTAAATTTGAGAATTTTTTAAGTTCATTTCCTATGTTTTTAAGCTCGATTTCTAGAATAGTGCAAAAACTGCCGGTTTTGTCAGATTTCAAAGATTCATCATTTTTTATATGAGAACATTTGAATCTCGACATAATGTCTTCTAGTGATTTAATGTGTTCATTCTGAGCTTTCAAATGAGATATTCTAAGTTTTGATTAGAAGTCACACGTAGGGGGAAACCGAGAGACAAGAAGGAGGGTTCTAGAACGTCAAATCTTGGCAAGGAAGTTGGTCAAATCTTGGCAAGCAAGTTGATCAAATCTTGGTGTGCAAGTTAGTCAAAGCTTGGTAAGCAAGTTGGTCAAAACTTGGGGACACAAGTTGGCTTGGCTTGCCTATAAAATAGGCTTAGTTTCCCCCCTTAGTTACCACACACACTTCCTCTTCCTCTCTCATCTCTCATTCTCACGCCTCTTTCTCTCTCCCTCATCCTCATCCTCACACTAATCACCTCTCTTTCTCTCTCTCGCCATTTGCTGCCACCGACTGCCGTAGATGTTTTGTTGTGATTATAGGTGAGTGAATTCCCTAACACTTGGATAGGGCGGTGTGTTAAGTAGTTAGAATGCGGCATGTAAGTGGATTCCCTAATCTCGGGATAGGAGGTTATGATGCATTGTTGGCTTAAGCTCTTACTCGAGCCTTTGTTGAGACTTGGGTGTTGTTGTTTGTCTCGATGTTGCACCCATCGCTTGTTATCATGCTCGATGCTCTCATCCATGCTTGTTTATTTATAAGAGGATAGGATGTGGTGTTACGAGTTTGGCTCGAGTAGTGACCGTGCTTGTGATGCTCGATAGTTGCATGAATGCTTCTTGTTTTGCTTTATCATCGTAAATCAAGGCACATACGAGTCACAAAACAGGGTGTCGTATGGTCTGGTACTCATGTTGTGGCGTCATGGGACGAGTTTAGCTTAGTACGGGTTTACATTGGGATGTGTAGATCTAGGCCAAGTTTGGCTCTGAGCCAGTGCTTAGCATGGCGAACCGAACCATGTGTCCTTGACCACGACCTGTATGTTAGGCAAATGTTCTAGAGATCATGATTACACAAGCACGGCATGCCTTTAGGCTTGATTGCATGGACTAATGAAATCAAGATAATAAACCGGCTTGTGTGACGCATGATGTGTGATCACTAAATGAAAGATGAAGACCGTCGTTACATAGTGTTGGCGGCGATGCCTTGGTAAACTAGCACCGGGATGCCCTAGTTGAGCTAGGATGCTTGGGTTGAACCCAGATGCCATGGGTTAGCTAGCCTTGGGATGCCTCGGTTGAACTGGGATGCCTTGGTTGAGCCAAGATGCCTAGTATGAAGCTGGATGCCTCGGTTGAGCCGGGATGCCCTGGTTGAGCCAGGATGACGATACATAAATCTTATATGTGTGCCAGTATGTGATAAATAAATTCTATATGTGTGCCAGTGTATATATTTATTGATAAGCCGCATTTATGTGACCAGATAAATGTGAGTTTCTACGTGAACATAGCATGGGCAAGATCAAAGTCTTTGCTATTGATTTGCCATTGACATAAGGTGGGGAAAGTATTTGTATGCGTTAGTACGATGACGAGGCATTATCCTACACGAGTATTAGTGAATTTACTCATTGAGTCTCCCCGACTCACTCCCCGTTGGTTCTCCTCTTTTCAGGTCTGTAAGACAGAGGATGACGTAGAGGAGCTAGGATTAACCTTAGCCTTCACTTGTGACATAATTTATGCATGGATGGCCCGTGGAAAAAGGGTTTGTAAAATATGTTTAAGTGAAATGGCAATAATGTATCTCGTCTGCTATGCTTTTCCTAATTTCCAGCTGTTATTATGTTTAGGACTTGTTTATACACGTTTCTGCATGTGTTTGATAATCAGATGTTACATATTAATACAAGGTTTGCTCATGATGTTTGTCATAACTTTGTTGTTTGTTCTGATTGTGATTGTCCCGAATTAATTGCTTTCGCTTGTGCTTAGTTAAAGATAATAACGAACAGGACGTCGCACTAATAATCACGAGGTAAGGACGTTACATATTGATTTGGTATCAGAGTCAGGTTCCCCTCCAATAAGTGATAGTTCAGAATTGAGCCAAGTAAAGGTTATGGAATCCTAAAGTAACCCGATCCGATAATGGCCGGGAGTGGCGCCGGGGCCATAAGACCTAAACAAGGAGCGGTTTTTGACAGAAGTGGTGCCGGGGTAGGTAGCCTGATCATTGACCAGCCTCTGGGCCGAAGTGGCGCGGGGTTAACCAAGGCCTGATCATTGAGCGGCTCCTGGCAGGCTTCCAGGATGACGGGTAAGAGAGGAATAAACCAAACTATGTACTGAATGGGGGAGAACGGTTCTAAAGTTAACACAAGGATAATTACTTGGAGTGATAAGGTGCGCTGGAGTTGGGTAGTTAGCTAGGAAACACCATACGCATGTGATTGTTTGATTGATTACGGTTGAATAGGCTTTGGTTGATAACATTTGATTTTAACCACTGATCTATTTTTGTGATGTAGAAAGTTCCGTTTGAATACCAATAGTAAAATGAGTACTCAGGACCAGGTGGCCACGAGAGGAAAGTCGACTTAGGGCCAGTCGAGTTCGAAAGGAAAGTCGAAAGAGGACCCTCGACTGGATGGAATTCTGCAAGCTCTTGTGATCATTGGATGGGCCAGTAGGTTCAACAAAAAGTAAGCCATGCTGCTGGAAATGCCGCATTAGATGGAAATGGAAACGGAAATGGTGACTGTATGACTCATGGGCTGGTCGAGCAATTTCTGAAGTTATGACCCCCAAAATTTGTTGGGACAGGAGATCCCGAGGAAGTCGAATCATGGGTCAATAAGTTAGAAAAGATATTTGCACTTCTGAAATGCTCTGATGAAAATAAGGTGACCTTGGCGGTGTACCAGCTGGAAGTTAATGCCAGTCATTGGTGGGAGGCAATGCGAGGAATGGTGTTCCCTGTTGATACTGTCGTGACTTGAAATGCGGTTATCAACGCGTTTAACGGAAAATATTTTTCAGAATGTGCTTGTGATAAAAAGTTGGCAGAGTTTCTGCCGCTCCAACAAAACAACATGACGGTCGATCAGTACGAGGCCAAGTTCGCTGAATTGTCGAGGTACGCTCCTAGGTTGATTGAAGATTCGGTGGATAGGGCGAAGAGGTTCTAAGATGGCCTGAAACCTGACATCCGAAGTCAATTGGTGCCGCTGAATCTTAAGGACTACAACGAGCTATACAAATGAGCCCAGTTGATAGAGAAAGATTCCCTGGAACGAGTTACCACCACTAGCCAAGGAAGGCCTCATCATCCAGCCTCTCAAGACAATCAACATCGGGACAAGAGGCTGATTCAAGAACGAGAACGTCCATTTGCTTCCAACAAGAAGAATAAAACCTTGAGGCTGACCTTCGTTCCAAGTGATGTATGCTGCAATTGTGGAAAACGACACAGTAATGCTCCGTGCTTAGCTTGAATGGGAGCTTGCTTCGGTTGTGGTTAGTAAGGCCACATCATCAGAGATTGTCCACAACGAAGGCAAATGATGCTGCTGCAACAATCGCATGCGATGCAACAAACCGGAGCACCGCAACACAACAATTTCCAGCGTCCGCCAGCTCAGGGAGGGATTTATACAATCACTCAAGAGGAAGCAAAAAATTCCAAGATCGTCATCACTGAATAAAGTACCATGGCAAGGATGTAGGATTGTTATAAAAGGGCATAGTAGATCTAGTTATATTAGCCTTGTACGACATCCATATAAGAGTAAACTATCTTTGAGAAAGATTTTATCAGCATAGCGCAACGAAAGCATGGTCAAGTCGGAAATACTTCGAAAAATTTAGGCATTATTGCAGACAATCCTGAAATCAAAAAGATTTAGTATTATCTGTTTCAGAGGAAATAGGGATGAACACCTGGCATGGCTCCATTTGAAGAATTAAATGGTTGAGCTTGTAGAACCCCAGTCTGTTGGATCGAGGTCGGAGAAAGAAAAGCCACTGGTCCAGAACTAGTCCAAACTATGATTGATGATGTCCAAGTAAGTGAAAATAGGCTTAGGATTGTCTAGAATAGACATAATAGGTTATATGGATAAGCAACGGAAGGGAAACTAAACTTTAGGTACGTTTTAAATTTTGGGGATGAAATTCTTTTAGAGGGGGAGAATTGTAACATCCTCAATTTCAGTCTATGGGGAAATGGCTATGGATTAAATTTGGTGGTTTTCCCAATTGAAACCAATTTTTACTCTTATTTTGGAAAACTTAGTTTCGAGTCCCTGGTACCACCTCATATTGTTATTTTTGTGGAAAAATTTATGATCCTAATTTCCAAATACTTCCCCCTTAAAAGTTGCTCAAAATATCTTGAAGTTTTACATACTTTAATTTTAAAATTTTTGGACTTGATATGAGTAGTACGATAGTCTAATTTCAGACGATGTAAACTGCCCGGAATGGATATTTATGTGATGTTTATACTTTCTCGATTTTCTACAAACTTTTCTGGGCCGATTTTGAACAAACTTCCTTCATAAAAGTTGTTAAGAACTTCTTCTTCTATAACATATATAAATTTGGTAATTTTTAGAGATGATTTGGATTCTAGAAAGAGCTTACTTTGAGAAGCAAGAATTCTGTTCCAGCGAATTGTTTTTAGTATGTCTTTGAGCTATTAAAAGTTGTGTTTACAGAAAGATTCAGATTTCGTGTTCTTCATAGAAAATGTTTTTTTAATGTATTTTTCTTTTACATATTCAAATTTGAGAATTTTCGGGGTTCATTTACTATGTTTTTAAGCCCGATTTCTAGAATAGTGCAAAAACTGCCGATTTTGTCAGATTTCAAAGATTCATCATTTTCTATATGAGAATATTTGAATCTCAACATGATGTCTTTTGGTAATTTAATGTGCTCATTCTGAGCTTTCAAATGAGATATTCTAAGCTTTGATTGGAGGTCACATGAATAGGGAAATCGAGAGACAAGAAGGAGGGTTCTAGAAAGTCAAAACTTGGTTAGCAAGTTGATCAAAGCTTGGTGAGCAAATTAGTCAAATCTTGGTGAGCAAGTTGATCAAATCTTGGTGAACAAGTTGGTCAAAGCTCGGTAAGCAAGTTGGTCAAAACTTGATAAGCAAGTTGGTCAAAACTTGGGACGCAAGTTGGCTTGGCTTGCCTATAAATAGGCTTAGTTTCCCCTCCCTTAGTTACCACACACACTTCCTCTTCCTCTCTCATCTCTCATTCTTATGCCTCTCTCTCTCTCTCCCTCATCCTCATGCTGATCACCTCTCTTTCTCTCTCTTGCCATTTGTTGCCGCCGACCGCTGTAGATGTTTTCTTGTGGTTATAGGTGAGTGAATTCCCTAACACTTGGATAGAGCGATGTGTTACGTGGTTGGGGCGCGGCATGTAAGTGGATTCCTTAATCTCGGGATTGGAGGTTATGATGCGTAGTTGGCTTAAGTTCTTACTCGAGCCTTTGTTGAGACTTGCATATTGTTGTTTATCTCGATGTTGCACACATCGCTTATTACCATGCTCAATGTTCTCATCCATGCTTGTTGATTTATAAGAGGATAGGACGTGGTGTTACGAGTTTGGCTTGAGTAGTGACTGTGTTTGTGATGCTCGATGGTTGCATGAATGCTTCTTGTTTTGCTTCATAATTGTAAGTCAAGGCACGTACGAGTCATGAAATGGGGTGTCATATGGTTTGGTACTCATGTTGTGGCGTCTCGAGACGTGTTCGACATGGTTCGGGTTTACATTGGGATGTGTAGATCCTAGCCAAGTTTGGCTCTGAGCCAGCGCTCGGCATGGCAAATCGAACCACGTGCCCTTGATCGCGACTAGTATGTTAGGCAAATGTTCTAGAGATCATGATTACACAAGCATGATATGCCTTTAGGCTTGATTGCATGGACTAATGAGATCAAGATAATAAATCGGCTTGTGTGACCCATGATGTATGATCACTAAATGAAAGATGAAGACCATCGTCACATAGCGTTGGCGGTGATGCCTCGGTAAACTAGCGCAGGGATGCCCTAGTTAAGCTAAGATGCCTGGGTTGAACCTGGATACCTTAGGTGAGCTAGCCTCGGGTTGCCTTGATTGAGCCAGGATGCCTAACATGAAGCTGGATGCCTCGGTTGAGCCGGGATGCTTTGGTTGAGCTAGGATAACAATACATGAATCTTATATGTATGCCAGTATGTGATAAATGAATTCTATGTGTGTGCCAGTATGTGTATCTATTGATAAGCCGCATTTATGTGATTGAATAAAGGTGAGTTTTCACGTGAACATAGCAAGGGCAAGGTCAAAGTCTTTGATATTAATTTACCATCGACATAAGGTGGGAAAAGTATTTGTATTAGTTAGTATGACGGCGAGGCATCATCCTGCATGAGTATTAGTCAATGTACTTAGTGAGTCTCCCCAACTCACTCCCCGTTGTTTTTCCTCCTTTCAGATTCGTAAGACTGAGGATGACGTAGAGGAGCTAGGATTAACCTCGGCCTTCACTTGTGATATGATTTATGTGTGGACGGCCCGTGGAAAAAGGGCTTGTAAAATATGTTTAAGTAAAATGGCAATAATGTGTCTCACCTATTATGCTTTTCCTGATTTCTAGCTGTTATTATGTTTGGGACTTGTTTATATACATTTATGCATGTGTTTAATAGTCAGATGTTACATATTAATACTAGGGTCGCTCATGATACTTGTCATAAACCTGTTATTTGCTCTGATTGTGATTGTTCTGAATTAATTACTTCCACTTGTGCTTAGTCAAAGATAATAACGAATAGGATGTCGCACTAATAATCACGAGGTAAGGATGTTACATATAGACATTAGATGCATTTTCATTAATAGGGTTTATTAGAGCATATTTTCCCTTTCTATCTTAAAAAAAAAACAAGAATGCGTGACCCGATTCGACTGAGACTAGCTCGACCGGACCACGAAAGGGAAAGGCCGACCTTCCCCCCCACTTGGGCCGACCCAACCCGACCCTTTTTTCTTTTCCCCTCCAGCCCGACCCATGACCGTCCCTCCCTCTTCCTCTCTCCTTTCCTCATGCCCTCCCTACACCAAAGGATAGAGCAGGTGAGGACATAACGAAACTTGCTCCGACCAACAACAGGTCTACTTGCCCCCCCTGCACCAAAGGATAGAACAGGGTAGAGGCGATGTGAGGGTGGGTTGAGGCTGACTAAAAAAGATAAAGAGAGAGAGAATGGGAAAGAGTTGGGACAGAGGTGGCGAGCAGGGAGGGACAAGAGAGAAAATAGAGGGAGAGAGTTCAAGAGCGAGAGGGTAAAGCCGAGAGTGAGCGAGTGTCCTCTAGTAACGTCCGCGTGTAAGTCCCGGTTGGCGATCCCGATGTTTTACTTTTCCCCTTCCTAAAACCATTGTAGGTCTCAACTTGTTTCTTTCTCATTTTTTTTTTATTTGAGGGTTGATTTCTTGAGGATTCCTGCTCGGAGGCGTGCCGAGCTAGATAGGGACCTTACACCAACCACCCCCCTTGTTTTGTGTTTTTTGCTATGTTTTTCTTGTCTCGACCAACCAGGGACGAGACTCATCGATGCTCGCTTGCACTCATTTTCGAGCGTCGGCGAGCCTTCCCTAGCTACTATGACGTGCTGTCTTTGGCGTTGCGTTGATTGCGGTTGTGTGTTTGAGCCTTAATTAGCTCATTTTTTCTCTCTCGGTCAGCACCCGCCAGGTGCTCGACGATCTGTTTAAGTGAGATTTGGTGGTCGGTCCTCATCCTTGGTCAGGGTCAAGCCATTCGTGTATAATGTGTTTTGTTGTGGTTTCTCCTATTGTGCTTAGCATCTTGAGCGTAGGTTATTTTGTCATATCAACATAGCCTTGCCATCACCACCGCTTTTGTGTTTTGCGCTCAGATGAGGGGAAACCCTTGGCCGAATGGCGTTCGGTCGTTCGAGGATTGGCAGCCAAGCGAAGAGGGGTGGTTCTCAGCCTGAGTTAGAGAGGTGACGTCGGATGGTGGCCGACTAAGAAGCTAGTTGAGGAGCTAGATTCTTGGCCGAGGCAAACACTGTGGTGTCACGTGTTTGGTCATGGTGATCAAGGGTTCTAAGAGCCAAGGCATGAGTCGGGTCGGCTTGGCCGGGGTTGGGTCGGGCTTGTTGTGCATGAGCCGACCTTTTCTGTGCGGACCCGCTTAATTTCATTCTTATTAGGTTTGCTCACGCGTGGGTTGTGCCTGGCGTCTTTTAGTCTTTTATAAGTTTGTCGGACTGGACTTAGCTAGCTTGGACCCATGTCTGATACTAATACAATATAATAAAATATTAATTTTGTAATTATTTTAATATTTAAAAATATTTTTTGAATACAAAATTAAAAATATTTCAAAATTTAAAAATGGAAATTGGGTTATGGAATTGCCTTTTTTTGACATTTTTGTGTGATTGGTGCCATGCTTGATTGCTCGATGGTTGGTTCGCATCTTTGAATTACATAATTCCGATAAATTGATTGTTGTTTCCTTAGCCTAGTTAGGATTACAACCTTAGGTTTACAATCGATAAGATTGATGCGTGAGCACTTTAGGTGGTGTTTGAGCAAGGTTAGGTATCGAAATGGCACTAGTTGAGTAACTAGTGTAATCAAGTCTTAGAACTCTTTGAATTTGTGGTTCGTAGGAGTAAGGCGATTCTCCCGTCGCCTTACTTGGGTTTCTAATCGATACATTGTCACGACCTACCAGTCCCGATTAGGTTTAGGCCAAGAAGTATTTGTCGATGGATGTGAACAACGATTGATTCATTTGAAAAACAAACCAAATGGTTTATTAATCCAAAGATCGAGGCACTCCTAAGCCTTATACCTCACACGACGAGAATTTTTTTAATTTAAGCATTTAATTGGAGTTGCCACTAGCCATGATCAAGGGTCGGCTAGAAACCTTGATCGAGACGCGGGAGTGTCGTCTCGATACACGCAAAAATCAAAGATTCTAAAATTCGGGGACTTGATTACACTAGCAATTTAACTAATGCCCTTTCGGTACCTAAATTTGAACGCTCGCAAAATAACGTACTGGACAGCTTATTGAAAAAGCTAATATTCCACCTAATCGTTCTAAAAATAGAAAACAACAATCAATATATTAAAAGTGCGCAACCAAATAGTCATAAAGAAAATAAACAACCAGCGACCTAGCATCGTCTCTATAAAAAAATGCAATCAAAAGCCCTAAGGTAAAGCCCTAATGTCTTATCCGATTTTTGATAAATTCTTTGGAGGATTTTTCTCATTTCATTTTTTTTGAGTTTTTAACCTAAAATCTAGTGAAATTAGGCCCAAAACTGATTTTTGAATATTTCCTAATTTTCTGATTTTTTTGGAATTTTTCCGAATTTTTTCTGAATTTTTTTAATATTTTGTATTTCCTGGATTTTTTTAAATATTTTTTAATATTTTTCAGATTTGTTTAAATTTTTTGGGTTTTTAAACATTTTCTAATTTTTTTGGAGTTTTTAAATTTTTCTGGAATTTTTCTGGAATTTTTAATATTTTAATATTTTTTTTGAATTTTTAAAATTTTTTATTAATAAAATAAGATCTTCGGAATCGGACCGGGTCTCCTGACCCGATCCACCCACCTTCCTGACCTGAATTCCAACCCGCCCGGACCCCATTTTCATTTCTATTCTTTTTTTTTATTTTCCCCTTTTTCTTTTTCTTTTGCTTCTCTTTCTTTTTCTATTTTCTTTTATTCCACCACCGACTTGGCTCACGGTGGTGGTGAAGCTCGGGACCAGAGGCTGGCGGTGAGGTGCGAGGTGAATGAGGTGCGCCTTGTGGTGATGCTTGCGGCGGACACGGCGAGGACTCGGCCGTGGAAAGGCTCAACGGGTCGAGTCTCGGCGGTAATCTAGGCTGTTCGGCCAAGAAGGGATGGTCGCGGTGAAACTAGGGAACCTGTAAAATCAAGAAGAAATGTTGCCAGGACGAATGCAATTACTGGAACTGAAGGATTAGGCGTCAGACTCGTGGATCTCCTCTATCGAGCTTCCCTGCGATCATGCTCTTTTGTTTATTATTCTCAGATCTGCCACTATCTCCCATTAGCAGCCAAACTTCCACCACTTCAAGTGATATGTTGTCCACTTTTCTCCCACGCACTCTTCCTTCTGGCTGTAACTTTTCAAATGGACTCCATGAATGTAGCCGTGAGTTAGTGGATGCCACCGAGGATTTTTTCTGTTTTTTTTTTTATTTTGCGTACACGGCTCGGGGGACAACAATGGTTGAAAACGATGGGAGTTGCCGGACGTCGCTGGGCTCGTCGGAGTAGTGCTCGATTTTTGGATTTCAGCTCGGCCAAGGCTTTGTCGTCTCGTGAGAGGGTGCAGCGGTGACCAGCAGGGATCACGGGTGGGATCGTCGGGGCTTGCACGGCAGAGGGAACAGCACTCGTCTTGATGCAGGGCCAGGGCAAGCAGCTGTCGTTGAACATGGAGACAGCAGGAGGGCAGCTCGGCTCTCGGCAGAGCTGAGACTGCCGCGGCTGGTAATGTCATGGTGGGAATGTCGTCAAAATGTTTTTTCTTTATCGCTCGTCGTTTTATGTGTTGTGGCCGTGTACTGAATATGTGAAGCCCACATGTAACAATTTTCTTTCGTTTCTTTTAGCCTTACTCTGGATATTTACCTTCTTTTTGCCTTGTAGAAGTGGATACACCAAAGAGAAAGATCTTTAAGACTATAATTAACCCGCAATTTCTCATGGACAAGTATCATACTACCTGTGACCAGAACTTTGTTAACGTAATGGCTTAATCAATTTTTCTAATTTGGCACACATAATTTCGTCCACTGTGGGTTTAGTCCAATTAATCCCTAATTTTCGATGCGATTAAACCTTAAATGATTATCTAAAATCTAGATGTCAACAAAATGGATTAGATTAAGGCTCCGTTTATTTCGCGAAAAATATGACACTTTCGAAAAACATTTTCCAGGAAAATGACAATATTTTCCGGTGTTTGGTTGAAGCTTGTAAAATGAATTGGAAAGTATTTTCCATCGTTTGATAAGACAAAATTAACTTCATTTTCCGATAGAGTCGTGCACTACTTATGTGATATAAGGGATACACATGCTATATCGAATTATTTTACAAGTGTCAGAGAACTCCGGCTCTAGCGTATGGGATTGGGCCCTAGCCACTTGCTGGGATTTCCAAACCCAGGTGCCTGGGATTCCTGAGCCTATGGTCTGGGGTCTTGGTCGCAGGAGCTGGGATTTCTCGAACCCAGCCACTAGGAACTTGAGAACGAGCACCGAGTTGAGGTTATAGTGTCCAGGGAAGCTTGGATGATGATCTGGGTGGGGGAAGTTTAATTGTGTTGTGGAGGTTTTTCCTAGAGAGAGAGATGGGTTATGAGGAACTGCACGAGACCGAGGAGGGAATGGGGTAGGGTAAACGAACGAGGAAGAAAATGATTTTCTCTTTTGTGAAAAGTGGAAGTCATTTTTCCATGTTTTGAAGGTGCTTTATTCATCGACCTGAAAGTATTTGCCTTGATTGATCTATTTTCCGTGCATCAAACGTAGGAAAATCCAGATAACTTTTTGTTGGAAGTTGTTTTCCTCCGATTAGAGGCACCCTAAGTAGTTGGACGGGAATAGAAGAGATCCAATTAGCAGATCTTGCGGTGTATGAAAAAGTGCTACTCTTACGTACTAAGGTTAACAGGGCATGTTGAAATTATATTTCGAATTTGAGTTGGACATACGAAATCCGACCCGAGATTAATTGTTGTTTGTGAAGGTTTGAATATTTCGAATTTGATATTTTAAGGATGTCCGAAATCGAGGAATACATAATGCAGAAATTGCATCGTGTTGAAGTCGTGATCAAAAACAGAATTATTTCCTCTGTTGGAGTCGGCGAGAAATGAAAAAAAAAAGGGAAGAAAGAAAGTCTAGTAATTTTGTTTCCTATTTGGACTCGGCGTGTGGGTGAAAATTTAAAGAAGTCGGCCAAAGAAAAGATGAAATAGGAAAGTCCCATCTTGGACTTTGTTGACCCAATCTCACTGTGATGTTATTTCTTTCTCTAAAACGTGGCTTGTTTATATATATATAGATAAACTAAAGCCATAGTTGATGGATACGAAGAAGACTTGAAGCGCCTAAAAAAAGAGTGCTTGGCAGTGGGATCGTGAGTTTGTCATGGAATTACATCAAGAGTTCAAGTATTTACAGTGATTAAATTTTGTATTAAGATTTATGTATAATTCCTTCGTGAGATTGAAAGATTATTTCGTGAGGAATTGAGGCTAAACATTGCGTGAGTTATTGGGTGAAATTTGGGCTTGAGAAATACTGAGAGTATTTGAGTGATTTGAGTATGGTTGTAATTTCCGTTTTGTCACTTGATCTATAATGGAATTCGTGCTGCTCTTTCCGTGGACGTAGGTCACTACGATCGAACCATGTAAATCTAGTATCTAATTTATTTTCTTTATTCTGTTAATTTTATTATTCGATCGCTTCGCTTCCGCAACAAAATAAAAGACTTCGTCAGTGCGTTGGAAAGCATAACAACACAAGGAGTGATCGAGAATTGATTCAATATCAACCTATCTCACTCAAGAAATATTATTCTGTCGTGTCCCGACGAATTCATCCGTTTTTCCGTTTTCTTTTTTAGTTTCATGTCATACAGATTGGTTCAATAAATTTGATTAGGTTTATCATTAAACTTTTTTTCATCTTCATTCCTCAATTGCTTTGATCATTATTCTTCTCTCCTTTTCAAAATGTCCTAAAGAACATATAAATATTAATAGAAAGAATATATAATAAAGATTGGTTGGTTTTCACCGGAGTTCTAATAAAAGGATTTACTTTACCAAATAGAAGCATTCATACAAGGGAAGTAACAACATCCTTCGTTGGCCATCAAGAGGCCAACAACACAGACATACTTAATATACAACCGCACACACGGCCTGGTGTTCGGGCAATCAAAGAGAGGGCAGCTATCTCATGCAACACCGACGTCGACAAGGAAGACGCCAACAAGAAATTATTCATTATTTGATAGCGATACCATGTACTCCAAACTTTCAACTGAGGATAGAAGTGTTCATATCAATAGGACTTTCGGAGCCGTCTTCTTTTTCTCTAGCAATTGAAGTAGCAGAAGCATGACCTTCCGAGGCCGCTCGAATGACAAGCCCCGTGCGATGCAGCCTCCCAGTTCTTGCACTGCCGGTCACAATGATTGCTATTACCACAAAACCCGTCCATGTCTTGCTTCGCCTCTCACATGTATTTGCTTTCGCCATTGGCGGATGGCCTAAGTGAATGTTCAAGCCAAACAAAGAGTGCCACAACTTTTGGGAGTTATGATAATAGCATAAATTCCACTTTCAAACCCAAGTGACTGTCTAGAAGTGGCACCAGAATGTGGCAAATTTACCTTGTGCGTACCGTTGAGTCATGCCTGCTTGTATTCGCGTATTTTTCATATGTTCTTTCACTTTCATGCACACCGTAGTCTTTCATAAATTATTCACGAACACATAATTGTATAGCTGGCGAATACTAACAGGATGTACTCGCATGCACCTGAATCATCCGCATGCATGTTTCTCTGAAAGAATGATACTTTAGTCACACACTCAATTGCAATTGAAAGAGGACTAACCAGTGAGGAGGAGAAAATAAAGACAAATCAGGACGATTAAAGTGGTACTGCTGAAGAACTTGGCCATGGTGAAGAAGAGAGTTGTAATGGCAAGGAGAGAATGTTAAGACTTAAGACGATGGTGTATTCTTAGTGATAGTTGGTCTATCGTTGAGCACCGAAATTTACAGGAGATATGGTAGAAGATGACAAAACAGAGCTCCTCCTACGCGTCCTCCTATACATTTTGTTTATGCTTTATACGGATAAATTTAAGTCTCATAAGAGTGTATGCAGTCAACTTGTCTTTTTTTTTAGTAACACCACTAAGAATATGCGTTTCAGGTGAACTTTAATGGCGTAATGGTTCTTTCCGATGGTGGCAATAGCTTTCAATGTTACATACCTTAGTCCGTCGAAATTGTTTGTAATTGCAGTATCCATGAGTTTAATGTGAGGTTAAAATTGTCACCGTCGAGCTTAAACTTCCGCGAAGATACCTCGTACAGCAATGTGTAGCGAACTTCATGGACATATGTTTTTATTGGAAAAGGCCAAAAAAGTGGACAAGAGAGAGTTCTGTGTTTGCATAATATGTTCTCATGACAAGACATCAATGTCTAATAGAATAAAAAACGGGGAGAACAATAAAGCTTCGACCACTATAATTGTCATCTATTCTCACATTTTAAAGGGCCCAACTCCCTAAAATTTTTTTTTAAACTTTTTATTCAATCCCAATTCTGTTTCAAACTTTTATTTTTATCTCAAAAAATATCATAATTTTCACAAACTAGATCTAGGTGGCCATTGAAGTAATGATCTCGGACTAGCATGGAGCTCGTGTGCCTCATTGGAACCTAGATTAAGGGTCGCATGAGGCTCGGAACCTCCATGCAAGCGACTCCACGAAGGTTATGGTCGTGGATCTATGGTTTAGAGAGAGAAAATCGTTGAAGTTCGCGACCTTTATGGCTACAAATTGTGGTTCAGAGGGCGTTGAGTCTTGCTAGCGAGGCAACCACAGGTGGAGTGGCGTTAGCAAGGGGGTCATGTGGCAGTGGCGACAGGGGCAAAAGTTGGTGTGATGTGGCCTAGGTCCGAGGTGGAAGAAGAAAAAGAAAGAGGAAAGGAGACAAATGAGAAAAGTATGAATAAAAATAGAAGTAAAAAAGGACACATCTCAGTTGTCGAGTACTCAATATGATGATTTGGCTTCCTCTAAAGGGAGTATATTTATCCCTTTAGAGCATCTATTTAAAAAGAAAAAGGATTAAAATTTGCTGCTACTTGCTAGGTGTTGCTTGCTAATTAGTGCTTGCCATGACAGTCCGGATTTTGGCCCATTTTTGGGGTTTATAAAACGTGTAATTCGTCAGTGCGCTTATAATGGAATTTCGCCCGAGAACTGATCACTCTCGGGTTCTTGTTTTTAAAAATAGAAATTCTGCTAGAATCGCACTCGATCGAATTTGGCCGTTATTTATACCCTGAATTTGGCAGTCGATTTTCGGGAGTTTCGGGACGAAATAAATTGGACGGTGTCGATATTATTGTGACCAGTATCGAGATTGTCAGGAAAAGTGGAAAAGTGGATTTTTGGACCGGATACAAATTTGGACTGGTAGACCTCCCTCGTAGCGTGTCTCGGGTTATTTTATTTTGGCCGTGTGCCTTAGAGTATTATTTGGGATTTTTAGAGGGTCGTTAGGCCTTTTTTTCCGAAATTAATTCGGGACCGATAGGTCGATTTTTTAGTTTGGACCGTGTCCGTTGTTTCGCGCTTGAAATTCAAAATTGTACTTTTCCTCTCTCTTTCTCTCTCCTTTCTCTCTCCGCAGGCCCCCTCCCCGCGCGTGTTCCCCCCTCTCCCTCTCCTTTCCTCTCTCTTCCTTTCTCTCTCTCTCTCTTCTCTTTTTCCCTTCCCCATGCGCGCGCACGTCCCCTCGCCCCTTTCTGCATGCGTCCACTCCCCCTGCAGACCTGACATCTCACCCTCTCTCTCTCTCTCTCTCTCTCTCTCCTTCCTCTCTGTTTTCTTCTTCTCTTCTCTTTCTCTTCTCTGGTTTTGTCTTCGTCCCGACTGCCGCCTCCGCCTCATCCCGAGCTCGCCGTGCCGCCGCGTCGCCGTGCCGCCGCACCGCCGTCGCCAGCAGCCCCGCCGCCGTCGCCAGCAGCCCCGCCGCCTCTGCCTCGTCGCCACCAGCCCCCACCCGCGACTGCTCTCTCCCTCCTGCGTGAGCGCCAGCGAGCTCGTCGCCGCTGCCGCCGCGCCCGGAGCCGGCCCAGCCGCCGGCGTGTCGCCCTGCTGCCACCTCCGCCCCGTCGCTGTCGCCGCCACCACCCCCTTCAGCTCATCCCCCCCTGCTTCTTCCTTTCCCCGGCGCCCCCTGCCCTGTTTCGCCCGAGCCCGAGCCGGCGAGCTCGTCGCTCGCCGGTCGGCTCGTTCGGCCGCGCGCCGCCGCGCCAGCAGCCCCGCCGGCCAGCCTCGCCGCCGGCCCGTCCGGCCGCCGCCCCTCAGCCTCCCTCCCCTCTCCCCGTCCGCCCGCCTGGCCAGCCTCCCCTCGTCCCCTGTTCAGCCGCCGCCCACTGGTCGCCGTCGCCGCCCTGTCGCCGTCGCCGCCGCTCGCCATCGCCGCCGGTCGCCGCCGGCCAGCCCCGCCGGCCAGCCAACCGGCCGGCCAAGCTTGTCCCCGGCCGTGCTGTGCCCATCGCCCGTGCCCTTGCCCGTCGCCGTGCCCGTCGCCCGTGCCCGTGCCCGTCGCCGTGCCCGTGCCTGCGCCCGTGGACCAGGCGCGTTGCCCATCCGCGCGCCCGAGCGCCCCGGGCACGCCGCGCGTTCGCCGCGCCCGCGCACTAGGTACGCCGATCGGCCATTGTGCCCACTTTGGCCGGTCAGCGCGCCCGTGTGGCCCGCGCCCACGCCCAGTCAGGACTTCTCCCCCGGGCAATTTTGAGCCCAAGTCGACTTTTCCCGGGCCGAAATTTGGTAAGCGACTCCCTAAACTCTACTTAGTATTTTGGGTATTTAATTGACCAGTTCGGGCTAGAATGGCTAGGGCGTGTATTTAGTTTAATTATTTTAGGATTAAATTAGATTATGTGGTGCTTTAATTTAGTTAAATTACACTGAATAGAGTGGTGTGCTTGAGTGAATAATTGTGCGTGACCGACTAGAATGTCGGGATGGTGATCGAGGTGGCGACTGTGAATTCGGACTGAATGTTGGGTATGAGTGATTTGATGTGATTTGGCGTGCATTTGATTTAATTCAGTGGCGTGTGAATTTGATTTAATTAAGTGACGTGTGAATCCGATTTAAATAAATGACGTGTGTCTGCCTGAGAGGAATAAAGCCCGGATCGATCGGAGGGCTACGGACTTGGGACGTGTTGACGGCGGTCCGTGTGAAGGCTTGACTGGCTGGTATGCCAAATGGATGCGGGCTTGAGACGTGCGGACGGTGGCCCGTTAAAGGTGTGATTGGACCGGGACGTATTTACGTCTGTCGTTGGAATTGTATGATTACCGTGGCTTGGGACGTGCGGACGGCGGCCACTGGAATTAATTGATTGAATAAAATGGCTTGGGACGTGCGGACGGCAGCCATTGAAATTGATCGAATTGTGTGGCTTGTGAGCCAGTGAGAATGAACTTGAGGCGCAGTGGCGCGAGTCGTGGGATAGATGTTCAGTCACGCATGTGATATGAATGAGATTGAAATGGTTGGTTGAGTGTGATTGAATTGGCTGGTTGAGCATGTGACTGATTGGCTGGCTGAGCATGTGACTGATTGGCTGATTGAGCGTGTGACTGGATTAGTTGATTGAGAGTGTGACTGGATTGACTGGTTGAATGTGTAGATGTTGACCGAATTGACTACTGGTGTGTGTGGATGATTGATTGGATGGGTTGGGTGCTTGTTTGGGTTGACTGATTTCGAGTGGTGTGTGTGTGTGCTAGTGATCAGGATGTGGCGGTGTGTGTGTGCTGGTGATTGTGACGTGGCGGTGATTTATACTTGCATTATCATGCATGAACTAATATGCAGGATTGGCACGTGGATCGAGGCGAGGTAAGCCTCTCATACGAAATTGATTGTATTATTGGTAGTTCGCATGTTAGACTGGTCTGGATACGCATTAGCCTAGGTTAGGTTTAGGTTGTTGCTTATTGAGACTCTGTCTCACGGTTATTATATAACCATTTCAGATCTGTGACCATAAGAGATGGAAGACGCTGTAAGGGTATCTCGGAGATCGAGGACGGGTCAAGTACCCGGCATTTTGAGTCTCTCCTTTTTGGTAGAGGAGTTAAGTTTGCTGTTATTGTCCCCCTTTTTTTTTGAATTGTAGTTTTGCTGTTGTGGCTTAGCTTGGGGACTGTCCTTCGTGGACGTAGTATGTATTTGTCAAGTGTAGAAATTCTAGTTATTATTTTGTGCTATTACTACCCATCGTCATTGTTTAATTGTCTGGGTTGTTTTTATTTATTTTCGCGCGTGCTAAATCTCTGATGTTTGGGTCGGGTCGGCGACGTGTCTGGGACGTCGCATTCAATGTTCGACCATCGAGGGATGTCGCGAGCTCGGCGAGGTCCGGGGCGTGACACTTGCTATTCATTATTTAGAATCCGCTTGTTTCTAGACATTTGAAATTTCCCATTTTACCACAAACCATGTATTAAAAAATATTTCAGCCTTCATGTCCACGCTCACCCACATTGAAGAACAGCAGACTTTTCAAATTTGTAATTTTATCCTAAAACACATCTATACTCAAACTTTACAAAACACATTTAATATAAATCATTGCTCTTAATTTATATCCTCATCATAACTAATTTAAAATTTGGTTCTCCACAAAACAAATATAAATCTTGCTAAAACATAACCAGCGACCTAGCCTTCATTCGTTCCATTCCTCCTAATATGTAATAATATATTGTGCAAAAATATTTTATTCTAAACATATTACAATATATAATATACAAAATGAAAAAGAAATAGTAGGAAAAAAACAATATTTCTTATTACTATTTACTAACAACAATTGAATAAATTGTAGTTTTTAGTTACATTCATTTCGATTGAATTTTTGAACTAAATCACACTAAAACACTACCAAAGACCTTCCTTTTTCTTTAGGTTTATTGATATAATTGATTTTACATTCAGTTGTAAGAAATAGGAAAAATGACACAAATAGTCTTTGAACTTTAGCCAAATGTGTAATGTGGTCCCTAAACTTTTAATTTGTTCAATGTCATCCCTGAATTTTTGTTACATGTTTAATTTAGTCCATAAACTATATGAAAATGTTAAATGTAACCCTTCCATTAATTTAAGTTCAGGAACTACATTGAACATTATTGAACATGTACCGAAAGTTCAGGGACCACATTGAACAAGTTAAAAGTTCAGGGACCACATTGCACATTGGATTAAAAGTTCAAGGACTACATTGCACATTGGGCCAAAGTTTAAGAACTGTTTGTGTCATTATTCCTTAGAAATATTACGTGTGTTATATTCTTTTTTGAGAAAATTTACACATCAGATTACATTTAGGATTAATCATATGTGAAATCATGATGATGCTCCGGATGAAAAAAAGAATTTTTATTTATCATTACAAGAAAAGCTGTAACTTGTTGGCTTCCTTTATCCATATATCTTTACGTGACCATCATTGGAGCGCGTCGCCTCTCCATGCTACGAACTAGAATTTTTCAAATTTAACTTTTTTTTTCGAACAATCAAAGATCAAAATCAAAAGATGTAAATAATAATGCAATTTCAAAAATTCATCCGATGGTATCTGGCCTAGAGTCTTCCCTTCGCTAGGTCGGAGCGTGCTACTGTGATTCAAATCTTGAACCGTTCTAGTAATCCTTATTGATCATTTCTTTGGACGAATACAAACCTTAAATCCTAGATGTTAGGGAAAAGTCGACCAATCACCCCGTGGTCGACTGGTCTACGAAAACTAAATATATATAGATCCAGAGGTTCAGTTACACATTGAAAGCGATTAGCATCCCCACATTGGCTTTCGATACCACATTCGTTGGTCAAGTTCTTTCTCGCAATATCTTGAAATTTCCTAATTCTAATGTCTATTATAGTTTTTTTTTTTCGGGTTTGACAATTGAAAACTTCATCGTCTGCCCTCAGGTGAAATTACCACATCATGGGGCAAATGATGACTCAACTCTATGGTTAGTATCTTTTCAAACATAAGCAATGCATTTGAAGAAAATTAAACAAATAGATGAATCCAATCCATGACAAACAACAGCTTGAATGAGCGAGAATCCAATGTCGCGTAATAGTCAAAACACCTCGTGCATGAATGCAAGAAGTCAATAACTGCGTTATCAAAGCATATCCAGGCAGAAGAAAATGAGAACGACACCAGGCTTTGGAATTCTTCCAACCAGGCAGAGGTTTCTAGGAATTCTTCCAATCCAGCGACTGCAAATTAAAGCGGTAATGATTGATCCGTGGGGATAAGACCCATAGGCAGGAATCAGACCCGATGACTGGGGATAAGACCCAAAAACTAAAGAAAGTACTATTATTGAGGTGTGGTTCATACTCTCAGCGACGGGAAGGCACGGGCAGGGATTCGGGGGCCGCCCCGGCGGGGGTCATAGGGGGCTTTTATAATTTGGGCCAATATTTTATAAGTAGTTTAGGCTTACGCCATGAATAACTTCTATGTTGCCTTTATATAATATTTTTCTCTTATAACTTAGGGATGTAACAAAGAGGTACGAGATGCTAATTATAGTGAAATGTTTTGCTAGACGTTGTCTTAGTTTACGGTTGAACCAGGATAAAACTGTGTCTCAAATTTTTTTTTTCTTGCTTTTACTCTCTATATCATTGTGATTGTGCACTAAATCTTAACAAATATGACCTGATGACTTCGATGACTAAAAATGTCACCATAGAGGTTAAACTTCGGTGAACATACCTCGTATAGCCATATGAAGTGAACTAAACATGTCTTTATTTGGAAAAGCCAGAAAAGAGGACAGGAGAGAGTTTTGTGTTTAAATATATCAATGTGTTCATGATAAGACGACAATGTTTAATCGAATATAAAACGTGGAGAATGACAAAGTATCGAGCCCTAACTTATCACGATGTTAGTTTTCTTGTTTGATTTTTCTTTAGGTCCGCCATTATAATCTGGATGGAGGTATCTTTCATGAGGTAGGGGTATTTTGTCTGTCGCTAGACAATAAAGTCTTTCTTGCAGATATCTGTGGACATTTTCAGCCATTATTCCTCTCTTACAGCCAACGTAAGATCATACCTTCACAATCACTCACGTCGCAAGAGAAAAATTGTATTAAAAACCAGCCATCCAATCTTTTCTCATATATGATTGTTCTTAATTCATCTGAACAATGAGGTCTCACTTTTCTGTGTATGTCCAGAAAAAGAAGACTATCATGGCGGGCCCAAAGCACCTGTCGCCCAGAAACGTTCCAAATGTTCGAAAGAGACAATTACAGAGAAGAAGACGGTTACAAAAGGAAAACGGAGAAAGTGAAAAGAGGAGAAAGATTCGGTCAATTAAACATCAATCACAACTTAGAATCCTTGCCCCTCTCTCCCTCTTCCCTCTATGAGGTTCGGATCTTGCGATCAATGTCTGATCTGTGTGCGCATGTCCGCATCATGTTTGTGTTTCTCTTCTCGATAGAATAAAGGACGAAAGAGAACTGTTATCCCAGGGATATTGTGATGACTTGCAGATCGCTTTGCCATAATTTGTCAACGGGAGAGTTTTGAGTAGAGGCAGATCCAAATGTGTTGGAGTTGGCGAATACTTCGGGGACCCTTGTTTCTCACACCGGGTACGCCCACGTGAGCTTAGGGAAACTGAAGTGTTGTCCGACGACATGTGACCCATGCGTGCGGAATGCGGGGGTTCGGGGGCAGCGCCCCCGACACGGGTGCCCCGCTGCCCGGTCAACGGGCGGGGGTTCGGGGGCAGTGCCCCCCGACGGGGGTTCCGCTGCCCAGTTAGCGGACGGCTGTCCTGTTCGCCGGTGAGCAGGCGGGGGCTCGGGGGCAGCGCCCCCGAAACCTCAACGGGTTTGGGTTAGCTCGTATGGTGCGAAATTAAGAGATTTCATATAGGTTTAGGGTTTGGGCCCATTTAGGGCATATATATATTTTGCTCGTTTTTTTGATTATTGTAACGAGTTGAGTGGCTGTAAACCGAAAAATATAGTGAAGTCTCTTTGCAGGACGTAGCCCTATTCAAGGGTGAACCTGGGTAAATTCGTGCATCATCTATTTTCTCTATTTTTCGTGAGCGTTCTATTTAGGTTCTCGATACATCCCTTCAATTGGTATTAGAGCCGGAGTTGTTCGAGGAATTAGGATTTGTTAGAGATGTCAGGAGGATCACGAATTGAGATAGAAAAATTCGATGGGACGCGATTTGATCTGTGGAAGATGAAGATGGAGGATCTTCTCTGTGATCGAGATCTCTGGTCGGCAATCGAAACGGAAAGGCCCGTTGCTGCGCAACCTGGTGTCGTGATAGGCAAGGAAGCGGTGAAGGATGGGGATTCAACTTCCAAACCGGCAGATCCAAAGGAGATTAAAGACTGGAATCGGATTGATCGGAAAGCAAAGGGGTTGATTCGGCTTTGTCTCGCGGACTCAATTCTAACGAATGTGATGAGCGAACCTACAGCCAGAGATTTGTGGCAGAAATTAGAGTCGCTGTATCAAAGTAAGTCGTTGGTTAATAAGCTGTTCTTGAGGAAAAAGTTGTATAATCTTCGGATGCATGAGGGCGACTCGTTTTCTACACATCTATATAACTTTAACACGTTGATTAGTCAACTCGTATCAATCGGTGTTAAGTTCCAGGATGATGATAGGGCAATAACATTACTTTGTTCACTACCGGATTCATGGGATAATCTGATTGTGGTGATTGGTGGTGGGGATAAGGAATTATCGTATGAAAGTGTGTGTTCTGCCTTATTATCGGAGGAGACGCGAAGAAAGGGATCGGGAAATTCTGGTAAAGAGGCATTGGCGGCTAGGGGAAGGCTGGCAGAGAAGTCTCTAAATCAGAAAAGGTCTAGATCCAAATCTCGTGGGCGATCGAAGAGTAGAGAGAGGAGGGTACAGTGCTGGAAATGTCAAGAGTGGGGCCATGTGAAGGGGGACTGTAAAAACAAGCCAGTTCTTAAGAAAGAAGCTGAATCATCCTCAAGTAAAAAGGAGGTCAATGCAGGAGATATGTATTTGGCTGCTGCATGTATGGCGCAGTCAGACAAGGATATGTGGTTGATCGATACCGGTGCTTTATACCACATGACGCCTCATAGACACTGGTTTTGTGAATATGAGCAATATAATGGTGGGGATGTCATGCTCGGAGATGATACTGCAGTTCAAATTGTCGGGCGTGGCAGGGTGAAGCTGAGGATGAGTAATGGTACGGTGAAGACTATTCCAGATGTGATGCACATACCCTTGATGAGTAGAAATTTGTTATCAGTCGGTACGATGGCTGATTCGGGGGTTATGTTTAGCTGTGATAAGGATTCATGCAAGATGACTCGAGGTTCTATTGTGATTGCACGAGGAGTCCGTTACGGGACATTATACAAGCTGCTCGGGGAAACAGTGACTGTTGGTAGCGGGTTCGTTTCTGAAGAGGTCAAGGAAGATGGACATGATACGCCCATGTTGTGGCATCAGAGGTTAGGGCATATCGGTGAAAAGGGATTATCTACCTTAGCTTCAAGTCAGATGGTAGAAGGAATTCCAAAATGCTCTATGGGTTTCGAGTTCTGTGAACACTGTCTCCATGGAAAACAGAACCGAGTTAGCTTCCAACACACTGGTACAAGAGCAACTGAGGTTCTCGAGCTGATTCACAGCGATGTATTTGGATCTACTCCGACTCCATCTATTGGAGGATCCAGGTACTATGTATCGTTTATAGATGATTTTTCGAGATATAGTTGGATTTATTTTATTAAAAGTAAATCAGATGTATTCGAAAAATTTCGAGAATTTAAGGTTTTGGTTGAAAATCAATTGGGCAGGAAAATCAAGGTCCTTCGTACAGATAATGGAGGTGAATTCTGTTCGGATAAGTTCGAGTAATTTTGTGTGGATAATGGTATTGCAAGATAGAAGACGACTCCATATACGCCTCAACAGAATGGGGTAGCCGAAAGATTAAATCGGTCACTCATAGAAAAGGCAAGATGCATGCTGAGTTGGGCAGGTTTGGGGACAGAATTTTGGGCAGAAGCTGTAGCCACGGCCAGTTATTTGAAGAACTGGTCACCGAACTCATCAGTGAAGGATCGTACATCATATGAGGCAGTGTTTGGGAAGAAGCCGAATCTGTCGCATGTTCGGGTGTTCGGGTGTGACGCATATGTTCATGTACCCAAGGAGAAGCAGGGTAAGCTTGACAACAAGTCTGAGAAGAACATATTTGTCGGATACAAGGAAGGGGTCAAAGGCTATAAGCTGTGGAATCCAGAATCAAAGACCATTGTATACAGCAGGGATGTTGTCTTTCGTGAATCACAGCCCCAGGTTGGCACACAGAAAGGTGATGAGCCTAAGGAAGTGGTAGTGCTTGAAGAAAGTCCTAAAACTGAAACTGTGGAGATGGTTCCACAAGACACGCGAGTAGAGTCTGATTCTGAATTGGACCAAGGGGACTCGGTTAATGAAGTCGAGGATGCAGATTCAGATGAAGACTCGGATACAGGTAGCATGCCGGCTCTTAGGAGATCGACACGGGAAAGAAAGGTACCACTTCGATACTCACTTAGTGCATTGAGTACGTATCATGCCTTAAGCATTATCGGAGATGATCCTAGTTCTGTAAAAGAGGCGAGATCCATGGATGACGCGAATCAGTGGGAGCTCGCAATGATAGATGAGATGCAGTCGCTTGATCAAAACGAGACATGGAGTTTGTGCAAATTGCCTAAGGATAGAAAGGCAATTGAGTGTAAATGGGTGTTCAAGCGAAAGCTAAAACCAGATGGAACTGTAGAGAAGTACAAGGCTAGGCTTGTAGCCAAGGGGTACTCTCAGATTGAGGGAGTTGATTATGACGAGATTTTCTCTCCCGTGGCGAAGTTGACCTCGATACGGTTTGTTCTGTCTATAGTAGCTGCATATGATCTTGAGGTAGAACAGATGGATGTAAAGACGGCATTCCTTCATGGGGACTTGGAGGAGGAGATATATATGAGGCAACCAGAAGGCTTTGAAGTAAGAGGAAAAGAGAATTTGGTGTGCAAATTGAAAAAGTCTTTATATAGGCTGAAGCAGTCATCGAGGATGTGGTACCAGAAATTTGACACGTACATGCTCCAGCTTAATTTTGTGCGTTCAAATTCTGACCATTGCGTTTATGTGAAGAGAACGGGCGATCAGTTTGTCATTCTTACGCTATATGTCGATGACATGTTGTTGATCGGGAATAATGTGAAGATGGTGAATTCCGTGAAGAGTTTGTTGGCCAAAAAGTTTGAAATGAAAGACTTGGGGCTTGCAAATCTTATTTTGGGCATGCAGATTAGGAGGGACCGTGAGAAACGGAAGCTGTGGCTAGGGCAGGAGAAATACATAAAAGAAATATTGAAGAAATTCAATATGATAGACTGCAAGCCTGTTGGTACTCCTATACCTTTAGGGACCAAGCTATCTGCGGAACAATGTCCAAAAACGGATGAAGAAGCTGAAGAGATGGCTCGAGTTCCATACGCAAGTGTAGTGGGTAGCTTGATGTATGCTATGGTATGCTATGGTATGCACGCGTCCGGATATAGCCCAAGCAGTGGGAGTCTTGAGTCGATACATGTCTAACCCAGGTAGAGAACACTGGAATGCGATCAAAAGAGTTTTCAGGTATCTTCGTGGAACTTTGAATTTTTCTTTATGTTTTGAAGGTACAGAGAATGGAAACATGCTTGATATCGTAGGCCATGTAGATGCTGATTGGGGTGGAGATATTGATAGTAGACGGTCTACTAGCGGATATGTTTTCACATTGTTTGGTGTTGCATTAAGTTGGATGAGCAGGAGGCAAAGCGTGGTAGCGCTTTCTTCTACGGAGGCTGAGTATATGGCTCTTACTCATGCTGGAAAAGAGGCTGTATGGTTACGGCGGTTGTGCTTGGAGCTCGGTTTTGAGCAAGGTGCCATAGAGATGAGATGTGATAATCAAGGGGCTATTTATTTAGCTAAGAATCCTGCATTTCACTAACGTACAAAGCACATTGATATACAATATCATTTCATCCGAGAAAAGGTAGAGAAGAAAGAGGTTTGGCTTGTAAAGGTTGACACAGTAGAAAATAGTTCTGACTTCCTTACTAAAGCCGTCACAGGTGCGAAGTTTGAATGGTGCTCTACTTCGATTGGATTGAAGAAGAATGATATTGGAAAGGCCCTCGTCTGCGCGAAGTATCCACCAAGTGGGAGAATGTTGGAGTTGGCGAATACTTCGGGGACCCTTGTTTCTCATACCGGGTACGCCCACGTGAGTTTAGGGAAACTGAAGTGTTGTCCGACAACATGTGACCCATGCGTGTGGAATGCAGGGGTTCGGGGGCAGCGCCCCCGACACGAGTGCCCCGCTGCCCGGTCAGCGGGCGGGGGTTCGGGGGCAGCGTCCCCCGACGGGGGTTCCGCTGCTTGGTCAGTGGACGGCTGTCCCGCTCGCCGGTGAGCGGGCGGGGGCTCGGGGGCAACGCCCCCAAAACCTCAACGGGTTTGGGCTAGCCCGTATGGTGCGAAATTAAGAGATTTCATATAGGTTTAGAGTTTGGGCCCATTTAGGGCATATATATATTTTGCTCATTTTTCTGATTATTGTAAGGAGTTGAGTGGCTGTAAACCGAAAAATATAGTGAAGTCTCTTTGCAGGACGTAGCCCTATTCAATGGTGAACCTGGGTAAATTCGTGCATCGTCTATTTTCTCTATTTTTCGTGAGCGTTCTATTTAGGTTCTCGATACATCCCTTCAAAATGATCACCATCTTGCACCTTCGCGTTTGGCCATTTCCGCAATTTCTTAAAGGAAAATCTTTTATTGGGAATGCCCCCATCTGCTTTGGACTCCAAGACTTCTACATTGGCCGCTTGCATCTCCGGATTCAGGTACTTTCTCATGCTCGTTCCTGCAGATGGGGATTACTTCTTTCTCTAAATGGCCGTGCCCCTACCCTAAACTGCGGACTCTTCTACATTGTTCCTTTTATCTGGGAATATGTCCAACTATACTTGTTTATGCCCAGATATAGTTTAGACTTAGATTCGACGCGTTGTTCTTGCACTCTATACAAAACCATGCAATTTTCTGTCGTTTTACAGCAAATGAGGTGACTGATAACATTTTTATTCATCACATGTGGAATCTGAATACAAGATCGCTCTTTACGCATTGAATCAATTCAGCCCACTCAGGTACAACGCCAAATGATGAATAAACTAAACAAAACAACAATAACTACTTAATTTTGATATTTAGTGTGTATCGGCAACTGTACACGGCAGAAGCAATGGCGCTCTTCCTCCACATAGTTGACGGCGTAACAAATGGACGAGTGCAACTACATGAATCTTTTGCTTTACCAGACAAAGGAGTTTTTGGACAAGACCGCACAAGAGAGCCGCAGAGAACAATATCAGCAACAACAGCAGAAAGAGGAGAAAGAAGGAGAGGCCTTGGAATAACAAAGATGTGAGCAAAGCTATAGAGAGGGAGAAGAAAATGATCACGAGGAAGTCAAAGGCGCGGGCCCCGCAAGCTGTGTTAAAGGCCGGAAGACGAGCAACGAGCGGAACAGACAAGGAACAGTAGAGAATGAGAGAGAAGATGGAGAGGAAGGTGGTGATGGGGTGGGTGTCGAATGGAGAGTTGGGCTTCCCTTGGTACTTCAATGTAATGAAGTTGACTAGAATCGGAACGACGAAGAAGAGAACGTTTGTCAATTGACCATGCTCGGTAACTGGCATTTGGGTTATGCAGATGTGTTTGAAACGATGTTGGGCGGAGTTGGTTTATACAGATGTGTTGGAAAGCGCGTTAAAGCACCCAACAAGGTTTAAAACCCCTGAAGGCATATGCCATTTTCTTGATAAGTCAAGCGTCAGCCCAAATGGCAGAGTTGTCTGAAGTTTTTGATAATTATTAGAGATTGATCTTCTTCAACGGTATTGAATTAGAAAGTGACGTCCTTAATTTTCTGAGTCCAATGCTTAGTTGACAGAGAAACTTGAAAGGTGATACAAAACGGGAGCCGATCGAATCAAGCAACCTTGAGATTAACGCAATGTTTTGTGACACGCCTCGAAAATGTTCGTCTCTTTTACTAATGCTATGTTTCACACTGACCCGATATGACTTTTTTTTTGCGTGCGGGTCCCAAACTTGTTAATGAAAAAAATCATTTAAAATTCCTTAAAACCTCCTTTTAAGTGTAAAACTGTAACCGTCAACACATGACGCGGGAAAAAGGGCAAATTGGGACGTCATGCACACGAACAAGGATTCCTTATTTGGGACGAAATCAACACACAAAATATGACTTCTTTTTTTATGTGTGGGTCCCAATTTGTTTCCTTAAAATCAAGGCACAATTTCCAGTAACTTACTTTTCAACAATTGGGAAGAATTTTTAGATTAAAAATAATAGCTCCTTTATTGTGCGGGTTCTCATTTAAATTAGAATTAATATCACAAAAAATCTCAAATTAATATATCTTTTGACAAATTTATTCTCCATTAGTTTTAGTTAAATTTTACCATCAAATTAGTAAGTTGGAAGATATGTGGCAGTTGACAGAAATATCAGTTTAGGGATTTCACCATCTGTTTGTCACATGTTTAGTAGTTTGTGGTTTTCGTGGTATAAATTCAATTTAACGGATGATAAATTTGTCATAAGTGTATAGTTTGTGATTTTTTTAGGCTAAAAAATTAGTTTTGAGTAAATTTATTATAGGTGTACTAGTTTGGGGTTTTTTGTGATTATTTGGGCTAAATTTATCATAAATATACCAATTTGGGATTTTTATGGTACTGACCCTTTAAACTACCAAAGAACTCACCTAAGGGAACATGGTGTGAATAAAAAATTATGAACTATAAGATCGCTTGGATGCGGTTTAGATGAAATTCCAATCTAATTTTCTATATTTTCTTTTATCTGATTTAATTAAAAAAACTGAATTGAACCTTCGAAAATTAACCTAAATGCCAAAACTACCCCTGAGTGGCCAAAAGTCATCCGTCAATGCGTAAAACAACCGATTGATGTGACAAATTTCAATTCAGATTGGGCATTTTGTTGAAAGAATATGTTGCCTTGATCAATACAAAATGCTAACACGATTCAAAATGCCTTTCAAGCTGGGCAATTAGAACAGCATCCACAGTATCCTCGCGGGATAGAATATCCAATTTGTCATTTTGAATATACTTTCTTAACCTTGTTAACTTTCAATGCATTGAACTATTTCCTAGATAAATATAAAATGATTGGAAAAATTGTCCAAAAAATCCTAAACCTATTGCATTTTTACCAATTCTGTCATAAACCTTTGGATTTTGTTAATTGAGTCCTAAGCCTTTTCAAGTTTTGCCAATTGAATCCATGTGGCCAATTTTAATCGAAAATAGATAACGTGAATGCTAGCCATCCTATGTGATATGGCTTGTGCGAATGCGGACAATTTTTAATAATATTTTAATATTTTTTCGAATTTTTTTTCTTCCAAGCCTAGTGAGGGCCGCTGGCCAACCCTCGCCAGTCCGACCAACCCTTGTCGATATAGGTGAGGACCAACCAACCCTCGATTGTGACTGGTGAGGGTTGCTGAACTTGATAGAAAAGAAAAAGGAAAAGAAAGAAAAAAATAAAAAAGAAAATAAAAACTAAAAAATTGATTTTTTTTAAAGATTATAAAAAAAGTGTTCACATCAGTGCCGACCGTCTTACGTGGCATTATCGACATCTACGTCAGTAGTTTCCGATTAAAATTGGCTAGATGAACTCAATTGGCAAAATGTGAAAATATTTAGAATTTAATTGACAAAATTGAAAGTTTTATGATTGAATTGAAAAAAATACAATCGGTTTGGAACTTTTTAGATAAAGTTCCCTAAATGGTTACACGTCCACTATATCAATGATAGTGTCACGGTCGAGAGGTTTTCAAGCACCGAGGATCGTGCACAATCAAAGAATGCTCATCCAAACCCTAATAGAGCTTTCGAAACATTCCTAGGGACGGGTGAGACGGTAATTGTGCCGTATTCTAGAGAGTTCTCGGCATAAATGCCGGTAATTGGTCTCGGCCACCCGTTCAAGAGTTGATCAATGGATGTAATCAAAGAATGCTCGTCCAAACCCTAACAGAGCTTCCGAAGCATTTCTAGGGATGGGTGAGACGGTAATTGTGCTGTATTCTAGAGAGTTCTTGGCATAAATGCCGGTAGTTGGTGGATGGGAAGATACAATCTCGGCCACCGGTTCAAGAGTCGATCAATGGATGTAATCTGTTGAGTCCTTGTATAAGTTGGAGTGTTCTCCCCCTCAATTTAATCATCCAAATCAATTGAAGCATTTCCAATTTCTCTCAGAGCTTCTCTCTCTACAATCCAGGTGAGCAAGTGAACGATCGAGTGAAGGCTTAGCCTAGGCATTCCAACGAACCAAGGAAGCCTAAGTTGTTGCACAGGCCGTTCCCAAACTATCGATCCATGACAAGTGGTATCAGAGCAAGTAGAGAGTCCATCCAAGGAGATTGAAGAGCACACCAATTTGTCGAGAGAATTTCGAGCCAAGATCAACTCGCTTTAGTGATTGTGGATGAAAGGGCTTCCCAAGAGCAGGGTGCCCAAGACAAGACACGTGGGAGATCCAAGAGAATGGATGGCTCGTCAGACACCATGACCGTGGTCGATGAGAAGCTCACGAGGATGAGAAATGCGATGTTAGAGTTCATTGAAGAACTTGGCGAAGTTAAAGGGCAGATCAATGAGGTCTAAGGAACACTCCACCACGAATTCACAAACGTCGTCAATCGTACGACGGCCCCTTTATTCGAGAGGGACGAAGCCCTCGAAGCATCAATCGAGGATCTAAAGCTTGAAGTCGTGGAGCTCAATGAAGGCAACTCCAAAACTGAGGTCGAAGCCTTGAAGATGGAGGTGCAAGAGCTCAAGAGTGAGCTCATCCTATGCAAAACAAGCATCGCGAACGGTGCATTTCCCATTCGAGCGGCACACAAGCTGGATGTGCTGAAATCGAAAGAATTCAAAGGCAACTAGTCCGCCAAAGAGGTGAACAACTTCCTATGGAGCATAGAGCAATATTTCAATGTCATTGGAATCCAAGAAGACTTGGCCGAGGTACGAACCACTTCGATGTTCCTATTTGATAATGCCATGCTTTGGTGGCGCAATAGGTGCAACGAGACAAAGCGAGGTGCCAATCCTAGCAATACTTGGGATAGATTCGTCGAGGAGTTTCAAAACTATTTCTTCCTTGAGTTTGCTCAACAAGAAGCGAGTAGCAAGCTCCATCACCTTGAGCAACGAGGCACAGTCCGAGAGTATGCGAAGGAATTCACTGAACTCAAGCACCAAATTTCCAACCTTGGGGGGAGGAAGGAATTCACTGAACTCAAGCACCAAATTTCCAACCTTGGGGGGAGGAGGCTCTCAGGGCGTTCATGGGTGGATTGAAGCCATGGGCACTACTTGAGCTCAAGCGAAGGATGTCCGAAGCTTCTCGAGAGCACTAGGTGTGCCCAAGTCTCTTGCCAACTTCACTAAGGCCAAAGTCAAGAGGCAGCGGGTGGAGGTCGGATTGCCACCGCGATGATGAAGAAGACCAAGTTGTCTGTGGTCGAAAGGACGCGGATAGTGATTACAACCGTGGCCGAAGAGACCATGGCGGACATGAGAAGTCATGGGAAGAAGGATCGTCCAAGACAAGAGATTTGAAGTAGAATCGACTCCAAGGGAATTACAAGAACAAGTTTGAGACTCTGCTGCCATCCCTGTGCTTCGTTTGCAATGATCCACATTGGACTCAAAAGTGCCCGAAGAAAAGAAAAATCAATGCCACTCTTGCCGTAGACGAGGATGAGGAGCCAAAGCAAGAGAAAGAGAACCATGAGGTGCGACTCGGAATCGTGAAGACTCTCAGAACAATTAGCGACGTGAAGGACAAAGCTCCGCCAAAGAAGAAGTCCACAAGTTCGCATCTATCATTTGTTAAGGTCAAGGTATGTGGCAAACCCCTCTTTGCCTTGGTCAATACGAGTGCCACAAGCTTGTTTATGTCAAGTGAAGCGGCCAAAAGCTTGGGACTTCACGTGCCACCAACTCGTAATCGCTACAAGGCCGCCAATTCGGAGGACACACCAGTTGTAAGCGTAGCCAAAGATGTGGAGCCCGAAGTTGGTGGGTGGAAAGGTAAACTCACATTCGAGGTAATTTTACTAGATGATTATGATCTCATTTTAGGTATGGAGTTCTTCGATGCGGTGAAAACCATGAAAGATTTGAGGACCAAAATCATCGTCATCACCGACTCGGAGTGCCTGTCCATGGTGCCAATGGTCCATGGATTGACCGAGACAAAAATCCTCTTCACGATCTGGCGCATGGACGATGCACCAAAAGTTCAGAAGTTTGTGTCAAAGCCCCGCACCGAGCCAAAGCCGAAGGTAGGTCATTCCCTTCAACATGACATGCCGATCCATGTGTTGTTCCCGAAAGTGGTGATCACGCCAACCAACATGGAGGAGGCCAAACCAAAAGAGTTGAGTGTCCGATAAGCCGAGAAGCCAAAAGCCAAGAAACTTTGGAAGAATCGGAAGCACTCCAAGAAACCAACAAACACCCCCGAGACGAGAGCGCTGAGGACGTTGCTTGAATGGGTGGGGAAAATGTCACGGTCAAGAGGCTTTTAGGCACATGACCATGCACAATCAAAGAATGCTCGTCCAAACCCTAATGGAGCTTCCAGAACATTTCTAGGGACGGGCGAGATGGTAATTGTTCCATATTCTAGAGAGTTCTCGGCATAAATACCGACAGTTGGTGGACGGGAAGATATGATCTTGGCTACTCATTCAAGAGTCAATTAATGGATGTAATTTGTTGAGTCCTTATATAAGTGGAATTGTTCTCCCCCTTATTTTGATAAATCAATTGAAACATTTACATTCTCTCTTAGAGCTTCTCTCTCTACGATCCGGGTGAACAAGCGAGTGATCAAGCAAAAGCTTGGCTTAGGCGTTCCAACGATCCAAAAAAGCCTAAGTCACCGCGTGGGTTTTTCCCAAACTATTGACTCATGGCAATAGCCTGACATATTTAGCGTTCTATCTTTCCTCGGGCTCACCAGATTTTTGCTCATATGTCTGCTTTATTTCGAACTAGTCATGGAATTAGGGTGGGACGGAACTTAAATAAAGGGATGCAAATGATGCGGACATGAACTTTTTTGCTTACTTATTCATGGTAACACAATGATCAATTTTATGCAACAAAACTAGGCCTAGTATCATGAAAATCCTTCAACTTTAGCTTTTTTCCCAATTATATCTTTTGTCTCATAAAAAAACTTCCAACTTTAGGTCATGTCCCAATTATATATTTTGTCTCATAAAAAACTTCCAACTTTAGTATGTTACACAAGTTACTACTCATTTTTAATGAAACTTCATACTAAGCATATTCCATACTAATTGGGGATATGAATTTTTATGCAGCCATGTTTATCTCCGACCAGGATTAGAAGAATATATTGCCCTTATAAAGCCAACAGATGTCAACCTCGGTAACTATAAATTTCTGTTAATTAAGGAAAGCAACATGGCTCAAACCAATATATTAAGCGGTTTATAGCAGTGACATTAATGGTGGGTAAACTGGGTTGCCGACGATGGAAAGCGGCAATCAATCTTTTGGTATGATTGGGGTAGTTCCAATCTTACAAATTTCGATACAAATCACACCCTTACCAAATCAATACATATAAGGGAGAACGACAGCTCTTCTGTTCAAAAGACATTTAGAGATTGTTTGATTTTAAAATCACGTTATTGGTTTGAGGCCAATATCCTAGAAAACTTTGAACCCTTTTATTGAGGAGGATTCCAAACTTTTAATTTTGTATTAAAGATGTCATGGAATCTAAGTTTTCTTCTAAAATTCGAATTTCACCTCTCATATTTTTCGTTTTACTCCTCACACTTCATAATAGATATACTCAATAAGTATTGTAAAATACCTGTTATTATAAGTGCTCAAAATAAATATAGTAATCATGAATGGTTACGTGTCATCCGGATTTGGATTCGCCTAAAATGATAAATATATGAAATAGATCTTTTCTTTTTTGGCCAAACAAATGTACGAAACAGATCAATGCTTGGAAGTTTTGAAAATTCTGGCTTGAAATGACAGATTGGATTAGACAGCTCAGTTGTTTGGCCATCTTCTCCATGGAGTGCCTCACAGGTGTCGGTTTTTACAATCATACCATACATTCGAGCAACACTCAAGCAAGGCAAAGCACCAACATTTCAAACATCAACTCAAGAACGGGCCTCGTGGTCGGCCTTTGCTTTGCATGCATTCCAATCTTCCCACCCACTTAATTCATTGATTAATGGCTAACGATAATGAGCCACTATTTGCATTCACAAAACAATGGCTCATATCGATTAACCCCTAATGTCGGGTCTAAGTGGTCACCTTGGGCTACATGCCGAACATACATCGGGCCTAGACATACATCTAACAATCACATGCAAAACAATGAATAAATCATGCACTTAGGCCCATGGGCCTTGTTTTTCAATCAATCAAACATTGGGAAGTGGGCCTCAAAAGTGAACCACTTATTTAGTCTAATTACCAAATTCAGACCCATTCTGTTCAAATATGATTAATCAACCTAATAATGTCCAAATGATGCAAATCAAGTGTCATTGGAAAGGTTAGATTGTGAGGATCAAAAGTTAAGCATACCATTTTTCTCAATTCATGCCCAATTTTCCCAAAAATCAGAGTTTAGTTCGGAATGACAGACTGGACCTGGTTTTGTTAGGGATTTCAAAATAATAACGAGAAAAATAACAAACGTCATTAGTGAACATTTTTAGGTAGTTATGATTTTGTGTTCCCAATAACTTTCATGTTTTAAGTTTTTGCCAAAAAGCCCTTTATTTTTTTTAAAAAAAATTGATTTTCACCAAGAACTCGTTTGCAAATTATTTTTGAGGCCGGGAGGACCTTATCCGGAATTTTTAGCAAATTGACCCCTCAAACATTGCTATTAGACCACCCGCCTGGGTGGCGCTGCTGGAGCGCGCACTCTTCCTCTTGCAAAAGGTTGAGTATTCGAATCTCGGGCGCCGCAGGGTGACTTAACGGGTGGCACGTGTGTGTTGGCTAACACGTGTCACCCCCATGGTTTACTCCCCGGCTGTCGGCCGTGCGGGGGTTCCCTGGGTTATCAAAAAAAAAAACATTGCTATTAGGTCCACAAAATTTTCAGTTCGTATAATGAGGCCCTAATGAACAACTTTTAAGTTTTAAGTTTTAGCTAAAAATGTCCCTAACTTTATGAAAATTGAAAAACCAATTCATTCGCTAAGATTGGAAATTTTTGGATCAAATCACAGAATTTGGACGTCTTCATCATAGGCCAATGGAACCATTCAAATCAACATGTAATTTCACGAAAGTTTGAGGTTTTGTAGATTAAGACGTGTTCTACAACTTTCATGAAGAAAGTTTATTCAAATGACGAACACAAAAATTTATAAATATTATGGAACATGCAAAGGTCTGTATGAAACCGATTATCAAAGACTATCTGATGTTACTTCTAGCATCAATTGTGCATACCAAATCAGCTTTGGAATTTTATGAAATTTTTATACTAGATATCTTTGAATGTTCTATACGACTTTCATGAAGGAAGTTTCTTAAAAAAAAGGATCATATAAAATCAAAAAAATTGTAGAACAGAGCAACATAAATCAGGAAATCGCCAGAATAGAATGTAAAGTCATGATTCCAGATTCTAATCCTAATTTATGAAGTGATTTTCACCTAGAAAATGACGTCCGATATAAGTATACAACATATCAAATTGAAGCTCACGGAGTATATATAAAATCTATAGTTGAATACTTTTTCAAATTTCGACATTGTCGTGCTCGAATCAATAGTGTAAGCATGCAGTTCCTCAGTACATGATTTCACAGAATAGGATTCAAGAGTGCCTACCTTGTTCAATGAAGTTGCTGAGCTCAAACGAGCTATTTTTGCTGCCGATGAACTCCGGAATGACGCCAAATATAGCTCCCAATATCTACGTCACAGTACAAGAAGATCAAAGTGAGATGGTGATATGACGATGAAGATCAAACAAGAAGTAAATATGAGCTTAAAATGGAATTCTGGTGGCTTTTTCGATGGAGGCCGGCCAGCACGGTCTTGAGGAGCCTCCGAGGGATGTTAGAGGTGTGGTAGTCTGCCGGAGATTGGCCGACATGGGGGGTAGAGAGCCCAGTTGAGAGAGAGAGAGAGAGAGAGAGAGAGAGAGAGAGAGAGAGAGAGAGAGAGAGTGTTTAGTGAGAAAAAGTAAATTTGAAAAATGAGCCTCCCAATTTTTGGAGGGAAATTTGTATATAAATCCCCTCTAGTTTGAATCTTGACCCTTGGATGCATCCAAGGGTTGAGATTGAATCTTTAATGTGTAAGGAAATTCCTTAAGGGCAAAGCAAAGCTCCTATCGGTTGAAATTTAATCACATAGATTGGTGACATGACAATATGGATGGCTAAGATTGAATGCCAAATGAATAGTTAAGTTTTTTTGCTTAATCCCTAGGTAATTCCTGTAATAAGAGCAATCTTGTAATTTCACTATGGGCATTTTAGTAATTTTGGGCATAAGGGGGGTGTGGTCGATCGGGATGGACCGTCGGCTGCTGGAATTTTGGCCGGAAATGGTCAGGTTGAAGATGCTCGGAAATGGTCAGGTTGAAGATGCCGATTCAATTTCGGTCAAACCAGGTTGAACCGGTTGGACTGGTTTGACCTGGGTTCGATCGAGTTGAACTTGTTCGGTTATTGGCTTAATTTTGTTCCAATTTCATGCAATTTTATCCCTATTATAATTGATTGACCAAATTGAATTGAATTTGATTAAATTGGGTTGAACTAATATGAAATACAAGTACAAATTGATTAAATTTAACTTGTTTAGCTCAATTACTCTTCAATTTGAGTTAAATTGAATTTTCAAGCTAGACTAATGAATTTAATTGAAGTCTAATCGGTCAAATTGAACTTCATTTCATCAAATTGGATGTTAGTCTAGAATAGACTAAGTTGAATTGCATCAATTGGACCAATTACTCTTGGATTTCTCAATTATTGGATCACTAGATTGGTCAAATTGATTCAAATTCATGTGGATCTTCCAAAATTGATTTTAGATTTGAATAGTATCCGTGTCTCAATTATGCAACTCATGAAGAATCGACTAGAATCCCTAATTAGGGCTCAAATTGGGGGTTTTCACCATTGGCTTGCAGTTATAAAATTGATTTGAAAATTGAATGTAATATGACCTCTAGATAAAATGTCGTGAAGGAAGCTATCCTAAAAAATGATTAGAAATGAAGTAATTTTATTTTTTGGCCGATTTGTACCAAATTTCGCAAATTGGGGAAAATTTGACTCTAAACTGAGTTTTGTAAAATTGATGATACCAAAGTGAAATTAAGCTAAAAATGAGTTGATTTAGAGGTTTTGAAATTTTTGAATTTTTTTGGACATAGTATTGACCAAAAGTCAATAATTTAGTGATTTGTCACTAAAATGCCAATTAATGAGTTAAACTTTGAATTTTTTGAAAATTGATTGTGTAAAAGTGAAATCGACACTATTTTGGGGTTTTTCATGCAAAAAACCAAAATTTTACTTTGGGTTGACTTTTCGGTAAAAGTTTATCAAAAGTCAACTCAAAGTCAACGTTTTGACTTTTTTAAATTGAAATGCAAAAAGTTAGAAAATGAGTGGTTAATGCTAATTCAAATGCTAAATGACTTTATTTTGGTTGAGGATTAGGTTCCGTTGCGATCGGAAACCCTAATCTCAACATTTTTACTTTTATGATGCATCGGCTAAAAATCAAGTATCAACAGTTGCCCCTCTTTAAGAGAGAGTTCGAAGCGGTTCCTCTAAAAAAATAAATGATACCTGCAATTTTTAGTCGACTCCATTGGAAATAAAGAGAAAATAACAAAATGAATGACATTTGATTAAAGGACGTACCTTTGAAACTTACCTCGAGCCTTGGTATTGATCTCACCATTGATGCTCTCATCTCTCTTTCTCTTGGCCATGTAATGTGAATGGGAAGGAAAGAAAGGATGGAAATGAAAGGAAGAAAAGAAAGGAGTAGAAGTAGTCTTACCATCGTAAGAAATGGGTTTTAACTAGGGGTGGTCTTATCGTGTAACAACGGGTTTCGACTAAAAAAAATAGTCTTACCATTGTATGAAATGGGTTTTGACTAAAAAAGGATGAATCGGTCATGGCTACTAACATTCACCATATCAATTTGAAAAGGGAGTAGTCATGAGTACAAAAGCACAACATGCAGATTTGAAGAAGTCACGAGCACGAAAGCTCACCATGCCTAATTTGAAAAGGAGATGGTCATGAGTGCGAGAGCACATCATGCCGATTTGGAAAATAATGGTCATGAGCGCGAAAGCACATCATGTCGACTTGAGGAAGAGGATAATGAAGATTCGCTCCAATTGGGGAATTTTGATTTGAGAAGGACTGCATGCTGCAATTACTTGAATATTAAAGATATGAAGTTACTATCCTGCATCCATTTGGAAATACTATTAAAAGGGAATCATTCAATGTTATATGAACCAATCAACCAAGAATTTTAATCAAATGAAGATTTGAACGTCATTCATATAATTGTCAATCAATCTCTTGGCAAATGTCATCAATTTGTCAAAATTCCTCTAAAAGAAAGTTTTGAACAAAATGATTTTGATATATTCAAAAGAGTTTGTTAAAAATGGCAAGTTGAAGTACCTTAATCGAAAAAGTTTTCTCACAATGGCTCTCATGAAGGCTTTTACTCCCATCCATTAATGTGGGATTCCAACTTCAATTATTGGGGATACCTCACATAACCTATGTCAAAGCCTTTTGGAAATACTCGCAGTGAATACAATTTGATCAATCAAAAAGGTCTTTTAAAGGACTGTAATGTAGGCTTGGTCACGGGCTTATACAAAGGATTGTCACTTTAAGGCCAAGAAAGAAGTGTGATCAATATCTTCATCGGGTTTACAAGTCAAGAACCTCTAAGATAAAATAAGATAGGATTGCTTCCACTTCTTCAAGTGGTAGCTTCTTTGTGAAGTCCTCATGTCGACTCAAACCATCCAAATCGAAAGAGACTTTGGAGAGGGTTGGAATGTTGGTTTAGGGTGAGGCTCAAAAGGCTTGAAATTTTTGAAAGGGGTTTTGGAAAAGATATGGTGATTATCTTGGCATCATTACTAAATCGCCAAAATTTGGGGAGAAGAATAACATAAGTGCCAAAAGTTGTGTACGACGTTCACTTTAGTGTCAAAAGTTTCAGTCAAATCACTTAAGTGCCAACTCTGATCAATTTGGCCGGAAATCCGACGTGGCATTTTTTTTATTAATTTTTGAAGTCGATGTGGCTCGCCGAAGGTATAGTCAGCATGTATACTTCAAATTGACATAGTTTAGCTTGTTCACCCTATTTCAGTTTAATTTAATTTTTTTCTTTTCTTTCTTTTTTCCTTTCTTTTCTTTTTTTCCTTTTCTGATCTTCTTCTCTTTGTTTCACTAGTGGCCGGCGCCTAGGAAGGGTTGGGCGAGGGTCGCCCTCACCCAATCTGGCAGAGGCCACCCTCGCCGGCCATGGGCGAGGTTGGCCCTCGTCAGATTTGGGCGAGGCCAGTCTCGCCTCGGCGAGGTGACCCTCACCCTAGGTGAGGCCACCCTCAAAAGCCATGGGCAAGGGCTGACCTTGCTTGGGCGGGCCTCGCCTGGGCGATGGGTGTCACGGTTCTCGTTCGCGAGACGAATCCGATGATGTCGGCGTGCTCTTGCAGTTGAAGCGGAGGAAATGACCTCGGTCGGCGGCTGCGGCGGCAATGGTGGAGGCCCCGACGTGCCGATCTCCAATTTTGATTTCGTTCCTGCTGGAACCCAGCCCACTGATTGCGAATCCTCATGCTCTTCGTCCCCTGGTAAGCCAAAAAGCCCCTTTGTGGTTGCGGACTGTTCTTATCATGAGGAGATATGTTTTTTTTGCGACTTTGGGGATGATTCTTGCATTCTGAATGTGTTTCGGCAGGATTTCTCTAAATTCTGTAAGCAATATCTAGGGAAAAAAACATATTTTTTGCATCTGTGCAATTGAATGGAGGATCGCCACGAGTTGGATTTTGTGTTATCCTCGAGCTGTTCTGATATGCTGCATTGCTGTTGATAGAATTCGGTGACACGATGGAAGGAGAGACCTTGGACAAGGAGCTTTATGTCGAAAGCACGTGTGGTTGGATGATATTGTCTTGCTGGAGACCCGTCGCCTAGGCGAGGCTGGCCCTCGCCTATGGCTTTTGAGGGTGGCCTCGCCTAGGGCGAGGGTCACCTCGCCCAGATCAAGCGAGACCATCCCTCGCCGGCAGCTGGCGAGGGACTGCTTGGCGAGGGTGACCCTCGCCTAGACTGGCCATCGACGAAACAAAGAGAAGAAGATCAGAAAAGGAAAAAAAAGAAAGGAAAGGAAAAAATAAAAAATTTTAAAAATCGAAATATACACATGGAAATGCCACAGACTGTTTGTTTAAAAAAAAAACCTAACTCAGATTAAAATTTTAATTATAGAAGCCACGTATTAATTTGGCCGGAATTTCTCACTGTTGGCACTTAAGTGATCGTTTTTTCTCCAATTTGACACTTAAGTAATCCGGCGAAAAGTTTTAGCACTAAAGTGAGCGCTGTACACAAGTTTTGCCACTTCTAGTGTTCTTCTCCACCCAAATTTGACATCATTTGACTCTTGAAACTTGTCTTGAGAGTCCATTCTCTAATCATTTTTCTTGCAATATGACCTTTGCTCTTTCAAAGCATATTCTGCAATTGGAATTTTGTTATCATCATAAGCATATAGCTTTTGCTTTTGTTTTTGAGGCATTTTCTTTTTTATGGGCATTGACCTTACTTTTACCAGGCACATTGCTTTTTCATGCCCCATAATATTCATCTTTTGAGCTCTTAGGACTCTCGAGACACTTTACACATGCTCACCAATTAATTTCAAATTTTCTTAGTAAATCATATGCATTAGCCCAATGTGAGGAGATAATCACCATTTGGGCTGAGAAATGAGCAATGCTTAATGCTCGATTTAGCTAAGCAAAGGATAATTTGTGTTTGGGTAGAGAAAGGAATGCTTTTCTTCACTTTGGGATGCTTTGAGCTTCCATAAAAATCCACCTAAAGTTATCACAAAAAGGTTAATGCAAGTGAAAGTAATAAAATCTTTCTTAATATACTTGCTCCAAAATGATCAACCATAACCTCTTAATTTGCCCCATTGTAGGGTATTTCTTGACAAGGGTATTTTGAAAATTCTCCCTATTTGGCTTAAAGTGGCTAGCAAGGGATAAAATTAATATTTAGGATAAAGAAATGAATGCTTTTTTATCATCTCAATCCATGTATTCAATGCGAATAAATCCTATGTCCCAAGACAAGGTTTTCTTTCTTGCTCACTTTAAAAAAGTGTATAGCGATATGTTTGGATAGGGCTTGCCTTTCGTCATCTTAAGTGCTTCGAATTGGCATGACTAACATTCCTTTTTTGTGTTATCAAAAATCATTTGTTCAAATTATCCTCCGTAAGAATTTTTTATGCATGATGTGTTTACCATTGCATGAATGAACAATTTGAAGAATGTCATTCAAATTCTTCAAAATGATGTTTTCGAATTTGTTTCAAACTTGGAATTGTTTTTCCAACTTTTGAAAAGTCTTTTTGAAAAGCATTGATGAAGAACACATTTTCCAAAGGATTGTTCACCTACTCCACAATAGGTAGTTGATCTCACAAAAACAGCAAGGAGATTATGTCGATGTATAATTCTTGACACATCGTCACCTTTGATTTTGATCTCTGCAAGAGTGGTGTCTCCTAACAAAAGGAAGGAAAGGAAACGATGTTAGAGAATTATATTGGAAAGAAATAAATTGGAATGACACAATTTACTCTTTCTCTAGATTCCATATTGGAAAACACCTTCAATTTCCTTGAGAATGTTTCGACACCTACAAAATGAACACACAAATTCATTTATGCGATGTGTGCATGACATGCATGATGCAAGTGACCTAAAGTGACTCAGTCTTGCTTGAAATATGGCTCTAAAGCCTTTCATTCATAGAGAATATTTCTTGACAGCATCCATATATACTGGCTTTGGCAACTCTTGGCCATTCATTACGGCAAGAATTAAGGCTCCGCTAGATAGAACCTTCTTTACAACATATGGGCCCTCGTAATTCAAAGTGAACTTTCCACGAGGTTCTAATGTGTTAAACAGAACCTTCTTTAGCATGAAATCATTAACCTCAAAGTGCCTCGATCGAACTTTGTATTTGAAGGACTTTGCCACTTGCTTTTGATAACTTTGTCTATGACATAAGGCTTTCAACCTTTTTTCATCAATCATGTTCAATTGTTCATATCTTTGTTGAACCCATTCGACTTCAGAAAGCTTCAATTGCGAAAGTTCCCTTAGCGAAGGAATTTCCACTTCCACGAGTAGAATGGCTTCCATTCCATATACAAGTGACAGCAGAGTTGCCCCAGTTGAAGTATGGATTGAAGTTTGATATGCCATAATTACATATGGCAATCGTTAGTGCCAATCAAGATAATTCTCGACGGTCTTCGACAAGATTTTCTTAATGTTTTTGTTTGCTGCTTCCACAGCTCCATTCACTTGTGGACGTTATGGTGAAAAATTCAAGTGATGAATGCGTAACTCGTTAAGCAATTTGTCCACTATCTTGTTGTTCAAATTAGATCTATTGTCAGTGATGATCACTTCGGGAACTCCATATCAAGCAATGATATTGCGACGGATGAACTTTGCCACATTCTTTGCGGTGACTTGTGCGTATGAATTTGCTTCAATCCATTTGGTGAAGTAGTCTATGGCCACCAAAATGAAATGATGCCTATTTGAAGTTTTAGGATTAATTGGTTCGATAACATCAATGCCCCACATAGAAAAGGGCCATACTTCAAACATTTGATGTAATTAACTTGGAGGAGCATTGATCTGGTCCCCGTAAACTTGACATTGATGACAATATCGCACATGTTGAATGAAATATGTCTCCAGTGTCAACCAGTAATATCCAAATCTCATGATTTTCTTTGTTAGGAGGTGTCCATTCATGTGTGGGCCACACTCTTCTTCATGTATCACCTTCATCAACTGATTGGCTCCTTTGGCATCCACACACCTTAGCAAGACCAAATTGAATGATCTTTTATAAAGGGCATCTCCACTCACAAAGAATTTCGATGCCAATTTCGTTAAATACTTTCTATCGGCTGCTTGATTCCCTTGGGGAAATGTGCCATTTTGGAGATAGGTCATGATATCATAATACCATGGCTCACACTTCAATCGTCTTAGATAACTTTGGCTTTGTCCTCCTAAGCTTTTGTTTCTTAGGTGGTACATCGGGATAAATTGGCAACGCTCCACAATTTCGGGATCCAAACTCTGCATGTCGGCATATGACCAAGTGAATACATTTTGATACTCCTTTAAGAGTTCAAACATCCTTTTGGCTTCGACTTCGAAAAGACCTGCTCCGATCTTAGTTTCTTTGACGTCTTTGGAATCATCCAAATTCACAATGACTGTCTTTTCAGTAGTGAGAGGTTTAGATTCTTCATGGGCAATCGATTCTCGTTCAATAGACTTCTGATCATCCTCATCATATGATTTAGAAGAATTCTCATTATACAACTTCGAGTCACATATGTGTCTATCATGAGTATGCAAAATATCATGCTTGAGATGCAATGTAGAGTGTTAGTATGTCGATAACAAGCGCAAATGCATGGCACTTTTTGAAAGTCACTTCCGAAAATAGTTTTCGAAAAAAAGATGATTAGGGACTCATCCTCATATTATTGGACATCCTCGTTCCACAAAAATTTGAAAATTAGGAAGCGTGTGAAAGTCCAGGCCTCAAAGCATCATCATAGGACTGATTTGATGTACTTCCACACGTCCTTAATAAAATATGCATATGCTTTTATTGAAATTCAAATGATAAGGCCGTATTACAACATATGCTATCTTGGACCAATGGCTCAAGATTCAAGTGTTCATTACAAATCAAAGATTGAATTGAAAGAATCAATTGAATTAACAAATTAATCCCATGCAGGGGAAAGCAAATGAAGCAATAATGAATGCAACAATTTTAAAAGAAGGGTAAGAAGCATCCCTACTCAGCAGGTTGGTAGGTGATCCGGATTATTCGGCTTAATCATGGGCCAAGATTGCACCAATAAGGTCTTCATCAAATAAATCTGCCATGAACTCAAAGGAGATCTCCTCCTCTTGTAACATCACGGGAAGTTCGGGAAATGTTTCTTTTAGCGATGGAGGTAAAAGTCTCTATTGACCGCTCACCTTTCCATTTTGGCTTTATTGTTACCTTGGCCTTCTTGGCTTCCATGGTAACCTTTGTCTTTCTTATCTTTTTTCATAATAGCTTCAATTGGCTTTAGAATGCCTTGGTAATGCTTGCCTAAGCCTTTTCCAAGAGTATACCCGTTTTCAAGCAACACATTATTAGACATAATGGCGAGCTTTGACACTTGAGGAATTTGCATAATCGCTCCAATAGGCACGTGTGTAACAGAGACCAACTCGAAGGAGTGGTAACTCGATTCTTCCTGGATTTCGGGCTCAACATATGGAATAGCGGTGTCATGGAACACCTTGAAATCCATATCGCCATGTATGGTTTTCAGCTTACCATCCACCATGAATCTCATCTTTTGGTGAAGGCTTGAAGGCATAGCTTCGGCGGGGTGAATCCACGGCCTACCAAGAAGCAAACTAAAGTTGCTTGGTATGTTCAAGACTTGAAAAGTGAGTGAGAAAAGAACAGGCCTAATCATGAGTTCCAACTCAATTTCGCCTATAGTTTCTTTCTACATTTCGTCGATCGCTTGCACGAGTGTTTTGGCAGCACGGATTCTATCTTCATTTACTTCCAGCCGACGGAGTGTGACCAATGGACATATATTCAAAGCCAATCCATTATGAATAAGTACTCTCGACAACATCGTGTCACGATGCTTCATGGATATTTATAAGGTCTTCAAAAGAGAACATCCTTCGGGAGGAAAGTCTTCATCGGAAAATGAAATTTGATCTTTCCATAGGATTGTCCCAATGAATTCTTCCAATTGGGCATTATCGATGGACTCGAGCACTTGATTTCATTCAACACCTTAAGTAAGGCATTTCTGTGCATCTCGAATGACTTGAACAAATGTAGTAAGGAGATTTGGGCGAGCATCTTCTTTAATTTGTTTACCAAGTTGAATTCACTAGTCTTCACAATGGCTAGGAATTGTTTAGCATCCTCTTCGGTTACAGCTTTCTTCTTAACTCCTTCTTTGGGTGGATAACAACGGCCCAATCAAGTGAAGGCATCTATTTCATTTGCTCAGTATTTCCATGGAATGGCTTTTTGATCAACTTTGGGAGTAACTTCAATAGTTATTTCTTCACCCTCCATGAATGGCGGTGGTTCAATTACAACTGGCTCAAAGTCATCTCTCGAGATCTCAATCGACTCGAAGTTTTCAACCAACAAATCTATAATGACAGGTTCCACACTTATCGGCTTGACTTCATAATAAGCACTTTCTTTGGACAAATCAATCACGATAGGCTCGATACCCATCGGCTTATCTTCATAGAAATCATCTTCTTTGGAAAGGTCAATTACAACAGGTGTGATCATAGCCAGCACCCCTTCATTGTCTATTCCTTCCTATCCATCAGAGACCACATCTTTTGAGTCGATAAAGAAGCTTGGCGGAGGTGAATACTCAACATGAAAGTCATATTTTCCATTTCGTTGACCCAAGGTATCGACCATTTCTCCACGTTCGCGAGCAGTCTTTATAAAACTGACGATCCGAACGAACTCTCTTTGCATCAAGCTTAGAATCCGTATCGGAAACGTGCTCCTCATCTTCATTAATGGGTAAAGGTTCAATGACCTTAGATGGGCAATTTTCATCCACGCTTTCATCATCCATGCTTTCCCATCCATCGGGAACAATGTCCTTTGGGTCAATGAAGAAGCTTGGAGGTGGCGTGTATTTTACATAAAAGTTGTATCTCCCGCTTGATTGACCCAAGGCGTCTACTACTTCTTTGCATTCATGAGCGGTCTTCATGAATTCATAGTCCCAATGGGTTCGTTTGACATCTAGATCAGATTCTACATCGGAAACAACTTGTTCATCTTCCTCGAATAGGAAATCATTATCAATGACCTCTACGGCTTCCATTTCTTTGGTCACGACATTGACGGTCTATCTTCATTTCTTTCCTCTTCTCACTCTTAAAGAAAATCGTTAGAAGATATGCCTATCATGGCCGACATCATTGTGGCATCCGATTCATCTCCCATGCATCGGATAATGCCCATGTCAATTAATCTAAAAATGCACATCAACTTTTCTTCCTTCGAGATGTCACCTCCTCTCTCATAATGGCCGGCTTGTATCATGATGTCATTTAATCTTGACACATCCACTTTGAAGATTTTCTTATCCTCATTTATCTCCACCATGTTCACACCATTGGTATGATTGGGTAACGGATTTTCTTGCACATTTGGTTTGGGATTCTTGAAAGATAAGATCCCTTTATCAATCAAATTTTGAACTTTAATCTTTAAAGAAAGGCAATTGTCAATGCTATGGCCCTTCTCGCCCATACGATACTTACAAGATTTTGTGGCATCAAAGCCAACGAACTTCGGAGGATTGTCTCTTGGGACTTCTTTCGCCACCATTCTTCACTCGAGGAGCATGGGCAAAAGCTTCGATAACGGTCTTGGTAACAGAGAGAAATGCCTTTGAGGTGCCTTTCCTTTTCGTTCATAGTTTCTTGACGATCCTTCCGTAAAAACACGAGATTAGGGTTTCTAATCGCGATAGAGCCCGTTTCTCAAACAAAAAAAGTCATTCAACTCTTTTTCTAGCATTGGCCTATTATTTTTAAGCTTTTTACACTTTGACCCTGAAAAGTCAAAGCGTTGACTTTCGAGTTGACTTTTTGGTCAAACTTGGACCAAAAGTCAACCCAAAGTCAAACTTTGGTTTTTCTTATGAAAAATTCCAAAAAATTGTTAATATCACTTTTCCATAATTAGTTTTCAAATGAATCCTAAGCTTGACCCCTAAATTAGCATTTTAGTATTTAATTACTAAAATATTGACTTTTGGTCAATCCTTTGACGAAAAAATTCAAAATCCCCAAAACATCTTATTTTTTGCACCAATTTCATTTTGGCATCAACAATTTTTCAAAAATTGGTTTAGAACCAACTTTTCCTCAATTTGCGGAAATTGGTTCAAATCGACCAAAAATCAAATTACTTCTTTTCTAGTCATTTTTTATATTAGCTTTCTTCACGACATCTGATCTAGAAGTAATTTTACATTCAATTTTGGAACCCATTTTGTAATTCCAAGCCAAGGGAAAAAAAAACCTCAATTTAGGCCCTAATTAGTGATTCCAATCGATTCTTCATGAATAGTGTGTTCAAGCCATCAACAAGTCCATTTTCTTATATGAAGCTCAAATCCGGCATCAATTTTGAGAAATTCACATGAATTCAAGTCAATTTGATCAATTTAACCAATCGATAGCTTGCGAAATCAAGCTAGATTGGTTCGATTGGTACAATTTGATTTGACCCATTCTAATCTAATGTTCAATTTATGAATTGAGCTCCAATTTGATGATTAGACTTCAATTCCTTTTTGGGTCTAAATCAAGTCATTGCGTAAAAGCCAATTTGAGCATATTGGACGGTTTCAAGCTTATCTAATTGAACCAATTGATCATTCTTTGAATAAATTAGGTTTAATTAGAATTAATTTTGTCAATTAGAGATAAAAATTCCACAAATTGTACCAATTGATGAAAATCCCCAATTTTGTGCAAAATAAGTCAATTGAGATGGAATTGCCCATGTTGAAAAATTGGACAAACTTAATTAATTGGACATCGGGAATGAATTGGGCCAAGCTTAATTGATTGGTTTTTAAGTAGATTATTATGATTTGGCTCACAAATTGGCTAATAGGGAAAATTTTTTTGGCGATTTAGTTCTTCGTAAATTGGGTTTAATTACATAACATAAATTTTGAAAGGATAAACCAAACTAGGTAGAATTAGCCCAAGCTAGCATGAGCCAGCCTAAACTGGCCCGACCGATCCCATCGGCCTAAGCCAGTTCGACCGGTTCATCGGCAAGATGGCTGGTTTTTGGCCACCATTGGCCAGTTCCCAGCCATCCTAGGTTAGCCCAAGGTAGGGTCGGCGGCCCAGTCCCTTTCTCATGTACTGGAAATTACAAAACTGCCCACTAGGTGGAAATTACTAAAAAGCCCTTACTTAAGAATTAAGCAAATTACTTAAGGGTTAAGCAAATCAATCATGGCTATTCATTTAGAATAAATCATGGCTATCCATAGTGCCATGTCACCTATCGTTAGCCTCTAAGGAATATTCTTAATCATTAAGGGAACATTCTAGGCCATTAGATTGATCTAAGGGTTATAATTCAAAATTGAGGAAGGTATATAAACTTTTCCATCCAAAAATGGGGGGGGGGGGCGGGGAACACTCTCATTTTTCAGAAAATTTTTTCTCCTCTCTCTCTCTCTCTCTCTCCTCTCTCTCTCAGCCGCTGGCTCTTTTGCTCACGCCGACCCCTTGCTGGCCATTTTTTGGCAAGCCGTCACCTCACCACCGTCCTCCATGGCAGCCCAAGGCTGGTCATAAGACCAGCCACCCTTGCTGGTGGCCGGAGCTGCTCCATCTAGCGCCTCCTCTTCCTTGGCAACATCACCGGCGCTGGTACTGGTGATAGGATCAGCTGGTTCATCTGGTAGAATCGGCTGGCCGACAACTCCCTCCGGCGATATTGAGCCTCCAGCAGTCTTCCTTGGCATCCTTTCGTGATTGTGGTGGCCGGCCTCCCTTCGAACAGCCACCGGATTGCTTCGTTTTACTTGATTTTCCATTGATGGTTCATTTGATCAAACCGAATCAATTCTCACTGTGATTTGTGTGCTATACTTTCAAAAGTTTGTTGAGCTTTTCGAGGCTTCTCTATGGTGTCTAAGGTTGTATGTAGAGGCCAGATCGCTCAGTTGTACGTCAAAGGGTTAAAACACAAGGTGAGTTCAAGTTATGTGATTCTCGGATACTTATGACATGATTGCTTGCAATGATGACTTGACCTCCGAAATGTTAGAATCTCACAAAACGATGAACTAGAGAATCAAAATACATGTCATGACCTTCATTTTGATAGGTTGCAAGTTTAGAATGGGCATCGTTTGCTATGCTAAAAATCTGTCGAAAGTTTGAAGCAGAATCTGGAATGATCATGTTATGCTCTGTTCTTATGTGCTGCTGAATGATCTTGCTCGGTTTGATGATTTTTCTGATTTTTTGTGTTCGTTATTTGACAAAACTTTCTCACAAAAGTCGGAGGAAACATCTAGATCTATGCACTATAAAATTTTCACAAATTTTCATGCATGTTAAGTTGGTATGATTCACATTGTGATCTAAGCTTTGTCTTTGTAATAGTGAGGTTCCCGACTGACCTTAGTGCATTCTTTGATTTTTATAAAATCGTGTGTTCAAAATCTCAGAAAATTTTCCCCATAAAAGTTCAAATAGAGATCTAGATGTTTCCAGTGACATCAATTTTATCAAAATTAGAGTTCATTTGGATTTTCAAAGGAATTTTTATGATTTAGTCAGTATCTGTGTCCAGATCTGATTTTCCTTCCTCTGAAATCCAAAATATGCTTCTTTGAATTTGATAAAATTAGGGTCCTCTTTTGGAAAAATCCAAAACCACAAAGTTGTTCATTAGGGTTTCAATATGAAAATTGAATTGTCTGAGGTTCTAATAGCAAAATTTTGGGGTTAAAATGATAAAAATCTTGGGTGAGGTCCTCCTGAGCTAAAAGCCGATTTGTAAATAAGTCCTCGGTGAAAACCGAATTTTATAAAAATTTAGGGGCACTACAAAAAAACAAGGATTTAGCCACGGAAATTAGCGACGAATAATTTTTCGTCGCTAATTAGCGACGGAATTTGCAACGAATTTTTTTTTCGTTGCAAATTAGTGACGAATAATTTTTCGTCGCTAATTTCCGACGAAAAAAAAATTCGTCGCAAATTTGCGACGAATTTTGCGATGGAAAAAAATCCATGGCTAATTTGTGACGGAATTTGCCACGAAAAAAATTCATGGCTAATTTGCGATGGAATTAGCGATGAATTTTTTTTCCGTTGCTAATTTGCGACGAAAAAAAAAGTCGTCGCTAATTTGCGACGGAATTTGCCACGAAAAAAAATTCGTCGCAAATTTGCGACGGAATTTGCCACGAATTTTTATTCCATTGCTAATTTGCGACAGAAAAAAATGTCGTCGCTAATTTGCGACGGAATTTGCCACGAAAAAAAATTCTTCGCTAATTTACAACGGAATTTGCGACGAAAAAGTATTCGTTGCTAATTTGCGACGGAGTTAGTGACTTATTTTTTTTCGTCGCTAATTTTGCGACATAATTTGCAACAAAAAATAAATTCGTCGCTAATATATGTATTGCGTGTCAAATAATTACTAATATATAAATGTAAATTGTTAATAGGATTTTTCAATCTTTAATGTATGAACTACCACCAAATGAGTTGGACTGTTTGTGCGATGAATAATTTACAGCATGGTTCAAAACATATGTAAGTTCCCTATGCACCAAAATCAAGTTATTAATATTTTATGCATCATTTAAATATATATTATTGATTTTGCGTGTGTGACTTTAGGTTCACAGTAATCATGATCAAGTTGAAGAGCAAAGATTGCTATATTATCTGTCATGGGTTCTAAAGTCAAGAGTACAAACTTGGCCAGCATATTTCATAAACGGGTATAATTTTCACACTCAAGAATATTGAATGGGAAAAGCCACAATGAATAGTGGTATGTGTGTTCGGTCATCTAATGATTGCAGTTCAAAAGATGATTTTTATGACTTGTTGGATGAAATCATGGAGATAGAATACCCCAGACCATTAATGCGGGTTTTGTTATTTAAGTACATGTGGTTCGACCCCGTCAAAGGAATGAAGGTGCATACGAAATTTAATTTGGTTGAAATAAATTACAAGAAGAGGTATATGAAATATGAACCATTTGTGTTGGCACAACAAGCAATTCAAGTATATTATGCATCATATCCTAATTTGAAACGTGATAAAACTAATTGATTGGTTGTATGTAAAACCAAAGCACGAAGAAAAATCGAGGAACACTGGAAAGATATAGCATATCAATAAGAGAAAGTTTATAACACGGTTCAAACTGATGAATATGATGATGATGATGATAATAACGACAACGACGACAATGATGTTCAAGAAGAAGATGAAGATCAAGATGAAGACGAAGGTGAAGATGAAGATTTAGATTTTTGAGACTTTTTACTAATTATGTCGTAATTATTATTATGACAAGAGTTTATTGTTGTTGTCAGATTTATTATTATTGTTGTTGCCGTAATTATTAGTATTGTTGTTGTTGTTGTTGTTATTGTTATTATTATTGTTGTTATTGTTGATTATTATTATTGCTATTATTGTAACTGACATGTTATTGTCGGGAAAAAAATGAATTAGGCATGTGTGGGCTAGTAGAAATGAAATTCATGGCAAATTTACCACGGATTTAACCACGAATTTGAAAAAAAATGAATTGCGGGTATTTTTATGAAATTCGTGGCTACAATCCGTGGCCATGGATTGTAGCCACGAATTTCATAAAAATGCCCACAATTCATTTTTTTTATGAAATTCGTGGCTAAAATCCGTGGCAAAATTTGCCACGGATTTTTTTTTTTGGTAAGGTAAGAAATTGTATAACTTTTCAAATCACCAAGTACAACCTAAGCTCTAACCAGCTTCTGACCATGTTAGGACCTGGTAGTGTCCAGACAAGGTCAAGAGGGTACAGCAGGATCTATACAAGAAGTCGAAGTCCGACAAAGAGAAAAAAGAAAAGAGAGAAAGAACAGTGGGACAACAAAACCCGCCCTGGCTGCAATAGACATCCGATGTGTATAACTAAACAAAGGAGACCTAGTACAATCCAACTAAGAAAAGATGGAAGGTGAAAGCCCCCAACTCCTCTGTAGTCTTCTGTTCAAAGGCGAATTTGCCACGGATTTTAGCCACGAATTTCATAAAAAAAATGAATTGTGGGCATTTTTATGAAATTTGTGGCTAAAATCCGTGACAAATTTACCACGGATTTTAACCATGAATTTCATAACAAAAAATGAATTGTGTGCATTTTTATGAAATTCGTGGCTAAAATCCGTAGCAAATTTGCCACGGATTTTAGACACGAATTTCATAAAAAATGGACGTAGGTATGTGTATGGGCATTTTTTTAAAATTCGTGGCTAAAATCTGTGGCAAATTTGCCACGGATTTTAGCCAACAATTTCATAACAAAAAATGAATTGTGTGCATTTTTATGAAATTCGTGGCAAAAATCTGTGGCAAATTTGCCACGGATTTTAGCCACCAATTTCATAAAAAATGGACGTAGGCATGTGTATGGGCATTTTTTTTCAAATTCGTGGCTAAAATCCGTGGTAAATTTGCCACGGATTTTAGCCACGAATTTCATAAAAAAAATGAATTATGGGCATTTTTATGAAATTCGTGGCTAAAATCCGTGGCAAATTTGCCACGGATTTTAGCCACGAATTTCATAAAAATGCACACAATTCATTTTTTGTTATGAAATTCGTGGCTAAAATCCGTGGCAAATTTGCCACCGGTTTTAGCCACGAATTGTGTGCATTTTTATGAAATTCGTGGCTAAAATCCGTGGCAAATTTGCCACGGATTTTAGCCACGAATTTCATAAAAAAATGAATTGTAGGCATTTTTTAAAATTCGTGGCTAAAATCCGTGACAAATTTGCCACGGATTTTAGCCACGAATTTCATAAAAAAAAATTGAATTGTGGGAATTTTTATGAAATTCGTGGCTAAAATCCGTGGCAAATTTGCCACGGATTTTAGCCACCAATTTCATAAAAAATGGACGTAGGCATGTGTATGGGCATTTTTATGAAATTCGTGGCTAAAATTCGTGGCAAATTTGCCACGGATTTTAGCCATGAATTTCATAAAAAAAATGAATTGTGGAAATTTTTAAAAAATGGACGAGGCATGTGTATGAGTATTTTTTAAAAATTCGCGGCTAAAATCCGTGGCAAATTTGCCACAGATTATAGCCACCAATTTCATAAAAAAAAATGAATTGTGGGCATTTTTTTAAAATTCGTGGCTAAAATCCGTGGCAAATTTGCCATGGATTTTAGCCACGAATTTCATAAAAAAAATGAATTGCGGGCATTTTTATGAAATTTGTGGCTAAAATCCATGGTAAATTATTGCCACGGATTTTAGCCACGAATTTCATAACAAAAAATGAATTGTGTGCATTTTTATGAAATTCGTGGCTAAAATCCGTAGCAAATTTGCCACGGATTTTAGCTACGAATTTCATAAAAAATGGACGTAGGCATGTGTATGGGCATTTTTTTAAAATTCGTGGCTAAAATCCGTGGCAAATTTGCCACGGATTTTAGCCAAGAATTTCATAAAAAAAATGAATTGTGAGCATTTTTATGAAATTTGTGCCTAAAATCCGTGGCAAATTTGTCACGGATTTTAGCCACGAATTTCATAAAAAAAAATGAATTGTGGGCATTTTTATGAAATTCGTGGCTAAAATCCGTGGCAAATTTGCAACGAATTTTAGCCACGAATTTTAAAAAAAATGCCCATACACATGCCTACGTTCATTTTTTTTTAAAATTCGCGGTAAAATCTATGGTAAAATTTACCACGAATTTTGTCACGAATTTCATAAAAATGCCCACAATTTAATTTTTTTTATGTCCGTGGCTTTGTTTAGCGACGAACTCTTATGTCCGTGGCAAAATTCCCTAATTTTGCTCCCCGCCCTCTCTCAAATTTGCCCGCCCTCACCCCAATTTTTCTCTCTCTCTCTTATTCCTCAGATCCCCCCCCCTTCCGCCAAACACCTCTCCGTCGCTCCCTCCTCCCCTCCACCAGCCATGATGGCCACCCTCATAGCCACTGTCGCCGTCGCCTCCTCCTCCGTCGCCATCCGACCGTTCCGCTCTCACAAGCCCTCCCACGCGCCCGCTGGGATCAGGTGCTCCGTCGCCGAGGGCACCGCGATCTCCCAGCCGAGGGCCGCCGACGGGGGACTAGTTGATTGCGTGGTGGTCGGGGCTGTTGTCAATGTTTACATAAACCATGAAAAGAAGTTTGCTTTTGTGGAAATGAGATCTGTTGAGGAGGCAAGCAATGCAATGGCCTTAGATGGCATTATCTTTGAGGTAAGTTCAGTTACATTTTTAACATAATTCTACATTTTTTCTTGCGGTGGATCTGCCCCCTTTTTTCAAGGACATTCATATATCTACAACATTGACAAAACGTTAACTAGCTTGAATTTTTGTGCGGGGAGTGCCTGTGAAGGTCAAGAGGTCCAGTGATTACAACCCCTCCCTTGCAGCAACTCTTGGTCCTAGCAAACCTAATCCTAACCAAAATCTTGGTGCGGTTGGTTTAACCCCGGGTTCTGCTGGTGGGCTTGAAGGTCCTGACCGCATTTTTGTGGGTGGATTACCATATTACTTTACAAAAGTGCAAGTGAGGGAGCTGCTGGAATCTTTTGGTCCTCTTAGGGGTTTTGATCTAATGAAAGACAGGGAGACTGGAAATTCCAAAGGCTATGCTTTTTGCGTTTATCAAGATCTCTCAGTCACGGATATAGCTTGTGCAGCTCTCAATGGCATTAAAATGGGCGACAAGACTCTCACTGTTAGGCGTGCTAACCAGGGTGCAAACCAACCAAAACCTGAACAGGAGAGTGTTTTGTTGCAGGCACAGCAGCAGATAGCTCTGCAGGTGAAAGGTTTTTACATTCATCGTTGAGGAGTGCTTTTGCTTGGTCAAGTTTTTCTACAATTTCAATTTTTTGGCTAATTCTTGCAATTTCAGTTCCGTGAATTATAGCAACATTGTTGACATATTCTCGAGTATATTCATAGTAGTTTTTTTCAGCGTCATCTCCGCTTTTATTTTATTTTGCATCTGTGAGTTGGAACTTTAACTGAGATGTGGTTCATTGAATGTGTGACATTGGTTTCTTCTTTTTAATTTGTCTTGTTACGATTATGTCCTCAAGTCTAAATTACCAAGGCTTTTTAACTTTTGCAGAAGCTTATGTATCAACTTGGAGCACTTGCTACTAAAGTGGTATGTCTAACACAAGTAGTTACTGAGGATGAGCTTAAAGACGATGGGGAGTATGAAGATATATTGGAGGATATGAGACAAGAAGGCAGAAAATTTGGTAAGAACTGTCTATATAGTTCTTGTTAATTTCTGCTCTTATTTTGAGGTTTTTGACTTGCCAAAAGTATATTAATATTTTTGTTCTTTCATTGTGCTGTATCTCTGTTTTACAACCTTTTCTTGTTCCACATTCTGCTTAAAGAATCGGGCCTAACATTCAGAAAGAAGTTTCCAAGGCCTTATATCTTCACCTAGATTTCAAAATCTAAGCTCTTTTCTTCGTTCTAATGATACTTGTTTTGCAGGTAATTTGGTGAATGTGGCCATACCTCGTCCCAGACCAGATGGAGAACCTTCTACAGGTGTTGGAAAGGTAATTCTACCACCTGCTATGGGCAATGCTTTTCTGCCTCCCTGGGTATCTGCGTTTGTCGTCATTTTTCTCCCTCTGGGTGTTGGGAATACATGGGTGCTCACGTGTCTTTCTGCTTTTGGCTTTTTTATGATGTTTGGAGGAGGGGGTAAGGGGTGTTGGCTGCTACCATGTTACAATACTCTCCCATCATAAGTTGCAAATTGTCTGTTATATTATGATTCGTTGTCTCTGATTCTTTTCTATCCTTTGTGGCCAATGTGCCTACTGTGCAAGACTTAGGAAATGATGGATTTGGGGGTTAATAATGTAGTGCTTTGTTGCCATAAAAGACCTGACCGCAAATTAATAATTGTAGTGCTTTGTGGCCAATCCTTGGTAATGGACCATCCTCTACTGAAAATTGTAGATGAGGGTCGAGATCATGTCTCCTTTGGTGCCCTGAACCAATGCAATGAAATGTATGAAGTGATATTAAATTGCCAATCCAGCATTCTTATCACTGATGCAATTGCTGGATTCCAGAAAATGCTCTGCATGGATCCTAGAAGAAGCAAGATGCTCTGCAAGAACTTCACGATCTTATTACCTCGAAGAGATCCCGAGCATGGCAAAATACCCTTGAGAGGATTATGTTCAAATACATTGAGCTATGTGTTGATATGCGGAGGGGGAGATTTGCCAAGGATGTTTAAGTACATTGAGGTAATGTTCAAGTACATGAAAAATGTAGATGAATGTATTTCATTTTCATATTATTATAATAGTTTGATCACATTGAGCTATATGTTCAAGTATATGTAGCTGAATGTATTTCATTTTCATATTATTATAATATTTTGATGTTATTAAGTGCTTAATCAATGTTAAATACAAATTCTAGAAATTAATTTTTCTTTAAATTACATTTAAAATCGAATAAGAAAATGAAATACATTCATTTTGGTGGGTAATTTAAATTACCCATGAATTTTACCACGAATAAGTTCGTTGCAAAAAACTGACAAAAAAAATTTGGTGACAAATTAGCCACGAATTTTGCCACGAAATGTGTTCGTCGCAAATTAGCGATAAATTTTGCCACGAATAATTAAGAACAATTTTTGCCAAGAAAATATTTCGTCGCAATTTCGCGATCAACAAAAAAAAGTTTTTAAAAAAATAGCGACGAATTTTGCCACGAATACAGTTCGTGGCAAATTAGCGACGAATTTTGCCACGAATAAAATTCGTGGCAAATTAGCGAAGAATTTTGCCACGAATAAAATTAGTGGCAAATTAGTCACGAATTTTGCCACGAATAATTAGCGACGAATTTTGTGACGAATTTTGTTTCGTGGCAAATTAGCCACGAATTTTTGCCACGAATAATTAGCGACGAATTTTTTTTCGTCGCAAATTTGTGACGAAATTTGAAATTTTCCGTCGCAAAATTTTGCGACGGCCTATTAGTGACGAATTTTTTTCCGTCGCTAATTTCGTCGCAAATTAGTTTAGTGACGAATTTTGCCAAATTTTTCGTGGCAAAATTCGTCGCTAAAACCAACTTTTTTTGTAGTGGGGGCTTTTTAGCAAAAACTCAAAACATGAAAGCTATTACACACGGAGAATCCTAATTGTCCAAAAACTTTTGCAGGGTTTTGATAACGATCACTATTTTTCTCATAATTTTTTAATTCAAATTCAAATCGGGTCCAGACTGTCCCCGAGGATAAAATTGTTATTTTCTTGAAAATCTATGGGGAATTAGAAAAAACGTTCTGCATGAACTTTGATCCTCATGAAATTATATTTCTATTGACACCTGAATCACTTCATTCGAACATCATTAAGCCATTTGACCACACTTAAACAGAATCGGATCCGAATTTAGCAATTAATGATTGAACAAATGGACCTCTCTTGAAGCCTACTATCTATTGCTTGTTTTGTTGAGAAACAACGCTCATGGGCCTAAGTGCATGCATTATCCATTGTCTTGCATGTGATTATCAGATGTGTGTTAGATCTGGTGTATGCTCGGCGGGTAGCTAATGGTGGTTACTTAGAACCCAACTTTAGGGGTTAACGATATAAGTCATCATTTTGCGAATGCAAATGCATTATCATTAACCATTAATCAATCAACATTAGATCATTAAGTGGGTGGGATGACGGAAATGCATGCAAAGCAAAGACCGATCCCGAGGCCCGTGTTTGATTAGTGAATTTGTTTGCATCATTGCCTTGCTTTGATTGTTCCTTTGTGCATTGTTTGTCATAAAATGCAAGTTGTGAACGTAAAAATCGACACTCGAAAGGTGGTTCATGGAGGAGGCGGCTCCTAAATCATTGAAGACGTTGGTGATAGACCGATGTCCAATCCGATCTCGATTGGTAACTAATTCATTTTACCAGATCATGTCTCAGGATTTCATAATTATGTTGTAAATAAACACCCGACAAGTTGCAGGTTTATTTTTATTACACTTAGACTAGCTTGCAAATTTTAGTACTTTGTGTGTTTACTTTATGCAATGCTTTTCAATATAATTGTTTCTTTCTTTCTTTTCTAGACTAAAATAGAATTAGTTTAGAATCATAAAAGAAAACACAAAAATAAGGAGCATGATCACTTATGTCATGCCCCAGTCCCCACCGAGCCCACGACATCCCGACCACGGTCGATCATTTGAATGCGACGTCCCAGGACGCGTCGCCGACCCAAAAGAAATACGCAAGCGGAAGCATGTAAAATAACCCAGATAATAAAAACATGACTAAGGAATAGACATCGAAATTTATTAAATACCCAACATTTAAAAGTATTCAATAATACAAATTGGCAACCCGGCTTCCAAAATCAGCCACAATTTTTAAAAGAGGGCGGTGGTTAACAAGCCTATCTTCTCTACAAAAAGGTACTCAAAATACAGGGTAATTGATCTATCCTTCAATCCCTGTGGTACTCCGGCGGTCTCTCCGAATCCATCACGGTCGCGGATCTGAAAGTGGTTATATAATAACCGTGAGACAGAGTCTCAATAAGCAACAACCTAAACCTAACCTAGGCTAATGCGTACCCAGACAGGTCTAACATGCGAACTACCAATAATACAATCAATTTCGTATGAGAGGCTTACCTCACCTCGATCCACGTGCCAATCCTGCATGTTAGTTCAAGCATGATAATGCGAGAATAAATCACCGCCACATCACGATCACCAGCACACACATTTTCACTCGAAATCAATCAATCCAACCTAGTACCCACACGCACATTGAACCAAACCAATCAGTCACATCACGCACACGCGTCCACACGCTCAACCAGCCAATCCATTCACACGCTCAACCAGCCAAATCAATCACACGTTCAACCAGTCAATTCAAATCACACTCAACCAGCCAATCCAATCACACAATCAACCAGCCAATCTAATCACACAATCCGCACACGTGGTCGAACATCTTTCCCACGACCCGCGCCACTGCGCCTCAGGCCCAATCTCACAGCCCGCGTAAACACGCCTCAGGCTCATTCTCACAGCCTGTGTAAACACGCCTCAGGCTCAGCCCTCAGATCAAGCCGGGCTCCGTCCCGCGTAACCACGCCTCAGGACATTTTCCCATTCCAATGACCCGCGTAAACACGCCTCAGGTCCAATCACACCTTTAACGGGCCACCGTCAACACGTCTCAAGCCCGCATTCCAACTGGCCCATCGGCCGTTCCTGCCTTCACACAGACCGCCGTCAACACGTCCCAAGTCCGTATCCCTCCGATCGATCCGGGCTTAGAATCGACAGGCAAGCACACGTCATTTAATTAAAATCAAGTTCACGCCAAATCACATCGAAGTCAATTCAATCATACTCAATTCACATGCGTGTCCGAACATCTTTCTCGCAACTCGCGCCACTGCGCCTCAAATTCATTCTCACTGGCACATATGCCACACAATTCGATCAATTCCCATGGCCGCCGTCAACACGTCCCAAGCCATATCATTCAATTCATTTCCAGTGGCCGCTGTCAACACGTCCCAAGCCACGATATTCAAACAATTTCCAACGACCGACGTAAACACGTCCCGGTCCAATCACACCTCAAACGGGCCACCGTTAACACGTCTCAAGCCCGCATCCATTTGGCACATCGGCTCGTCAAGCCTTCACACGGACCGCCGTCAACACGTCCCAAGTCCGCAGCCCTCCGATCGATCCGGGCTTCGAGTCGACAGGCAATCACATGCCATTCAATTCAATCAATTTTCACGTCAACTCACATTCACAACTCAGTCCAATTCACACTTCGCCACTCCAATTCACAGACCCAACTTTCAAGTCGGTCACACACAATTTCACTAATCCAGCATACTATTTAATCCAATTAAATTGCATAAATAAAACACGATATCACTAAATTAATGCTCGCCCTAGCCGTTCTAGCCCGAGACTAGTCAATGAAATACCCAAAAGACTAAGTAGGGTCTAGGAAGTCGCTTACCAAAATTTGGCCCGGGAAAAGTTGGCTCGGGCTCAAAATGGCCCGGGTGGGAAGTCTGGACTGGGCGCGGGTGTGGGCCACACGGGCGCGCTGACCGGCCAAAGTGGGCACAATGGCCGATCGGCGTACCTAGTGCGCGGGCGCTGCGAACGCGCGGCGTGCCCAGGGCGCTCGGGCGCGCGGATGGGCAACGTGCTCGGGCGACGGGGCACGGGCGCGGGCACGGCCACGGGCAACGAGCACGGCGACGAGCACGGCGCGGCAACGGGCATGGGCATGGGCTTGGCCGGCCGGTTGGCTGGCCGGTCGGGCTGGGCTGGCTGGCCGGCGGCGACTGGCCGACGGCGACGGCGAGCGGCGGTGACTGGCGGATGAATAGTGGACGGGGAGAGGTTGGCCGGGCGGGTGAAGGGGAGAGAGAGGGAGAGAGGGCGGGGCTGAGGGGCTGTGGGGGACCGGCGGAGGGCCGGCGACGGCGAGCGGGCCGGCGGGGTGGTACGGCGCGGCAGCGCGCGGCCGGACGAGCAGACGAGCGGGCCACGAGCTCACCGGCTCGGGCTCGGGTGCACCTGGACAGGGGGGAAGGCCGAGAGGAGAGAGGCGAAGGGGGAGGCTGGTCGGAGCTGCAGGGGGCGGCGGCGACGGCGACGGCGACTGGGCAAGGGTGGCGGCCGGGCGACACGCCGGTGGGCTGGGCCGGCTCCGGGCGCGGCGAGCAGCGGCGACCAGCTCACTGTCGCGCGCGCGGGAGGGAGGAGGAAGGGGCCGAGGCGGGCGACGGAACGGTGGCGGGGCTGCTGGCGACGGTGGCGCGGCGGCGCGACGGCACGGCGAGCTTGGCGGCGGTCGGCGAGCACGGGACGAAAGCGAAGCAGACGCGGCCAGAGGAAGGAACAAACGAAGAAGAAGAAGGGAGGGGAGGAGAGAGAGAAGAGAGGAGAGAGAGAGAGAGGTCTGACAAGAGGGGGAGGGAAACGTGCATGGGGGAAAAGTGGGGGAGGGGACGTGCATGGGAAACATGCGCACGGCGAAGGGAGAGAGAGAGAGAGAGAGAGAGAGAGAGAGAGAGAGAGAGAGAGAGGAAGAGAGAGGAAAGGAAAGAGAGGGAGAGACACGCGCGCATGGGGGGTCGGGTTGGCCGAGAGAGAGAGGAGAGAGAAAGAGAGAAAGAAGTTCAAAATTTTAAATTAAACGATAACAAACGGACACGGTCCAAACTAAAAATCGACCTATCGGTCCCGATTTAAATTCGGAAAAAGACCTAATAATCCACGATAAACCCCGACAATATACTAGGGCATACGGTCAAAATAAAACAACCCAAACCACACTACGAGGGAGGCCTACCAGTCCAAATTTGTACCCGGTCAAAAATTTACTTTTTCACTTTTCCCGATAACCTTGACACTGGCTGCAATAATATCGACACCGTCCAATTTATTTCGTCCCGAAACTCCCGGAAATCGACTGCCAAGTTCAGGGTCTAAATAACGACCAAATTCGATCGAGTGCGATTCTAGCAAAATTTCTATTTTTAAAAACAAGAACCCGAGAGTGATCAGTTCCCGGGCGAAATTCCATTATAAGCGCACTGACGAATTACACGTTCTATAAATCCCAAAAATGGGCCAAAATCCGGATTGTCACAACTTAGAGGACTAAGACTTTGACATGACAATGTAAAAATAAATGTGCGAGAAGTTAGCTAACAATCCTGTAGGTTTAGCAATACCAAAAAGGGCTTTGATAGAAATATTAACGTAAGCTAGTCCCTGAACCTATGATCTCTAGTTCTCGTAGAAACCAAGACGAAATTCCCGCGTATTGGTTGGGTATTCTACCCGACCCCCGACCTAGGCTAGTGGCGACTCCTAAAAAAGATAAAATCAATCCGCTGTCATGCGAAGTATGGATTTAAGGAAAATCCATGTTCATGATCCATGAACCGTATGGATGACCAAAAGATTAGCACTTTGGTAAGCTGTCTTTTATGATATACCATATGGACCGTTTCACAAACACTTACCTCTAAACTCGCTTCATCGAGTTCGGCCCTCGAGAAATAGGTTGCGACATTCGAACAAAACGATGGGCTTTTGTGAAGGTATTGATTGTGCTTTTGAGATAGGAAGGTTTTGGATGTACACTACTTCGATAATGGGTCGTTTATCTCTCTTGGTTGGAAACTTCCTAGTTCCACCTTTGGATATTTTTCCATCTTGGATAGTCCATTCCACTCTTTCTTCGATATCGACAAGATACGAGAAAGTCAAGCAATATTATTGGAGAGACTATTGAAGTATTCGGCGGGCAATATCTTTACAAACAATTGCATGTCTCTTTCTTGCTCAATGGCGGTTCACTTGAGAAGCCATAGCTCTCCATTTTTGTGCAAAAGCCTTGAATGACTCATTTCTCTTTTTCTCGACTCGCACTAAATCTTCTCGAGTAGGCACATTTTCGGAGTTGAATTTGTATTGTTGTAAAAACTCATCAGCAAGGTCTTCCCATTCATGAATCTTCTCCAAATCAAGCTTGATGAACCAAGATAAAGTGGGTCCAATTAAGCTATCTTGAAAAGTGTTGACAAGAATCAAAAAATTATCCGAGTATCAGGCCATCTTACTCAAATAGTATCTCAAGAAGGTCTTGGAACAACTGGTGCTGTCACACTTTCTCACAAACTCCAACTCTTTGTAAGACTTCGGAACTTTTACCTTGGTGTACGGAGATAACTTGGCTATGCCTTGCATTGGTAACCTTACAACATGCACAAGCATTCTTCAATCTTTGCTAGCCGTCTTACACTTTCATCATCCTTAAGAGTTGCAACATTCTCCTTCAGATTGGTTTCGAGATCTATAACAACGAGTGTGACCGTAGGGACATCCTTGGCTATTCATCTATCGATATGCTCATTGACTTGTGGTTCGATTAGTGCGGTAGGAATGGGTGGCACCTCTTGAGTTGTGGTAGCTTTCATTTCTATCAACATGACAACTATTTGAGTGAGTTGGTTCTCGACATTAGTGAGTCGAGTATTGGCATCTTCTTGATCCATTCTAGATTGAGAACGGGTCCTAACACGTGATCTTCATCGTTCTGTTTTATACTATCTTGATTAGAAAAAGAAATAAGTTAGTACTCGGAAAATGAGATAAGATGAAAATAGAAAACCCTTCAATTTTATATTTTCTTTCAACAAAATAGGGATAAGAAATATTCACATGAACCCAATATCATGTAAATAATCTCTTATCAAAATTTCTTTACAAGAAATTATACAATTGAAAGGATAATACTTGATGATTAATCAAGATGCTCCATCTATATTCCATTGAAATCTCAAAGAAAGAAAGAAAGTTCATACAAGGGAAATTTCACTATTTACAACAAAATTCGTGAAATAACATCCCTATACATCAATCTAGAAATGAAAGGAGAATCTTATTACATCATTACTAAAATAAGTAAAAAGGAAACCCTATACATCAAATCTATGAAATTTACATGGAAGAACTCCCAATGGAATATAGATGAACTCCCAATGGATTTTCTTTAGGCATGAGGAGAATTCATTTGTTTTCTTGGGTCAAACATTCAACCTTGGCTAAAGCCTCATCCCTTTCGCTAAGAGCTCGTGCGGCTATAGCTTGTTGTTGAGTTGGCTTCTCAGGGACATTAAGGAGATCTCGTTTAAGGTCAGACTCGAGGCGACGATATATATACTTTGGCAAAGCATGGTGTATCTTCATCTCACATTCCAATTTTGACTTATCGATAATGAGAATTGGCTTCTGGTGGTATTCATACCACATATCAATGACGGTCTTGATCATATCCTTCAAATCCACCATTTGGTCCCTTTGGATGACATCTTTACGATAGTCAAAACGATATAACCCCAACTTGAGGCATGGCATAATCTTTTGAAGCACGCGATATTGACGGATCACCCTAAAAGGGTAATATGACATAGATTCCGTGAGACCCAAAAGTGGGATCAGGTGTCGGGTCTATTAGTAAGGCGCACCTTGGGATTTCCAAGCCAACAAACATACCATTGGATTTGATTTGGAATGAGATTTTTAAAAAAGTTGAACCAAGTCGAGAATGACCAATAAGGAAAGATTTCTTCCTTTTCTTGGAAAAGCGAGATAGGATGACAATCTTTGGATAAGCCTATGCTTTTCAAACTCAAACCGAAGTCTTTGAGATGAGAGACCAACCAAATTTGGAGTAAACCTATTGGGGCTTTAAAAGTACCATTTTTGTCTTGTTTGAACCTATTGAGTGACACGAAGGTTTCACCTAAGATTATGTTAGAGAATCTCTTGAACATACATACTTGGTTGACAATGTGAACTACCAAAGGATCCACAGTCTTTTTGGTGTATGGAAAGACTAAAAAACAAAAGAATGCTAAGAGAAAGACGCGAGGGATTTGATTACTCACTTCTTTTAGTAAATTAGAAAAATGTCATTCTAAGAACGAAAAAGGGAGTGCATTGAAATTTCTTCTAAGGACGCCTTTGATTTGGAGAATGTCAACTCTTAAGAATTGGCTCAAAAGAGGAATATGATCTATGTCTATTGGAGGACTAATTAGATCAAAAGAACCGACTCTTCCAATGACAATATCATACTCCTTAATTGTATCGATTATTCGTTTCGACCAAAGACAAACATCGATGTCTTAAAGTTCCAAAAGTGAGACAATGCCTTGATCATGTCAACACGTGGCTCGATGTATAAAAGCGTGGGAAGGTATCTAATCCTCTTTTCCACATAGTCCTTGAGCTTTGGCTCAAGGCTTTTCTACATGCCCACGAGAGCTTTTGGTACGAGAATGACTCGAATCTCTGACATATCCATTTTGACTAATCCTAGTTACGGCTTCGAGACTAATCACCATGCATTATAGAAAGAATATAACGTGGAATTAAAATGCCGTAATTGAAGTTGTGGTAAGAAAAATACCGGAATGATACAATCAACCTTACCATGAAGATAGAGCAAATACAATGACACATCGTGTGAGGACATGTGAGGTTTGATGCCTAAATGGTCGGATTCTAAAGGTTCAAGATTCCCACCTTGATTAAATAAGAAGAGTTTGCCCACCACTACTAACATTGGTCGGTGCACTTCTTACTAATTAAGATGAGCGGGATTGAAGAATGGATTACCATATGCATTCACATGCGGATTCTACTCTCAATACCTCCTAAAGGTGCCCTAAAGTGATCCAGGGTTTTAGACCGCGGGACGTAGGTCCATTGTGTCATGCTAAAGTAGGTAAACACGTATTTAAATTTAAGGCAAACAACATTTTAATATAATCATATACATTCACATACACTCGAATGCCACCTACAAAACAAAGGGTTTTCACAAAAACTCCATCCCTTATATCTCCCACCTACAAAACCATTTAACACATGGTTAGTGGACTTATCTCATTTTCCACGCAACTTTGCTACAAAAGGTAGACAAGTGAGATAACAACCAACAAGTTCATTACAACTTTAATCCACTTAGGTTTGTAAACTAATCCCCAATGGAGTCGTCCAGCCTGTCACGACCTACCTCCTCGAGGGCCAAACTTGGAAAGCGGGTTTAGAGGTAAGTGTTCTTGAAACAATCCGAATGGCGCATCATAAAAGACGGCTTACCAAAGGATTGATCTTTTGGTCATCCATAAGGTCAATTGATTATGAACGTGTATTTTCCTAACTCCATACCTCGCATGACAGCAGATTAATTTTATCTCTTTTAGCAAATAAGAGTTGCCACTAGCCTATGTCGGGGGTCGACTAGAATACCTAATCGAAATATGGGAGTTTTGTTTCTGTTTCCACGAAAATTAGAGATTATGGATTCGGGTACTAGCTTACGTTAATGTTTCGACTAATGCCCTTTCGATACCGCTAAACTTGTCACGGTTATTATCTAAGTTGCCGTGCATTTGTTCTTACCATTTTCATGCCAAAGCCTTAGTCCACTAAGTGATCATGCATTTTGTTTTCAGATTTTCCATTTAAGGTTCTAAACTAATCCTATCTTAGTCTAGAAATGAAAGAAACAAGCAATTCTATTGAAAAGGCGACGCGTAAAGTAAACATACAAAGTATTAAAATGACTAGCTATTCTAAGTGTGAGGAAAGAAAAACCTGCAACATGTCGAGTGTTTAATACAACACGAATAGAAAGACCCAAGATATGATCGGGCAACATGTATTGTGTACAAATCGAGACCGGATTGGACATCAGTCTTTGGCCACCATATTCTTCATGGACAGCCTCACGGATGTCAGTTTTTACATTCATACCATACATTCGAGCAACACTCAAGCAAGGCAAAGCACGAACATTCAAATATCAACTCAAGAATGGGCCTTGAAGTTGACCTTTGCTTTACATGCATTCCGATCTTCCCACCCACTTAATTGATTGATTAATGACTAACGATAATGAGCCACCATTTGCATTCACAAAACAATGGCTCAGATCGATTAACCCGTAATATCGGGTCTAAGTGTTCACCATGGGCTACCTACCAAACATACATCGCGCCTAGACATACATCTAACAATTACATGCAAAACAATGAATAAAGCATGCACTTAGGCCCATGAGTCTTGTTTCTCAATCAATTAAATAATGGGAAGTGGGCCTCAAATGTGGACCACTTATCTCATACGTGGACCACTTATTCAGTCATAATCGTCAAATTCAGACCCATTATGTTCAAATGTGATTAATCAAGCTAATGATGTCCAAATGATGTACATCTAGTGTCTTTGGAAAGGTTAGATTGTGAGGATCAAAAGTCAAAAGGACCATTTTTCTCAATTCCTGCCCAATTTTCTCGAAAATTGGATATAGAATGACAGATTAGACCCAGTTCTCTTAGGGATTTAAAAATAATAGCGGAAAAAATAACAAAAGTTATCCAAATTGCGTGAAAATTTTTAAAACGTTAGGATTCCGTGTTCCCAACAACTTTCACATTTTGATTTTTTCCAAAAAGCCTTTGGTATTTTTATAAAATTCGGTTTTCACCGAGAACTTGTTTGCAAATCATTTTTGAGGCCGGGAGGACCTTATCCAGAATTTTTAGCAAATTGACCCCCCAAAAATTGCTATTAGGTCCAAAAAATGTTCAGTCTACATAATTATGCCCTAATGAACAACTTTTAAGTTTTAAGTTTTAGCTAAAAAGGTCCCTAACTTTATGAAAATTGTAAAACCAATTCGGTCACTGAAATTGGAAATTTTTGGATCAAATCACAGAATCTGGACATCTTCATTATAGGCCAATCAGACCATCCAAATCAGCATGGAATTGCATGAAATTTTTATATTTTGTAGATAAATATGTGTTTTGCAAATTCTATGATGAAGTTTCTTCAAATGATGAACACAAAAATTTATAAAAATCATGGAACATGCAAAGGTCTGTATGAAATCGATTATCAAAGGCTATTTGACATTACTTCTAGCATCAATTGTACATACCAAATCAGATTAGAATTTTATGAAATTTTTATTCTAGATAGATCTAAATGTTCTCTATGACTTTAATGTAGGAAGTTTCTTCAAAAAATGATCATAGAAAATCAAAAACATCATAGAACAGAGCAACATCAATGAGGAAATCACAAGAATAGAATGTAAAGTCATGATTCCAGATTCTAATCTTAACTTATGAAGTGATTTTCACCTAACAAACGAAATCCGATTTAAGCATGCAACATATCAAATCGAAGCTCACGGAGTATCAATCAAATCTCTAGTTGAACACTTTTTTAGATTTCGACATTTTTGAGCTCGAATAAGTAGTGTAAGCGTGCAAGTTCCTACGTACACGATTTCACATAATAGGATTCAAGTGTGCCTACCTTGTTCAATGAAGTTGCTGAGCTCAAATTAGCTATTTTGGTCACCAACGACCTCCAAAATGGCATCAAATATAGCTCCTGATATCTACGTCGCAATTCAAGAAGATCAAAGTGAGATGGTTATCCGATGACGAAGAACGAATAAGAAGTACAAATGAGTTAAAATGGAACTCTAGTGGCTTTTCCGACGGAAGTTGGCCACCACGGTCTCGAGGAGCCTCGGAGGGACGTCGGAGGTGCGGTGGTCTGCCAAAGATCGTCCAGCATGGGCAGTAGAGAGCCTTAGCCGAGAGAGAGAGAGAGAGAGAGAGAGAGAGAGAGAGAGAGAGAGAGAGAGAGAGAGAGAGTAAATCTGAAAAATGAGCCCCTAATTTTTGGAGGAAAATTTGTATATAAACTCCCTCTAGTTTGAATCTTGACCCTTGGATGCATCCAAGGGTTGAGATTGAATCCTTAATGTGTAAGGAAATTCCTTAAGGGCTAAGCAAAACTCCTATTGGCTGAAATTTAATCACATGGATTGATGACATGGCAATGTGAATAGTCAAGATTGAATGCCAAATGAATGGTTGAGATTTTTTGCTTAATCCCTAAGTAATTCCTCCAATAAAGGCAATCTTGTAATTTCACTATGGGCATTTTAGTAATTTTGGGCACAAGGGGGATGTGGCCGGGTGGAATGGACCACTGACTACTGGAATTTTGGCTGGAAATGGTTGGCTTGAAGATGCCGGTTCAATTCCGATCAAATCGGGTTTAATCGGTTGGACTGGTTTGACCCGATTTGACCGGATTGAACCGGTTCAGTTCTTAGCTCAATTTTGTTCCAATTTCATGCAAGTTCATCCCTATTATGATTGATTAATCTAATTGAATTGAATTTGATCAAATTAGATTGAACCAATTTGAAATACAAGTATAAGTTGACCAAATTTAACTTGTTTGGCTCAATTACTCTTCAATTTGAGTTAAATTACATTGCCAAACTAGACTATTGAATTTAATTGAAGTTCAATTGGCCAAATTGAACTTCAATTCATCAAATTAGAAGTTTGTCTAGAAGGGACCAAGTTTTTTTTTATCGCAAAAGAAATATTTCATTACCGGCAAGATCTTGAGAAACACATATAGGAAGAGTCTAAACAAAGAAGAGCCTATAGGGTTTGAGGAGGGGCAACAAGCCAATTTTGTGGAAGACGACCTAATCTTTGCAATTTCACAGCCCAATCAGCCACTAAGTTGGATTCCCTCAGACAGTGAAATAGATTAATGTGTGGGTGGGCCAAAATAAGCTCCAAACAATATGAGAAAAGCAGCTGCTCTTCCCAGTTAAATTGATCAATAGACTTACTTATCAGGGTATTAATCAAATCTACATTGTCGGACTCCACACAGACTGGTTTTTGCTCGATGTTATGAACTGGAGATCTTTGTGGACAGTTAGGTTTTCCACTTGTGTTGTAGATGATGCCTTCATTGATTTTGCACAACTTGCGACGATGTTGCCCATATGAGCTCTACAGATACCAACGATAGCACCATCAACGGATTCCTCGATGAAGGACCCATCCTCATTGAATTTTAGGGATTTCTCTTCCGGTGGGATCCAAGATAGTGGAATGGTGAAAGATGACTCCTTTTGTATTTTTAACTTTTGGGTGTTTCATTTTCTGAAGTTAGCTAGCAAAAACTTGGCTGATTCCACTATTTCTTGGACATTTGGAGGTTTACCACGAAAAATAGTCATTGCGAGATTTCTAAATACTCTAGAGGTTCGACTCGATCGAGGAAAGCTGAGGTATGTCAACTCCTTTCTTTGTGAAATTCAATAACCAAGAGTCGAATTGTGAAATTTCCTGACTGTTAATCTGAATATTCAGGCTAGGGTGTACCCAACCAAATCGTGTCCATGGACAGAGCAGAAAAATATGTTCAACCATTTCCTCCCCTTGCCGGCATAGAGAACAAACAGGGTTAGGTATTCTCTTTCTCTTCCAGAGATTTTCCTTCGAAGGAATAGTGTTAGTGCATAGGAACCAAAGGAAAATTTTAACTTTTGAGTAAATCTGCATATCCCATATAGCTTGCCAAAGTGAATTAAGAGTTTGGTAAGAGGATGATGCTTGTTCGCTACTCTGCTTCTGTTCAATAACGTCTCTGAGCATATTATAACCATTCTTAAATGTATAACAACTTGATTTAGTCCCTGTCCACACTAACTTATCTTAAGCAATGAGGGGTTTGACTTGAATTGTAAGAATCTCCTGTACTAGCCGATCATCAAAAAGTTCTTGTAGCTTTTGGAGATTCCATTTTCCTTCTTCAATTGAAATCAATTTTGAAATCCTTACTATATCGTTCTTATTTGCTGGTCCCCCTATTGATCCTCTTTTAAGCCACTTATCCTCCTTGATTTTTACCTTTTCCCCATCACCAATTGACCATAACAGAATGGGCAATGGCTTCTCTTCCATATAATAAGCTCTGCCACCCCTAAGAAGGTGTAGAACCTCTCTTGACCTGCCAAAAGTCTCCTTGATGAAAGTAGATTCCTTTGAACAACTTACTCCGGAGGGAATCTGGATTCTAGATCAACCTCCATTCTTGTTTTCCTAGCATGGCCTTGTTAACTGAAATCAAGTCTCTAAAACCCATTCCACCCTTGTCCTTTCTTTGCTTTAGAGTATCCCATTTCTTCCGGTGCAATCCTTTTTTGGATTCACTGTTTTTCCACTGGAAATTGGCAATCTTTTTCTTAATTGCTTTACACATTGAAATAGGTATTTTGAAAATTGACATAGCATATTGTGGTAGAGCTTGGACAATGGTTTTCACCAGAATCTCCTTTCCAGCTTTCAAGAATAATTGGTCTTTCCAACCCTCTAATTTTGCATTAACTCTCTCAAGAATCCAAGTAAACATGTTTCTTTTCGAAGCATCTCAATTAGAAGGAATACCTAAGTATTTGCCAGTGTGACCAATCTCAGGTATCCTTAACTCATTCGACAAATTATCTCTCAATGATTGTGGACACCCCTTACTGAAAAAAATGCCTGACTTGTTTAAGTTAATGGTTTGGCCCAAAGCATAACAATATTGATGAAGTATGGCTGAGACATTTTGACATTCCACAATAGTACCATCTAAGAAAAAGATGGAATCATATGCAAACATTAGGTGAGACAATGTCAGGCAAAGTCTGTTCAACTTAATACCTTTAATTCTACCATTTTCCATTGCCCTGTTCATCAGGAAGTATAGACAGTTTGCAACTAGAATAAGTAGATAGGGGGAGCACGGATCTCCCTGTCTAATGCCTCTAGAAGGATTAAAGAAAGGAAGGAACTCTTCATTGAATTTCACACTAAAGGAAACGGTTGTTACACATTGCATAACCCAACTTACCCATTTCACTCTGAATCCCATTTTAATTAAACAAGCTTCAAGGAAGTCCCACTTGACTCTATTATAGGCCTTCTGCATATCTAGTTTTATAACTGCTTGAAATTTCTTTTGACGATTCTTAATCGTCAATTGATGTAGGACCTCTTGCACAATAAAGATGTTATCTTGTATTTGTCGGTCACTGACGAAAGCATTTTGTTCCTTAGCAATTAAACTTGATAGCCACTTCTTTAGCCTATTAGCCAAAATCTTTGAGATGATCTTATAAGCAAAATTGCAAAGACTCATAGGGCGAAATTGGTCAAGCTTTTCTGGATTAGGGGACTTAGGAACAAGGGCTATATGGGTTCCGTTCATCCTGAGGTCTAGAATTTATGTACGAAAAAGGACTAAATAGCATTAAAAACATCCTCTTTAATGACTTCCCAATGGTGTTTAAGAAAATACCTTTTAATCCATCCGGACCAGGAGCCTTTTGCCGAACCTAGCTGAGAAACCACCTCACTCACTTCCTTCATAGACACTTAAGCTGTTAATTTAATATTCGTTTCATCTTTGGACAAGACTTGGGCATTGATCAATCACGGGATGAAAATTCCAAGGCCCCACTGAAGTGAATAATTCATGAAAATACTCCACAGTTCTTTGCTTAAGTATGTGTTTGTTCCTAATCCATACATCATCTTACCCTTTCAGCATTGAAATTCTGTTTCTTCTTCTCCTTTGGACTGTTGTTGCGTGAAAGAACTTTGTATTCTTCTCCCCCCACTTAAGCTAATTGACTCTTGATCTCAATCCTCAATGCAACTCTTCTTGCCTCCAATATCTTCAAGTTCCTGTTTGATGCTTTGCATTTGGTTCTTGTCAAAAAATGAGTCTTGGCTATTCATTAGAAGTTATAGTTCTTGATTTAGTTCTTCAATTCTGCGAAGATTATTGGGCAATTTTGGCCTACTCCATTTTACTAATGCTCTCGAAGCACAACCCACTTTCTCCATTAGTTTCCCATCTCCCATAGAAGATGAGCTCCAAGCTCCAGCTACAACTTCCAGACATTCAGGATCCTCAGCCCAAAACGCTTCAAAGAGCAGTCATTTAAGCAATCCTGAAATGCAACAATTTGATAGCAATTTGCCATACGTCTTCCAGTTTTCTCCCAATTATAAAGGACATCATTAAAGTTCCCCATAAAAACCCATGGAAGGTTATCAAATCGGCTTACAAGTCTCAACTTATCCCATAGAAAAAGTTTTTCCCTAAATTCATTTGGCGCATGCACAAAAGTCATTCTCATTCTTGTCCTATTAATTTGGTCAATATATATAAAATTGATCATCTCTTTTGACGCTAATTCCACTTCAATTGGGATCAAATCATTCCACAAAATAGCAAGTCCCCCTGCAGCTCCTACAGGGTTCACCACAAAACAGAAATTGAAACACTTTCTCAAGCGCTAAATCACTAGCTCTTGACTTTTAGTCTCCATTAGAAATACCATGTTGGGCCTATCTTGGGCAATCATTGCCCTCAAAGCATGGATTGTCAAAGGTGTGCCCAACCCTTGACAATTCCAGCATAGGATCGTCATTTGTAGCTCGGTAGCTTGTTCGGGCTAGCCACCAAAGCCTATTCAGCTATGTCTTTCGTAGCCCTCACTGGCGTCTCCAATAATTGGGATTCATCAAGAGTCTCTTGATCATACATGATAGGATCATAGGGATTGAATCTTTTTAACTTCTTAGAAACTGGGGACTTAAGAGTTCTATTTTGCTTCTTTAAATCATCTTTCCTTACTGCCAAGGCGTTACAGGTTACCCAAGAAACCCTAGGTAGAAATACATTACTATGCATGATTCCTTTACCTTTAACCGTGTACTCTCCTCTCTGAGATGGGGGAATCTCAGCTTCCTCCATTTCAGTGTTGAGATCTTGTTTGATAGTAGCATTTGGGCCAAGAAGTAGTAGCTGTCTTTTCTCTCCAACACTTACAACTTGGGTGTTTTGTCAAGGAGTTTCTGGAATAACTTCTCCCTCCACCTTTGCAACTAAGTATTTAGCATAGCATAACTTCCAGAAAGGGCTTGGTTCTCGAGCTTCCGTCTTCAACCATGGCCCAAAGCAATTGGTGCTTCCTTCTTCATACTTTTCTTGATCAAAAGGGACTTCATTACAACTTTTAGCATAATGTCCTATTTTTCCACGCGAATAACAGAAATGAGGCAACCTCTCATACTTAAAGTCTAACTAGACTTTAATACCCCCCAAATTGGTTAGTGTTCCAGGCCACAGTGGTTTGCTCAGATTTAGCTCAACCTATGGCTTACCAATTTTGGAAGAGGCAAAACCCTTCTTTTCCACTTTCACCTCTACTACCCTACCCAGCTGTTGCACAACACAGGAAACTAACTTCTTAAAGTACCACTCATGTGGTAGGCCTTGAACTTGGACCCAGAAGGAGTAGGAAGAAAAATTGTAACATTGAGGGGGTGTATTAGGGACCCAAGGCTTCATAATAAGGAGATTACTGGAGAAGGACCATGGACCATTCTCTAGGACTTTATCTCTTTCCTCTTTAGACTGAAAAGTGAACGAAAACAACCCCACATTCACTTCAATTTGAGATACATCTAGATCTTGCACTTTCCAAGCTTTTGCATAGTGTTGTTGAATACCTGTAAATTAATAGAAGGGTTTAAGATCAGCTTACCAAAAGCAATAATGCTGCCTTCATGAAGCTTTTCTCTGAAAATTGTCCCTTCCAATTCAGCAGCTTCAATTTCTGACCGAAGATTATCTAACCTTTTGCATAACAGGGCAATGCGCGAAACCGGAATACTACTGTCCCCCATTACGAACCATCAAAGAGGAAGAAGCAAAACAAAATAGAGAGCAAACTACAGTAGCCAGAGGACCAATATTCCGCACAGGAGGCAACAACAAGGGCAAACCAGAAGAAACTTCCAAAAAATTATTAAGAAAGCACCCACTGATCAAGAAAATAGGGCACACATCTGGCGAGATCTTAGAATCAGTAATGTGATGGAGTGCCGCAACAATAATCGAGGGATTACATGGCTTAAGGATTCAATGGAAGATAAGGAATGAAATTTGGAATGGGATATCTGGAAACATGGACTTGGGTTTAGCGTTTTGGGAAATAGCTACCTCCAAAGGTAGAGAGAACCCTCATGAGGAGAGAGTTGTTGACCTAATGTGCAGAGCCAATGTAGAAAGGGCCAAGTTGAATTGCACCAATTGAACCAATTATTCTTGGATTTCTCAATCATTGGATCACCAAATTGATCAAATTGACTCAAATTCTTTTGGATCTTTCAAAATTGATTTTAGATTTGAATTGCATATAAGAAAGTAGGCTCATTCGTGTCTTAATTATGCAAATCATGAAGAATCGAACGGAATACCTAATTAGGGCTTAAATTGGGGGTTTTCACCATTGGCTTGGAATTCTAAAATTGATTTGAAAATTGAAAGTAATACGATATCTAGATCAAATGTCGTGAAGGAAACAATCCTAAAACATGATTACAAATGAAGTAATATCATTTTTTGGCCGATTTGAACCAAATTCCCCACATTGGGGAAAGTTGATTCTAAACCGATTTTTTTAAAATTGATGATACCAAAGTGAAATTAAGCTAAAAATGAGTTGATTTAGTGGTTTTGAAATTTTTAAATTTTTTTGGACAAAGTGTTGATCAAAAGTCAACATTTTAGTGATTTGTCACTAAAATGCCAATTAATGGGTCAAACTTTGAATTTTTTGAAATTGATTGTGCAAAAGTGAAATCGACACTATTTTGGGCTTTTTCAATCAAAAAATCAAATTTTAACTTTGGTTGACTATTCAATCAAAATTTGACCAAAAGTCAACTCAAAGTCAACGTTTTGACTTTTTGAAATTGAAATGCAAAAAGTTAGAAAATGAGTGGCTAATGCTAATTCAAATGCTAAATGACTTTTTTTTTTTAGGATTGGGTTCCGTCATGATCGGAAATCCTAATCTCAACGTTTTTACATTTATGACGCGTAGGTTAAAAATCAAGTGTCAACAGTTACGTTCCTCGGGTGGGAAGACAGCCGTGTTATCCCCCATTCTTGTTGGTTTTGGGACGTGACACCTTATAATATTCTCCCAGTGGAAAACCATTGGTTAAGGCGTGAAAATTCTTTAAAGTGAGATAAATATCTCTGATTAGGATGGACATCCTTCATGACGTAATGTTCGGTCGGTAGGGTTCAGGATTGTAGGGTCGATCTTCTTTCCAGGAAGGATTTGAAGGCTCAAAACATACGCACGAATGTTGTGAGTAGGTAAAGTAAAAGTGCCCTTAAAGTGTTCTTCATTTACAAGATGGTGCCCCCTTTTCCCTTGACTTGGTACCTTTGTATCCATCATGAACGTTCTTTCTACATTCGTCGATTCATTCATCAGACATCTCATTCACTTCTTACATCAATTGATTTTACATTCGATCATTCATCATTCATTGCAGTTATTATCGTCACTCATTTTCATCGTCCATTTTTTTTTTGTTGTCTCCGACACTAGTTCTGCATTCACACTGTATCTACTTTTTCGCGCCATGACTCCTTTCATCCTCTTTTAGTTCCTCTTCTTTTTCTACCTCTCAAAACTGACAACAATTTTCAAAATTCTCCCTTCCATCCAAGACTTGCCCCACTCTGTGCATTACTCTTAAATTTTCAATCAGCATCTGTAAATCGACTTGCTCCAGTGTGAGGTTAGTAACTGGCCGGGTTAAAAACAAAATGGAAATAAAAGACTCAAAGTGGGCAAGCAAGGGATTCACCCGTTTTTTGGATTCCGAATTGAAATGCCGTTCGTCATTTTAGGAATGCTCATCTGAACATAGAGTTTTCTCATCATAATCGATTTTCTTGAACACCTTATAACTCTCTGGCCAGGTTGGCGTCTGACAATTGGGTGGGTTAATTTTGCAAAATACCTCTTGACGTTTTTATAAATAAAGGCGAGGAAGTCAAATGCCAAAAAGTCCTTTACAGGACAGTTATTCTTAAAGTTATATTCCCCAATAGTTGTAGTCTTAGCTTAGCCAAGGGCAAGGTAGGATCACGCACTTTCTTTCCCCAAGTGAAGCAAGAACTCTTAACTTAAGCAAGTATGATAGTCTGCTTCCTAATGTTAGGTCCAAGGGCCGTGCTACATTTCATTACTATGGATAGCTCTCGCGTCTCCGAACCTCTAGATTGGGTAAATGGATTTTCATGTGTTTGGGGGAAAGATATGAATTGCAATTCCTCGTCTTGGCAACAGTTGCATAGCAAAATAATAAAGATCATACTCTCTTTTCTTTTGCAAAAGAAGCCTGAAGCCTTTGTGCTCTGCGAGTTGTACAGTGTAAAAGGCATTTGTCGATGAGTTTTAAAAGAAGCAAATTCCAAGCATAGCAGCTATGGGTTTGATGTGTAAGGCCATGAATGGCTTTCACCCTTGCGAGTTCAGAAAAAAGAGTGAACTTATGTTGTTTGTAATACTGAAGGAAAAATAAGACAATATCGACTAACAAGCAATAAATAGAATAATATAAAAAAATATAATCTTAAACCAGTTTAACGTTCAGACATGTTGGTGTTGCCGCACCTCGCAGAGGGCAAAAAGAGCGATGGTTGCTGGGATAAGGACATTAGGAGTGCCTTAACTTTTGTACAATGCTCACTTGAGTACGATAACTTTTTTTTTTGCTCACTTGAGTGCCATAATTTTTTTTGGCTCACTTAAGTGCCACTTTAGGCAAAAAAAGATCACGCCATCGGCCATGTGGCAGCCAGAAATTTTGACGTGGATGCCGGTAGTCCTTATGGCTTTGCCGGAGCTGATGTGGATAATATTTTAATATTTTTTTGAATTTTTTTATTTTTATTTTTATTTTTATTTTTCCTTTTTTTTGCAAATTTTTTTTCAATGCCAGAGAGGGTCACCAGCGACCCTTGCCGGCTGCAAAGGCCTCGCCTAGATTGGGTGAGGGCTTCCTTGCCCTCGGCCGCAAAAGCCCTAGGCAAGGCTGTCGCCAGATCTGGGCAGCCGCAAGCAAAGCGGCTTTGCCAGATCTGGCAAGAGCCTTCGCAGCCACAGGCGTCGCCTCACCCGTTGTCGGCGAGGCCACGATGGCCTCGCCAAGGGCCTTCGCGGCTGCGAGCGAGGCAGCCTCGCCAAATTTGGTGTGAGCCTTCCCCGGAAACCCACACAATTTTTTGACCAATGATCGTTGTCAAGTTCCAAGATTCATCTTAGTTGTGGTTGCCATCATATTGTGGACGATTTCTGATTTCTCCATCACTGTTGCTGTCAATTTCTCCTTGCCGTCGTCAATCGCTATTTCGCGGCCACGAATCAAGTGAGCTCCTCAAATATGCCCTATTTTCATCCATCTACTGATTTTGAGGGCATTGGACTGAATCGATGAGATTTTGGATAAATCGTGCGATACTAAAGCTGAGTCATAGAGTATAACGATGATTTGAAGTGTGATATATCATTGTCAAGTCGAGAATTGCTCTAAAACCGAGTCTAGAATTCATGTTTTAAGTTGTACCTCAACTGTTCGCTGAAATAGCTGAATGAGATGTTAGATGCTTAGAACACCGAATTTGATTGTGAAAATTCTGAGTGACTTATGATAAATTGAGACCTAGTTAATATGAGCTGTGCTGGTTTAGGTCTTTACACATTACAATCGGGCCAAAAATTACGTTGAATCTCACTCTAAAACATATAGCTATTCCATATTACATGTTTGATGAAATGTCAAAAAGACGATTGAATCTAAATCTGTGATTAAACTTAGAATCAATTCATGTTTTGCTCTTATAATTGTTAAGGTATATCTGACTTCGAGTTTCTTTATGTTTTTCTATGATTTCTGTTGACTTTTGTGGCATGTTCGTCGTTTGTCCAAGTCAGCCATTGATGGAACCTTCGATGAAGATCCATCCCGCTTTTGCCGGAGCGATCCCCACGGTTTGAGGCCGTTACTGTTAGTTCTCTATTCTCTGTTTTCATGTGTGTATACGTGTGTCGAACTAGAGTGCTTGATTTGGCCGGAAATTGGTGGTCGATAGATGAATTTCAATAATCGGAAAATATTTGCGGTTGGCCGACGAGATGTTTTGGTGACGGCTGGCGGTGGTTATTGATGTCAACGGTTGAAGGTCGAGGTTGACGGTGCTAGGGAGTTCAGTGGAAGAAGTGTTCTTGGTGAAGGCGGCAAAGAGGTATTCTCGGTGGAGACGTCGCAAGGAAGAAGAAGACCAAAAAGGGAATAAAAAAAATAGAGGATTTAAAAAAAAGGAAAATAAAATAAAAAATAAAAATAAAAAATAAAATAAAAACCATTTAAAAATCCACGTTAGATGGAAAATTAATAAAAAAAATCCATGTATGATGGTTTGACAGAAATGGCACTCAAATGATCTATTTTCGCCTGAAGTGGCACTCAAGTGATTTTTTTTGCCGAAAGTGACACTTAAGTGAGGAAAAAAAACGTTATAACACTCTAATAAGTGCCGTACGAAAGTTATGATACTCCTAGTGTCCTTATCCCATTATCGTGTAGCTCTTACCAGCACAGGTCATGCAACAATGCCAAACCCTTTCAATACTCTCTCCCTCTCTGGCCTTTTTTTTTTAATTATATTTTAAAGTTATAGTCTTTTTTTATGATGTGGCACTGTGCCCCCGCATTAGCGCCAGTCAATCCCTAACCACTTTAGGAAAAATCCAGAATTTTTCTGTTACTCAAAATAAAACGAAGTTAATAAAAGTAGTTGATTTCCCTTTTTGGACAAGTTTTATCACATGATTGTATTATTTGACACTTTTTGAAGTTCATTTGTGGCATGCATCTTTAGTGAAACAATTTCTTATTTACTATCAAGTCATTTACTTAGAGTTTGTTTGGTAACGCTTCTATTGTCTGGAACAATTTCTGTTGAGAGATAGTTTTTTCTATTTTTATTCCTTGGATGAGTTTTTGAGTAGAACAATACATTTGGTAACTACACAAAATTTATATTCCCAAAATAGAAAAAGAATAAAAATGCGTTTGATACGATCCTAAAAATTTCTACTCTCAATTTTTTCATTTAATTATAAAAATATCAGTGGAGACTTAACAATTTATGTTTGGAGAAAATTGGACTACAAATAGAATTAAAATATATTATGATATAGAATTGAATGACCTTAATACAATCATAAAGAAAATTCCTTCTCATAAACAAAGCAAATACTGGATAGTGGTTGAAGTTTATGTGTTTAGGGTTTTAAGGTTTGGAGTTTTAGGGTTTAGGGTTTGGGTTTTAAGGTTTTACGGTTTCGGGTTTGGGCTTTATGGTTTTGGGGTTTAGTATTTCCGGTTTTGGGTTTAGGGGTTTGGGGTTTGGGTTTTAGGGATTCGAGTTTTGGGATTTAGGGTTTGAGGCTTAGGGTTTGGGGTTTATGGTTTATGGTTCGGGGTTTGGTGGTTTAGGGTTTAGGTTTTTGGTATTAGGGTTTGGGATTTGGGATTTGGGTTTTGGGGTTTAGGGTTTTAGAGTTTTAAGGTTGAGGTTAGGATTTGGGGTTTAGGATTTAGCATGAGAATATCTTGTGAAAGAGAAAGAGGTGATCTTTTTTTGCTTTTTGTTCCCGAGAACAAGAAGTGGATTTTTTTATTTCTTATTTCTCTTCCAAATCTATTTCCTGGCTATTTTTCTATTTCGGAGAACAAAAAAAATTAACTAACGTTACCAAACGGATTTCTATTTTTTTTATATTCCAGAGAACAAAAGAATAGAAAAACAGAAAATTTTGAGCATTGCCAAACATGCCCTTAGCATTCAAGTGTTAGTAAACATTAGTGCTCTTGCCCATGGTTCGTTTGGGTGATACGAGCACTATCCCTCTAAATCTTTTAAATAATTGTTAATTATTAAAAGCTCGTGCTTATTTCCATACCCGAGCGATACCGGTGCAGAGGCCTGATTACCCGAAGGTCCATGAATACACTTCATACTTTTGCACAATCTAATTTGCTCGTTGAGGCTTTAGTTAACTCTTTTTATAGAAAATACTCGAAAGGAGCAGAAATTTGACCAGAAAGATGACCGATGCTGATCTTTTCTGAAATACTTTACACTCAGGGCGCGTTTGGTAACGTTTCTATTTCTGGGAACAATTTCTTTTCAGAAATAGTTTTTTCTATTTCTATTTCCTGGAAGAGCTTCTGAGCAAAATAATGCGTTTGGTAACTGCACAAAATTTCTATTTCTAGAACAGAAATGCGTTTGGTAACTGTATAAAATTTCTATTCCCAATTTTTTGCATTCAAATCTATATCTTTTATTTAATTATAAGTGCAAGTTATAAGTGAAAAAAAAATCAATAAGCATGATTTATTAGTTTGTCTAATCCTTTTTAGGGGTTTAAAACCCCTTTTAATCCCTAAACTAAGGAATCTTCAAAAATACTACTTGGGCACCTCAAAAATTTAAATTTCATTCAAAGTGGGTGGCCACAGGTATTCTAAGCCATTATGTAAATTTTTTTATATTTTTTGTGGTAAAATTTATTAAAATTTTTTACTTTGCCTAAATCTGATTCTTTTTATTTTTCCGAAAATTTTTTATGAAATTTTTTTAATTTTTTCAATTTCGAAATTTTGCAAATATTTAAGGGTTTTCTGAGTTTTTCTGATTTTTATGGATCTTCTGAGAATTTTTTTGATTTATATGAATTTTGGGAATTTTTTAATTTTCTAATTTTTTATGGGATTTTTCTGAAATTTTTCTAATTTTTATGATTTAATTTATTCTAAGCCATTATGTGAATTTTTTATTTTTTATTTTTTTGGGGAAAATTTTATTAAAACTTTTTACTTTCCCGAAATTTGCCTCCTTTTATTTTCGAGAAAGCTTTTTATGAAATTTTTTTAATTTTTTCAATTTCGGAATTTTGCAAATATTTAAGGGTTTTCTAAGTTTTTCTGATTTTTATGGATCTTCTGAGAATTTTTTTGATTTATATGAATTTTGGGAATTTTTTAATTTTCTAATTTTTTATGGGATTTTTCTGAAATTTTTCTAATTTTTATGAATTTTCGGAATTTTTTAATTTATTCTAAGCCATTATGTGAAGTTTTTATTTTTTATTTTTTTGGGGAAAATTTTATTAAAACTTTTTACTTTCCCGAAATTTGTCTCCTTTTATTTTCGAGAAAGCTTTTTATGAATTTTTTTTTAATTTTTTCAATTTCGAAATTTTACAAATTTTTATGGATTTTCTGAGTTTTTCTGATTTTTATGGATTTTCTGAGAATTTTTCTGATTTTTATGAATTTTTGGAATTTTTTATAATTCAATTAATTTTTTAAATTTTTTTATTATTTCTGCCGAGAATGGATCGGACCGGTGCTTTGAGACGGTTTGCAGACGACGGAGGATGGAGGAGGAGCTAAGGTTGCGGCTTGAGGACCAGACCTTTCTATTTCTATTTCTATTTCTAGGAACAAGAAGTAGATTTTTTCTACTTCTTATTTCTGCTTCAATTCTATTTCTTGGCCACTTTTCTATTCCAGGAAATAGAAAAATAAAATGCGTTACCAAATGGATTTCTATTCTTTTTTTGTTCCAGGGAATAGAAAAACAGAAAAATAGAGAAACAGAAGCGTTACCAAACGCGCCCTCAATTTCTCGATATCAGCAAGCTGATATACTTGACTCCGGCGAAAGACGCCTGATTTTCATGTTTCTCTCTTGGGGAGCTTCTTCAATGATTGAAGTTTCTACGTGGGGGATGTCACACCCCAAAACCTACCAAGATGGGGGATGACATGGCCGTCCTTTCGCCGAAAGGATGCAGCATCAAACCACTCAAAAGTCCCCATGACATCACTCTCACTCTATTGCTGCTAAACAAAAAACCTGAAAGATTGAGAAAAGAGATGAGTAAGCAACCACACCTCAGTAAGTAATGTGTATCTCTTCTAAACAGATCGAACAACTAATATGTATATATAAAGTAATACTAAAAAACTCATAATTTAAACCTATAATATCATATACATATCATATTAAATATGAGTTATTGCATTTCATCAAAGCTTTATACAAATTCAGAAAATACTCATTTAAATCATCATAAATATCAACGGTCAAGTCCATTGATCAATCTCTATTAAAAATTACGTCAATGGTCAATTCCATCGACTAATCTCAAAGCACACATCAATGGTCTATTCCATTAATGAATCTCATCAAAAGCACATGTTAATGGTCCATTCCATTGGCCAATCTCATTAAAAAAAAACACACGCCAATGGTCAACTCCATTGGCCAATCTCATATTACATCACACGTCGATGATCCATTCCATCGATCAATCTATTACTCAATATCAAACCATGGTCACGACACAAAGCCTTGTGACAAGGCTACCAAGATCTCCCCTTGGCAAGGTCTCCACCTATAAAGCCGATGGCTCGGCCTAGAAAAATATTATAAACCCGGTATACATACCCCAAAATCCCTCAATTGGTTCATAGTCATATTGAGCATTAAATAATCATCATCCAATATTAGAAATCCAATTCATAATAAATTTCACAAACCAAAAAAATAACTTTTTCACAATATGGATCATCCGCGAGAAATACATTTTGTAGAGCATTTCTTAAATCATTTCCGAACTCATTTCATAAACTAGATCGTAACGTAATATACAATTGTATCCTTTCACAATACATTTACAAAAACGATTCTCAAATCATTCTTAAATACTAAAAAGTAATAAATGCCATATCCATACTTTTATGCAACAAATATGTTGTTTCACAACTCGTACGATTACTCAAATCCTTATTATTTTCAAAATATGAGTTTATAAATTTAAAGAAGAGATAGCACCACTCACCTGGGAATACCCCATAACCAAACAATATAGCTAAACTCACTGACGATCTCGTAATCCTATCAATTAAACAAGAATTGACGTCAACACCAAGTAAAACACCATTTTCACTAACGACTCGACTAAACCAAACTTAGATGCTAACCAAAACGACTCAAATGCGCTCACAAATTGCTCCTCCAATGCAATTATCCAAATCCTCCCCTTCTTCTTCTTCTTCTTCTCTTTTCTCTCTTTCTTTCTTTTCCTTTCTCCCTTTTCTGTTTCTGTCGAGGGAGCTCTTGGTTAAAAGAGAGAACCGAGCGTCCACTGTAGCCACGTTTTCTGCTTTTTGACTTGTTGACTTTTTTTTTTTTGAATACCCAAATATTACAGGGGAAGGATTGGCATTTCAAATAAAATTTATTTCCTCTATAGATAGAGTATGATTATATTGCATTCTTATTGCAGGGGCGTTTCAATTATGCGTTAGGTCGTTTTTCCTCTACAGTAGGAGATTATGTTAAATTTGCTTAACTGGGTCCTCTATTATATGTTGCCATGCTGACGAACGAAATCAAACTCATTGTCGAGCGTTCTGTTTTAACAATGTTCGGTTGTCTTGTCGGGTGTTCTACTTCTTTCTACTTTCCCTCTAGGCAAATTTAACAAGGAAGAATCCGCGGCAATTGCTGTCCCTTGATTTTCATAATGTTGTGCAAGGTTAACTAACCTGTGGAACAGACGAGAAGTTCTTAAATGAGCCTAATGCATGAAAACCATTGACTTTAACGGGTCCCATATGATTCAAGGATGAGGATTTACTGGGCTCACATGGTCCTGGTGCACCCAGGAATATCTCCAAGTAGAGCGTGTGTGGGAACAGAGTGCGTGTGTTTTCTAATTAACTTTAAAGTTTCCACAGTAAGAAGAGAAAATATCAACTTCAGCGAGCACAAGGAGGGTAGATATTTAACTTTAAACTTTCCACACTAGCGAGAGAAGATATTAATTTTAAACTTTCTGACACCTAAAGCTTTAGAAAGTTTAAAATTAATATCCTCTAACACGAACACTTTAGGTGTTAGAAAGTTTAAAATTAGTATCCTCTAACACTTAAGGTGTTAGAAAGTTTAAAGTTAATTTCCTCTCTCTTTGTGCTTGCCCACGTGTCATCTCTCCACGATGAGAAGACATCATGAAAATATTCGTCCTGAGTGAATCAAAACAAATCGAAAAGTCAGCAGATTTAACGGACTTTTCAAACATATATTTTCTACGAAGAACGAATGCTCCTTATAAATTCAGTTCCTCCCCTTTCTCCAATGCATTGCCATCCGCTCTGCTCTTCCAACTCCTCCTCCTCCTCGTCCTCCTCGTCTTTTTCCCAAAAATGCCTAATATTGGTCAAGATTAATCGAGGAACATGCATGCCATTCTTACTTTCACGATTCCAGTTCTGCTCAACTTCATTGACGTTAAGCACCAAGGAAAGCCCAATTCTCCATTTGAAACCCACCCCATCACCATCTTCCTCTCCATCTTCTCTCTCCTTCTCCATTGCTCCTTGTCCCTTCCTCTTGCTGCTTATCCACCGGCCTTTCATACTACTTACGGTGCCTGCACCTTTCGCTTCCTTGTGATCCTTTCCTTTTCCCTGTCTATAACTTTAACTACATTTTTGTTGTTCCGAGGCATCTCATTCTTCCTCCTCTATTTGCTGTTGCTGATACTACTCTCTGCAGCTCGCTTGCATGGTCTCGTTCAGAAGCTCCTTCATCTTGTAAAGCAAAGTATTCTAGTAGTCGCCTTCATCCATTTGTTCTGCCGTCCACCATGCAGAGGAAGAGCAGCCCAGCTTCTGCCACGTACTGTTGCTGATACACATGTGATGTCCGAATTGTAGTACATGCCAGTGTTCAACCAGGTCATTGCTAGTAGCACAAGAACAAACAAAGGAAACGGTATACAAGGGAAAACATATATTGGTATTATTACTCGATTCAATACCGAAAACCTATCGTTTATTGAAGCTAAAAAAGACTAATTTGCACCATCATCCATTCCATCCGTTGGCTGTAATTATTAACATTGAGTAGTGGAATATAATTTTTTGTATTGTATTCTGTGATAAGCTTAATTAGGAATGTATGATTTTTCACTTTCACATTATGTTTAACTAAAAAATGATGTTGATGATTGATACCATATTTTCCATTCGTATACAACTATATCTAATATGTATTATTGATGCTCTTTTATTTTATTTTCTAGGCATTTGTCATGGAAAAGTTTATGGATAAATGTTATGAACTGTTCTTGTCATGGTTATTTAATTATTTTGTATATTGTTAGTGTTTGCTTCCCTTTTCAAGCAATAGGAATATTAGTGTCTTACACACTATACAATTTAGAAAATGTACTATGTATCACATAAAAATATCGAGGAAATAGTAAGAACAACAGTTTGCATGATGGGATCACATCAAACTTTTATATTGACTAAATCATGGTGTAGTTATCTCTCACAAAAGTTTTATCTTTGCTCTAAAACCGAGGATTTTCTAATCCTTTTTCGCCTTCTTTTTTGGCCATTTTGTTTTTATTTATAAGAAACGCACGTCGTATTTCGGAGGCTCTAAATGTGCTTCTACATGGATGTTTTCTTTTACAAAAAAAAAATATAAAATGAAGCCCGTGCAATGCAGATTGAAGATTAGTCACGATATATGGGACAGTAGAAATGATTCTCAAGTACATCAACTTCGTATTTAGCAACAAAAAAAGAGAGGATAATACCATGAAAAATCACAAACTAATACAAATGTAACAAATTTACCCTAAACTAATTTTTTAACCATCGAAAATCTTAAACTGGTATACCTATGACAAATATACCTCAACCTAATTTTTTGACAACCAAAAACCCCCCAAATTAGTACATTTGTGATAAATTTACCTTTCGTTGTTTCTGTTAAATTAAATTAATACTACAAAAAATCACAAACTGGATAAATAGAGGGTAAATATCCAAAGCGGTATACCCGTTAACTATCACGTGTCATTTATCTCAACAATTTAATAGTAAAATTTAACAGAAACTAACGGAGGGTAAATTTGTTACACAGGTATACTAGTCTAGAGTTTTTGTGGTCAAAAAACTAATTTGAAGTAAATTTATCACAAATATACCAGTTTGGAGTTTTTCATGGTATAACCCAAAAAAACAAAAGTACATCAACTTCGTCAGCCAGAGCCAATTATAGAGGCCGTGAAGGTTTCTTCTTCTTTGTTGTTTTGTTAATCCAAGTTGTCTAAATCCAATATGACATTTCAAACCAGACTTTTCCAACTTTCCTAGCATTGATCTATTGCGAATATTTGTTTGGCCAAACAAAAAAAAAACTATTTCATATGTTCCTCATTTTAGGCCGATCAAGATCCAGACAACATATAAATATCGGAGTAAGAATATCATAAGTATCATATTTATGTATGGCTCTCACTTGAATGCTATAATTTCGAATCAATCATTTGAATGCTATAATTTCGTAAAAAGTTCATTGCAACAACGATGTAAGAAATTTTGTCTCTCAAATGATTGAAAAAACGTTATGGCATTCAATTGAGTGCCCTCAAACGTTATGACATTCGTGGTGTCTTTTTTGCAATAAACATTAATAATTATTATTTTTATTTTGAGGGCTTATATTAACCAAGTACTCACAATGATTGTATATTTAATATGAAATACAAGGGGTAAAACAAAACACAGGAGGGGTGAAATTGGATTCCTAAGTGCAAAACTGTCACTGTCAAGACATGACGTGGAAAATACCGAAAATTGTGACATCATGCACAAGAACAAGGATTCCTTACTGGGAGCGAAATTGAGACATAAAATTGAAAAAATATTCATTGCTATCATATTACCACGTTATTGTCTTGCTTGACATGATTGTGCTTGCATGGCTTACTCAAAACGTGACAAGTGTTATCTGATGCGAAAATTAAAAAGATAGAAACCTAAAAGCTTGCCAGCTTTCCTCTCTCCCCTGTGCTCCTCGAGAAAATATTAGGTGGTCCCGGACCACCTCGTCAACGTGGTCCCCGACCACTCACAAGGCGCCATGTGGACCACGTGGCGCTGGTGGGGCCAGCGAGCCGGGACCCCTTCTTTTCCGAGAAAATATTAGGTGGTCCCAGACCGCCTCGTCAACGTGGTCCCCGACCACTCACAAGGTGTCACATGGTCCACGTGGCGTTGGTGGGGCCAGCAAGCCGGGACCCCTTTTTTTCCACAAAATATTATTTCTTTTTCCCTTTTAGCTTGTTCCCCTCCTCTCCAAGCTAAGGACCTACGCCCCATCAGTCTCTCCCCTCTCTCTCTCTTCATTAATGTGGGCCCTCCTCCTTCTCTTTCCTGCTGTATCTCCTTATCTCTTCAGAGAAACTCACGAAAGAAGCCCGCATTCTCTCTCCATTTTTTAAAAAATTGCTCCCGCCCGAGAGCAATTCGCCCGCCCACCGGTACCGACCTCCGCCGTGGCCTCCGCCCGCCGGTCCCGATCACCACCGTCGTAGTTGCATCCCGAGCTCTGACCACCGTCGCCTCTGACTTCCACCTGTCGGTCCCGACCTCCGCCGTCACCTCCGCCCGCCCAAGAGCGGCTAGGTGTCGAACCTCTCACCGCCGGAGACCGCCCGCCCGCCGGTCCCGACCTCCGCCTTGTGAGTGGTCGGGGACCACGCTGAAGAGGCGGTCCGAGACCACCCAATATTTTTTCTCGACGATCATTTCTCCTTCGTCCCCTGCTCCTGCTTCGACGTCGTCTCCTCTCATCCGCAACTTTTCGGTGGGCGTGCGGGTCGTCACGATTGTTTGTGGTGCATATCTCCTCTACAAGGACTACCAGAGCGACCATAAGTTCACCATCACTCCCTCCTCGGTCACGGGTGCCGTGAGCTTTTCCCTCTGTTTTTTTTTTGGGAGACCTTTGCATGCTTGTTCACTTCCTTGAGCTGCGATTGAAACCGTTCGTGGTTTTGGACTTGGTGAGCGACGGCTGTTTCTTCTTAGGATTTGATGTAGTCTTGGCTGATCGAGCTTTCCTTTGGAGATTGTTTGGGGACTTCCAACGGTTCCGCTCGAATATATATGTAGTTCCACCGTCCCGAGCTCCCAAGCTCCCTGTCGCCTCTTGCCTCCGCCCAATAAAGTCGAGGTCCTAATCTCAGGCAGAATGAGGTCCTCTTTACTTTGGAAACAGTTTTAGATGGTATGCACACAAACGGATGGTTGCTTAGCAGTTTAGGTGTTTAATTGTTTTCATCATGTATGGTTCCGTGACTCGAGTCTCCATATGTTATGCAGTTTTTTCCATAGTGCGTCCCTGTTGTGAGTTCTATTTGCAGAGGCTAGTCGCTCAACATTTGAATCACTCCTGACCTCCGCTGTTGCCTCCTTCCACCCAAGACCAGCTGGGTCCCGAGCTCTGACCACCGTTGCTCGAGAGCAAGCCGTCCGCCCGCCGATCTAGAGCTCCGACCTCTGCCGTCCCTCGGCCATCTCCCAAGCAGTTTGCGGTAATTCTGATATCAAATCGACAGATGTTTCTGCTTTTCAGTTTCCGTTAATAGCTTGGTCAAACATCTCTCCCTGTTCTTCGTATGTTTCATATCTTCAAAGGAATTGCTTTTACATCATTTGAAACACGGCACTATCAATGGACAGCAATAGGAAGATCAGGAAATCATCTAAATCAAAATAAAAGATACGACAACATTTTAGGTTGACATTAGAGCCGTCCTAATTCTAGGCTTTTGTTTCTTCTCTTCATCCCCAGAACAAGAAAATTCTTGCATATGTGGGACAATATTCATCAAAACCTGACTTTTAATTTTTATAGCCAACAAAGTGCATACCGTGCGAGCTATAAGATTAAAAATTGTTCATTTGCCTTTTGGTAATCTTAGTAGGCACCATGTTGTGCCATGAGATCACTCTCCTAGTTCAGTTCTCCAATTTCTTTGAACAATGGATTTGTGTTCTATATTTATATGCATAGACTGAGTTTCAAGAGTACACAATAATATACCCCGTAGCAAACAATAACTAGATTATGGTGCCTAGATTTATAGAGTAATTCACCGAATAGGTAAATTAAAATGCCTAAAACATTTGGCATCTAACAATTTCTTTTTTTAATTATATTTTCAAAATAGACATTTAGCAATTTTGTTTTATTTTGCTGCCTTCTTTGCCATGTCTAATACATCCGGTCCAATTTTGTCATTATCATCTTTTCTTTATCAGCTCCATACGTCTCCTTCGGTTTTAGGGTAGTGTTCTACCATTTAATTATTCTTTGACCTAATGTTGCCCCCTGGATGTCTTCATCTTGCAGAAACAAAAGCTGCTCAATGCTTGTCCTTTGGAATTCGGCATTTTGAAGAGATTTTTGAAATATATATTAGATCGTGAGTTACCGGTATGCCCCTAAGATTGTCTATGCCATTATATTTAAAAGAAAAATACACCTTGTTAATTGACTCCGGCAAAGACAAAAGCACACTACACATAAAGCAAATCTTAATCTTGCACTCATATGCTTCTCATGCCTTTCACCCGAGACTGATCATTTTGCCTTTTACTATATATCAACATCCAAATTAAAAGTAATAATGATAGATGACCTCAGCTGAGGAAGCAGTGTCTCGTTTAGAGCATGTTGTCAGGAGTTTTTTATATATGTCCAGCTTCTGCAAGATTTTTTTTCGTCTTAGTTGCAGCACCGCTTTGATATTTCTTTCTTTTTAGATCATTAGTTATTGGTTTGAGCAAACATAGATTGGTCTCCAAAAATTCTCATCTTATAATTCTTCTTGTGGATAATTTGTTACTTCAGATATGGTCATTATGTTTTGATTTATCATATCTCAAGAATACCTTGTTGTGCTAAGTCGGCCCTATGCAAGGAACTATCAAGTGCCCTAGTTTCCATCTCTCTCGGATTCGCTCGAGATTAGTTAGTTAATTCGCAAGTGTAAGGTTATCCAATGGCTGAGTTAGAGGTAATCTTTAACTCATACTATGGGAAACATATTTGTTGGATATTATTTTGCTTATGAAAGCACTACATTAAATACTTGTTGCTCTTTGCTTGCAGCATGAAATAGCACATGTTACCCGTGACTTGGAAAAAGATTTTGAGTTTATGGTACGAATGGTTTTTACAAGTGAACTTGAAGCATATCATAAATATGTAGCCTATGCTATAAGTAAAGGATTTGGAGTGAGGAAGTCTAAGACTAGAAAAAACGACAAAGGAGAAATAACTTGATGCACTTTTCTATGTAATTGTGAGGGTTATTCTGCCAACTTGTCTGGACAAAAAAGAAAATATGACAGACTTGAAGTTAGATATGGGTGTCCTGCACTTATCAAATTTAAGGTTGAGAATGGTATTTATGAAGTTATAGAGTATGTTCGCGAGCATAATCATGGATTTATACCTGAACATCAAAGGCACTTGATAAGATGTGGAAGAATGATTTTCGATACTTGCAAGGGTTTTTTAGTTGATATGACTAAGGCTGGTATTGGAGGGACCATGGCATATAAGTTCTTGGCAAATGAAGCAGGAGGAAGCCAAAACTTGGGTTTCATCCTGCGTGATTGTCAATTTTTTGCAAAGTGAAAGATCGACTCATATAAGTGGGGATGATTGTCAAAGTTTTCTGAATCATTTTTATCGCATGCAAATGGAAAATCCAATGTTTTTCTATGCATAACAAGTAGATCAAGATGGTAGATTGACAAATCTATTTTGGAGAGATAGTTTGGCCAAATTTGATTATGATTGTTTTGGTGATATGGTGGTTTTTGATACCATGTATCGTACTAACAAGTATAATATGATATGTACACCTTTTGTTGGAATAAATCATCATTGGAAGAATACTTTGTTTGGTTGTGTATTTTTGTTGGATGAGACTGCAAATTCATTTATTTGGTTATTTGAGATGTTTTTTAATTCTATGGAAAATAAGGCTCCAGAAAACCATTTTCAACAATCAAGACCAAGCCATGGCAAAAGTCATTCGAACAGTGTTTCCAAATACTCAACATCGTTTATGCACATGGCACATTGAGAAAAATGCTAATCAAAACATTCCACATCTTTACCACAAGTCAGAGTTCAAGGATAAATATTTCTCAAAACTTATGTATAAGTGCAAATCAGAGGATGAATTTGAATGTACTTGGAGGAAAATGGAAGAGGAGTGGGGTACTGAGAATAACAGTTGGCTTCAGAGGTTATACGACCTTAGACATAAATGGAGTTCGGCTTTTGGTCGTGACATTTTTTCCTGTTGAATAAGATCAAGTCAAAGGAGCGAGAGTACTAACAATGTCTTACAAAACATATCGACTAAGACATTGACTCTTGTAGAATTTGTTCACCACTATGAAGAACAATTAAAACATATGAGAGAAATTGAAGGTCAAGATGATTATAAATCTCGTGGGAAGCCCAAATTGCAGCTTGCGGATAACAGGATAGTGAAGCATGCCGGTTTGGTGTATATTCGTACCATTTTTAAAAGGTTTCATGAAGAATTTCTTCAAGGTGTCTTCGAACTTGTTTCAAGTGAAGCTTTTGACGGGGTAATTTTGCACCACACTCTCGTATGTGAGGGGATTGAAGGTGAACATGTTGTCAAATTTAACCCTGTTGACTTTTTGGTTTCTTGTACGTGCAAATTATTTGAATCAAATGGGTGGTTGTGTCGCCATGCTTTGCACGTGTTGAATAGGAACGTATCGGTTTCGATCATTGAATCTCATGAGATGTCATCGGGTGTGACATTCCGAATTTCGACCCATTTTTAGGATTTATAAACCGTGTAATTCGTCAGTGCGCTTATAATAGAATCTTGCCTGGGAACTGATCACTCTCGGGTTCTTGTTTTTAAAATAAAGATTTTGCTAGAATCGCACTCGATCGAATTTGGCCGTTATTTAGACCCCGAACTTGGCAGTCGATTTTCGGGAGTTTAGAGATGAAATAAATTGGACGGTGTAGATATTATTGTGGCCAGCATCGAGATTATCAGGAATTGTGAGAAAGTAAATTTTTGATCGGGTGCGAATTTGGACTAGTAGATCTCCCTCATAATGTGTCTTGGGTTATTTTATTTTGGCCTTTTTGCCCTATATTATTATTTGAGATTTTTCGTGGACCGTTGGACTATTTTCCGAATTTGAATCGGGATCGTTAGGTCGATTTTTAGTTTGAACCGTGTCCGCTGAATCGCGCTTAAAAGTAAAATTTTAGCTTTTTCCTTTTTTTTCTCGTTTTTTCTCTCTCTCTCCTCTCTCCTCTGCGCCGTGCCACCCACCCCTCCCGCGCGTGTCTCTCTCTTCCTTTCCTCTCTCTCTCTCTCTCTCTCCCCTTCTGCCGTGCACGCCCACCCCATGCACACGTCCCCTCAGCCCTCCCCTTCCCCATGCAGACACCTCCCTCCTGACACCCTCTCTCTCCTCTCTCCTCCTTTTTCCTTTTTTTTTCTTCTTCTTCTTCTTCTTCTTCTTCTTCTTCTTCCTTCTTCGCCGCGTCCGCCCAATCTCTGCGTTTGCTTTTGCTCCTTCTTTTGCTTGCCCAGCCGACGCCGCCCGAGCCCGCCGCAGCGCCGTGCCGCCCCGCCGCCATCGCCAGCAAGCTCGGCCGCCGTCGCACCGTCTGCCAGCCGCCCCGGCCACCCTCTTCTCCTCCCTCGCGCGCGTAACAGCGAGCTTGCCGCCGCTGCTCGTCGCGCCCGGCGCTTACCCAACTCGCCGGTGCGCCGTCCGGCCGCCACCTCCACCTTGTCGCCACCGCCCTCAGCAGCCGCCACCCCTCCCCTTACCCTCCTTCTTCTCCCTCCCGGTCAGCTCGCCCTATCTAGCTACCTCACCCGTCGAGCCCAGCCAGCTCGCCGTCGCCGCTCACTACTTGCCGGCCAACTCGACGTCGCCGCTCGCTAGCCAACTCGCCGTCGCCTGCTCGACCGGCTAGCCGTCGCCGGTCCGCAACCCCCCTCAGCCTCCCCCTCCTTCTCCTTCTCCTTCTCCCTCTCCCTTTCACCTCACCACCCCGACCAACCCCCCCTTTCCAGCTCGCTGCCGCATCGCCGCCAGTCGCAGCCCTATCGACCAGCACATCCGGCCAACCCAGCCGACCAGCCAAGCCGTGCCCGCGCTAGTCGCCGCGCCCGTGCCCACGCCCGTGCCCGTGGCTGACTGCCATGCCCGCGCGTGTGCCTAGTCCACACTGTTCACCCGGGCCATTTTAGGCCCGAGCCGGTTTTTCCCGGGCCAAACTTAGGTAAGTGACTTCCTAAACCCTACCTAGTATTTTAGGTATTTTATTGACTTATCTCGGGTTAGAACGGCTAGGGCGTATTTTAATTTATTTATATGGTGATTTAATCGAATTATATTACGTTCTAATTAGGTTAATTAGATTGGATAAAATAGAGTGCTTGAGTTGGGAAATTGTATGTGACCGACTTGAACGTCAGATTTGTGGATTTGAGTGGCGAACTGTGAATGGGACCGAGTTGTGAATTTGAGTTGTTTGATGTAGTTTGGCGTGAATCTGATTGAATTGAGTGGCGTGTGCTTGCCTATAAATTTTAAGCCCGGATCGATCGGAGGGCTGCGGACTTGGGACGTGTTGACGGCGGTCCGTGTAAAGGCATGAACGACCGATGGGCCAATTGGAATGCGGGCTTGAGATGTGTTGACGATGGCCTGTTAAATGTGTGTTGGAACGGGACGGTTGACGGCGGCCACTGAAATTGATTGAATGATATGGCTTAGGACGTGTTGACGGCGGCCATTGGAATTGATCGAATTGCGTGACTTGTGTGCCTGTGAGACCGGACTTGAGATATGTTGACGGTGGTTCGTGAGAGGAAAATTGATTGGACACGTGTGCATGACGTGACTGATTGGATTGGCTAAATGTACGTGTGGGTGCTTGGTTGGATTAATTGATTTTGAGTAGGAGTGTGTGCACCGGGTGATTGTGATATGGCAATGAACTATTCTTGCATTATCATGTTTGGACCAATATGCAAGGTTGGCACGTGGTTCGAGGTGAGGTAAGCTTGTCATGTGAAATTGATTGTATTGTCTGGTGATTCGCAGGTTAGACTGGTCTGGGTACGCATTAGCCTAGGTGAGGTTTAGGGTGTTGTTTACTGAGACTTGTTCTCACGGTTATTATATAACCATTTTTAGATCCCCGCCCCTGAGCATGGCGCCACCTAGGCGTTTTGGGGTCCCCATGCATATGGTGCATGAGGATAACGAGTACTCGGGTCTAAACCCGGGCGAGGCATATATTAGGCGTTGCACTTATGTTTGGGTAGATGTGGGTCGAGATGAGTTGGAGCGCCACGACTACTTGGCTTGGACCCATAGGGAGGGATTGATGAACTCAGGGCCAATCCGAGGTTTTGAAGGATTGAGGCACACCAATGAGAATGCAGTTAATTGGGAGCCCTGGGACAAGTTCTCCCCCGACAACGAGGTGTCAAATCCCAACAATCATTCGGTGAACCCCAGTCTAGTACCGACACTGCCCCCGAGCCCGAGCCCGAAGAGGAGCTCATGGCGGTCAAGCAGGGAGAGGAGGAGGAGAATCTGATCGAGATTGACTCGGATTCAGAGTCAGATTCCTCAGCGTTCGATCCGGATTGGGCACCGTAGGGATATTAAAGAGTAAGGCCAGGAGGTCTTTTTGGTAAGGTCCCGTTTTGCGTGATTAGTAGTCTACCTAGCCATCGGTTCTCTTTTGATGTCGAAGATGGATTTAACCCTAGCAGCCTAATGTATGACCGTGTGAATTTGAGTTAATGTTATATATTTGTTAAATTACGATGTTCTATCCCATTATCGTGTTTTATTGTTTGGGTTGTTTTATTTTACTTCCGCTTGCGTGGTTCATTTGGGTCAGCGACGCGTCCTGGGACGTCGCGTTCAAATTATCGACCGTGGTCTGGATGTCGCGGGCTCGGTGGGGTTCGGAGCGTGACATCCCCGTTGATTTGGTATCAGAGCAAGGACAGCTCGATCCAAGATAGTCAAAACCTGGATAATAAGGAGCGATGACTTTGGGGTAGCCAGTTAGGGAGACTCGCGTGCTATGCGTACCCCAGACAGTGTGATTGTGGTTGCTACTTGAAATTATGCAATAATATATGAAGTGCAGGTGCGTCAAGACTTGAGGTAAGTGCACGGAACCCTGTTGGTTGTGATTGAGTGATGTTGTGATTGGCTGCTTGTCTAGTGAATTGTATTGCGATGCATTGCCTAGGACGTAGACTGGTATAGTTGGCCTAGGTTTCTAATTCCTGCGTAGAACTTAACAGGTGAGCAATTGTGAGAATTAGTAAGATGGGCGATCGAGGTCGAGGTAGAGGTCGAGTTAGAGGTTGAGGTCGAGGTCGTGTAGCCCCGTAAGCTGGAGTCGCGAGGAATCCTAGATTGGATGAGATGTAGAGAGTACTTGAGGAAGTAGGATTATTATCGGGTAGATAGACCGGGGAAAAGAGTGCTACTGTCGCTGCTGTAGCTGCCAGTGAGATCATTGGGAATAATAGGAATCAGGGAAATAATGTGATTGGTGGAGATCCGGGTGTGATGCGAGTAAACATGATCAGGCCGATGTCCAAGCTAGTAGATCAGTTCCTGAGGCTGAAACCCCTGAAGTTTTAATGGGAAAGGTGATCCCGAGGCTGCACCAAGATGGGTAAAGGAGCTAGAGAAAGCTTTTGAGGTGTTGGGGTGTACTGAGGAAGAGAAGGTAACGCTAGCAGTCTAGCAGTCTACCAACTTAAGAACAATGTAAGTGAATGGTGGAGGGCCACTAGGGGTCAAGTGTTTCCCATTGGTACTGCTCCGAATTGGGCTGTCTTCACTAAGACCTTCAATGGTAAATACTTCTCGGAAAGTGTCCGAGAGCAGAAATTGGCAGAATTTATGAGATTTCGACAGGGCCAGTCATCAATGGACCAGTATGAAGCCGAGTTTGCAAGATTGTCCAAATTTGCCCCCAGGATGGTGGAGGATCCAATGGACAAAGCTAGGAGGTTCCGGGATGGGCTGAAGCCGAACCTTCGTAGTCAAATGATTTCCTTGAACTTGAGAAGCTACAATGAAATATATGAAAGGGCTCAGGCAATCGAACGAGATCAGATGGATCAAGCTGCCTTTTCTGGATCGCGGTATGCCCCGACTAGGGACAACCGTCAATTCGGGAAAAGACCCATGATGGAAAATAGTCGCTTCGTCCCCCCAGCTTGGAGGAATATTGGAAAGTCGAACCGTTATCAGAACGCCTCGTGCAGATTATGTGGAGGAAGGCACGGAAATGGATCTTGTCCTAATAGGGGCGGAGCATGTTTTATTTGTGGTGGGAGGGGCCATCAAATGAAGGACTGCCCCAACAGTAGACAAGCTAGGCCGCCCGCACTACCGCCGTCACCGCCCCGGAATGGAAATAAATTTAGAGCTATCCAGCCGGCAAATTAGAGTAAACCGCCGGCCTAAGGACGGGTGTATGCAATGGCAAGGAGGGAAGCGCAGGATACGCCTGGTGTGGTCACAGGTACGGTCTCTCTCTGTGATCATGCTGTATATGCCTGGTTTGATCTAGGGGCATTGCATTCGTTTATTTCTAAGCAATTTGTTGAATTATCTGGGATTGAATCAAAATCGCTTGATATTATGCTGTGTGTTACTACCTCGCTGAATGATAAGGTGCTGATTGCGTTAAGATGTCCCGATTGTAAGTTAGTGATTGGCGATTGGGAAGGGAGGATAGATTTGATAGTGTTACGTATGCATGACTTTGATGTGATTATCGGTATGGACTGGCTAGTCAAATAGAAAGCTGTTATGGATTGTAGTAATAAGGTGATCCAATTTAATCTTGTTGGAGAGCCTAAATTTGAGTTTATGGGAAACCAAGGAGGAACCTTGTTCCCTTGGATTTCGTCGCTCGAGGTATCGAAACTGTTAGATGAGGGGTGCCAAGGATTTCTGGCAAATGTAGTTAATTCGACGGCTGGAGAGCCGAGGCTAGAGGATATAGCCGTAGTGTGCAATTTTCCCGATGTCTTTCCTCAGGAATTACCGGGAATGCCACCTGAGAGAGACGTAGAGTTTGTGATTGAGTTAGCCCCAGAGATGGAACCGATCTCGAAAGCACCTTATAGGATGTCGATGTCAGAGTTGAAAGAATTAAAAGTTCAAACGCAAGAGTTATTGGATAAAGGCTTCATTCGTCCTAGTGCGTCTCCATGGGGAGCGCCAGTTTTATTCGTAAGGAAAAATGATGGATCATTGAGGTTGTGCATTGACTATAGACAACTGAACCGGGTGACCATTAAGAATAAGTACCCGTTGCCAAGGATTGATGACCTATTTGATCAGTTACAAGGAGCGTCAGTATTTTCTAAGATCGACCTGAGGACTGGCTATCACCAATTGAGGATCAAGAAGGAGGACATGCCGAAGTCGGCGTTTAGGACGAGGTATGGGCACTATGAGTTTACGATGATGCCGTTTGAACTGACGAACGCCCCTACAGCCTTTATGGATTTAATGAATCGGGTGTTCAACGAATTTTTAGATCAGTTCGTGATCGTGTTTATAGATGATATTTTGGTGTACTTGAAGAGTTCCGCCGAGCACGAGGTACATTTGGAAATGGTTCTACAGACCCTAAGGGAACATGCACTCTACGCTAAGTTCAGTAAGTGCGAATTCTGGCTTCATTGAGTGGCATTCTTAGGACATGTGATATCTGGAGAAGGGATTGCAGTGGACCCGGCGAAAATTGAAGCCGTCGTGAATTGGCCAAGGCCGACAACAGTAATCGAGATTCGGAGCTTTTTGGGTTTAGCAGGGTATTACAGACGTTTCGTGGAGAAATTTTTGGCATTAGCGACGCCGTTGACGCGATTATTAAAGAAGAAGACGAGGTTTGAATGGACGGATAAGTGCAAAAGGAGTTTTCAAGAATTAAAACAAAGGTTGAAGACCGCACCAGTGTTGACGATTCCGTCAAGTCTGGGAGGGTATGAAATTTACAGTGACACGTCGTTAAGGGGATTGGGATGCGTGTTAATGCAACATGGGAAAGTAGTGGCATACGCATCGCGGCAATTGAGGCCACATGAGCAGAATTATCCAACGAATGACTTGGAGTTAGCCGCGATTATTTTCTCTCTGAAGATTTGGAGACACTACCTATGTGGGGAGAAATTTCAAATTTATACGGACCATCAAAATCTGAGGTACTTGTTTTCTCAAAAGGAATTAAACATTAGACAGCACCGTTGGATGGAACTCCTGAAGGACTATGATTGCGATATAATGTACCATCCTGGAAAAACTAACAAGGTAGCAGATGCTCTTTGTCGGAAATCAAGCATTGCGCATATGATGATCAAGGAGTGGACTCTGTTGGAGGGAGTTCGGGACTTGGAATTTAAGTTTGAAGTAAGTCATGTCTCGAGTCTACTTGCAGCATTGAGGATTGAACCTGAAATACAAACTAAGATTAAGGCTCTATAATTGACGGACCCAAAGATTCAGAAAATTTTGAGTATGGATGCCACAAAAAGGAAGTCGAATTTTCAGGTATCCGAGGATGGAATTTTAAAGTTTTGTGGACGGTTATGTGTACCCAGTGATACAGAACTAAAGGAAGAGATTTTATTCGAAGCACACCGTAGCACTTACAGTATTCACCCGGGGAGTATGAAAATGTATCAGAATTTATGGCAGCATTATTGGTGGAACGGCATGAAAGTGGACATGGCCAAGCATGTGGCTAAGTGTTTAACGTGCCAACAAGTGAAGGCGCAACATTGCAAGCCGGGTGAAATGTTGCAGCCATTGGAAATTCCCGAGTGGAAATGGGAGCACATTACGATTGACTTTGTAATGGAATTACCGAGAAGTCAAAGGGGTCATAATTCGATTTGGGTGATAGTTGATCGGTTGACAAAGTCTGCACATTTTCTATCGGTGCAAAAGGATTTTGCCTTGGAAATGTACGCCGATTTGTATATGCGACATATAGTCCGTCTCCATGGAGTACCAATGACGATCACTTCAGACCATGATCCTAAATTTACTGTCGCCTTTTGGAAAAGTCTTCGTACGGCATTAGGAACGAAGTTGCAGTTTAACACGGCCTATCATCCCCAGACGGATGGCGAGTCTGAAAGAACGATTCAGACTTTGGAGGACATGCTACGAGTATGTGTTTTGGATTTTAAGGGTGGCTGGGAGGAACAGCTGCATTTGATTGAATTCGCCTACAACAATAGCTATCAGCAGAGTATCAAAATGGCACCATTTGAAGCATTGTACGGCAGAGCCTGCAGAACACCGGTTTGTTGGGATGAAGTTGGTGAAAGGAGCATTTCGAGACCTGAGTTAGTGCAACAGTCAATTGAGACAGTCAAGGTTATCCGAGACAGACTCAGAACCGCGCCAAGCCGCCAAAAGAATTATGCAGACCGGAGACGTAGGCCTTTGGAGTTTCAAGTAGGGGACCACGTATTCCTCAAGGTGTCACCGATGAGAGGATTGTCACAATTTGGTAAGAAAGGAAAATTGAGCCCGAGGTACGTGGCCCTATTTGAGGTCTTAGAGAGAATAGGCACTTTGGCTTATCGTCTCGCACTATCGCCAAATTTATCTCATGTTCATAATGTGTTCCACGTGTCTATGTTGAGGAAGTATGAACCGGACCCGACCCACAAACTGAATTTTGAGCAAATAGACGTGGACGACAGGGTGTCGTACATGGAAAGGCCAGTGCGAATCGAGGATAGAATAGAAAGAGTGTTGCGGAACAAGAAAATTCCAATGGTCAAAGTAATTTGGGAGCACTATGAGACCGAAGGTGCGACGTGGGAAAGTGAGGAGTTGATGCGACACCAATACCGCCATTTGTTTGAATAGATGGGTTAGATTGTAAATTTCGAGGATGAAATTTTTGTAAGGGGGAAAGAATTGTGACATTCCGAATTTCGACCCATTTTTGGGATTTATAAAACGTGTAATTCGTCAGTGCGCTTATAATAGAATCTCGCCCGGGAACTGATCACTCTCGGGTTCTTATTTTTAAAATAAAGATTTTGCTAGAATCGCACTCGATCGAATTTGGCCGTTATTTAGACCCCAAACTTGGTATTCGATTTTTGGGAGTTTCGGGACGAAATAAATTGGACGGTATCGATATTATTATGGCTAGTGTCGAGATTATCAGGAATGGTGAGAAAGTGAATTTTTGATCGGGTGCGAATTTGGACTAGTAGACCTCCCTCGTAATGTATCTTGAGTTATTTTATTTTGGCCTTTTTGCCCTATATTATTATTTGAGATTTTTTGTGGACCGTTAGACCATTTTTCGAATTTGAATCTTAACCGTTAGGTCGATTTTTAGTTTGAACCGTGTTCGCTGGATCGCGCTTAAAAATAAAATTTTAGCTTTTTCCTTCTTTTTTCTCTTTCTTTCTCTCTCTCTCTCTCTCGTCTCTCCTCGCCGCGCCACCCAGCCCCCCCTCTCTCTCTCTCCCTCGCTCCCTCTCTCTTCCTTTCCTCTCTCTCTCTCTCCCCCTCTGCTGTGCACGCCACCCCCCATGCACACGTCCCCTCAACCCTCTCCTTCCCTATGCAGACACCCCCTCCTGACACACTCTCTCTCCTCTCTCCTCCTTTTTCCCTTTTTCTTCTTCTTCTTCATCTTCTTCATCTTCTTCTTCTTCTTCTTCTTCCTTCTTCGCCATGTTCGCCCGGTCTCTGCTTCTGCTTCTGCTCCTTCTTATGCTCGCCCAGCCGACGCCGCCCGAGCCAGCCGCCGCGCCATGCCGCCCCACTGCCGTCGCCAGCAAGCTCGGTCACCGTCGTAGCATCCGCCAGCCGCCTCGGCCGCCTTCTTCTCCTCCCTCGCGAGCGCAGCAGCGAGTTCGCCGCCGCTGCCCGTCGAGCCTAGCGCCTGTCCGGCTCGCTGGCGCACCTTTCGGCCGCCGCCTCCACCCTATCGTCACCGCCCTCAGTAGCCGCCGCCCCTCCCCTTACCCTCCTCCTTCTCCCTCCCGGTCAGCTCGCCCTGTCCAGCCGCCTCATCCGTCGAGCCCAGCCAGCTCGCCATCGCCACTCGCCGTCGCCAGCTCGACCGGTAAGCCACTGCCGATCTGCAACCCCCCTCAGCCTCCCCCTCCTTCTCCTTCTCCTTCTCTCTCTCCCTTTCACCTCATCGCCCCGGCCAACCCCCTCCCTTTCCAGCTCGCCGCCGCGTCACCGCCACTACCGGTCACCGCCAGTCACAGCCCCGCTGGCCAACACAGCCGGCCAGCCTAGCCGGCCAGCCAAGCCATGCCCGCGCCTGTCGCCCCGCCTGTGCCCGCGCCCGGGCCCATGGCCGACCGCCGTGCCCGCACGCGTGCCTAGTCCACATTGTTCACTCGGGCCATTTTAGGCCCGAGCCAATTTTTCCCGGGTCAAACTTAGGTAAGTGACTTCTTCCTAAACCCTACCTAGTATTTTGGGTATTTTATTGACTTGTCTCGGGTTAGAACGGCTAGGGCGTATTTTAATTTATTTATATGGTGATTTAATCGAATTATATTACGTTCTAATTAGGTTAATTAGAATGGATAAAATAGAGTGCTTGAGTAGGGAAATTGTGCGTGACCGGCCTAAATGTCGGGTTTGTGGATTTGAGTGGCGAATTGTGAATTGGACCGAGTTGTGAATTTGAGTTGTTTGATGTAGTTTGGCGTGAATCTGATTGAATTGAGTGGCCTGTGCTTGCCTGTAAATTTTAAGCCCGGATCGATCGGAGGGTTGCGGACTTGGGACGTGTTAAAGACGGTTCGTGTGAAGGCATGAACGGCCGATGGGCCAATTGAAATGCGGGCTTGAGAGGTGTTGACGGTGGCTCGTTAAAGGTGTGTTGGACCGAGATGTGGTTACGTCGGTCGTTGGAATTGATTGACTAGTGTGGCTTGGGACGTGTTGACGGTGGCCACTAGAATTGATTGAATGATATGACTTGGGACATGTTGACGGCGGCCATTGGAATTGATTGAATTGCGTGACTTGTGTGCCTATGAGACTGGACTTGAGACATATTGACGGTGGTCCGTGAGAGGAAAATTGGTTGGACACGTGTACGTGACGTGACTGATTGGATTGGCTAAATGTACGTGTGAGTGCTTGGTTGGATTGATTGATTTCGAGTGGGAGTGTGTGCGCCGGGTGATTGTGATATGGCAGTGAACTATTCTTGCATTACATGTTTTGACTAATATGCAGGGTTGGCACGTGATTCGAGGCGAGGTAAGCTTGTCATGTGAAATTGATTGTATTGTCTAGTGATTCGCATGTTACACTGGTCTGGGTACGCATTAGCCTAGGTGAGGTTTAGGGTGTTGCTTACTGAGACTCGTTATCACGGTTATTATATAACCATTTTCAGATCCCTACCCTTGAGTATGGCGCCACCTAGGGGTTTTGGGGTCCCCATGCATATGGTGCATGAGGACAAGAAGTACTCAGGTTTGAACGTAGGCGAGGCATTATTAGGCATCGCACTTATGTTTGGGTAGATGTAGGCCGAGATGAGTTGGAGCGCCACGACTAATTGGCCTGGACCCATAGGGAGGGATTGATGAACTCAGGGCCAATCCGAGGTTTTAAAGAATTGAGGCACACCAATGAGAATGCGGTTAATTGGGAGCCCTGGGTCAAGTTCGCCCCCGACGGCGAGGTGTCAGATCCCAACAGTCATTCGGTGAACCACAGTCCAGTACCGACACTTGCCCTCGAGCCCGAGCCCGAGCCCGAAGAGCCCATGGAGGTCGAGTAGGGAGAAGAGGAGGAGAACCCGATCGAGATTGAGTCGAATTCAGAGTCAGATTCCTCAGCGTGCGATCCGGATTGGGCACCGTAAGGATATTTAGGAGTAGGGCTAGGAGGTCTTTTTGGTAGGGTCCCGTTTTGCGTGATTAGTAGTCTACCCAGCCACCGGTTCTCTTTTGATGTCGAAGGTGGATTTAACCCTAGCAGCCTAATGTATGATCGTGTGAATTCAAGTTAATGTTATGTATTTGTTAAATTACGATGTTCTATCCCATTGTCGTGTTTTATTGTCTGGGTTGTTTTATTTTACTTCTGCTTACGTGATTCGTTTAGGTCGGCGACGCGTTCTAGGACGTCGCGTTCAAATTATCGACCGTGGTCGAGATGTCGTGGGCTCGGTGGGGTCCGGGGCGTGACATCAGGTCCTTCTATATTTAATCGATTTTCCACGCTAATGTGAAATTCTTTTGAAGTGATGAGTTTGGGAGTCCAAGATGAAAATACTATGAGAATAGCAAAGAAGAACTTGGATGTAACAGTGGCTGAAATTTCAGCATACAACTTAAGTCTCGTTGTGATAGATGATGCTAGTGATAATGATAATGATGAGACTTCTTTGCCTGAGATGCCGACATTGGATCCCCTTCGAAAGAAAGGAAAGGGAACTACTTATGGAGGCTTAAAAGCTCGAGCGAGAAAAAGAAGAAAAAATATAAGAAAGAAGTACCCCCAAATCTAATAGAAAGTCGAGGTAAGTTGAGCAATATATAGTTCTAGCTAATATGTTAAGTTTATTTTTATACTTATGCTACATGATGTCAATTAATATATTGCTTATTTTTCAATGTAGAGCTGGCTGTCCAAGCAACGAAGGATGTAACTAATTTACCAGATCATTCAAGATATTTAAATCAAACTCGAAATACCTTACATCCTAACAACATTGGTGGTCCTACAGTAAATCTCAATCTCCATAATCAGGTGTGTCCCTCTGACTTTAACATTTATATTTACATTTTACTAATTGGTTAACTTTTTTTATATAGATGCAATGTAACATCCTAAATTTCAACCCATTTTCGGGATTGATGAGATTGATATTATTCTTACTTAATTTTAGTAAGTCTCGCTCGGAATTGAGCGCTATCGGGATACTAACTAGAAGGGAATGGCTAATTAAGAAAACAGTACGTGGATCAGGGACTCGATTGCAAATTGGGTGCCGATTCCGAGAAACGACTAGGAAATATTTTGGGCCAATGCGAGTCGATCCTAGGGAGGTAACGGATTTAGTTTGGCCAATGACGTACGATCGGATCGTGGGTGATTCCGCATGATCGAGAGTACATGTGGCGAACAAATCCCGCACTTTACCCGAATGATCGCTACCTCCAGAACTAGCGATAAATCCTCGCGTTCTCCCGGTAATCGAGACCATCACGACTCGAGTAACCCAAGGTTGATACGTGTAACCCCTAAACAGCAGCCCGTTAGTGAGAGACCCTAAAATTGAAATTGAGCGATTTTGATCGCGAAAGTTGATCCGGACTTGGATGTCGATTTTCAAGGTCGTGTCCCACTATTTTTACGAGGATGACGTCATTTTAGTGTGGCCAATGATATTTGGGGTTGGTATGGTCGAAAAATGGAAATTCGGCCTGGGACCAGAAAATTACGATTTTGCCCCTAGGCCTATTTTTGGGTATTCCGAATTTTGAGGATTTTAGAAATTAAATTTGGGGATTAATTGTGGATAAATATCAGCCCCAAAAGATTAGACCAAAATGCCCTTGGATATTTTGGTTTGGATTAATCTTGCCCAAGTAAGGAGGTGTAAAATGGGTATTTTGGAAAGTTTGGTCAAAATTTGATTATTTAAGTCAAGACCACTCTCTCTCTCTCCTCATTCTCTCCCTCACCTCACGGCAGCCCCCTCCCCACCAAGAGCTCTCCTCTCTCCCTCACCAAACCACCTTCCCCTTTTGCTTGGCCGTGAGGACCACGTCGGACTCGCCGCCGTGGGAGACCGACCGCTGAAGGCTGCCGTCGTGAGCCGCCGGCCAGCCGTTCCCCCTTCCTGCTCTAGCCGAGTTAGTCTAGAGTTCGGGTGAGTCACCCCCTACACCCTATTTAGGATATCGGGTATGAACGGACTAGTTTAGACATGGTTTAGTCGGTTTTAGGGGCGAATGGAAGTGATTATAGATGGATTAAAGGAGAGCTTGATCTCTTGTTGTGTTTATGGATGTTCATGTGGCTGTTGGATGTTAGTTTGGACATGGTGGAATGAGTTTTGGCAGTTGAAATTCGGTAGAAATCAATTCGGGTTTGAATCCATGAGGTTTGGTGTGATTCTCGGATTCGTGACTATTGTACCCGTCCAGTTTGTTATTTTTGTGGAGAATTGTGTAGGCCAAATTTGAGGAAATTTTCTTCATGAAAGTTACTCCCAACATCTTGAAGTATAATATATTTTAAATTTGGAATTTTTGGAGGCCATTTGGGTCATACGAAAGCCCATTTTCAGACCGTATTAAAACTGCCCGGAACACTGTTCATCTCGACCTTCTTGTCTTACCGAATTTGTATAAAATTTTCCAGATCTATTTTCAATAAACTTCCTTTATAAAAGTTGTTGGTGACTCTTTTCTATGACATATAAAAATTTCAAAGCTTTTCAAGGTGATTTGTGTGTTGAAAGAAATGTATTTTGAGGACAAAACAGTCTCTTAGAGCGAACTGATTTCGGTCTGATTTCGAGGAATAAAAATGTATGGTTGCAGATTGAACCGGATTTCGTGTTCTTCATAAGAAATGTTGATCAAGATGTTTTTTATGATATATCCAAAATTTAGAATTTTTTGAGCTCGATTATTATTTACTTTGATGGGATTTCGGTCACTGTGTAAACTACCCAGATTTACTCTGATTCTATGGATGTTCATTTTTATGAGCGAGAAATTGTGTGTGACCGTGTACCAAGTTTGTGTGGCCATGTGGCATGATTGTGTGATGGTAATGTATGTTGGCGTAAGGCATGTGTGGCGTGGGATTGTGTATGGCCGTGTGTATGTGTGGCCATGTGGTGCATGTGGAATGTGTGGGACAAAGGTATGAGAATGTAGGATTGGTTGGAAAAGTGATACCCTGAGGCGTGTTCGTTTACGCGGCATGAGTCCGTCTTAAGGCGTGTTCATTTACGCGGGACGATGCCGTCCCTGATAAGATGACAATGCCGTCCTTGACGAGGTGACGATGCCTGACGAGGTCAGAAGACCGTTGGCCTGATGCATTTTACGCGGGCGCGATAGAAGGAAAGTTGAGTGTAGGATTCCGTCCTGAGGCGTGTTCGTTTACGCGGGACGATGCCATCCTTTATGAGGTGACGATGCCTGGCCCGACGGGATGACGATGCTTGACAAGGTCAGAAGACCGTTGGCCTAATGCGTTTTACGCGGGCGCGGTAGTGGTGGAAAGGTTGAGAATGAGATGGACTTGGCAAGACGTGTAAGGATTTCGAAAGTTAACGCATGGTGTGAGTTAGTGTGCGAGTGTAGTTGTATCGTGTGATGTAGTGCTCAATTATGGGATAAAAACTGCTAAGCATGGTATGGGACGTGCCCAAGTGGGTTTTGCCTTATAATCGAGGCACGCGCAATTGTAATGCATTGATGCATGTGAATTCATATTACATGTTTTGGTTTTGCGACATGAATGATGCATCATTGTGGCATGTTGGCTGTATTATTATCTGACGTGCAGAGAGGTGTATGAAGAATCCTAGGTAGGTTCGCGTGTGATTGTTAGTATGATTGGTTGTTGGTGTTGGGTATGTGTTGTCTGGAAATACGTGATAGCCTAGGTGGGGTTTAGGATGTGTGCTTATTGAGATGTGATCTCATGGTTGTTTCAACCAACACTTTCAGAACCCCGATCTGAGCAATGAACCTTTCGTCGCTGCCGCAGCGTCTTGTAATACCGTTGCACATCGACATTAACATGGTAGAGTGCCCGACAGACGAGCAGGAGACTCAAGAGGATTTAGATTCAGAGGACGAAGAATCAGACTCGGAGTGAACGCCAAGTAGAGGGCGTAGGGGCAAGTGTAGGGGTTGTAGAATAGACTTTTGAAGCGTACTATTTTTGGTAATAGGGTACCTAGGTTATTGATCCTTTTTTATATCGGTGGTATGTAGTGTGGCAGTGCGGTGTGCTTATATATATGTGGTTTTGTAAATTGTGGATATTATATAAGTTTGAATGAGAAATGAATATGTGCATTCTCCCTTATTACCCCAGTTATTATCGTCCGGGTATTGGTGGTTTCCACTGTTGATATAAATCTCTGATAAGTTTAATTTGGGTCGGCGATACCCTGGGATGTCGCATCATTCGACCAGAGAAGTGTGTCGCGTGCTCAAAGGGGTTCAGGCGTGACATGCAACCACCATACGTTATGCCGACAAGGATTATGAATGGATTTTCCTCATTCACTAGTCAGGTATTTAGAGTTTGGGTTACTATATTGACTGAAATTTGTTGCAAATTCTATGGTTTATTATTAGTGATGTATCGTTTATAGATGTTGGAGTAGCAAAATAGATCCCGTGGCTACATTTTGTTACATTCTACTAATAAGGTCATTTTTTTTATATAGATGCAACGACCATATATCATGCCGCTACGGGTTGTAAATGGATTTTCTCCATTCACTAGTCAGGTACCTATTATGAAAATCATTTTAGATCTCGGTGTTGTTTCACTTTAGTAAACTATTCTAATGCTTATTGATAACGGTTTTTTGTTGATAGATGTTGGAGTACCATAATAGATCCCATGGAAACATTTTGAGTCAAGTACAAGTTGCCTCACTTTTTTTAACATGGGATTATTTGAGATAATATTTTATGCAGGCACATTGTTTAGCATACCACCTTATCTCAATGTATTATTTATATACCTTTGTACATGGGCCATCAAATTTTTTTCCACATCCTAGGATGCATGAATTGAACGATTATGAAGGCATAGACAATGCACGATTGCACGATAATTCGTCGAAAGGCGGAAGATAGCAGGATGGAATATAGCATCTATATGTTCCACGGGTGATAGTGCTACGTATTAAAGATCCGTAGCTTTGGGGACAACATAGTGATAGTAGATACAACTTGGTCTTTTATGTGCATATGCCTTTTTCCATCTTCACTTTTTTATTACGAGTAGGAGGTCTCTAAGTCGATGAAGTCGCCATGATGCAGCTGATCTATTGCAAGTAATGGCAACCAAAAGTCCCAATGTAGACTCCGCAAAGCATTAACATTTTTAGGCTGATCTCGTGATGTACAATAAGGGGCAGCGCTTAAAATATGGAGACTCTATAACTGGTTTAGGTTTTCTTTTATACAAAGTGAAGAACCTTTGGATAAAATTTGGAGCTTTAGAATTTATAGTGACTAAAAGCTTGTGAAGAAATAATTGTATTCAAGTTGACTGCATCCAATCTTTGATCCTTAGTGTTAACGTTAAATATCTTCGCATTTTTCTTATATAGTTTTGCTTTGCTTGTGGATAGTCTCCTACTGTATGGTTTGCTTTTGGTTTGACCATAAAAATTGTCGTGCCTATAACTACACCTTACTATTTTACACTGTAGAAAGGGAAGCTTGTCAGTAGCCTTTTAAAGTTGATTACTTTCTTTTTTCTCTTTCCCCATTTTTATGGGTATTCTGTTTCGTAGGCTTCTCTCTTTAGCATAGTGCATCTCTATCTTGTTTTGCTACACCGTGGAAAACATTAATTCAATAGAATCCATAAGGAAGATGAAATGATGCTCAAATGGCTGATAATAGGTTCACTTGGCAACTGGTATGTACTTTGGAGTTAATGCTATGCAGTTCCATTGTATCGTCAATACAGTAATGAAAACTAAAGACATAGCCATTTTGAAATATATCCACTCCTGCAAGGTTTGCTGCAATGCCTTTTAATTCAGTAATCTAAATTGTTGCTGTGTGGCTTTACTATGTATTTACTTGCAGGATTCTATTGGATACTTTCTCACAGACCTTGGGATGATATTCTGGTTTTATTCATCACCTGTGTTCTACATTTATCATCGTGATACTCCCAAGTTGGTGTCAACCGTTTTCTGCTTCTGGGTGAATGCAGATTTGTATTGAGAGTCTGATAACTCCTTGCCATAGTTTCCATGTACAATTTTCTCATGTATGAAGAAATTCTTGGGTGGTGAATGCAGGTTTCTTGATAAATGCTTCTGGCCTTTTTTTACTTAAATTATAGCTTTCACTTTTTTGGCTCAAGTACCTTGACACAGTTGGAATGAAGAAGTCTAAAGCATATCTTATCAATGATGTTATCGTATTCTTATCTTGGCTGGTATTTTCACGCTATTGCTGTCTGTTAAATTGTTAAGTGATTTTGTTTGCTACAGTAACTTTTATGCATCTTGTAATTGTTTGACCTTCTGTGACACTCTTATTACATCTGTGCAAGTTGCCAGAATTCTCCTATTTGTCTACATGTTTTACCATGTCTACTTACACTTGCATCAGGTAATAACCTCTCATAGTCTTTATTTGTTTAGTTTCATTAGAAATAATCACTAAGGTTGCTCCTCTGTGGAAAAATTATTGTTTGCAAGAACTTTGCATTTGCAAATTAATGTCTTGGCAGATAACATGCTTTAATTCCTTTCGTTTTCCTTTTTTAAAACTCTGTATCTTATATTTATAGTGGCAGTCTTGGTTGTGGACTGCCATGTGTTATATCCATATTAAAATTCTCAAACCATTTATCAGTCTAGATGGTCTGTCTCTGTGCAGGTCAATGAGAAGCATGCGTCTGGGAAATTCTTGGTGTTTGGTACACCATTGGCGCTAACTGTGATGAACTTATTGTGGTTCGGAAAGATCATCAAGGGATTGAAGAAGACTATAGCAAAGAGGCAATAAAAGGTGTATAAGGTATTATGTAGATCTAGCCATTAGAGAGAAATAGTTGATCCACTCATACCTGGCTTTCCCTTGTGTAAAAAAGTGAGAGGGAAAGATAAAAAAGTTCAGGACCCCTTAGGTTAGATGGAGAAATTCCAATAATGGACTTGCTTGTAACAACATCTTCGGTGTCTTAAGTTCAATCATTTGGTTGCATCACGAGCTCCACTTCTGAATTAGATGTACACAGTGTAAAGTACTTATTTATTTGGATTTGAATGGAGATGAAGTTGCTGGAGATCAATGCAATTACTGGTGAGTTCTTCTGGCTGAACCTTACATGCGTTTACCCAAATATTGTCCACCTTGTGGAAATTATGGCACTGCGACTCTGCGTTTTGATCAGATTGTGTAGACATCACTTTGAGCATGGGACTGTTAAAATTCACTTTTGAGTATGGGACCGTTGCTCTAATACCACTTGCTAAATGCGGACATGTGACTCTGATAACACTTGCTAAGTACGGAAATATGGTGACACAAGAAAATTGTATCCGATAACTCAAGACACCGAAATACGGTACAAGTATACCACTAATAAAATAGTCTCATACAACTAGTACATACACTATACGTGAGTAGCCAGAAACCACAGCTTGCTGTTGCAAAACTTATGTTCACACACTACACACAAAACTCTGGATCAGCATCTATTGAATCAGATTGAGAGTGACCACTCAATGGTCAATGCAACATAATCGAATAATGAAAGGTCTTCAATAGGCCATGGATAATGTAGTTTTTAGTGTATCCTTCTCTTTTGGCTAGTTTTTTTTCCATACAATCCTACTCATTATATATCTTGTTATGTAAACAAATAGGAGTGGAAAAGGTATCAATGCAAATACACATGTCCAGTTTTGACGCAAAAAATGAAAAATACATGTTCAATCAAGAGGCACTGTGTCCAATTTGGAGAAAAAGAAAAGATTTCGATTGAGCAATTGTTGCATTATAGTGAAAAGTGCAACCAGAATGTTTATTGTAAAACCTACGTCCAAATCTGTAAAATCAGAGACTCTAGATACTCAAGAACTCACATGACATAGACGGATGCATGTGCCAAAAACAAGAGTGACAATACTTGCAGACGCCGCTCAGAATCACAATTCTTCATTCTTCCATTGGATCGATTGAACAAGTGAAGATTCTAAAAGTAGCCCCCAAGATTCACAACGAGGACATTTATTTTTACACCTCCAAAAACCACCCAAAAGTGGAGGGAAACTTAGGAAACCAGCATAACTCTCAGACAGAGATTACAACCAACCAAAAAAAAAACAAATAAAACCATCGGTCTGATCAAACTACACAACTTTCCTAAATTCCTTTTTCCCATCAATGCGCCGAGCCACAAGTGAGGAAAATACTCTCATCATGGCTTAAGAGCCAGACAAGACCAACCTTGGCACTCTTATCAATGGATTTGGTGCCGACCTCCCTGGAGACAGTAAAAAATGATCTTGGGCGCCACTGGTGCTGTATAAGAGCGCTCGCCCTACCAGAGTTGTTGATCCGTGCCTTCAGCATGGTCAATGCGTCCAGCGCATGATGGGTACTGACAATTATGGTGTTTACATTGGAAGAAAAGCTATGGGTAACCTCAGCACCGATGGCAATTTTGGTCACAAGGTTCACTATGTGGTAATAGGATGCAGTCAGTGAGTCGCCCTTGTTGTTCCTACGTAGACAATGAGAATGTTAATCGAAATAGGGACAAAAAGCGCAGAGTATCCACACCAGCTCTATATTTACATAATAAAGCAATCTAGTTTCATTCTCAAATTCAAAAGAGATATGTTGCTATTAGAACCCAGTTGATTCTAAAAAAGCCAGAGGATCTCCTAATCCAAACGTTAGAAGAATGGCTTCCATTGTACATGAAAGGAAACATATAGGTTTTAGGATGCCCCTTTCTTCAAAAGAAGTACAACCTATAATCAAGACTAAAGGTAGGTGACAACTTCAAAACATCCGAACTGTTATCTAGTAATGTCAACATTGGACCAGACAATGGCCAGTGTTATTCAAGAGAACATGAGAGAACCAACATGGAGTACAAGCTAGGTACAGATATATAGAAACTTTCCGGTTCATGAACGAGAAATGCAAACTACTCACATGGCCAATGACACAATCAGGTCAGTATTTGAGAAGCTGATGCTAGCATTGCATTTGGTGAAATTGCTTGTTTTGCTGTCAAATGACACACCCATGCCAAGTGACAAAACATTACTTCATAGCACAGTAGCAAAGTTGACAACAAGATTTGCGATCAACCCAACGCTTGTGCTTATCCTAGCATAGTCATGCAAATATTGTAGCTCAATCAGTTAATTGCAAAAGTCAAGAAGTGCCTTTCTCTCAGTAACAATAATATATCTAGTAAAGGAGCTCAATAAAAGCCATGACATGCCTGACTCAGATGATTAACCAAAAAAAGCATCATCCTTTTCTAATCAGCATTAAAGATGCCATGAGACATGAATGCTCACCTGGCCAAACCTTTGATCTGGCACTTTAAAAGAGAATATTGTCTTCAGTCCAGGGCAAGGTTCATCAACAGTAATTTTTGTGACATGCTGCGTATGATGAGGCAAGGTTCAGCAAAACCATGAAACAATTAAGGTATTAGAGATCCAACTTATTCTTGTAAAGAACTTAATGAGTTATAAGACAAAAATGTACAATATAGACTTAATCAGCCTCATAATAAGTTCTTGACATAAAAGGCCTTTTTCCACAACCATAACATACAGCACACCATTTATGAATCCCCTTGAGCCATGATCTAGTACTTGGTCCCCAGTTTTAAAATTTCTCTCCATGATTGCTGAAAATCGATTTACTTGACTCAACTACCCGAATAGCAAACAAAGATAGTAGAATAGGGTCCTGAAAATTGACTCACTTGACTCAACTACTCAAGTAGTAAACAAAGACTGTACAATAGGGTCCCATAAAGCTGGCCTCCTACAGGTACATGGTACAACCTAATTTTACAAATTACAAGAAACAAGTACAATGCTAGTTGACACTGCTAGCCCATTGGTCAATAGCACCAAAAGTTGCAATTTACCTATAATGTTCAGATGCTAACTACTAAAGAGAACGCAGAGTCTTCCCTGATTACTACAAAGAATAAACCAAAACCATGTTTTGAAGGATCACAAGAAACCAACCAGTGATCCCAATAAGCGTATTCTTGCACACCATGTTCTTGACACCCAACCCATTTCCATTCTGGTCATAGAGCTGGCTTTGCTAATGACAAGCAATCATCAAGAGTTTACATTCAGTATACCATTAGCCACTATCCATTTCTCCATCAACCCCCTCCTGCCCCTTGACACCTGCCCAGATATGATTTAGAGAAAGAATAACATGCTATAAGAGAACTTTTCACTTTCTTTGTGCTATAAATTGACAACACTCACATTGGAGTTCATGTCCACTTTGACATCAGTTGTAACATTCTTGTTCTTCAGCTGGGTATTAATTCTAGAAACAGCTCGCCTTTCTTTGTTGCTGCATATGTTATAGTCTGCAATATCATTATGAATCTCAATTGCATTGATAAATAAATAATATGCTGCAGAAAATCCTAGCAATTAAACTACGATACCAGACAAGAGTAATCTTTTTCATCTAGCTCGAAGCTCATATAAAGTGAATATCCAAGACAAAAGCAGGAATGTCGACATCTAAGAGTTGCTATAGAGCTCGAACTGTGAGCGAATTCATTGAGTTTATTACACCTCTTATTTACAAATACAATGTAAAACCAACTGAAATCAGCAAACTCATTAACAGACTTAAAGAACATCATTCTTCCAAAACTATCCAACAGTTTATATCCAGAAACTGATTTTTCAGGTTCTACACAACCACGTCCGAGTTAAAAAGGCACGGTGCCGTGTGAGAACACACCGCTGTTTTCAAACATCGAGCGGAACCGTCGGAAGTCCCCAAACAATCTCCAAAGGAAAGCTCGATTAGCCATGACTACATCAAATCCTAAGAAGAAACAGCCGTCGTTCACCAAGTCCAAAACCACGAACGGTTTTAATCGCAGCTCAAGGAAGTGAACAAGCATGCAAAGGTCTCCCAAAAAAAAACAGAGGGAAAAGCTCACGGCACCTGTGATCGAGGAGGGCATGATGGTGAACTTGTGGTCACTCTGGTAGTCCTTGTAGAGGAGATCTGCACCACAAACAATTGCGACGACCCGCACGCCCACCGAAAAGTTGCGGAGGAGAGGAGACGACGCCGGAGCAGGAGCAGGGGATGAAGGAGAAATGATCGTCGAGAAAAAATATTAGGTGGTCCCGGACCGCCTTGTCAGCGTGGTCCCCAACCACTCACGAGGCGGAGGTCGGGACCGGCAGGCAGGCGGAGGTGACGGTGGTGAGAAGTTTGAGACCCAGCCGCTCTTGGGCGGGCGGAGGCAACGGCGGAGGTCGGGACCGACGGGCGGAAGTCAGAGGCGACGGCGGTCAGAGCTCGGGATGCAACTACAACAGTGGTGATTGGGACCGGCAGGCGGAGGCGGAGGAGGAGGCCACGGCGGAGGTCAGTATCGGTGGGCGGGCGAATTGCTCTTGGGCGGGAGCGATTTTTTAAAAAACGGAGAGAGAATGCGGGCTTCTTTCATGAGTTTCTTTGAAGAGATGAGGAGATAGAGCAGGAAAGAGAAGGAGGAGGCCCAACATTAATGAAGAGAGAGAGAGGGGAGAGACTGATGGGGCGTAGGTCCTTAGCTTGCAGAGGAGGGGAGCAGGCTAAAAGGGAAAAAGAAATAATATTTTGTGGAAAAATAGGGGTCTCGTCTCGCCGGCCCCACCAGCGCCACGTGGACCACGTGACGCCTTGTGAGTAGTCGGGGACCACGCTGACGAGGCGGTCCGGGACCACCTAATATTTCTCGGAAAAGAAGGGTTTCTGGCTCGCCGGCCCCACCAGCGCCACATGGTCCACGTGGCGCCTTGTGAGTGGTCGGGGACCATGCTGACGAGGCAGTTCAGGACCACCTAATATTTTCTTGAGGAGTACAGGGAAGAGGGGAAAGCTGGCAAGCTTTTAGGTTTCTATCTTTTTAATTTTCGCATCAGATAACACTTGTCACGTTTTGAGTAAGCCATGCAAGCACATCATCCAAACTTGTATATTTGTGATAAATTTACTTCAAATTAGTTTTTTGACCACCAAAACTATAAACTAGTATATCTGTGTGACAAATTTACCCTCCGTTAGTTTCTGTTAAATTTTACTATTAAATTGCTGAGATAAATGACACGTGATATTTAACGGGTGTACCACTTTGGAGTTTTATCCTCTATTTATCCAGTTTGTGATTTTTCGTGATATTAATTTAATTTAACGAAAACTAATGAAAGGTAAATTTATTACAAATGTACCAATTTTGGGGGTTTTTAATTATCAAAAAATTAAGTTGAGGTATATTTGTCATAGGTATACCAGTTTAAGATTTTCGGTGGTTAAAAAATTAGTTTAGGGTAAATTTGTTATATATGTACCAATTTGTGATTTTTCATGATATTATCCTCTCTTTTTTTTGTTGCTAAATACGAAGTTGATGTACTTGAGAATCGTTTCTACTGTCCCATATATCGTGACTAATCTTCAATCTGCATTGCACGGGCTTCATTTTATATTTTTTTTGTAAAAGAAAACATCCATGTAGAAGCACATTTAGAGCCTCCGAAATACGACGTACGTTTCTTATAAATAAAAACAAAATGGCCAAAAAAGAAGGCGAAAAAGGATTAGAAAATCCTCGGTTTTAGAGCAAAGATAAAACTTTTGTGAGAGATAACTACACCATGATTTAGTCAATATAAAAGTTTGATGTGATCCCATCATGCAAACTGTTGTTCTTACTATTTCCTCGATATTTTTATGTGATACATAGATACATTTTCTAAATTGTATAGTGTGCAAGACACTAATGTTCCTATTGCTTGAAAAGGGAAGCAAACACTAACAATATACAAAATAATTAAATAACCATGACAAGAACAGTTCATAACATTTATCCATAAACTTTTCCATGACAAATGCCTAGAAAATAAAATAAAAGAGCATCAATAATACATATTAGATATAGTTGTATACGAATGGAAAATACGGTATCAATCATCAACATCATCTTTTAGTTAAACATAATGTGAAAGTGAAAAATCATACATTCCTAATTAAGCTTATCACAGAATACAATACAAAAAATTATATTCCACTACTCAATGTTAATAATTACAGCCAACGGATGGAATGGATGATGGTGCAAATTAGTCTTTTTTAGCTTCAATAATCGATAGGTTTTTGGTATTGAATTGAGTAATAATACCAATATTTGTTTTCCCTTGTATACCGTTTCCTTTGTTTGTTCTTGTGCTACTAACAATGACCTGGTTGAACACTGGCATGTACTGCAATTCGGACATCACATGTGTATCAGCAACAGTACGTGGCAAAAGCTGGGCTGCTCTTCCTCTGCATGGTGGACGGCAGAACAGATGGATGAAGGCGACTACTAGAATACTTTGCTTTACAAGATGAAGGAGCTTCTGAACGAGACCATGCAAGCAAGTGAGCTGCAGAGAGTAGTATCAGCAACAGCAAATAGAGGAGGAAGAATGAGATGCCTCGGAACAACAAAAATGTAGTTAAAGTTATAGACAGGGAAAAGGAAAGGAACACAAGGACTCGCCTTTATTTTAGATGAAAAATAATGGCACCTTTATTGTGTGGGTTCTCATTTAAACTGTCATAGAACTCGCCTAAGTGAACAGGGTGTGAATAATTTGACCAAAAAAAAAAACATGGTGTGAACATAAAATTATGTACTATCCAACATTGTGATGCAAAGATCACTTGGATGCAAAAAGAAAAAAACAGAATTGAACCTTCGAAAATTAACCTAAATGCCGAAACTACCCCTAAGTGGCCAGGGTCATCACCTACGATCCGTAAAACAACCTATTGATGTGACAAATTACAATTCAGACTTGGCATTTTGTTGAAAGACTATGTTGCCATGATCAATACTCAATGCTAACACAATTCCAAATGCCTTTCAAACTGGGCAATTTGAACAGCATCCATAGTCTGCTCACGGGCAAGAAAATCCAATCTATCATTTTGAATATACTTTCTTAACCTTCTTAACTTTCAATGCATTGGCCTATTTCTTAAGATAGATACAAAATGGTTACAACCTCCACTATATTGATGATAACTCGACACATTTGGTGTTCCACCTTTCCTCCGACTCACCAGATTTTTGCTCGTATGTCCATTTTATTTCAAACTATTCATGATCAGGATGGGACGAAACGTAAATAAAGAGATGCAAATGATGCAGACGCAAACTTTTTCTTTTCCAATATCGAACGACGTCCTTCGTCGGGGCACGTTTCCAAATTTTTTTAAGAGTTCACCATGATCAATTTTACACAACAAAGCTAGCATGCTCTAACAAAATTAGTACTTTTGTTAACTCTCCTACTTCAAAATTATATTTTGTCCACAAGTTACTACTAATTCTTAATAAAAAGTCATACCGAGCATATTCCATACTAACTCGGGATATGAATTTTTGTACAACCATGTTTTTCACCGACTAGGATTGGAAGAATATATTGCCCTTATAAAGCCAAAAGTGGTCAACCTCGGTAACTATAGATTTCACTTATTATTTTATTAAGGAAAGCAACACAGCTGAAACCGAGACATTAATCGGTTTATAGCAGTGAGATTAATGGTAGGTAACTTGGGTTACCGATGACGGAAGGAAGCAATCAATCTTTTGGTACAATTGGGGTAACTCTTATCTTCAAAATTTCGATATTAATCACACCCTAGCCAAATTAATACATATACGGAAGGATGACGGCTCTTCTCTTCAGAAGACATTTAGAGATTGTTTGATTTTAAAATCACGTTATTGGTTTTAGGCCAATATCCTAGAAAATTTTGATCCCTTTTATCGAGGAGGATTCCGAGCTTTTAATTTTGTATTGAAAATGTCATGGAAACTTAGTTTTCTTCTAAAATTCCAATTTCACCCCTCTTCTTGTTCGTTTTACTCGTACTTCATAATAGTTATACTTAATAAGTATTGTGAAATAGAGTCTCAAAATAAATATAGTAATCATGATGGTTTTGTGGCCTGGATTTTGATTCGCTTGAAATGATAAACATACGAAATAGATCAATGGTTTTTTGGCCAAACAACCGTACGCAACGGATCAATGCTTTGAAATTTGGAAAATTCCGGCTTGAAATGACAGATTGGATTAGTCAGCTTAGACCGAGGAATAAAAAATACAAAATGCAAAACACCGATGCTTTCACAACCATTGATGGCTCGGGAGATACGAAATGAAAAGTATTATTTTGCCTCGCCATTTGTGGAGGTCATTTCCTCCTGTTCCTCTTTGGTCACATACACACGAACACTCCTCTCTTTTTGCTCAGTCACATGCATTCCGTTCATTTATGCATGCATCATTTATACAAGGCCTGAACGTGCGACCAAGAAGAGCATAAATTTTCCTTCCTCGTGTCTACCGGTCCCAACTTGGAAACCTCACTATGAGCCGCCCAATTCCAGTCTAAAGTCTAACATCTCAGGCTCGCACTTGATGGGCTTAACCCAATCTCCATACTCACGTTGAACTATTAATGAAAGGGAAAGGGAAAAGGACACAAACGGTCCCTGAACTTTGACCCAATATATAATTTGATTTATGACCTTTTAATTTGTTTAACATAATCCCTAAACTTTAGCCTAATGTTCAATTTGGTCCTTGAACTTTTAATTTGTTCAATGCGGTCCCTGAACTTTTAGTACATGTTCAATTTAATCCCCGAACTATTTGAAAATGTTCAATGTAGTCCTTCCATTAATTCAAATTCAGGGACTATATTGAACATTTTTATATATTTTAGGGACTAAATTGAATATATATTAAAAGTTCGGGGACCACATTGAACAGATTAAAAGTTTAAGGATCAAATTGAACATTAGGCTAAAGTTCAGGGATTATATTGAACAAATTAAAAGTTTATGGACCAAATTACACATTGGACCAAAGTTCAGAGGCTGTTTATGTTATTATCTCAAAGGGAAATCCCTTATGTAATATTTGAGTTGATCAAAAGGCGTAGCCTTTAGAGGCCTAAAATAAAAATAAAAACAAAAACAAAAACAAAGCGATAAAGTAAAGTGCACAAGGTACGCACGGAGAGAGAGAAAAGAAGGAGGAAAAGAAAGGAAAGAGAAAGAAGAAGAAAATGAAAAAGGAAAAGAAGTGGTTTAATGCGTAAAGGCCAAACACTGCACACACCTCGCTAAATTGGATTTACTTTGATTCGCCACCCCTAGTGTAGATTTAAGCCATTTGTTCTTCTAACCAAAATAGTTTTTGGAATTAGGACATAATGTGAATTTTGAATCGCGAGATCCAATTTTTGAGTGGTTAAGTTATGAAATTTCATGCATATGGGTGTTGCGGAGCCGTGGGATTTGATGGGAGTCAATTTGAAGTAACAATTTAGTCAGAGCTAATTTTTAGAGTTTTGCGTATGAGCTTTGTGTTGCGACTAGATTTGAATAATCGCTTTGGGCGAGCAATTTATTGATGCGTGAGAGTTATATGGCTAGTGATTAAGCGTAGTTAGTCAAATCGTTAGTTAAAGTAGTGTTTTACTTGATTTTAATGTCGATTATCATTTTAGTGTCGATTCTCATTTCCATATGAGTGGCGCTGATTTTTTCTTTGGTTTTGTTAAAATCATGTCTTGAAGTAATGGTAAATCTATATATATATTTTTAAATTAAGAAGAGCATATTTGTTCCATAAAGTTGGATCAAGTGTTTACTGCTACTTTTTGGGTTATTGTGAGATGGTTTAATAAACCTTTCTTGAAAGGTTATGTGCACTACTTTGTGAATCTAATTTATGAGATAACTATTGAAAGAATTTGAGAAATACTTTACGAAAGGGGATTATGAACGATAAACTGAGTTGCAAAAGATTATATGTTTTGATTTATGAAACCAATTGTTAAATGGACTAATCAAGGACTAAGTGCTACATGGTGAGGCGAGTCTCGTGGGAGCCACTTCTAAAGCCTTATAGTCAAGGATTAAGTGCTACTTGGTGATGTGAGTTTCGTGCGGGCCACCTCTCAGGCCTTGTACTATTGATAAGTGTTAGTCAAGGGGTAAGTGCAATACGGTGACACAAGTCTTATAGGAGCCACCTCTAGGGGTTTGTACTATTGATATATGTTGGTCAAGGACTAAGTGTTACATGATAGAATAAGTTTCGTGGGAGCCCCCTATAGCCTCGAGTTGGATAAAAAGCATAAAATTGATTAGTGTTGTGTGATTTGAGATTGGTTAATGGAATGGACTATTGACTTGTGGTTTGATGAGATTGATTAATGAATTGGACTATTGATACTTGTTTTGATATTATTGATGAAAAAGGTATTTCTTCTATGAATATAGTTATGTTGAAGTATTATATAACTCACTTTGTTCATGTAAGTTTGTTATATTCTAGATTTGGTGCAAATGAGTTATGTTTTTGAGTCTTAAAGTGTATGGTGGATGCTCGATTTTCTTCGAAGAGATTTATACTACTTACTAGGTTGTTGTTGCTCATTCCACTCTATTACCTATTTTTTAGGTTGATCGGTTAGCAGTAGATAAAATGAATGTATTCGTGTTATTGCTGGGGTTTTTTGATAGAGGGATTTTTGGATATGACCTTAGTTTGTTATTTATATCTGCGTTGTATATGACTGATATGAGTTTGCTGGATTTAGTTTTTAGCCGGAGATGTACATAATCTTTTCGCTGGATTATAGAAATTTTGATATTCTAATCAACGTGCTAGTTTATAAGATATATATTTAATGGATGGAGATATATTTTGATAAAAGGTTGTTGGTTTCTTATTTGAGTTTATGTTCTTCGGGTGGGAGGATATCCATGCCATCCCCCATTCTTGTTTCTTTTGGGGTGTGACACCTTACAATAATCTCCTAGTGGAAAACCATTGATTAAGGTGTGAAAATTCATAAAATTGAGATAAATATCTCTGATTAGGACGGGCTTCCTTCGGGACGCAATGTTTGGTCGGCTGGGTCTGGCATTGAAAGGTTGATCTTTCCAGGAAGGATTTGACGGCTCAAAACAAACGCACGCATGTCGTGGGTAGGTAAAATAAAGTGCCATGAAAGTGTTCTTCATTGACAAGATGGTACCCCCTTTTCCCTTCACTTGGTACCTTTATATCCATCATGAACGTTCTTTCTTCATTCGTCAGTTCATTCATCATGCATCTCATTCACTTCTTACATCACTTGTTCTTTCATTCGATCATTCATCACTCATTTCAGTTATTATCGTTACATATTTTCATCATCCATTTTTTTTCGTTGTCTCCGGCACTTGTTCTGCGTTCATGCGGTATTTTGCTTTTTTGCACCGTGACTTCTTTCATCCTCTTTTAGTCCCTCTTCTCTATAGGCAATTTTTTTCTTTTTTGGCCAGAAAGATATTAACATCATTCACATTAGAGAGTTTAGTGAAGACAAGTCTAAAGTTCTAGAGTATAGTAAATCATAAAGGGCTGACGGAGGATACAGACCCATTTACAAGATAGGCAATTCATCTATCGGGCCTTAGCAACCCTGTTCGAAATCTTGTTAGTGTCCCTTCTGCAGTTGGCTAGAGAGAGGCCCGAGAAACTCCTCATAAGCTTCCGGTCAACAATGCTTGTCCTTCCCATTGTGGCTGAACAAGAACACTTTCCACGAGTACTTTGCAGTCAGTCTCCACACCTAGCTTCAGTGCAGATCGGGGAGAGAGATAAAGTAGGGTTTCAAGTTTCAACAAGGAAGAATCCGCTGCAATTGCGGGCCATTGATTTTCATAATGTTGTACTAGGTTAACTAACCTGTGGAGCAGAGGAAAAGTTCTTAAATGAGCCTAATGCATGAGAACCGTTGATTTTAATGGGTCCCGCGTGATTAAAGGATGAGGATTTACTGGATATATATCATTAGCGATACGGAAATAGATCGAATAATCTCTTTCTTTATCCAAGAAAAGGTGTTTTTAGTTTGCATGGTCCAATCATTGATCCCGAAGATTTCTACAATAAAATTAGGTAGGTCGCTTGTATAGTTCCCTATCCACAATTCTGCTATTTACTGTACTGAAATCATTTTACTGGAATATAGGAGTAGGAGAAATCCCTGTAGGGTAGAAAGAGTAAGTACGTCTTAAAATTGAAATGCTTTGCTTATGTACCTTATGTTACAAAGTAACAAATATTATAGTTGGATCAGTCATTCATTGAATGATAAATCACTACAAGTGATGGAGATACACGATTTAAATACCGGAAGATCCAATATTTAAAAATTGTATCCAGAATGACTGGAAAAGTAGAAACAAGACCAGATATAATTTGATCGTTGTGAGCAAATCCAAAATCTTTGTAGACATAGCCAATCATTAGTTCCCAACCATGGGGCGAATGGAATCCGATACATAAATCAGTTAATAAAAGAATAGAAAAAGCTTTTATTGTGTCACTTAAGTTATATAGGAATTCTTGAACCCAAGAGTTAAGAATAGCAAGTTCTTCATTACCCAGAATAGAATAACCACTTAAAATAATGAAAGAGGTTATATTTGTCGATAAGTGCAAAATCATATGGATATGATCCTCATTGTGCATCTTGATCAATTGGATCGTTTCTTTGTGGATTCCTATACGAAGTGTTTGTAGATGTGTTTCCGGGTATTCTTTTATCATTTCGTCCAAGAGTAAGAGTTCTTCCAATTCTATGAATTTTTCTAGAATACTCTTTTCTTGAATATCAGTCAAAAAAGTTTCGGATTGCCTAGTATTCCACCAATTAGTAATCCAAAATTCAAGACATTTATTAAATGAGAGAGAGATCCACCAGGGCAAAAATACTCTAGATGTAAGATATAGAAGAGGAAGAAATGCTTTCTTTTTTGCCATTTTTTCATCTTTGAATTGTTAATGAACCCACCTCATTTGTTGAATCTATGTGATCTACTATTTCTATTAACCCTAAGTTCTATTCCAAGGCATCGGACCTATGAATCTATTCCCTGTTTTTTATTTGTGATTTAGTAATGAGTCCTTGAATTTAGAAAGAATACAGAAATAGAATAAGAGCCCGTTTCGAATGAAGAAATAAGAAAAAATATTGTTTCCAGATACCTCAATTGAATTGATCAAATTCGAAGCCCTTTTCGATGAATGCTTGAAAGAACCAACCAATTCAAGCAAGTAATGAATATTATTCGGATTTCAAGCCAAAAGAACTCCCCTTGTCCTTTCTATCAAAAAAGAAAATCTTTCGAAAAAAAAAATGGCCGGCTACCCACAGTTATAGTCCAGGAAAAATGGAGCGAGATTTATGAGACATATCAAATTGGTGGTAATGGAAAAAACAGGATGCGCCCTTTTATTGCTATTACTCATTTTGGAACTAAAAATACTTTCTCTTATCCTCATGAATCGGACAATACTATGCTATTTTCCATGGTTATATTAGTGCTATTTACTTTGTTTGTTGGAGTCGTAGGAATTCCCTTTCCTTTTAATCAAGAAGGAATTCATTTGGATATATTATCCAAATTGTTAAATCCATCTATAAACCTTTTACTTCAGAATTCAAATAATTCTGTGAATTGGTATGAATTTGTGACAAATGCAAGTTTTTCTATCGGTATAGCTTTTTTCGGAATATTTATAGCATCTTTTTTATATAAGCCTATTTATTCATCTTTACAAAATTTGAACTTACTAAATTCGTTTTCTAAAAGAGGTCCTAATAGAATTTTGGGGGCAAAAGTACACTATAAGTGCCATAACTTGTGTACGGTGCTCACTTTGGTGCCATAACTTTTTTTTGGATCACTTTGGTGCCAAGTCGGACGAAAAACGATCACTTAAGTGTCATAACTTTTTTTTGGATCACTTTAGTGCTAAAATTTTTGAAAAATGATCACTTAAGTGCTAAAATTTCTAAAAAACGATCATTTAAATGCTAAAATTTTTGAAAAACGATCACTTAAGTGCCAATTTCCGGCGAGACTCCGGCGAGCCATGTCAGCTTCAGAAATTAATAAAAAAAATGCCACGTCAGATTTCCGGTGAAAAATTGTGTACGGCACTGGAGTTGGCACTTAAGTGATCGTTTTTTAAAAATTTTAGAACTTAAGTGATCCAAAAAAAAGTTATGGCACTAAAGTGAGCGTTGTACACAAGTTATGGTACTTGTAGTGTACTTTTGCCGAATTTTGGGGGACAAAATAATAAATGTGATATATAATTGGTCATATAATCGTGGTTACATAGATGCTTTTTAGACAATATTATTAACTCAGGGTATAAGAGGACTAGCTGAACTAATTCAATTTTTTGATAGACGAGTAATTGATGGA